>CM052701.1:134799371-134851815 GCA_028551405.1 Uromys caudimaculatus
TTCTTTGGCCTGGTGTATCTCAGCAGCGGGCATCCGGGCGGGTGGGGGTGAGGGGGCGGGTGTTTTAAATCTCAGTTCTACACTTCTCGCTTCTCTGGAGCAGGGGGTGGGAAACTGATGAAAAACCCACCTAGCTACACTACCCTGCCTTGGGTCATAGGTACACCCTGCTTTTCTTCCCAGGTAGGCCGGGTCTCCACCTCTCCCTATGGTCTCTCTCCTGGCTCTATCCATCCCCGTGGGAATTGCCCGTGCTTCCTGCCTGTTCCATTCTCTTGATGGCTCCCCTCCTTAACACCCAAGCCGGGTAACTCCGCAAAGGGATCATAAGGTTCTACAGAGCAGACCCTGCCCTCGGGGTCCACTGCGGCTCTAACTATCCCAAGCCAGGAGGACTCAGGGTGGGTGCGAGCGCCAGGGCGCGAGGGAGCGACTTGTTGACTCAGCCGTGGACAAACAGGGCGGCCAATTATTAACCTGCCGCGCGGCGGGCACCAGGAAACCCGACCCGGGGCTGTCCACCGGTTTGGGGCGGTCCTAGGCTCCAGGTCCTGAACTGCACAGCCCGCGCGCACCCACGCTGATCGGGCCATGGAGACAGGTGAGGGGCGAGGGTTCAGGGAACACAAAGCAGAGACTGAGGGTGCGGACAGGAGTTAGGCAATACTGAGGCCGGGGCATACTCGCACCCAGAGCCTGGGGGTGCCAAAAGGCTGCAGGGGATAGCTGAGGATCTCACGCCCTTTCTTGCATCGCTGCGGAACAGCTGGGGAAGGACGGACCCCAGGTAGACAGCAGGTATCCTGGCAGCAGCAGGTGGCTCTGCATTTCCCTCCCGGAATCTCCTTGCTGCTCCAGTGTTTGCTGGCTTTGTTAACCATCTCCCCCCACCCTCCTTCCCGTCCCCGAGACCAGGCTGAGGTCTTCCAAGCTGGGCAGGCAGAGGTTGGGAGAGAGGTCGCAGCCAGGATCAGAGACTGCAGGCTGGGTGGGATGGCACAGACGCTTCATGGTAGGGCCCCATTAAAGCCACACATCCGAGCAGCGGGGTGGGGGCGGGAGTGGGGGTGGGGCAAACCCGTCTCTCTAGAGACTCCCAGGCTCAAGGGGCCAGGAACCGTGCAGACTAGTGATTGGATGCCCTGGGTGTCCCTCACATTCCCTGCACCCACTGCAGATGATGCTGGGGTGACTAGTAGAATTCCCCTCTACCCCACCCCCTTCTAGAACACCCCAAGCCTTGGAGCAGCCCCCTCCCCTCCCCTGTCTCAGCTGGACTATCGCCTCAGGCTCAGGTATCAAGAACTCGAGAACCCGAGGCCACAGAGCCCAGCGCAGCCAGAGGATTTATTTACTCCCTGGCCCCTATCTCGGTGCCATCAGGCCCGGTATTTGCGCAGGCAGGATCCAGGGAAACTGCGGTTTTTGTTATGATAACTGGGACAGGGGGCCTGGCATTTCTGTAACAGCGTTCTGGAAGGACAGGCTCCTTCCCTAGTGCTTCTAGGTCATCGAAGTGCTATCTGGACCCTGGTTCTCTGGTTTAAGTAAGGGGGCCCCTTAAACCCTGAGTCCAGGGCCTGGGCACCTGCTTGTCACTTTTGTAACATTGCTATTGCCATTATCTATACAGTGGTCTGCCTATATCTATAGGCAGTGGTGGTGGAAGGATTTCCCCACAAGAGAGGAGAGGTGCTCCAACGTGCCAGTGATGTGTGTGTGTCTGTCTGTCTGTCCGCCCGCCCGTCCATCTGTCTGTGTCTGTCTCTGTATATGCAAATGTGTGAACTAGTGACTCCTCAGTGGGCATAGAAGGCCAGAGGGGAACTCCAGATGTGTTTAGCATTTTCTGCCTTATTCCCTTAAGAGGGCGTTTTTCACGCAGCCCAGGGCTCAAAAAATTGAAACCTCCAGGCGCACGCCTTTAATCCCAGCACTTGGGAGGCAGAGGCAGGTGGATTTCTGAGTTTGAGGCCAGGCTGGTCTACAGAGTGAGTTCCAGGACAGCCAGGGCTACACAGAGAAACCCTGTCTCGAAAAACCAAAAATAAAACAAAACAAAACAAACAAACAAAGCCGGGTGGTGGTGGCGCACGCCTTTAATCCCAGCACTTGGGAGGCAGAGGCAGGCGGATTTCTGAGTTCGAGGCCAGCCTGGTCTACAGAGTTAGTTCCAGGACAGCCAAAGCTATACAGAGAAACTGTCTCGAAAAAACCATAAAAAAAAAAAAAAAAAGAGATAAGGTCTCAAGTTGTAGCCTGGGCCGGTCTTGAACTTGCAGCAATCCTTCTGCCTCAGTTTCCTGAGTGCTGTGACTGCAGGGCTTGTTGGTCTTTTCTCTTGAAGACTGCTCACACAGTCCTAATTCTTCACATTGCAGATTATTCAGGGTTGTGCCTTGGGTTCCAGGCTATTAATGTTTTTTTCTCGGCCCTGTTGCAATTCTCTAGCTGTGGTGATGTCTGCCTTACTCAGCCTGGTTGGTTCTGGCCCGCACTCGCAGCTGGTTCACTTCTATATTGCTTCTCCATGGTTGGCTCCTTTCTCAGCCTCCTATGTTAGTGTGGGTCTGCCCCTGCCCCTGTTGCTCATGGTTGCATCGAGTACTTGGGGGGATTAATTCTAGGTCCTCAAATCATCCCAGATTGTTCAGGACTTGGGCTCCTCCAGGACCAGAGACAGTCAAGGGTAAATGGATCAGATGATAGCCCAGGTCACAGACAGTGCTCATGGAGTTCAGAATCTCCCCTCCGTTCTTCCTGCAAGATCTTTCCTTTATCCTGGGCTCAGCAGTACAGACTGGACTGTGTGCTCAGCAGCGTTGCCCCAGTTCTGCCCCATATCCCTCCTATGGCCAGGTCTGGGGCTCAGGACTGAGAGGGAGCAGGGGATGAGGAATCTATCTCCTGTTCTCACTTTCAGTGACTTGGGTGACTTTTGTATAATTAGCTGGAGAGGCAAGCTTTTTTAAAAGGGTGGCCAGGGCTGGAGAGATGGCTCAGGGGTTAAGTGCACTTGCTGCTGTTGCAGAGGACTTGGGTTCAATTCTCAACACATCTGTAACTCCAGCTCCACAGAATCTATCGCCCTCTTCTGGCCTCAGTAAGCACTGCATGCATATGATGTGCATGATCGACTCATGCACATAAAATACATGTATTTTTTTAAAAAAGTGTGGGTAAAGCACACAGCATAAACCTTTCCATTGCGATTTTTTTGTCCTTTATTTTCTTCCCGAGAGAGGAGGCCATAGGTCAGCCTCAGGAATTATCCTTCTGTTAGGTCGTTAGGATAAGATGACTGGCCAGTGAACCCCGGGGACCCGCCTGTCTCCACCACTGGGATGGCCAACTTCTGCCACGATTTTTATGTAGGTTCTGGGGATTGAACTCAGGTTTTCATGGTTGCGCAGTAGGCACAGCACCAACGAATCCATCTCGCTAGCCCTGACTCCCAGCTCTGCCTTTCTCCCCAGGTCCCGACGCCAAGGGGGGTGACAGCCCCGCAGGCCGGGAGGACCCCCCAGCCGCCGAGGACCAGCGCAGCACCGCGCAGCCATCGCTCCCGCAGCTCCCGCGCCGCCCGCAGCTGCTGGAAGAAGAAGACGCAGGGCCGGAGGAGGATCGGGCCGCGGCCGCAGAAGGCAGTGAGCCAGCACGGGGGGACCCAGAACCGGTGTCTGCGTCCGGCGAGGCGGCGCCCGGGCCCAAGGCCACTGGCGGTACTGTTCCGCCCATCGGCTTCGTGGGCGAGCCTCCACCTTACGCGCCGCCGGACCCCAAGACAGTGGCGCTGCTCTACCCGCCCTTCCCGCAGGTGCCGGTGCTGTTTCAGCCCGCGCCGGGGCCCGCCGCCCTCTACCCGCCACCCCCCGGCCCGCTCTTCCCACCCGCCGGCGGAGCCTCCTTCCCTTTCCCCACGGTGAGCACAACGCCCCACGTCCTGCCTGCAGGAGGAGGAGCTAGGGAACAGAGTTCCCAAGGACCAATAGGAACTGTCTAGGAAGGATACTGGGTACAGCACAGGCTACAGGGTGGCCAAGTCAGGTGTTCTGGGAAGGATGGGGTTTGTTTGGTGGTAAGAGGAATAAGAAAGGTGACATCAATGGTGAAGGCCCCAAGGGGGTGGACGTGAGGCAATCGCCTGATCGAAAATAATAATAATAATAATAATAATAATAATAATAATAATAATAATAAAAAAAAAAACAAAATTAAAGACAAAGTCTCATGTAGCTCAGGCTGGCCTGGAACTCACTATGTAGCTGAGAACGCCTGATCCTGTTGCCTCCGACTCTTAAGTGCTAGGACTAGGTGGCCCAAGCCTTTAACCCTAGCAGAGGCCTCTCAGAGGCTGGCCAGTCTCCAGAGTTTCAGTCCAGCCAAGTCTACATAGAGGGATCCTGTTGATGAAATGAAAGCAGGCAGCCATGGGTTGCCAGTGGAGACTCCGAGCCTTCACGCTCCCTGGCAGATAAGACATCTGGTAGCCAGCTCTGGGCTAGACTGTGTCCTGCAGCATGGGTGGGTGTGAGGAGAGAAAATGGGTCAGCGTGACTTTCCCTGGTTCTTCATGTTAAGTGGTTCTACCCCGCAGTATGGCAGCCCCATGGCTGGAGGGCCTGCTCCCGTGCAAATGGAGCACAGGCCTCTGCCCAAGGACTTCATGATGGAGTCAGTGCTGGTGACCCTATTCTGTTGCCTGCTCACAGGGCTGATTGCCATTGTCTACTCCCATGAGGTAGGTGACCAGGAGGGACACAGCCATAAGACACAACCTCTGTCCCTGTGGGGACTTGGTCTGGGCAGGACCCAGGAATGAGCCTTGCTGGGCCTGGCCTTTCTCACCTGTGACCTCACTACTAGGATCTGTTATGGCAATTTCTAAAACAAAATAATGTGGAAGTGATGGATGAGGCCCAAAGGTATTGCCCATCCCTATGGTGTGCCCCTCTGTCTAGCGACCATCTGCCTGCCTACGACTCTGTCTTGCTAGAGTGCATCTGTTAATCCATCTCTCCACCCACCCTTCCGCTAAGACACATTACCATCAGTTCAGCTACCCACCCTTCACCCACCCATCATCTACTCATCTGCTTCTTCGCTTACCCAAGTGAGTCTCTACTCACTTGCCCTCTCCTGGTTCATTCACTCATTTGCATAACTACCCATCTCCATCCACCCTCTCCCTCACTAGCCCCTTCCTCTGGGTTAGGCCCATCAGCCTCACTGATGAAGGTGCCATGACATTTAGACTGACAGAAGGCAAACCTATGCACGCACACGCTTACAAGTAACAGGCTGGCCTTGCTGGGAACTATCGGGAGGTCTCAGGCCTAGGTCATCACTAGTCAGAACTCAAGGAAGCCAACAGCTCAGAGGTAGGACGGTGGGTTTTGGCTTTATCATCAGCTGTGTGGCCCAGGGAGGTCATTTAAATTTGCTGAGCTTTCATCCTCAGCACAGTGGGGTGCAGTGAGATTTGAGGGCTGCTGTGAGGTGGCCTAAGAGGAGCTTGAGAGCATTCCCCATGCAGGAGGGACCTCTGCCATTTCCCCTGTACCTCTAGAAGCTGTGGACCTGGTTCCCAACATTCTCAGAATGTCAGCTTCTGGCTTGTGGCCTGGGCCTAACCTTTTGGGTGTGTTGGTGGGGTTTGGGGTGGGTAGAGGGGGATCATTGTTGGCCCATCCCACCCTGGTCTATCTCATTACAGACTCGAGCAGCTCTGGGCCGGGGTGACCTGGCCCAGGCAGAGGAAGCCTCAAGGAAGGCCCGCTCACTTGTGCTCTTCAGCCTGCTCTTCGGGGTCTTCGTGTCTACCAGCTGGGTCATCTATGTGGTGGTGGCCCTTTACCTTCCCTGAGGCCCAGGACTTGCGGGCTAGGCTGTGCCCTTTCTGTGGACCCTGGCCCCCATTGTAGTAGCCAGCTGTTGCTCACACAGGGCAAAAGGGAGGTGGGCTCAGAAGCCCTGTCCATGAGGCCTTGGGTAGGATCCTAATCTGAAGGACACAGGCCCACACAGCCTGGAAGTCTTCCTGGGATGTCTGCCTTCATCTTTACTCCTGGAGAACACAGAACACTAAAGCCCTTACTGTCTTCAGAGCCCGTGGAAGGACATGACTACCTCCAGCCTGCCTCAGGGATCAGGCTGCAGTCAGTGTGCACTCTCCCTGGGAGTTCCTGCCTGGCCTTATACCCTTGCCCATGCTGGGAGAGGCCAGGACTACTATGTCCATCAGCAAAAAGTGGCAAAACTTCCTGTCACTACTTGAGGACACAGCTTTCTGTCTTCCGTCTGTGTGCAGCTGGGTCTTGGGTCTGTCACCTGCCCTTCTCCCAGCAGTCTGATGTCACAGGATGCCTCATTTCCCAAGATCCACTTTTTTACAAATGTCTCTCTCTTCTCTTTACTGCTCTGTTGGCCACCTGTCTGAGGCTTTTGGCTTCTGTCTCTCCCTGCCCTAGCTTGCTGCTCATTCTATCTTTACAGTCACGGCTGCAAATAGGTGAGCCAAGGGGCTGTCGGTTGACTGAGTGCATGTGCAACGGCCTGTGTCCCATTCCCGAATTACACAGATGGGGTGTGGTGGTGCATACCTGTACTCCCAAACCTTGAGCAGAAGCAACAGAAGTTCAAGGTCACCCTTGGCTACACTGAAGCTGAAGGCAAGTCTGGGCTATATGAGGCTGTCTCAAAAATAAACAAACAGGATTAGCTGGGTCCCCAGTTAGGGAAGACTGTTCTGACTGGGGAGTACTCTCAGGCCAGGCCACCCCAGACAGTAAGAGACACCTATGGAACAAATCACAGCTGTTCTCATATGCCCTGGGGTCAAGTTCAGCTGGCTGTGAGCAAGACTGTTGTCAGGGGGGTCCCATTTGTGAGAAGGACACCAGGAAGGGCTGTAAAGCAGACAGCTCCCATGCAGGCTGGCCTTTTCTTCAGGCCCTGTTGCCTGCAGCCACAGTCCCTGGGGCCCTAGAGACACCCCTAGGGCCTGCTTTGGGGGCAGAAATGGAATAAGAAAGTCAGCAGTGAGCAGCACGGAGATGCAGGACACGCTGTTCTGGAACTTGACCTTTAAAATGCATGACAGGCCGGGCAGTGGTGGCGCATGCCTTTAATCCCAGCACTTGGGAGGCAGAGGCAGGTGGGTTTCTGAGTTCGAGGTCAGCCTGGTCTACAGAGTGAGTTCCAGGACAGCCAGGGCTCTACAGAGAAACCCTGTCTCAAAAAACCAAAAAAAAACCCCCCAAAAAACAAAAAAAAACAAAACAAACAAATAAAATGCATGACAGCCATAAAGAGGGAGAAACAATTTTAGGGAGCCTGGTAGATGTCTCAAAAGTACCTCATAGCACCCATCAGCCAACTACACTGTTCTCACACACCTTTTAAATAAATCACTGTGAACCAGGCAGTGATGGCACACACCTTTAATCCTAGCACTCAGAAGGCAGAGGCAAGCGGTTCTCTGAGCTAGAGGCCAATCTGGTCTAAAGAGGGAGTTCCAGGACAGCCAGGGCTACACAGAGAAACCCTGTCACAAACAAACAAACAAGCAAACAAGTCACCCCTTTGGAGGTGTGAGTCACCTAGGGAATTGCATTGAACTGCTGTGGGGCCCGTAATGGCAGCCTGAAGCTCTGCATGATTATTGAGCTTTCCTGCCTCCTCTGGGCTTCAGGACACCTTGGCTGGGGATTACTAATACTGTCAAGAGTACAGGCACCATGAAAGCTGCAGTGTCTGTCGTTGTTGTGATGCTGTTGCGAAGTTGCAGCTGATATGAAAAACAAGAAGTAGGGTCTGAAGTATGGGAAGCAGAGATGTAATAGTCCAGCTAAAGTGGGGGACAGCGGCAGCACTCTGTATGAATATTCATCAGATAAAGGGGATGGCTCATCACTGTGTATGAATATTCATCAGATAAAGGGGGATGGCTCATCACTGTGTATGAATATTCATCAGATAAAGGGGATGGCTCAGCACTGTGTATGAATATTCATCAGATAAAGGGGGGATGGCTCAGCACTGTATATGAATATTTATCAGATAAAGGGGGATGGCTCAGCAGTGTGTATGAATATTCATCAGATAAAGGGGGATGGCTCAGCACTGTGTATGAATATTCATCAGATAAAGGGGATGGCTCAGCGCTGTGTATGAATATTCATCAGATAAAGGGGGATGGCTCAGCACTGTGTATGAATATTCATCAGATAGAGGGATGGCTCATCACTGTATATGAATATTCATCAGATAAAGGGGGATGGCTCATCACTGTGTATGAATATTCATCAGATAAAGAGGGATGGCTCAGCACTGTATATGAATAGTCGCCAGCTAAAGTGGGGGATGGCTCAGCACTGTGTATGAATAGTCACCAGCTAAAGTGGGGAGAATGGCTCAGCTCTGTGCGTGAATATTCATAAGACGGGGGTGTGTGGCTTAGCACTTCATATGAATATTCATCAGATAAGAGGGGATATTATCAGCACTGTGTATGAATATTCATCAGATAAAAGGGGGATGGTTCTTCAGGTAAAGGCATTTGCCGCCAATTCTGATGACCAGCATGGTGGAAGGAGAGAGCCAACTCCTCAAAGTTGTCCCCTGAGTGCCACAGGAACACCGAGACATGTGTATTCCTGCCCATTCACACACATACACCCAAAATAAATAATAAATGTGTTAAAGGAAAACCAGAAGATGATTCTGCAGCTAGAATACCAATGAAAACAAAAACAAACAAATGAATAAACACAAAAATCAGAAGGCAACTTAGTAACTTGACTGGATACAAAACACATGTAGGAAACTTAACTGTAACACTTCTAAGTTGAAAATGAAAACTACTGCTCCCAGAGCTGAGCAGGCTTGACATTGCTCTGCGCATTGCTGCTGGGTGCTGAGGGGAGCTCAGGCAGTCTTTGAGACATGTTAGGAAAAATTAATGATTTTAACTGAGCTTCCTGTTTGCATTTGTGCCTGGGAGCAGATGTGCTACAGCCCTCCACACCCCGATCACACCCAGAGACAGCTTGACTCCCAGGAGTTCTGACATACCCAGTCTCACAGGAAATGCAGGGACAAAGAGTGGAGCAGAGACTGAAGGAAAGGCCATCCAGAGACTGCCCCACGTGGGGATCCATCCTATCTGCAGACACCAAACCCAGACACTATTGCTGATGCCAAGAAGTGCTTGCTGACAGGAGCCTGGTATAGCTGTCCCCTGAGAAGCTCTGCCAGAGCCTGACCAATACAGATGCGGATGCTCGAAGCCAGCCATCAGACTGAGCGTGGGGACCCCAATGGAAGAGTTGGGGGAAGGACTGAAGGAGCTGAAGGGGATTGCAACCCCATAGGAAGAACAACAATATTGACTAACTGGACCTCCCAGGACTTCCAGGGACTAAACCACCAACCAACTGGCTCCAGCCGCATATGTAGCAGAGGATGGCCTTGTCTGACATTAATGGGAAGGGAGGGAGGCTTGATGCCCCAGTGTAGGGGGATGCTAGGGCAGTGAGGTGGGAATGGGTGGGTAGGGGAGCACCCTCATAGAGGCATGGGAGGGGAAACGGAAGGAGGACATTTGAAATGTAAATAAGTAACCAATAAAATCTCTGAGTTCAAGGCAACCCTAGTCTACTACAGAGTGAGTTCCAGGACAGCCAGGGGTACACAGAGAAACCCTGTCTCGGAAAAAAAAAAAAAAAAAGTAACAGAAGTAGTATTATAAATATATTTCAATAAAGGTCTGGCTCTAGAGATGGCCTAGTGATTAAGGACACCTGAAATACATGTGCACATAAGAGGCAAGTACAACGCCCACACACAAAAATAACATCTATATAGATACAGATACCTGGAGCTAGCTCTATCTTACCTTTTTGTTTTGTTTTCCGAGACTGGGTTTCTGAGCATAGCCCCAGATGTCCTGGAACTCACTAGGTAGAAGAGGGTTGCCTCGATTGTGCTAAGATTAGAAACGTGGGCAAAAGTAAACCTTAAGCCAGAAGTGGAGAACTGAAGCTGCCATCTGATGGTTGTCTGCATGTGCTGTAGTGCTGGGGATTGAACCTAGGACCTCACATGCTAGGCAAGCATCTTACCACTGAGCCACATGCTCAGTCCTTACAGCTGGCGCTTTTACAGCCTGAGTGCTTGGTGGTTTCTTGTTGGAATCTAGCAGATTCGTCAGCATCCCTGTTTCTTTGATGCTATTAGAACTAAAGCCCTCCTGTTTTCTCTCCTTTTAAAGCCCATGTAGTTTGGTGCATCTGCTGGCGTTCATGGTCACATGATGCTGTAATCCATATATTTTGCTGTTTTCCTTTTCCGTGTTTTATGTGTTGTCCGTGTTGTGTTGCACCGGCTAGAAATACACACACTGCAATACGGAACAGAAGTGTGGGTGCTGAACTGCCTTGTGATCTCAGAAGGAAGACTTTCAATTTTTCACTTTTGTAAAAAAAAAAAGACTTTGAAAAATTAATCAAGTGCTTAAGTCCTAGTTTAAGCACTACAAAAAATACCACAGATGTCAGATTTTGGAAGTGGTTTCCAGGTACCGACGGATAAGGTGGAAAATGAATCCTACCGCTAGGGTAACTATACTGACTTTAATCCTTTTTTTTTTGGAGACAAGGATGGTCTCACTATGTCCCCATCACCCTTGGTCCGGAGATCAGAGAGATCTACCCACTTCTGCCTCCCAAGTGCTGGGATTAAAGGTGTGCACCACCAACCAAGCCTGGCTCAGACTTCAGTTTTTTAGATTTTGTGTCCGAGTGCATTGTCTTCATGCGTGTGCACTGCTTGCATGCCTGGTGCTGAAAGAGGTCAGAAGACGGCACTGGATCCCTGGAACTGGAGTTACAAATTGTAGGTGCTGGGAATTGAACCCAGGTCTTCTGCAAGAGCAGCCAATGGTCTCTCCAGCCTTCACCCCTTTAGAGTCAGGTGCTGGCTGTGAGCTGTCCTTGTGTGTGGGACCTCATTCCCAGGGTCTGAGGACATTCCGTGGCTCTGAAAACCGCCTGGTCTTCCTCAGCACTTGTATTTGTTAAGACACAGGAATGAACGACCCTCAGAAGCATGGCGAAGGCAGAAGTTAAAGCCAGGTGCTTTAACCCTACCCTGGATGCCCCTTCTCACAGTAGGGTGGCACGACTCTTGGGAAGGCGTGGTGCTTGAGCACTCATTTCAATAGAGATTTCCTGTGTGAATCTGTGTGTGGCCTCAGAGGACAACTTGTAGTCAGTTCTCTCCTAGCAATGGGTGGCCGAGGCCTATCAGAGTCCTCCAGCCCCACCTTACCCCTCCCGTCCCCCTAGGTCACAAACAGCAGGAACTGGCCCAACACAGCCGGATACAGACATGGCATCAGACAGGCTTTTGTCTGTTTATTTTTCTTTCATATAAAAGTTGCGCGCTTGTTTTGTCTGTAGGGAGATGCACTGTCAGACAGGTTAGTGGGGGTTATATTACAGTGCCACACTGGGAGGCATGGAGCAGGTGTTTCGGCTTAAGGGTCAGCCAGATGTGGTGTTTGCTTGCCCTAGCCTTGGTCAGACCACACCCACAGGTAATGGCTGGCCTCTGCTGGGAACCGAATTGTCCATGCTACAAAGACCGATCTTCACAGCTCTCCCAGCCCCCCACCCCTAAGAAACAGACATGTGGAAGCCAGGCTGCGGGAACACTGGGCTCAGCCGCAGCCAGAGGCCGGTGACTGGGGAAGCCTGCTGGCTAATAAGTTAAACCCACACATCGCACCTCAGTATCCCCACACGGAAACTACAGAGCTGCCCCGGTCCTTGGCGTAGTCTGCCTAAGGCTCCTGGGATTGCAGGAGGCCCCGGCTTTTCTGGGTCTGGAAGGTGAGCCCTCCTTTCTGCCCAGCTTATGCTTGGGAACCAGTAAACGCAGACCACAGACCTGCTCTGTTGGCTGCAGCACCAGTAGGCTAAGCCTCATGTGGGCTTATGCTACACAGCGAGGCTGCAGGGCCTCTAAGGCGCTGGGAGGAAGGACCCCGTGTACAGTGGTCCCCACTCACACAGCAGCACTTACAGCTGGCAAAGAACAGGAAGTAGGAGCCAAGACTGAAATGAAAGGACCTGTAAAAGAGGAACAAACCAGAGACCCACACAACTGCTCTCGAGCCTGACTCCACCCACGCTCCTTCAACAATCCAGTACTGGCTGCTGCCAGAAGGAGCCGGCCAAGGGGTTGTTTACAGATGTCCCCTCTCTATTTACAGCACAAATAAACAGAAGAGGGGCCCATAGTTCTTATTTGATAAAAGCTGCTAAAAAAAAAAAAAAAAAAAAAAAAAAAAAAGACAAACAAAACAACCCAGGAGGGTTCAGAGTGACAGTTGTTTCAAACTAGTACCCTGCCAGCAGCGGTTGCTGTCTTGTCTCCTGCTCTGACGACTGGTTGAGGAACCACAGAGATCCTGGTATCCATCTGACCAAGCCCCATGACCAGAAGAAATGGGTGGCTGTCCATGCAAAACTGAACTGGAGGTATGGTGCAGGGCCAGCAGCACCTCTGGATTCTGACCTGCACCCTGCCGATTAGCCCACAGTGGTGGGATGGGGCCATGGCCAAGGAGACCCTAGCCCTGAGCCCTGAACAGATTGTCAACCTCAGCAGCAGGGGTGGCTCTGCTACCTGCTTGGAATCAGGGGCCTCTGGAGGCCTCACATCCTAGGCCTGCGCAGCCTTCTTGGAAACAGCAGACATTCCCAGGGAGCAAAAAGGGACTAGGAACCTGCTGGCTGCCAGGGGCGGGGCAAAGTAGGGGAGACGCCCACAGGCCTGGGAGGGACAGGAGATGGCTTCTAAGGCACACAGCAAGCGCGGAGGGGCTGCTTGCCTCCCCCTAGGTCACTAAAGCTCTCGCTCTGAGCCACTTGGAAGCACAGCAGTGGCCCTGCTCAGCAGGAGCCCTCCCTTCTGCCTCCTTTTCCGGATCTCCCGAGTGCCAGTGGTGTGGGCCTGGCTGGGGCTGGACCAGTGCTGGGCAACAGGCCGGAGGTGCTACCGGGGCTGCTGTCAGCCCCGCAGTGGGCCTGCATGGCAGGATAGGGCTGGGGCCAGTGCTGTGAGAAGCGTCAGCTCTGTGGCTATGGCCTATCACCATCACACTTTCTGGGCCAGGTCGACATGCCACATCCTCCACGTTTAAAAGGCAGGATATGGATAGCAAAAGATGCCTGCCGTGGCTCTTTTCCACCTTCTTCCGTCTCCTGGCCATATCTCCCGTGGCTCCAGGTACCCTGGAGGGCAGTCTACCCAAGGGTCCTGGGGCCTCTACTTATCTGCCACTTAAGAAGGCTGGGGTAGCCTTGGGAGGAGTGAAGCCTGCCATTCCCCTGGTCTGCTGCTCAGGTTTCTTCTGCTCCCCAGTTGGAGGGGACAGTAGGGAACAGGACGGAGCATTGACAGAAAACAGAAAACAAAACCAGACCAGGGACCACCAGTACACAAGCCAGTCCTGAGGCCTGCCAGCCAGCTCACTGTGAACCCTGGGGCTTTAGCCATAGGGAAGGAGGCAGGAAACCGGCCAGTAGACTCAGGCGCTGCCACATAGCCAAGCTGTGGACAGGCTGAGGCTGGGATGGTCCAGGTCCTCTCCTGGCTGTTTGTGCGTTCTCACAGCCAGCCTGCTCCTAGGTCTTCTCTTCACGGTCTGTTTTCCGCCTTGTTATGTTCCTAGGCTTGATCTTCAGAGAGAGTTCCCACAGGGCTTCCTCAGCCAGGTGGTCACTGAAGTCATTGAAGAAGTTTATTATGTCATCATTTCTCCGGATTTCATAGTGCCTGGTGGGAGAGGGGCAGTCAGCAAGTCGAGGGCCAGCTGAACAGCCAGGCCAGAACCTCTCACAGGGTGGGTCCTCACAGTCATCTGCCTAACCAACAGGGGACAACAGCACTCAGTACCAGAACACAGAGTGTGACAGCCGCTTGAGCTCGGGCCTCCAGCCAGCACTTCTCCAGCAGGTCCTCATGGGAAGCCTGGCTTCCCAGTGGTCCCCTGAGTGGATCCATCCAGGACATGGTGCACACAGATCATCCTGAGTGGGGTGATGTTGAAGCCTGCCCCTTCTGCCCTAGAGCCTGGGAGCCTGGATTGACAGCCTCCTTCTTGTGGCCTGGGGGGGTACCTGCTTCCTGACTTGTAATTGGAGGACAAGCTGGCCCAGCCTAGGCCAGGGACCAGACTAGGAGTTGAGCCCTTAATGTGGATTTCCCCATGTTGTCCTGGTAAAACCCCAGGGAGCGGCCCCTGACTCTCGGACTGCGCCCTCCCGGGAGTGGAGCCAGACAGCACTTACGCCTGCTGGAAGCACCGCATGCTGTCCAAGATGTTGAACTGCTGCCACCGCTTGGAGAAGTTTACTTTCCCATCAATATAGTCTGGGTTTCCCAGGTGAACGAACGTCAGGTCCTGCAGGATCAGACCTCTGAGGGGACAAAGGCAGAAGGCAGTTGCTGTATTGGGGACAGATTCAGAAGGTAGTTATGTGCTGGCTTTGCCACCAGGACCTGATGACAGCTGTGGCCCATGACAAGCTGCTGAACCCCAGAGCAAGCCAGGGCACAGGTTTAGGTGATCTTCCACCCCTTATGAAACTTTACTCTCTACTCTGGGTCAGAACTCCCTGTGGATCCCTTAAGACTGAGCTCAGTACTACAAGCCTGGAGTACTTGTAAATCATGGCTATGGAGACTGTGAGGCTGGCCTGGCTGCAGGGTCAGACAGGGTTGTGGTTGCTAATGTCAAACTGTTAACAGAGCAATCAAACAGACTCAAATCAAAGCTGGGGGCTGGGGTTGGCTCAGTGGCTAAGTATGCTTACTGCCTTTGCAGAAGACTTGGGTTGGGTTCCACTCATATCTATTGCTAACTCCACTTCCAGGAGATCCCATTCTCTCTTCTGACGTCTGAGAGCTACTGTACATACATGGTACACACACACACACACATGCTCTTAAAATACATATTAAAAGATGAAAACAACAAAACCCAGTGAAACTGACGGGGGACCCGAGATATCTGCATTGCCAGGCGTGGTGACTGAGTAGTTGTGGGAAGAAGACAACTCACAGGTACGGGATGCATGGGGGCTCCACCTCTGAGAGGGCGGCCCGGTAGGCTCGGAAGGAGGACGAGCTGTCAATCAATGTGCAGTACTCAGCCAGGCCCTGCAGGACAGGGGTGGGGTAGCGATATGCCCTGATGCCCACAGCATGCCAGACTCAGGCCCTGTGGACACCTGTTAATGGTGTCAGCTAACCTCTGTGGCAGAGGGTCTCAGGCCTGTGTGAAATGCTCTGTGGGTGGTATGAGCACATGTCCTCAGAGAGGCCCTTCTCAGGAGCTCACTTGTCCTTCCATCTAGCCCTCCCTGTGCTGAAACCCACCCGGCAGGCCCAATGCAGTGCTGAGCCCAGAGCAGCCACTTTGGATGAATGGGCTAAAGAACGGACTCTACAGGTGAAGCTGAGACCCAGGCACAGGGACAGGTGATAGCCCCACAACCAACCATGAAAGCCCTTGGACCTGCTGACTGAAGTGGGAGAGGCAGAAGTCTTGGTCACAGAGGTGAGTGGCCAGATGGGATCCCTGCCTGGCCTTGCTCAGGTCCATTCCAGCCTGCCCAGACTTTCTTCCACCTACCTCTGAGGTCTGCCGCTGCCACTCCAGTCTGCGGATGGGGGCTGAGTCTAGTGCTGAGAGGATGGCCAGGTAGGAGTTGAAATTGTTCAGCTTGCGCAGGTGCTGAAAGAAGAGGTAGTGGTGAGGGAGGGGGTGGGGCAGCATAGGGCCAGAGGCTCTAGCTTCCCCAGCTAGAGTGGGGGAGCTCTGGGCACTGAGCCAGCTACCTTCATGATCTTGATGAACTTGAGGAGCAGCCTCTCCCGGTCCTGGGCCCTCTCCTGCAGCATGATGACGGACCGTACCCTGCGGGAAGGGCCAGAGAAGCAACAGCTGAGCTGACCATCCGCCATAGGCTCAGTGGCCCTGGTAGATGAAATATGTGTGACCCCTGTGCCAGTTGTCACAAGTTTTTACCCACCAGAGCCCAAAGCCCAAGCACAACCCTGGTCCTTGATCTCAGGGTGCGCACCATATTCCAGGGGTCCAGAACAGGTCTCCTTCTGCAGAGGAGGCTTGGGGATTGAAGTGTATTTTCAGCAGAGAACGGCATCATGGGGCCTTGCTGCTGGCTCAGAAACCAGCTGACAGAAGAGTAGGAAACCACTTTGCCAGTCGACGGGGGATGGAAACTCAGAACCTTAGTAACCAGGGATGAAACCCAAGGCAAGCCTCACGTTCTTCTGTTGACCTCAGGGTGGCCTCAGTCTGCTGTGGTTTACAAGGGTCACTGCAGTGTTACTTGGGGCAAGGTGCTGTACTTAATCACCTCTCCCATCCCGTAAAGAGTACCTGTGTCAGGGACGTGTCAGAGACTATGGCTCCAAAAGGTAAGTAGCGACTATCTGCCCTAGAAGCCAGAACTCAGATTGGAGTGGTGGCTACTGCTGAGGGGCAGGTGTTTCCCATGCAAAGAACACAGAGAAGCAATGAGACCTTTCCCTAAGGCCATGGCAGGCATGTGGGGCAGGGTCAAAGTAGTAGGAGGTGGAGGCACCTGGTCTAATCTTGAAATGGCAAAGTGACCAGGTGATAAGACACACTGCTGGCCTCCATTCTGCTTTAAGAATTCAGACATGGGGCTGGGGAGATGGCTCAGCAGTTAAGGGCACTGGCTGTTCTTCCAGAGGTCCTGAGTTCAATTCCCAGCAACCACATGGTGGCTCACAGCCATCTGTAATGGGATCTGATGCCCTCTTCTGGTGTGTCTGAAAACAGCTACAGTGTAATCATAGACATAAAATAAATAAATAAATAAATAAATCTTAAAAAAAAAAAAGAATTCAGACACAAGCTAGGTGGTGGCTCATATCTTTAATCCCAGCACTTGTGGGGCAGAGGCAGGTGGATTTCTGAGTTCAAGGACAGCTAGAGCTATGTAAAGACACCCCCCCCCCCCCAAAAAAAAAAACCCCACCAACAACAATTCAGGAATAAATCAAAGTCTTAACAATCCACTCCTTTGCTAAGCAATTGGTCTCTATCAAGCAATCAGGTAAGCTAATGTCTTACAGGAACTGCAGAGAGAGGCAATGAGCAACAATGATGAAAGGGTACCTCCTCCTTGCAGTCAGTCAGCCAGGGCAGACATTACTAATCGATCCTTGCACTCTTCCCTGTACTTGCAGAGCCTATGGTGCCACCTCAACCAGCTCTGCCTTCTCTCTGCTGCCCACAGACTCTGGAAAGATCCAAGGACTGACCACTCAACCTCTCTGCAAAGGACACCTTGACTGTCCCAGCCATACCACCCAAGCAAGTGCTGTGGCTCCTCACCAGTAGGACATGTTGTTGAAGTGTTCTGTGAACTGGGTCAGATTGGGGCTCTTCTCTTCATTCTGCTCTTTGGCCCAAAGCAAAACTTCAGGAATCTGTGTGGAAACAGAACAGACACAGCTGTAGTCTCTGGTGCTCCTGGGTCTGGGTGTGGGTCTCTCTCCACAGGACAGCCAGCAACAGCGTCCCCACAGGGAGCTAGCTGCCCCCCCCGCAGGGCTGCTCAGCCATACCTCTATCCTATAGAAGAGCTCTGCATCCAGCAGTGTCAGCTGCTCGGCTATCTCGTGGCTGTGGAAATCATGCAAGGTCCCTGGCCTGGAACACAGCGCAAGAAGCACGGTTGGGACAGGGCTGCACTCAGGGTAACGGGCCTCCTTCCTCTCCTGACTCTGCTCCTCACACCTATCACCTGACACACCCCACCAGCTGGGCAAGGAGTAGGAGGGAGACCTCCCAGGCTGATAGGAAGCCAGGATGGTACAGAAGGTAACATGAGTGTTGGGGTAGTCCAGAGCTAACAAAGCCCAGTGCACAGTCATCTCCGGTCTACGCAGCTCCATTTGTTTTTCTGGCAACACAGGATTCCTTGCTCCACATGGACCATGGGGCGAGGCCCAGGCATGGGTATCCAGGGTCTGTCCCTGAGGCACCTAATGACAGGGCTGTGGTTGGAAAGGCAGCTGCTTGGGCTGGAGAGGTGGCTCAGTGATTAAGAGCACTGACTTCCAGAGGTCCTGAGTTAAATTCCCAGTAACCACATGGTGACTCACAACCATCTGTAATGGGATCCAATGCTCTCTTTTAGTGGGGTGTACTCACATACCTAAAATAAATAAATCTTAAAAAAAAAAAAAAAAAAAAAGAAAGAAGAAAAAGGAAGGCAGCTGCTGGGCTGAGCTCTGGCCTACAGTGTGGACTGGCTGATACCCGCTCCTCACCTGGCTGCAACACCCCTGGCCGCCAGAGGCTGGTCGGAATGGGCACACCTGAGCAGCTTCTTCTGGTCCACCTTGTCCAGAATGTTCTTCCGGAGTACTCTGGCCAGGCTGAGCTCTCCGCTGCACACTAGGCGGAAGACTAGCTCCATCAGCAGCTTCAGGATCTCCTCTGTCAGCTCCACCAGGCTAAGGGCCAAGGGCACTTGGTAAAAGGCAGGCCAGGGCCCCAGTTGAGGGCGCCACTCACAGCCTCCACAGCGCTGGGGGTGGCCTTTCTGCAACAGGTCCCTGCCAACTCACTCAACACACTTGCTGCTCTCTGCCTTGAGAAGTTCCTGGTCTAACACAGTGATTCGATGTCAGGCAGGCGTCTGTAGAAGACCGTCATCTCCACTGAGCTCCTCTGTTCCTTCCCGTATGTATGTATGTATGTATGTATGTTTCGTTTCGAGGCAGGGTTTCTCTGTGGAGCCCTGGCTGTTCCAGAACTCACTCTGTGGACCAGGCTGTTATTCCTTCCCTTAACATACAGCCACCATACAAGAGCAAGATGCCACTGCAGGGCAAGGATTCAGAGGTGGCACCCCAGAACAGGCTTAATCAAGTATGGAAGTGACAGGAGTCGTGGAGATGCAGCCTCTTCCACACATCCAGACTGTACTTGGCCCCACTACGCTGCTATGAGCGTGTCTTACTGTGAACTAGTCGTAAGATAACACAGGAAGACGAGTTCCAGGTAGGGCAGGGCAGGGACTCATCCTACAAGAAACTCCAGACCTAACACCCATCCCACCTTGGTCTGTTACTCTCAGAGCTGGGATGAAGCAATGGAACCAGTGGGCAGCAGTCTGTGCTGGGACATATACCACCCCACTCCCACAGTGGGTGGAATGTAATGGTTGTCTGATCCAGGTGAGGAAGCCTGTATCCCTCTGGCTTGCTAGCGGCCTGCTGCAAATTGGCACACAGGCTTGGACATTTGCAACCACTCCTGGGGCCTGGGGAAAGGCACTCACCAGAGCTCATCCACCACTCGCACCAGCACAAAGAATGTGTTCTTGCTCACTCGCTTCTTGAATGTGTCAGCAAAGGGAGAGAACTTCTCATATGTGAAGTGTGGGTTAAGGTTCACAGGCAGGATCTGCACGGAATGCTAATTTGACCCCATCCCCCAGCAGCCACATATGATGCTGGGAACCGTGAGTAAAGGCTTATTAGCTTATGGAGGTAAAAGCCTGCCCTGTGTACAGCGGGAATGTGCAAAGCCACAATCCAGCCTGGGCTACTGGCTTTAGAAGCTGTCCTGAATGTGGCTTTCGTCTACAGGACCGACGGTGGTACCATAGATGCTGTCTGTGTGTTGGGCCTAAGTGCTGTCATACTGAGGGGTCATGGTGTGGGGACGTAGGCGGAGGAAGCAGTTCCTGTGGGTCTAGAGAGTGAACAGGTCCAAAAGGCCTTCCTCTACATTCTATGGGCTTCCATCTTAGAGGAACACAATCTTAGGGCACACAGGAATGTGGAGAGCTGCCCAGTGATAGCAGCAGTTCAGCACATGGCAGTCACAGGCTATGTGACTGGTAGGTGGCCTAGTAGCTGGTTTCCAGGTAGGCCAAGGACAGAGAAAGAGGAACAGGCAGCAAAAGTGGGTTCTTCTAAGACCACAGAGTCTTGTCCACTAACACAGGGAGTAACAATCCCCAAGGGTGAATCCTGAAGTGGGGCAAAGCCTAGCTCTATTGGAGGAGCTGTCTGCTATCTGACCAGGGCAGGCAGTAGGGGCTTAGTTTCTTCCTCCCTCTCCCCCCCCTTCCCTTCATCCTCTTCTTCTTTTCTCCTTTTCTTCTTCTTCCTCCTCCTCTTGGTTTTGCAAGACAGAGTTTTTCTGTGTAGCCCTGGCTGTCCTGGAACTCACCCTGTAGACCAGGCTGGCCTTGAACTCAAGAGATCCACCTGCCTCTGCCTCCCAAGTGCTGGAATCAAATGTGTGCCACAATGCCTGGCTGAGTTTTCTTCTCTTAAGACTGTTCCACTCTTAAGCCCACTGGTCCCCACCAGCTGAACACTCGGCTCAGCGTGAGAACCCGCAGGAAGACCCTGGCAGGGCCACCTACCTCCTTCCTTCTCTCAGCCTTTCTCGGTCTTTCCAGAATTACTCAGTGGTCCCACCCATCCTCGACAGTGCAACCGAACCCTGTTCCAGGCCCTCCATGTCATTTTACATTTTCCTCAGTCATTCTGTAAGTCAGTGCCAGGATACAGCTGGTAGGGTTGGGAACTGGGGCCCCATTGCAAAGGTAAAAGTGCTATCCTGGGTCTTTAGGGGGCCTGCATCCATGAACAGGCTGGGTGCAGCTAACCCGGGAAGGGCTGAGAGCCCGAGGGCTGGTGGTACTACGCAAGTCAGTTACTTCAACATGCTCAGCCTCAGTTTCCTCAATGGCAGTGTCAGAAATGGTATAAAGGAAATAAAAATGGTCACACAGGCAGGGGAAGGATATCGGTACTGCAGCTTCTTGATGAGCTCCTCGGGGCTGATGAAGGTCCTGTAGGTGGTCAGGAAGGCTTCACAGTACAGCACCAGGTCTGCAGGGGTGCAAAGAATCATGTAGGTAGGGTTCAGGGTGTGGGCTGTAGCTCACAGCATGGGCACCATGCTGAGTCCTCTCTGAGAGCCAGGGAGGGTCCTAGGTCTTTCATCTTACAGGCACTGGCTACTACTGATGGGGCCCTAGCTGTGGGAGGGCCTGCGGCCCAGTGGAGAGCAAACGTCATTTACTCAGACCCCTGTACTGGTAAGAAGCTGAGGCCTGAGCACACTGGCTCTGGACTGCACCACCCTAGATTAGCACAGATGCTGTCCTAAGGCCCAATGGCTCAAGGGCTCCTCACTGCTATGGGCAGAGATAGTAGTCCAAACTTGCCAGCAGGATCTTGTAGTTAAAGCAGAGGCAGTCAGTAAACAGTTTGGGGAAATTCCATTCTAAGCCCCAAGGGGAGGCTGAAGTGGCGGTGTGCTGCAAGGCTTAGTGGTGGCTTCCGCTCACACAGGGCAGGGGCAGCGGTGACACCCAACACCTCTGTAGCTGGAGGCCTCAGGCTGGCAGCACCTACCCCTTCCTTCCAAAGGGAAAGGGATGCCAGCTAATGACCCCTGCCTCTCCAACGTCCCAGAGCCCCATTTACTGTTTGACTTATTTTCCCCATGCTTTAGATAGTTTAAGCATAGGGTGTCATGTGAGACAGAGCGGGCTAACTCAGGGATGGCTGTGAGGTGCCACACTGGACCTGGGAAGGCACATCATATGGCTGGGTGCAGAGCAGCCTCCCTGAACTTTTCTCATAGCTCCCCAATTGCTGTCATACTGTGCGCTCTCACGTTTGGGGTGCATGGGGAGCCCGGCCCCTGTGCTGTGCTCAGCCGCACAGATGCACTCCAGACAACCAATTCACTGTTACGCTGGGACTTTCTAGAAAGAGCAGAGCTAGGGCTTCTGTTTCTAGAAGAAGGGATACAAATCAGAGGAACTGCCAGGAGCCAGTGGCCTTTTGCAGGGTGTGTTCTAGTGTGCTGGTGAGCACGAGAGCCATACTCCACAGGCTGGAAGGTAAAGAAACTCATGTGTGAGACAAAGAGTAGGCCAGACATGCCGGGTAGCAGTGGCACACACTTTTAATCCTAGCACTTGAGGCAGAGGCAGAAAGATCTCTGAGTTTGAGGCCAGCCTAGTCTACAGAGTGAGTTCTAGGACAGCCAGGGTTACAGAGTGTGTGTGTGTGTGTGTGTGTGTGTGTGTGTGTGTGTGTGTGTGAGAGAGAGAGAGAGAGAGAGACAAAGACAGAGAGAGAGAGAGACAGAGGGCCCAGGCCTGCTGGTACTAGAGCTCTCCACATAAGCTAGCGTGGGCTCTGGTATCACCTGGCATTTGGGTGGGAGCCTGAGCCAAACTCTACAGTGATCACAGGACTGTCTTGGTTAAGGTTCCTTTGTCCCCAGTGGCCTTCAGAGGAATAGAAGCTTGGGGGCCAGGTAACAGGTTTAGCATACAGGCCCCAAGGAAGGGACAGATTCTGAGCTTGGGCCCAACATCATCCCCAACCTGGCCTGGCCACACTTCGCACACTGCCACCTGCAAGAGGCTATGCAATGACAAGTGTGCCCTCCTTCCTGCTTACTTGTCTAATTGGCTTGGCCCTGCTTGTCACAGCTGAGTCCCAGACATAGGAGCCATGAAGCTTCCCAGGGCCTTTGAGTCACTCATATACCACTGGTGCAGGAAGTCACCTGCCTGAAGAACTTTGCCATCTGCCATGGGCACCATGTCCACTCTGATGTGGCTCACGGCCTGATTCAGGTAAGACATCCAGGTAAAGCCAGTTCTGGTTCTGCAGGGATCCCAATCCTATTGAAACTTCAGTTCCAAAGTCTCCCTTCAGCAGACCCAATGGGTAGACTAGAAGGCTTTTGGGCTACCTGTCAGAGCGCCCTTTGGCCTGGCTGTAGCTGGCAGGGCAGGAGGCCAGAAGCCAGCTCACAGCCTAGCCCATCACTTTTAGATAAAAATGAGGTGAAAATGGCTACTTTGCCAGGATGTTCTGAGGTGCCACTGGATAAGCCCTGGGCACTGTCTGTAACCCCAGCCCCCAATAGGTCAGGGAACCAAGGCCCTAGAGGAAAGGCTGGCCTGTAGCTTCGAGGCTGTGGTAGGCTTCAAACCGAGTGTCTGAGACCGCCTTCCTGTCATGGGTCCTCCATGGTTCGCTGAGGGCTCCGATGAAGCCTGTCATGAAATCTTCCTGTTTCAGTTTCTGCCTGGCAAACAGTTTTTGTACTATTCTCTTAATTCAGAATTTCATAGAACTCTGTATTTACTTTGGGTCCTAGTCATTTAAAACAAACAAACACAAAGCTGATTGGGTTAGGGTTTTAAGTCTAGAGTGATTTTATCTTCAGTTCAATCAACCTTTCAGAATTTCTTTTCTTTCTTTCTTTCTTTTTTTTAGTTTTTTTTTGTTTTTTGAGACAGGGTTTCTCTGTGTAGCCCTGGCTGTTCTAGAACTCACTCTGTACCAGGCTAGCCTCGAACTCACAGGGATCTGCCTGTCTCTGCCTCCCAGGGCCTCATTCATGGCTAGGCGAGTGTTTTCTCACCGAGCCATAATCCTAGCTCTGTTTTTTTGTTGTTGTTTTACCACACGGTCTCTCCATATAGACCTGAAACCTCGCAGATCTGCCTGCTTCCCAAATTCTGAGATTGAAGGTATGTGTGAGTATGCTCTGCCCCCTTTAAATCCTTTAAAAATGTGTAGGAAGAGGGCCCATGGAACACATACCCTGTCTCAGAAAAGAAAAGAAAGAAAAAGAATACTAACAAGAAACTGGGTGTGGCATGAGGTGGGCTCAGCAGTCTCCTGCAGGGAGCAGCGGCAGGCTTTGCCTGACCTGGGCCACTTGTGCTGTCCTCTGAGAGCAGCTCACAGGAGCCCAGTCTCTTCCCTCATAGAACTTTATGGACGGATGACTCTACCGGCACAGCCTACCTAACAGGTGCTCCCCAGTCTGGGCGTGTGTGGTCTCTGCTCCTGCGTCCGTCCGCTCAGATGATGCAGAGAGCATGGCAAGGTGGAGGAGGTCTTGGACGACAAGCATTGTTCCTAGGAACTTGTTAGTTAACTATGTGACTAATAAATACACCGAAGAAAAGAATGGCTTAAAGATAAGAAGAGGGAGGAGCGGCAGGCCATGTGCTATTGTAAAAGACTTGAATCCATATTCACCTCTGTCAGCCTCTCGAAGGCTAGGATCATAGGTGTGTACCACTGTGGCTGCTTTAACTTTAATACCACGGTTGAACATGTCATTATCCAGTGGGCTGCCCTTGGAGCACAGAGTAGGTACCAATGACTGTTCTCACCCTCAGGATGCCCACAGGGCCAAGGGCATCATCGTCTTGGACCAATAGAGGACATGCCCAGGTGCAGTTTTGACAGGATCAGGGTCTCTGGAGCCGGCCTCTCCCTACTCTTCCCTAGTACCATCAGGCCCAAAGTTCAACCCAGGGGAGATGACAGTACAGTGTGGTCATGTGATGCCTTTGATGGGACACAAATCCAGCACAGTGAGAACTTCCATACCTTTTCTGTCTGTCTCAGTAGCATGGACCAGTAAGATGTCTCCTGAGCCTCCACGAACATCTGGGCCATCATCACCCTGGAGTAAGAGAGCATGAGGCAAGGCTGAGGTGATAAACTCACGATGCTTCAGGGTCCCTGAGTCCCTTCTGCTCTCCTCAGCTCAGCAGCAGCAGGCAGCACTGTGCACAGCAGACAGTGTCTGCAGCCCACCTGCTCCCATGGATTTTGTAGATGGCTACTGGTCAGAACTCTTACAGAAAACTGGGCATCGAGGAAGCTGTCCAGATGCTGTGAGCACCAGGGTACATCACCTCCCAGAGGCCACATGGGGTCAGGGCACTATGGTCTCTACCCTACCTCCACCTCCTGGCTCACACTGAAAGGTGAGATTCCAGAGGAGAAAGGCAGCCCCTAAGCCTAGGAGACAGGAAGATGGTGTCCAGACATGTTTCTCTCCACACCTGCAGTAAGCTACCTTAGGGCTCAGTCCCTTTCCACAGGAGAAGCAGGGTTCATCTGCGGGGACATACCCCACAGGCTATTCTCGGAAGGACTTCACTAGAAGAGTGTAAAACATCACAAGACTGCTCATGACATAGGATGTTTACATGGCAACCAAACCCAGCCTGCCGGTGGGAGACCAACTCTATTTCCACAGACAGACAAGCTGCAATCTGTCTGGTCTAGTGACAGGGCTGTAGGTGGGGCTGGGATCTGAGGGAGCCAGAGCCAGCATCCTATGTGCGCATTCATCCCATGGATCGCCATTTCCATCTGGACTTCAGAGGTCCCACCTGGGACAAGGCTGGCTATGTTAATGACCCAATTTTCCAGAAGGAATTTAGCTTCTCTTTCTGCAGAGGCTCTGCCTAGATTCTGCTAACCCTACTAGCAGCCTAATGGCCTAAAGTGCTGAAGTCTTCCTGGGTTGCTAGGAAGCCACTCAGGGTGGCCCAGGAACATGCACAGAGCAGCACCTTTCCTGTGTCTGTATGTTACAACCATCAAACCAGTTCCCAGATGCAGAGCTACTCAGGGGCCAAGATGCCCCATTAAACCCTAAGTTTTTAGGACTGTACAGAGAAAAGGCTCTTGGGTCCAGCTTCTTCTTCTCTCATGACATGTCTGGTGTTATTCTTATCAATTGGGCTCCTCAAACAAGGCACAGCTCAGCATCTAGCCCCCCCCCTAACAGGAGGGGGGGGGGGGCTGTGTTACTAACAGCACATACACGCCTCACACTGAGGAGGGCTTTCTGTGCAGGCTACACCAAGCACTGCTGGGTCTTTCCCTCGCACTGTCCTCAGAAGTTCCTGCTTGAGGTTCAGAGAGGCTTTGCAAGGGCCAAGTTCACTTCTGGCAAGAAAGGGACAGTGAGCTTTCCCCAGAACCCTTTTTAGCTGGGAGCCTGGGAGCTGAGGTGCTGCCTGACTCGGCTCCCTCCCCCCCCAACACCCAAGGCCACATTTCTCTACCTTCACTTCCCTCTTGGTTGGTGCTTATAAGATACAGGTCTGGGGAATCCTCACCTCTTGCTTGAGTGTCAGCCTGGCCATAATTTCATTGTGGTCAATGAGAGACAGTTCATCCACTTCCTCTTCTAACTGGGCTGACTCCAGAGCATCCAGTGACTTTGGGGACCTGAAGGAAAAAATGGTTGGTGCTGAAAGTGTCAGACATGCTCCAGTTTCCCATTCCCTAGAGGCCTTTAGGTTGAAGCAACACAGGTGATGGTTAATATCAATTGTCAATTTAATGAGAACTGAGAGGAGTCAGGCCTCTGTGACTGTCTGAGAGGCTAGGAGAGGTGGGAAGACCCACTCACTGTGGGCAGCACCATTCCCTGGGCTGGGGTCCTGGACCGTCTAAAAAGGAAAGTGTGTGCTGAGCACCAGCAGTCATTGCTCTCTGCTCCCTGACTGGCTGCAGTGTAACTAAGTCACCTGCCTAAGTAAGGACCAGGGAATAAGAGCTGCTCATGGACAAGCCCTGAATGGCAACTATAATATGAAGCTGGAGTCGCAGGCAGGGCCAAGTGACAACTAGACTCCTGACTCTGTCTGGGGATGCTTCCCTGAGCTCTGTAATGGTTTCAGCTCTTCCTTGCCCAGCCCCTTCACAGACACACAGGGCAGTGCTTGAAGTTAAGTGCAGTAAGAGGGAGAAGAAGGGAGGCTCCATGTTCCTCCGCACTAACCCAAGCCCGGGCTTAGCACAAAGAAAAAGCTGCGACCTAGCAATTGTGGCTCCATGTCATCAAGTGCTCAGTCTCACAAGAGACTGCTTTTAACAGAGGCAGCTATTGCACTGGAGAAAGAGGGAGGGCCCTTGCTCTGGACAGACAGACTTAAAGCACTGAACAGCATCTGGCCGAAGGAAGGGATTCTAAAGCTACATCCAGAAAGACACTAGCCAGTCTTTGGGTCTTCAGAGGGCACTAAACACACACACACACACACACACACACACACACACACACACACACACACACACACACACACACACACACACACACACACAGAGCACAGTGCATGTATGTTGGTCAGAGACTGTGAGAGCAAGTTTTCTCCTGCCAGCACTGTCTAAAGGCACTGCAGATCTGTTATGTAAGGCACTCCTAGGAGGGGCAGGGTTGTAGCTCAAAGCTAGAGCACTTGTCCAGGTGTATAAGGCTGCAGGTTAATCCCTGGAGGGGAAGGGGGAGGAGGAGGATGGGGAGACTGAGATTTCTGGGTTTGTTTTCCAGATTTCACGAGGGAACCTTTTCTGTCTCAGGTGCGACAATGATGTTGTGATTGATCACTGTTTGCACCTCTCAGGAGGGTGTGATGGTTATCTGGGACTGAGGGTCACAACACTTGTAAGCTCTTTCAAAGCTTACAAGACAACATATGTATTTATGACTAGAAATGCCCACAGTGACAGGTATGGGTGGGAGATTCTTTTACACTTCCTGCTTCCTGCTGACAGCACAGCAAAGGCTTTAGAGGGCCGGTTATTGGTGATCATTCAGTTTCCTTGTAGTTTCCACCCTGAACACAGACAATTTTGAGGACCAGAAAGATAAAAGAGCCTCAACACAGGCAGTCTTACTGAGTGGTCACTGCTCTTGGGGCCTGGATACTTTCTGCTCGCTTCTTACCTCTCCCCATTTTCTCTGCTGTCCTTCCCAGATGCACTGCTGACTGAAGGATCTCTGGGATGTCCGTCCTTCCCAGATGGCGGTTCCTGCAAAGAGAAGGCATGGTGGCATTTGTACAGATGGCTTATGCTGGGGCAGTCTGTCTTCTCAGCACTATGGAGCAGCTGGCGGTGGGAACAAGCTAATGACCAATGGGGTTAGTTACTAGAAACACAAGCCCTCTGGACACCAACACCTACCTTTGGAGAGAGGGGAGGTGCCCTTCCTTCTAACCTCTATCACCTGTCATCCTGGGGACAGACACCATACCCACTCTCTGAAGGAGTGGGTGCTGTGCTGAGTACCCTGCACGCCGCCATCCCTACAGAGACCAACTGCCAGGTGCCCAGTGGCAGGGTGGACTTGAACTCTAGGAGGAGGCTATCTGCCTCTAAGCATCTATTGTTAACCACTGCACCCAAACTTCCCTGGCTTCTTACAGAGTCTTCAGGGTTATGGCCCTTAGCCAGTGACAGTTTGGTTCAGAAGTCCAGCTGCCCCTGTACCCACTGACAATACAACTCTATGTTTCTAGCTGTCCTGGAGGTGGTAGTGAAGAAAAAGGCCTTGTGAATCCAGGGACTGCCACCAGAACAGCACAGTGGGGCTGGTACTACAGGGCAGAGAGGGCCACGGGGCCTGGCATTGACTCCCTTAGTTCGGTCACCAGTGGGCGGGGATACTGGTTCAGCTCTCACAAGCAGGACCAAACCCCACTGAGGGAAGCTTGGGTTGTGCTGACATCTTAAGGAGAGTGGCTGCCTTGCCATAGACATCCCAGAGCCCAGGGGACCATGGTGTGGCTATTCATGGGATGACCGTGATGCTCAGGCTGAGCTTGCCAGCGCAGTGATTCCTTGTCTTTGACGACCTGACCTCACCCCCTAGAACTTCCCACTCAGTCTCCTGGGGACTGTGACCTCTGAAGTCAATTTGCCCGTTTTGCTGAAGCTAAACTTGGAAAGCCACCTGCTCAATAGAAGGTTTGCACTATGGGGCCACAATCTGGGCAGCAGCATAATCCAGGCATGGACCTCCATAACTCAGCAAGGAGGGAAGGGTGTGAATACCCAGCAGGGTACCCATCACTTGCCCTGCTTCCTTGGGAGTAGCTGAGGGCAGCAGGGCATGCTGGGAAGAACTGAAGGGCAGGAGTAAAAGCATCTCTTGGAAAAGCACTGAGGGATGACTGAAAAGAAATTACAGGGAGCAGCTGGGGCTGGGCCAGGGTCCACTTGTTTCTGGGACACTCATTCAGCCAGGTTCTGGAAAATGCCACACTCACTGAAGCAAAAGCAGGGCAGACCTCTCCCTGGAAGCCATGTCCTCTCCTATAGGATGGGGTGGCTTCCAGCAGGCCTATAGGGGCTCAGCCAATAGAAGCAGCTGCAAGGGAAGTGACCTTGAGGGGGGCAGTGGCCGGCCCATGCACAAGGCCACCCACTGAGGTTACTTACTCCTCGAGAGGGAGCCAGCTCCTCGCTGGTCTGGCTAGAGGAGTACAGATTGACATATTCACCCCCACCAGCTTCCTCACTGCTGGCCTTTTCACTCTGGGGGAGACAGGGTAAGAGGAGAGACAATGGGCTACCTTAGTTTCCCCTGGGAAGTGTTTCCCCAGTGCAGAGGGCAAAGCTGTTCTCCTGGGCTAGCCAGGCCCCAGACTCTTGCTGGATCTTCTTCAAAGTGTTTAGAGACATTCTGGAAACTCCCAGAAAGCTGCTTTACTTGTAGCAGGGCCTGTGGGGGTCCCCAGTTTGTAAAAGGGCCTGCAGAGGTCCCTAGGGCAGGGGACAAGAAGCAACATACTTGACAACTCAAGATGTGGGAAATGTCTTCAACTGTCAGACCCTGTTTGTCCCTCTGTCTTCTCCACTCTGTAATGCGGCTCCTCTCTGTGTTCTGATGCACAGTGGCCCTTGCATTGGTCCTACAAGCAACCTTACCTCTGTTTCTTCCACTCCACAGACACACAACAGAAAGCTCATAGTGTTTCTATCTTCTCTTTGTGACAATTTACTGTTCTAAATGGTCACTAGCTCAATTCCCAGTGTGACAGGAATTCTATACAAAAGATTTGGTTTCTGTTCTGGAAACAGGTGAATCAATCAGAACTACATCTGAGGTCCCCACAGGTGCCTATCTACTGATGCTTTGAGTGGCCTCAAACCAGCAGTCGCCTGGGCCATGGGAGGGAGGACAAGGCCCTCTGTGGGCAGTAGCATTTTCTAAAACCCTGCAGGCCACTGTGCAGATACGCACAGATGTGTGTGCGGAGTTCTCACCGAGTCAGTGAAAGAGGTTTCGGAAGGAAGGCGGACAGGGTTCCCATGAGAGCTGCTGTCCTGAGAAGACGAGAGAGGCCCGTCCACGGTGCTGGGGGGCGGACTGCTTACGGTGGGCACCGCTAAGTCCGAGCTCTGGGACGCGTGGACAGGTGGGAAATGTGGAGAGGAAGAGGAGGTAGGCGGAAGGAAAGGTTGGACGGAGGCTTGGTGGTGAGGCATGAAGTCCTGGGAGTAAGACCTAAACACAGATTTGTACTACAGAACCCAGGGAGAAAACAAACAAGAATGTGGGAAGGAGAAAACAGACAAGAGAAAAGGTGGTTAGGTTAACTGAGGCTTAGCATGGCTGGTGTGTCCTGTCTTTCCTAGTGGGGGCTGTTGGTCATGCCAGACAACCCCTTACAGCCTTCCATGACTATACCGCTTCTCTGAACAGCAGGACGTGACTGGATTCCTGGAGTCCAAGGACAGGACATCCCCCCCACTCTCCACGCTGATCACCACATGTGTCTTCGATGTGGAAACAAACCTCTACCATCCCACCTCTCAGGAGCCTCAGCACTGAACTCCAAATCACTGACATTTATTCATTTGAAATCTTCTGGACAACTCTGGTTTACCCTTTAAAAGACAAACATATGGTCTTTTAAATAGCAAATGCACCTCAGGCCTTTTTAGAAAAGGGCAGGAGCCTCAAAAATGGCTGGAGGAGTTTCAGCATTTCCCCTACCTGTCTGGCTCTTTGTTTTTTTAATGCAGTGATTTTACAAATCTTCTGATGTCACCCCTGGGCCACAGGCACGACTCCTCCTACTTCTCATTTGCCAGAAAAGTCAGATGGCAGACGGAGAAGTGTCCCTAAATCTTCATAGCTTCTGAGGCCCAAGGAGGACATTCCAAGTCCCCAAGCTGAGAAGTGTTTGATGCCACCATGCCTGCTAGAGGCTTGCCAACATGCTGCTAACCGCCACAGGGCCTAGGAGGACAGTGAGGAGGCACACCTGGCATTCCTGTTGTGTTCATGTATCTATCTCAGGTGCCAACTGCAACACACACATGGCTCACTCAAGTGTTCTGTACTTTTCTGTGGTTCAGGAGTTTTTGAACCCATGGAAATAAGAGAAAGGAAGGAGAAACGAGGTTTTAAACTGACTGGAGACGTTAGGGTTTGAATCTGAAATGCCCACCCAGCACGTGCTGTCCAGTTGCTGGCACTGTTGAAGGATGCTTCGGGGCCTAGCTGCCTCATTCTCTTTGAATCTGGGTCAGCTGTGCTTCTCAACACAGGCTGCTGCAGATCCTGACCTCCCTTTCCCTATCCGAGGCATCTACACCTTGTCGCTTTTCCATCTGTGTGACTTTGCACAAACAAGTTCTTGTGGATGAGTGTCTTCATCTTTAAAATGGGGTGAGCTGGTTGTGGTGGTGTATGTCAGTAGGATTTATTAAAGGAGGTTGAGGTAGGAAGTTCACTAGTTCGAGGCTAGCCTGGGTTACACATTTATTGTGCCGGGCATGGTGGCGCACAACTTTAATCCCAGCACTCAGGAGGCAGAGGCAGGCAGATCTCTGTGTTTCAGGTCAGCCTGGTCTACAGAGTGAGTTTCAGGCCAACCAGGGCTACATAGGAAACCTTGTCTCAAAAGACAGCCCACCCCCAAGGGGTGAAAAGGACAATTATTCTCTCAGAGACCAGTTGTAGCCGCCAGTGTGAGTGTCCTGCCAGTGCTCAGCATGGCCACTGAAGAGGCCCGTATGCCACACTCGCTGTCCTCCTCTACCTTGGAAGAACAGAGGCGGCTCTGCACAGGAGGCAATCTAGGAAAACCTTACACATTCATTCATTTACTTCTCCGTGTGTGTGCGTATGAGCACGCCACTGCGCACGCTTGGAGGCTGGGATTGGTTCTCTCCTTCCACCGTGTGGGTCCTGGGGATGCAGGTCATCAGCCTGCATCTTTACCCGGTGAGCCACTGTTTTCTGAGGTGGAGGGACAGGGAGACATGATCTCAGTAGATAGTCTTCAATGGCCTGGAGCTCACTATGCAGACTAGGCTTGTCTCAAACTCACAGAGATCCACCTGTTTCTGCCTCCTGAGTGCTGGGATTAAAGGTGTGAGCCACCATGCCTGGCTACTACTGAGCTATCTTGTCAGCCACCAGTGTAATTTTCTTTTTTGAAACAGGGTCAAGGCTATGTAGGCCAGGATGGCCTCAAACCTGTAATCGTCTCGGTCTCGTGAGTGTAGCTGTGCACCACCACGCTCGGATAATGGTGATCGGCTTTACTTAATTACCCAATTTTTTTTTTTTTTCTTTTTTGTTTTTTTGGAGACAGGGTTTCTGTGTGTAGCCCTAGCTGTCCTGGAACTCACTCTGTAGACCAGGCTGGCCTCGAACTCAGAAATCCACCTGCCTCTGCCTCCCAAGTGCTGGGATTAAAGGCGTGCGCCACCACTGCGCAAATATTTATCTTAAATAGTTTCATGGTACTTTTCGAGATTTTGTTTTATATGTAGGAGTGTTTGCCTGCCGAGGCCAGAAGAGGGTGCTGGATTCCCTATGACGGGAGTTATGGGCAGTTGTGAGCCACCATATGGGTGTTGGGATTCCAACCCCGGTCTTTTACAAGAGCAAGTGTTTTTAACTGCTAAGCCCCCTCTCCAGCTGCTGTTTTTATTTTTTGAGAAAGGATCCTTTGATATGTTGCGAGGCTGGGCTGATAGGGGTGTCACACATTGCCTGATGCTATTATTAAGGTGTGCAGACCATTGCAAGGCCTGCAACAGCAGCACCTCAGCTGTGAGTGGGGATGAGTCAATGGGCAGGAAGAGGCTGGAACAGTGTGTGGCTGGGACAAAGGGGCCTGGGTGTTCCCCTCCCTTCCAGCCCCTGCTCCCAGCCTCCTCAGGCATTCCAGTTATGCAGTCGTGCTGGGACAAAAGTCAAACTTGAAAAGTACCTTTCCAAGGGCGGAGGCGCCAGGGAAGGCTCTCCAATCACCATAAAGCACTGCTGGCCCTGGGCTGCTCTGGGTGGCTCTCCTGATTCCAGAAACTGTGCTGGGGGTGGGGGAGGGGGATTTCCACAGGCCCTGGCTCTGTCAGGCCCTTCAGGATCATGTGCATTCTCCCAGGGTTGGCAGAAGGGCACAGATGGTCATCTCCAGCCTCCAGCCCACAGCAGCCTATTTTTGGATCTGGGGAGTGTTTGGTTTGGTTTTTGAGATCCCCATGCAGCAAGAATTTGTGTTTGCAACCTGAGAGATGCTGTTTGGGTTGGGGATTCTGGGGCAAGGGGCATAGTGGTGCAGAGTAAGTGAGCACCAGTAGAGAGGCACTGGTGCCAGCGTCAGGCAGGGTATCTGCCAGGGACACGGAAGGCTGGCCTGGGCAGTGACGCTCACAGTGCTGCCGTGGGTCATCTCATTACACTGCAGAAAGTGCTGCTGCGATCTTTCTGACCGAAGGAACAGAGCCCACCTCCTTAACGTTCTGTGCTGCTGGGGGGTGGCACAGGGTGGCCTGTATCACACTTCGATCTGAGAAACTGGCCCTCACCTATCTGTCCTGATGTGCTGGGGGCAGGAGGGGGTCCTCAGCGGAGCACTATCACGATGCTGGGCAGGTTGTGCAAGCTAGGGATGGATACAGACAGCAGAGCCCTGACTGCTAGGCAGAAAAGAGAGAAACAGAGTTGGCTCTTCTGAAAAGATATGCCTGGAAGAACCGATTTTTGGAGTAAAAAAAAAGACAGTGAAGGCTGATGGGCAACCTCTGCTTGCTTGAAGCTAATTCATTAAAGGCAGAGTCGTCTGATGATGGCCAAGCTCCAGTGAGACTTTCTCTGTTAGTCCTGGCATAAAGTTGCCAAGGGACAGGCCTGTGCTGCCTTGGCAGGGAAGCAGGACAGCTTATTTCCCAGCTACTCTGTTTAATTCCTCTGGTGGCTGGGCTGCTAGGGTTTGAGGGGTGGTCTGCACATCAGTTCTGAGGATCTGATCCAGCCTGCAGCTCCCAGTCAGATGACAGCAAAAGAAGACGGTGTGCTCTGACTATGCGGGAGGCCTCGAGAGGGGTCATCCATGACTGAACAAGTTCAGGACGGCTAGGTTTTGGATGCTCTTAGAGATATGGATCTGACCTGGGTAGTAGTGGTAGTAGTGGTGGCGTACGCCTTTAGTCCCAGCATTTGGGAGACAGAGGCAGGCAGATCTCTTGAGTTTGAGGCCAGCCTGGTCTACAGAATGAGTTGTTGGACAGCCAGGGCTACACAGATAAACCATGTCTCAAACAAACAAACAAACAAACAAACAAACAAGCAAACAAACATAAAAAAGAAGGAAAACAAAAGAAATATGGATAAGTCACCACACTGCTGCTTTTTCAAAAGGCCACTAAACGCGGTCACAGGAAGTTATTTTCATGACTTGAGAGTCATTACTTGGACTCTCCCTAGGTGCTGTGCTCTGGCAGCAGAGCACCTGCCTTCAGCAGGGTGGCTGGCAGCAGCAGGCTAGGTAGGAAATCAAGCTTCAAAGCTCCCAGCAGTCATCTGGGGAGACAGCTATAGTCCTCTGGAGTTGGGTCTGACCATGCCCTGCATGTCGGGCAGGGAGGGTCCTGGGTAACACTGCTCCCTCATCCCATTTACCAATGCCCACGTTGGGGCTGGCTTCTCTAGGGGCAGCTGTCTTGTTTGAGGCTCTTCTGCCAATTACAAGAACTACATTTTGCAAATGACAAATGCAGGGATTCAAAGCCAAATGGTAGATTCAGAGGCCAATGTTGTGAGCTTCCAGTCATGAGACTTGTCACAGGTCTTTGTTCCTGGCAGGTCACCTGAGAGTGACACAAGCATCGACCTTACCAAGAAGGGTGACATTAGCATCACTCCATGTCCAAACATCCCTAGTAAAACTATTTGACAACACTGGAAACAAGGACATAAAAGAACAGAGTTGTAGCCACTTCTGTGTCATGCTCCTGACACCGCGGCGGGCACAGACACACACCCCCTTCCTTTCTCTGCCACATAGCTTCCTACACCCCAGTGCACTTGTGTCATTAGAGGACAACCTGAGTGACCTGAGCTCTAAGAAAGACACAATATAGACTAGATGAGAGCTGTGCTCAGTCTAGCAATCCGGTGGAACTATTCTCGTGTGCCCGAGGCTTTGGCAACCTGACGGCTTCTAACATATCTTTAGAACTCTCCTGAGATTTGGTAGCTACCTTTAGCAATGCTTGACAACATGAAGGACAAGCACGTGCGCGCGCGCACCCCCCACCCCCCCCCACCTCTCCAAGGCCAGCCAAGAGGCAGCTCTGATCAGCTACACTGGATCTCAGTATTTATTTGGCCAGGGAATAGCTTTTAAAGGCCAACTTAATGGTATACTTTTTATGACGGACAGATCTGGGTTCTAACCTGGCTCTAGCTTGACACTAGGAGCAGATGATTTATCTTCTTCGCCTTAGTGGGAAAAATACGCTATCACAGACTTGTAAGAAAGGTCCTGGACAGGTGTCAGGCACTGTGACAAGGGTAGAAAGGCAAGAGCTCTCTGTGGAGCAGTGCTCTTGGGAGTCATGTCACCACACAACCTTCCTGGAAGCTGGACTCTGGTGTCAGAGGGACATTCTTGTGTCTGGGCTGGTCCCAGAGCCCTGATGTGCAAAAACGCTGGGGCACAGAGGGCAACAGCCTAGAGTTCTAGTGGCGGTGTGTGCGGCTATTTCAGAAGCAGTTTGTGAAAGCCCGAAGGCAAGGAGCACTGACTTCTGGCTGCAAGTCAAGCTCTGTTCCACTCTCTCGGTCCTAGCCCGGTGAAGCAGCCTTGTCCTGCTCCTGCCTTCTCTGAGCTGGGATGTATACACTGGGGCTCTCCTCAGGGGGAAGCATGGAAGGAGTGCTGGTGTGCAGGGTACATCCATCCTTCTAGGAGGCTTTGCAGTGAGGGGCAGAGCGGGGTCAGGTCTCTGTGTTCTCAGGCAGCGCAGGCCTGCAGCAGCCTGGGCTGTCCATGAGGACATGAAAGCAAACAGGGAGTCACTGCAGGGCCCATGGCTTATTTCAAGGCTGGCCGGAGCCTCAGAAGCCCATGTGGGTGTCGTCCTGGTGCTGCAGGGATGGAACATTTCACCATAGAAGTAGGGCACTGGCAGAGCAAAGCAGGGCATAACTGAGGCAGCAGAGGGGGAATGTCCCAGCTCCAGGTGAAAGGCTTTGCTGCAGGGCAAGGACCTGGGGGCTGTGTGGATGAAGAACATGGGGTACACAGGGTGTCTGTGGAGCCATGCACAGACCAGAAGAGAAGATACTCCCTCATCACCTGCTACACACTGGCTTGGAACTCAGTGCCTTGAGATCTGCATAAGAAGTCTGCATAAGAGTAGTTAGGGATCCTGGGACGTGTGCTGCCATACTCCAGCCAGTAGACAGAGGTCTATAAAGTGGCCTTTCACAGAACAGGCTCTTCCTCCCTGGTAAGGGGAAACCCTCCCGATGCTAAATAACAATGCAAGAAACCGTTCCTGGCAACCCAACAAGCCAGGCAAGCCTAGGGAACAAGTCAGCAGGGGAGTGGCCATGAGTAACACCTCCCTGGCCCTGGGCCACCCCTCCCCCCAATCCCTTTTTCTCCTGTGTGTGATTTGGCTTTGCTTAGGCCAAGAAGCGAGTAAAGACAAGATGGCAAGGACCAAGAGAGGGTGGCTGGAGTAACGCCAAGCTGCCTGAGCCTGTCTTCACGCCCCGCCATGGGCACACCTTTCCTACCCACCCCACCCCCCTCTCCTCTCTCTTCCTGGTTCCTGTTTGGTTTTTAGAGGTGGTATGCCTATGGTGTCTGTGGTAGTTTTTGGGTAAATTTTCAGGGATAGTTCATGACCAGGAGAGACATGGGCACATTGGCGGAGTTAAGGAGCCAGCCTTACATGTCAGGAGGGGGCTCTGGTTGTATCTCTGGCCACAGTACAGAAGCCAAATGTTTATGAGTCCTAGGACTTCTGAGGGACACATGTGTGATGCCCTGAATGAAATGGCAGCTGCTGTACAGCCCTTTTCAAACACCAGGGTCCATGGGGACATACACTTAGCTTTCTTTTTAGGGGGCAGGGTGAGGGATTCAAGACAGGGTTTCTCTGTGTAGCCCTGGGTGTCCTAGAACTTGCTCTGCAGATCATGCTGGCCTCGAACTCATAGAGAGCCTCCTGCCTCTGCCTCTGGTGGACTGGGATTAAAGGCATACATCACTACTGCCCGGCTACAAAAATCATTGAACTATGAAAACTAAATGTCAGCTGGGCGGTGGTGGCGCACGCCTTTAATCCCAGCACTTGGGAGGCAGAGGCAGGCGGATTTCTGAGTTTGAGGCCAGCCTGGTCTACAGAGTGAGTTCCAGGACAGCCAGAGCTACACAGAGAAACCCTGTCTCAAAAAAACAAAAACAAAACAAAACAAACAAAAAGCTAAATGTCACTAAATGTCCTCACGCCTTGCTTTAGCTAGTCCCTCAGCGCATCTGACCATGCCTAGGAACTATGAGCTACTCCCAGGTATGTGGCCACCGGCCTTCATCCTTGAAGCTAACCCACACCTGCTCTGATTGCACTGTGGAACCCCATGTCTAAGCTCCTCTTAGAATTACCCAGAGACTGTGGAGAGCTGGCAAGCCATCAAATCACCATGGGTTTGTCCTCTCAGCTGACACACGCTCCAAGCATTTAAGCTCTTACTCATGGCTCCCGAGACTCCTCTCTTTCACTGAAATAACATATCCTTTTAGTGTGGACCCTTGGACTGTTTCCTGGAGCTGGAGCTAATACAGAGTCACAAATGTAAGATGCCTCAACATTTCACAACAGAGACACACTCAGACCCAAACCTAAGAAAATGCCTTTGTCTGCAATTCTGTAGCAAACAGCCCAGTTCATCCACAGTCCTCTGCTAATAGCCTAGAAGGATTAAGGAGAAATTCCTAGAGAGGGGTGTGTGTGTGTGTGTGTGTGTGTGTGTGTGTGTGTGTGTGTGTGAAGGATTAAGGAGAAATTCCTAGAGAGGGGTGTGTGTGTGTGTGTGTGTGTGTGTGTGTGTGTGTGTGTGTGTGTATTAACAGTCAAGGACCAGGATTGTCTAAAACCGAGCTCTGCAAGGTTTGTGAAGGGAGGGTGCTAGAGGTGCCTTCTGGGGAAGCAGGCTATCTGTGTGGGGGGGGCAGAGGTGACTCAGCCTGTCCCATATACCCAGCACTGCTGAGCACTATGAGAAGGGAGGCTCCACACTACAAGTCCTCCTGAAGGCCCTGGGCATTGAACTGCAAACCCTAGACGAAGGTAGACAGCAGACAAAAACCAAACTGAGAACCTGGGCAGGTTTTACGGTCACCTACCCAAGCTTTTCATGGGAGAGCTGAGGAGTGGGTGGCTGAAGTAATGTGTCCAGACCAAAGCCAGAACTCAAGAAGGGCAGTGACAGCTTCTCCGCTTCCCACGTGGTTTGATACAGTTCTCTCAGTCACACTGTGACCTCAAGAGAACTCTGAGGCCCAGGGAGAAGTCAATACTTGAGCTCAAGCTGCTGCTAGGGAGTGAACTTGGCTCCATTTTTTCTCCTCTGAGCCTCGACTGAGATCACAGGAGTAAAGGTGGCTGCTTTGGCTCCAGGAAAATGCAGACTCCAGAAACCAGGCCTCTTTGTGTGTCACCACTGAGCTGTCTACAGACTGGCCTAGCCCTCTCCATACTGTCTTGTGTCGGGGTGACAGGCAGTCCTCTCCGCAGGAGCAGGGTCCCCTTCCCCCCCAAACAGTGACCCTTGTGATCCCATCGAGTGGCTGCCATGTGGTGACCTTGAGTCAGGGCACCTGACACTTTTCCATTTGTTGCCTTGAAACCCTGCCAGCTGCTACAAGAACAAGCCTAGACCAGCCTGACAGTGGTGACAAACTAGCCCAACTGTCCTAGCTCCCAAAGATGTCTGCCTGGACAGAGTCATACACCATTCTCCAAACCTGAGTCCTGAGAAAGACAAAGCGTTACTGCTTTAAGCCACAGGGCCTTGGGGTGGTTGTTTACACAGCGTGAGGTAAGCAAAGGCACTCAGTCACCACTCTGCACCTGGTTACCTGCTCCTCTCTGCCCTGCTTCCTACATCAGGGTCATTCCCTCTCAAGTCCAGATACAGGCCCCTGGGAGAGCAGAATGGCAGAAGTGGCTGGGCTCTTTACCAGTGTCATGCTCCAGACAGGGCAGCCCACACCTCCACTCCCAAACCCCTAACCACAGTCCCCAAGGCCCAGGGAAGCAAGTATTCAGATTCCTTCTGTGACAGGCGGGTCTGCAGAAGGACAGCACTGGTGACAGGCAGCAGCAGCAGCAGCATCCAGGAGCACAGGCTTCAAGCACTAACTGCATGAGTTTCCAAGTGAGGAAGAGCAGGGGGAGACTCACCGAGGGCACAGGCAAGCTGCCGTGCCGGTTGAGAAAGGAGTTAGACACGGATACACTGAGGCCCTGAGCGGCACTGCCGTCCTCGGGGGTGAAGGCCACTTTAGTTTGCTGGACACAGTAGGAGACAGAGAAGGAAGCAGCAGCATAGGAGGCCTGCTGGGTGGAGGGGGAAATAGAAGGCAGGGAGGAGGAGAAAGCAGAGAACGGTCAGCACAGGCGGTGGAGCTGTGGAGTAATACCGATGAGGGGTGTCGTCCAAAGGGTGGCTGCCTGGCTCCACCAAAGGCTGCCTACATGAAAGGCCCTGCTATTCCGTCTTATGGCAGATTGTAATGCCAACCTCCAGAGGACAAGTGGGCTGAAGCCACAGACTTGGGCTGACGAAGAACCCTGAGCTCTTCAGAGCTGGGTAGAGCTGTGTGGTCATTCTAGATTCAGAGCTCAGACCCCAGGCAGTCAGTCTACCTGTGCTTGAATCTGGGTCCCGTTAGAGACCACCTACTGGCCTTGGGCATTTCTTAGAGAGCTTAGCGGTGAGGGTCCTGGAAACTGGGGAACTCTTGCACCTTATGTGTACATTGGGAGAGGATTAAATGAAATGCCATGCATAGAGCACTGTGAGTCCTGCCTATCACTGCATGTGAAGAAGTGTAACTGCTATTATCACCCTTGTGTGTAAGATGTGCACAGCTCCTGCATGTATGTACTGCAGACAGGACACAGCTAGCAACTAGCATAGCCTGTCCTGTGGTTGGTCAGGGCTCACCTGGAGCTGGGCTTGATTTCTAGGTTTTTGGATAGCTGTGGCCTGGGGATAAGTTCTTCTAGTTCCCAGCCTCTCTTTATGAACAGTAGGGATATCAGGAACTGTGGGGAGGACTGTGTGCACCTGAATCTGTCTGGGGAGGTCCCTAACTGGCTGATCTTTCTCTACCCTGCTGCATGTGGGACAGACTGCCTCATGTTACATGCTTGGAATGGTTCTGTTCCACATTTGTGTGAGGAATCTGCCCCCAGCTGTTCAGAATCCATGGTCTTCTCACTGTAGAGATGCCCAGGGAAGCCCACAGGTCATGGAGGAGCAACCTCAGTAAGGAGTGGTCAGCATTTCTATTCCCATAAAGATGGCCTTTCGGGAAACAACCGCAGAGGTTCAGATTCCTATGTAGTACCACGGACAGGACCTGGGACCCCCAGGTTCCAGGATCTCAGCTCAACCTTTCATCTCTAGAAGAGGCTGCCTCCGTCAGCTGAGCTTCTTAGCAGAAGCAAATGTTTGCTTAGCTAGCTGGCTATGGCCTATGGAGGTTGAACAGCTCAGAAGCCTGAGGCTATGCTAAACCCCAGGTACTACAAGGTAAACAGAGCTCACTTTGCAATGAACAAAAAAGGGCTTAGCTCAACACACACGTTCCTTTCTTGCCAGAGACTGGACTGGCCAGCAAGGTAGCAAAGCAGCCCACACAGCTCTGCAAAGGTTAAGACCTCCCCTCTGCAGAGTTTGGCTGGTCCAGAGAATCTGACCTTGAACCCACCCAACACACACACACACACACACACACACACACACACACACACACACACACACACACACACACACACACACACACATACATACACATAGCAGGTTGGGAGCACGGGCAGGTTCGGTGCTCTGCCGCCCCCTGGTGAGTGTGACAGCTGCACAGGATCTACTGCAGAGGCATGCAAAGGCCACTGATGGATTTATAGCACAAAGTGGCTCTGTTTAAAGTTATTCTGCTTCAGTAGAATTTGTTCCCATGGGGCCATCGCTGGCCAGGGATGGGATGGAAGTCACCCCATACAGTTAGGCCCATTATGGAAGTCAAGCCCACAGATGGCTGCACACAGACAGTGCTCTGTGCTTCGATTGAGTCCCTCCTGTCTATGAGGTCTGTTAGAGCCAAAGAAGAAAGGGAAGGCACAAGAGACTGTCAGCAGGGAAATCAAACATTCTGAGCGCAAGTCTGTCCCAGTTACACAGGCTGTTTTGCAGGAGACCCTTTGTCCCCACGGTGGGAAGATAGCAGTGTGGGGGACAGGCTGCTGGTGAGTATCTGGGAAGGAAGTGGAGGCACCAAGTGGGACACGGTGACTTGAACACACCTAAGTCTAGGGTTCCACCATGGATGAAAAGCAGGTTCAACCTGGTCCCAGAAGGACCACTCCAGTTCTTGGAGGCCTGTTAGGACTGGAAGCTCTGGTCACCTGCAGCAGTGCCAAGGACACAGATGGGGAACTGCTTACCAGCTGCCGCTGCTTGGGGGGCAAAGCGGGTGGAGGGGCCAGCTCCTGCGTGGAGTCGCTACCGCAGAAGGAGTCGCTGAAGCCATAGACCTCCATGAGCATCTTGTTCTTCTGCTGGTAGATGTGCTCACTCTGTGGTGTCTGGTAGAACATGGAGGGCTGTGGCTCTGAGTAGTCCTCCAGCAGTTGCATGTAGGCCAGCACTGTGGACAGAGGGGGCTGCTGTTCTCTCACCAGTGCAGAGCCCACAGAGCGGTCCCCACCAGCTCTCATGCTCTCGGGGCCCTGAGGAGCAGGAATGCTACTCTGGGTGGACATGTGCCATCACCCAGCTGGTCACTTACAGAACCCTCCTGTGCTTCCACTGTAACTGATGTCCCTCTCTGCCAGGGCTATTGACACTGGGGGAGGTTGTGAATATGGGAAATTTTTGTACTTTCCATTCAATGTCGCTGTGAGCCTAAAATGGCTCTACAAACATAAGACTCATAAAGAAAGCACAAGGGGCATTCTGCTCCTCTCCTGCGCAGGTGCTGGGGGTTTCCATGCTCAGCAACACCCGAGGCTCTGTGGGACTGTTCAGTCAGCCTGCCCTTGGGCGTAGTCTTGCCTATATTATCTTGGACCAAATAATGAACACACATAGGACTCCTGATTTTCCCAAGTCTTACCTTTGACCTACTGTGCCTAGGTCCACAGCTTTCTCACCTTTTCCCTTTTGTCTCTCCCTACAGTTTGTATCTAGCAGTCTGTAGCTTTCCTCACAGTTTACAACGGATGTGGTACTGTACATGTAGGCATGGGCACAGATGCTGGAACTACACAGGGCCAGCAGAGTGGGTCCTCTGCCTTACGAGGTACATACAGAATACACACAGACCCACTCACATCCGGTGTAGTAGCCCACAGAGAAAGAGTGTGGTGGCTGTGGGTGCTACTTTAGACTATGGAAGGATGGCATGAGGATGGGCCAAGACCTTCCACCCTAGTCCACAGGTGATACAAAGGCCCAGACAGGAAAGTAGAAAGGGTAGGCAGTGCACACAATCAGGGAAGGAAGGCTGGACTGCATTCCAGAGGCTGCCTGCAGCAGGCTTTGTTCTGAGCACCAAGAACCGCCCACAGCAGGGCTCCACTTGGAAGTTATGTGGGCCTGACCACATTGCACAGTAGCTTGAAATGACTCTGAGTCTGTTCAGTGATGGCAGGAATCTAAGGGAGTTGTAGTCGGAGATAGTGATGTGGAACAGGGTCTTAAAAATAGAGCAGGATTTACTACTGCCTTTGCTCTAAGGGCTTCGGCTCTAGCAGGGCAGGACCTATGTCTGGTCCCATGAACATCTGTAGAATGGGTGAATGAAACACATTTCCAGGAAGTACCTCTAGGGACTTGTTAGCTCACTGTTTCTATTGGGAGAGACACAGGCCAGGCCAGCAAGAGGGACAGAGGGCGAGGTAGAAAGTACACAAATGCTGATACATCTGCTCCACCCCTGCTATCACCATCCCCTTGCACACGGAGGCTAAACTGTTATCTCCCAGCTAAGCTGCTTGTCACAACCTGTCTGCCTGACAGGCCGGCCTCTTTGCCTCAGCAGGGTGGCAGCCAACAACAGCAGGGTCCTCATGTGCCTGGGGAGTTGAGAAGCCAGAGGATCAAAGCTCAGCTGCCACATGTCATGACCTCATCCTCCGTAGGCACCTCTCCGCACAGCAGGTGCAGGGCCAGCAGCCTCCTGTGGTGGTCAGTATGTGCTCTGTTCCTGGGTAACCTGGGCCTCACTCTCCACAGAGCTAGAAGGTTCTGGAGCATTATGCCTACGGGCGTGAATGCTGCCCTAAGAGCAGAGGAAGTCAATGCTGGCCTTCCATCCATCTCTACCCTAGGCACTGGAACCCCCTCTACATACATGGAAGGGCTGGCGGAGAGGACAGCGGTGGCCCTCTCATACCTAGTTAGGACTGAATACCAAGTCACTCGTAGAGCAGAACTGACAGCTGTATAGTAAAGGAACCTGTGCTTAGGACCAAAGGATCTATGTCCATGTGTGACAGATACAGGGACAGCAGCCTTCAGCGTCTTCCAGGCAGAAACTTCCTCCTTAGGTCACACCCCAAGTGCCAGGAGCCCATTGTTAGAAAGCAGAGGAAGTCAGACTGAGGCAGAGAGTGCACTTCTCCCTGGCCACTCCATGTGGGGCCTAGAGTGTTGGCAAAGGTACTGTCTTGGCAGGTCCTCCTGGTGTTTTTGCTGAAAGGAAGGTGGCCATGTTTATTTCACAGAATACAGAATTTGTTGGCTCTGTTGTGCACTGATAGAACTGTGCTCCCCATGGCTGACCATGGAAGAGAAGTGCTCCCACTGCCCCCCCAGTAATGCTGCTGTATTCCTGCTCAGTCACAGTCTAGGGGTGATCCTAGCCCCACCACTGGCTTTCCACAAGGGCCAAACAACCTTTTCTACCTAATGTGCCATCAAGCTGGTCTCCCCAGGCCTTTAGAACCCCCTGATGTTGAGGCCCTGGTAGAGACCTGCCAGCTCCACACAGAAGGACAGCAGCGAGGTTCACCCTCCCAGGACTTCCACACTGGGCAGTGACTCAGATGCCCGAGCAGTCAGCCAAGCTGGGATGCTTGCTGCACACTTTCTTCAGACATGGGCTCTGGGAACATCAGTGCCCACAGTGCTCAGGTATTCCCATGGCTACTCTTAACAAGAAGCGATGTCGGGGCACCCCTTAGTGAGGACATGCTATGACCTCAGAACTGCCATGTATGAACTTGCTTTAGAGGGGCCAAGTATAAAGGCTGACATTCACTCCTCCTTTCCTCCAAAGCACTTCCCTGGAGCTTCCCACCTGCTCACACATGGAACTCTCCTGTGGTCCCCTCAGGGAGTGAAGGGCAGACTCTGGACCAGGACTGAGCTCAAGGTGCTTCAAGTTTGGGGCTCTTTCACTGAACATAAAAAAGATGACCCCTTCATGGGGGGTAGGGAGGAAGACCTTTGTTGAAAACACAGTAGGTCTTAAGGACAGAAGGCAACGCTTCCTTCTGGGCTTGGGTGTACTCAGGCCCGGCCAGGCTCAAACTCATACAAACCCATACTGCCTTCACTGCTGCTCCGAGGCCTGGCCTGGAAAACTAACTCCATAAACTTCCGCTCAGAGCCACCACCTTGAACCTTTGGTTGGCCTAAGGAATCTGCAAGAGAAGGTGCTCTAGACACAGGGCAGAGCTTCAGTCTCTTCTCCTGATAAAAACCCATCTCAGCCACTTGAGGCTTGAACAGAAGCAATGGCCTTGCTCCCCCTGCTGCCACTACACTCTGCAGGCTCTGTTCTAAGAGGTGCAAGCAGGAGGCTTCCGGGCTGGCAGCCCCACTCATCTGGCATAGCTTGTAGCCGGAACCCTGCTCCACACCCTAGTCTGTAGGATTCCTATGATGAGAAAGCAGGTGCCCCTGATGTTAACAGTGCTCTGGTATGGGGGTGGGGGGAAGAAGCCCAGAAAGATCTGTTCCCAGCTGCTGAGAGTTCTCTCTGCAGAGCTTCATCTGTAATGAGCCAGCTTACAGGACACATGGAATGACATCATTAGTTTGTAGACCAGCCCTCTATGTAGCTGGGGACCACCCCAGCAAGGCTATGAGACATCTTGGGGTGTGGTTACAAACTAGGTTGCTCTGGTCCTGGGAGGGCTTTGCGGGGTGTAATGAGGCAGGCCTTCTTTTGGGAGTAGGAAGCCCTCATTAGGGTGCTGAAGTGCAATAGTTTTGGGTACCCTTGCTGGATTCGTACCAAGGGGACAGTCGGGCTGTGCGGCTGGTGTGGCCATACATATCAAAATGGTGATTGCCAGGGGAAATCTGAGAACAGGGTTAGTGAGGTGAGAGAGAGGCCAGGGCAATGTGGCCTGCAAGTTTCCCATGTGGAGCAGCTGGGGAGAGAAGACAAAAGATAGAATGTCCAGAATGTTACTTAGTAATGCTATGGTAACTTTACAGTTGGAAACTGTCCAGAATACAAACAGTCCACCTACCAGGTCCACCCAGCCTAGTAACATCTACCTATTAAAGCACCTAGTCCAAGAGCTGACCTCAGTCCTCCAGCCCGCATGCTCTGATCTAGGTCACGGTGAGCACCCTGTCTTCACTAGGGACATCCCTCCGAGGGCTAGATAATAGGTTCTGGTTATACACAAAGGTCTACTTTGTGTGCAAGTGCTGCTCTGTGTGCCATGACACTCGGGTGCCTTTGCCACCGTTTGACCGTTTGGGTCTGTATGCCATGACAGTCAGTTGCCTTTGTTACTATATGTTCAAGTCAAAAGGGTCAATGGGTTGCATTTATAGAGGAGAGATACCTGGAGGCATCGGGCCTGCAATTTCAAAGCCCTCAGAGGAGAGGTGAACTAATCAGACTTTCAAGGACCATGAGTGACGATAGTGCTGGGCCCCTGGACATGACCACATGTGAACCGATGAGCCTGTCCTACATGAAAGAAGTCATGGGCTTGACTTTGGTCTCATGCTTGTTGAGGGTTACCAACTGTGCTTACAGAGAGCGCGGAGAACTTACTGTGTTTGTTTTTCTTCTCTGGTAGAGGAGGGGGCTTCTCTGGGTCACCTGCTGACTCGGAAACACTGAAATCGCCCACAAACTCAACGGGGGCGGAGGAAGCTCCCTGCTGAAAGGGCAGGATAGCAGCAAAGGGCGGGTAGGACACAGGCTGGACTGGAACTGGGTTCTGCAGGTCATCCTCTGAGATGTTGTCATACTGGGAGGGGTGTCGCTCATAGGACATCCTGCAGCCAGAGCTGTCCGTGGTCTGGGAGACTGCGCTCCTACGCTTCTTCTCAGGAAGGGCAGGTGGAGTGTCTGTCTGCTGTCCCTCCTGCTGGGGACAGCTGCCCAGAGGCAGCTGGAAAGAGTGGCCAAGAAATGGAGGCCCAGATTCCCCCAGGGACTCTGGCAGTGGGCTGAGGCTACAGGCTGCCTGTGGCGGGGTCTGGTCTGCATTGGAGAGGTCTTGCTGGAGGAATTCATAGTCGGGGTCATAGTGATCTGCAAACCACACAGGAAACACCCATTAGCTGCAAGCCTCCGGAGCCACCCCCCACCCACTCGGCTCCATCTCCCTCAGACAGACATGCTTTGTGTTTGATCTCTCCTGTGGTCTTCTCCTTACCTAGATAGTTTTTATCTGGCATGAATGTAGAAGTTAAGGAGGTGGTGGTGAGATGTCACTTGTGCGCGCATGCGCACATCACAACTATGACTTTTTTTTTTTTTTTTTGGTGGTAGTGGTTCTAGAGATGGAACCCAGGGCTTTGTGCATGTATTCTACCACTAAGCTATAGCCTCAGCATTTTCCTATGTCTTACAACTTGGTTACTTAAAAAAGAAAAGATACATGACAAAAAATGGCAAATGATCATGAAAATGAAAACTCAGAGCTGACCATCACAGTTTAATGCATTTGATGCATTTTCTTGAAAGTTCTTAAATTTTCTTTTTTCTTTAGAACCCTATCCCTGCTTTTTTGGTTTTGAGACATGGTCCCACTATGTAGTGCTGGCTGGCTTGAAATTCTCTGTAGACTTGGCTGGCCCAGAACTCACAAATCCTCCTGCCTCTGCCTCCCAAGTGCAGGGCTTCCAAGTGTGTGCTACCCTCTTCTGATCCTTTTTACCACACCTAAAAACACTGTATGTCCGTGGCCTCAGAGTTTGCCCATGCACCAGCACCCGTAAGTGATTTTCACTAGCTCTGGGCTACTCCAGCAGAGCGAGTCTCCTCATTCATCTGATCCCCCTAGTGGCTCCTAACGGTGTCTCCAGATTATCACCAGTTAATTCTTTGTAGGTTAGCCTCCTCGGACAGGAGACGTGCTGACAAGCTCTCCTTTGTGCCCAGGACACCTTCTCAAGGGAAAAGGATCTAGTATCCAGGACACAAACAAGTTGGTACCAGGAAGCTCCTGCCAAATGGTCCTGCTGACCTTGGTCAGTGGTGCCTGCCAAGGACAGGAGGCTGCTCGATGCTTTCAACCTCTGTCAGTCCCTTCGGGAGCTCACTCCCTCTGAGAAAGCCATGTGCACAAGATGAGTTAGCTGTACATTGCCAGGCTACCTGTAAGGAGATATCTACCTGAGCATCTGCTGTGTGACTTTACACTCTTATTCCACACACATGTTCAGACTCTTCCTGAGCAGATACCACCTTTATTTTGCAGATGAGGAGACTGAGGCTGGATTTTAAAGAATTTGACTAAGGTCATCTAGCTAATGCTTGGGAATCAGCTGACTCGATCCCAGAATCAAAGGACCCCGGGGGCTCTGGAGGGAGGAGGAGGTCGTGACGGCTTACCTAGTGTTTCACAGCTTGTGTTCCGTGAGCACTGCCCACTATCCCTGTCTAGGGAGGACAGCTGCTCGTCTGACCGGCTGAGCTTGCCCGCGCTGTTGCAAGGGGACAGGCGAGGAGACTCACCACCACAGGAGCGGCTGCCTCCTGACAGGCGCCTCTGGGTGTAACATTCAACATCAAAGTCCTTGGGAAGAATGGAAAGGAATTTCAGTCACCCTTGGGAAAGACAGCAGTGACCAGGGACAAGCAACTGGCATGCTCACTAGCTCAGAGAAAATCCTGCCTAGCTCGGAGGCCATTTCTGATGCCAGTGTAGGCTCAGGATAAGACAGGAAACTGGGAGGAGTGTGGGAGTGTTTCAACAGGATGTCCTTGGGAGGGCGATGCCCATGTCATGGGGCGGGGACAGGGATGACTAGATGTGGGCGCAGAGACTGCCAGGTGACTTGCAGCACTAAGCCACAGTCCTCAAACTCCAATCCTAGTCCTCCTCCCCAGCAGAACCAGGACTTCATTACCTGCCTATTGATTCCAACAGGCAAACTGGAGCCGCTGGTAGCCCGACTCATGGGGGCTACCACAGCCACGCGGGTAGGGGATGGAGCAGACTGCCTTTTCTTGGGTGGTAATGCTGGTGGGCTAGAAGAGACAGAAAATGCAGGCAAACTGTACATCACAAACCAGAGTGCTTTAGGATGGCTTCAGGGACAGGGCGTGGTGAAGCTCGCTCCTTCCCACACTAATTCTCATACCGAACGCCTCCTGCTCTCCTCTTGCCAATCACTCTATCAATGCCCACAGACCAGAACCAAAAAGATTCTTCTCCTTCCATAGCAAATCATGACTGGTTTTACTGGATAGAGACCTGAGGCAGACTGAAAGAGCACAGTCTGTGCAAGGGCCCAGGGCCAGAGCCTGGCCATCTTCAGAGGCATTTACCTCAGGCACACCATTATCCTTCTGCTCATTTTACCACCTACTCCCCACATTAGGTCATAAATAGGAAGGCCCTAGCGGAGGAAACCCTCAAAAGAGTTTAGAATTACCTGTTATCAACCACCCGGATGCCAGGTAAAGGGGGTTTGGGGGGTGCGACCTCTTCACTGCTGGAGTCTGGGAGCAGTTCAGTGGATGGTGACACACTTGTCGTCTTGTTCAGAATCTCCATTTCTCGGTCTGTCAGAGGGAGCTCAGGCTGGCTGGAGAAACGGAAAGAACCAGGGATCACACATAGTCAGACACATGTGGCTCCTGGGGTGGGGGTGGGGGAGGGAATAATGGGGCCGAGGAGGAGCCCCATGCACAGTCTTGGGTTCCCATAGAGTTTCATCACTGACCAGCTACTGGGCTGCTCTAAAATAGTGTGCCACATATTTAACATGGGCCAGTCCTTGAAACTAATGCAAAATAGTAAGACTGCCCACAAGGTCCTTCCTCAGCTAACTGAGGAAACACTCTGCACCCCCAGCCTCTGAGTTTGTTCTGTATCAGCATCCCATTGGATGAACTACTATTGAAAAATCCAAGGTCTCCCCCAACGTCAGCCAAGCCCTTGGGAGTTTACGGTGCAGTGATGTTGCCTGGGGCAGAACCAGGGGCTGAAAACCACTTCCTTCCATACACTCTTGCCCAGATGAGCTTGTGAGGTGCAAGGTAACACTGAAGCTTATGTGAAATACACATTTTAAAGCACCAGGCACTCACCAGAACTTATCACTGGAACGGGGACCAGGGCTGCCCACAGCCTCTCAAATGCTCTCACTGCTTGCCTGGCTCTCTCCCTTGTCAAGTGTGGGCTCAGTCCCAAAGTGTGTGCTTGGTCCCACTGGGACCAGGGAGTTGGCTCAGACTTACCTGTCAGGCTTGCTGGCTGGGGAACTGGGCTTCACTGGGCTTGTTGGTGATGGGCGCCCCTGCTTCTCAATGGTTAGCCTCACTAGCTCCTGTGAGGGAGAAGGGGGAGGGGATTACACCACTGTACCTTTAGCAAGAGGAAGGGCTTCCAAGTCCCACGCTTGTGTCCACACATTTCCCACGCAGGGCAGTCTCCTTTGCTCTAGAGATACCATAGCAACACACCGCAAAGTTCCAACTGCACTGCACACTTCCTCTTGAGAGGGGAAATGGCAAGTCCGGGTGTTTAGATGAACGGACCATTATGAACTTGTATTCCTGTGTAGTCTGGCAGATGTTTTTGGTTCCCTAAAGTTGTCATGTTATGCACAATGGTGCACTTAGCCATCTGGCTTCTGGCTTTTAGTGTTTTCCTAAAGTGCATTGGCTTAGTGGAGGTAGGAATTTGAGCCCCAGTGGACTCCTTGTCAATGGACTTAGAGTGAAGGTCATGTGACCTTCTCAAAGCAGAGAAATGGCTTTGAAAGAAAATAAAAAATGGTACTTTGAAAATAGCAGAAAAGAGGGCAGATCAGGGGTGTAGTTTCTCAGCTGGGATGAATTTACCCAGTTCCATGATTCTCTTTTTTTTTTTTTTTTTTTTGAGACAGGGTCTCTTTATTAGAAGTGCTGAGATTAAAGGCATGCACTACCACTCCAGACCACTTTAATGATTTTTCCCAGGTGCTTGCTATGCTCCACAGTGTGACCATCCCCTGGGGCCCTTGTTCTTCCCTTCCGCTGCTAGCCCAGTACTCTGCACTTTCTGCCTGGATTGCTGTGGGCTCCCAGGATGGGCATACAAGGGCCTTGTAGTGTGTACACTCACAGGGCAGTACATTATGGTAGCTGTCCCATGGACTCCATAGAAATGGACCTGCTGTGTGTATGTGTGACACACTCCTGGCTGTTTGCTCACATGTGCAGGTGGAGATCAGATGTTGGCCTTGGGTGTTGTTTCTCAGAAGCCCTCACTTTCTTTTTTTTGGGACAGGATCTCTTACTAGCACCTGAAGATCACTGAGTAGTTGAGGCTAGCTGGCCAGAGTGCTCTAGGGATCCATCTATCTGTCTCTTGATTCCCTAGTGCTGGGATTACAATTATGGCTACCACATTGTGGGGACTGAACTCTGGTCATGATTGTGTGGGAAGTACTTTACAGAATGAGCCATCATTCCAGCTTCATCTTTCAAAATTGTTGTGGAGGTAGAATTCATACACCATGAAATTCACCTATTTCCTAAGTGTGTGAGTACATGCCGCCGCTGTTGGTCTGTGTGCACGAGGGAGGAGCACATTACCTCTGAGGATGCAGAGCTGGGTAACCTAACCATGTCTCCCTGACTAAGAACTAGCATTTCCCAAAGCAGCTTCTTTTGACAACAGAAAAACAATGAAAAAAGAACATACAAAAAGAAATCCTGAAGAGGAGTTTGCAGATGTGAAGGGTGCCGTGATCGCGAGAGCATCTCAAGTCCGATGGCCACAGAATAAAACTTGCAGACACGGTGGGGCGGGGCAGAGCGGTGTCAGTGAGAATGAGGGCACTCTCTGGGCAGCAGGGAATGACCCAGTGCATGACCTACTGGTATGCATCAAAAGCCTCAAATATCTGTGAGGAGGATCTGTCTGAGGAAATGTCATGGATTCATGCAAAAGCTCAGCCATGGAGGATGTCACCAGAGGTAAAATGAGCCTGTTCAACAGCCCAGCTAAACACTCGCTACACGTATGCAGCTGTGACAGACCCATCAAGGCCACTCTGATGTCAGTAAGAATAAAGCTGCAGCAGGAACACAGTCACAGCAACAGCATGGAAAGCAGGAATACTGGGTGCAGAAAAGCCCTACCTGCTTTGTTGGGGTACACTGTAAATTTTGGAAACAAGATCAAAACTCCCTTTTGTGGTTTTTTTTTTTTAATGTAATTTAAAAAAAAAATCTATCTTCCAAATGTTCAAAAATGGACATAGATTAATTGTAAGAAAACTGCCTCCCCCAAACCATGAGAAGGATGTCCATGGAACCAGATCCAGGCTCACCCCATTCTGTTCTTGGAGCCATGTGGGAAGTAAGATCCTTGGGAGGCTGAGGCTAGCCCAGGAAGGGGGCCTTCTACTTGTTGCCATAATCCAGAACAGAAGTGTTAGAGGGGTGCAAAGAGAAAGCGGCTAGAGGAGGCTGCTTCCCCACTCACTGCCTGGAGGAGGCTGCTTCCCCACTCACTACCTGGAGAAGCTGCTTCCCCACTCACTGCCTGGAGGGGCTGCTTCCCCACTCACTGCCTGGAGGGGCTGCTTCCCCACTCACTACCTGGAGGAGGCTGCTTCCCCACTCACTGCCTGGAGAAGCTGCTTCCCCACTCACTGCCTGGAGGGGCTGCTTCCCCACTCACTACCTGGAGGAGGCTGCTTCCCCACTCAATGCCTGGAGAAGCTGCTTCCCCACTCACT
>CM052701.1:134851915-134911653 GCA_028551405.1 Uromys caudimaculatus
GGCAAAGGACTGCAGAGAGGTCTGCACATTGGTATCTGTGGACACAGAACACATTCCAGTTCCTCCTGGTGTGGGAGCAGCAGGGATGCTGTCCTTTTGGAATGGCAGCTATAACCTCAACTGATGAACAATGAATAGTTCTAGGATCCTGGATGTCAAGAACACACTTGCAATTGTGCCCTGAAATTCTCAGACCACATCATGACGCAGTGGAGGCTGGGAAAGGGGCGGGCAGCCTTTCTTTCTCTGCCAACCTTCCTGCCCAAACAGAAGGGCTTCGTCTTAACTTGTCTTAATGATCACACACAGAAGGCTCCAGAAACCTCTTCGATCTAGGCACTTCCTGGTCTCATTGAGTGCTCACCACCTGAATAAGCCAGGGCCCAGTACCTTGTAAAAAGTCGTCTCTGAAAGGTAGGGTTTCTCAAAGACAGTCTTTTAAATGAACTGCTAGAGTTCCATGTTACAAGGTCAGTTAGAAAAGATAGTTCTGGACTCTTCTGCCAACAACTATACATGAGATCAACATTTGGAGAAGCTTTTCCTGAGACCACGAGCCTCTGTTCCAACGCTCATTGTGTTCATATCGACTACAAGTCAGCACACAGCTCTGAATTTGAACGGCTTGGCCCCAGCTTCCTCTCCACTTTCTCCTGGAATGATACAAAGACCTGCCTGGCAAAGGGGCCCACACTGCTGTGACAGTCCTGGCATAAAGAACCCCAAGGACAGCATGGTGACTAGTGTTCCCTGGGTTCTCACAGTGGGGACCACTCCACTGAAGTACCACTGCTGCAGCTGAGACCCCGTCTGTCACCCCCTTACTCTCTGACCCTATTCTCTGGGTGCAGTGCCAGGGCACAGGAAGTCTGCAGTTACACACCAAGGCTCAATGCCACCCTCTAGTTCTTCACATACTTTGGAAGAGGGTCAGATCTAGTCTGACATGTGAGGAACACACTGGCCCTGGGATGGGGTAGATTCCTACGACAGGAGCTAAAGGGCATGATCGCAGGAGTGTCCAGTTCAGAGAGACTTTATTGTTTTGCTTTGTGTTTCTGAGACATGATCTATGTAGTCCTGGCTGTCTTAGATCTTTCTATGTAGACCAGGCTAGCCTCCAACTCAGAGATCTTCCTGCCTCTGCCACTACATGCAGCCCCCAGAGAGACTTGCAATGGAGACAACAAGGGACTTTCTCTGCCCACATCTAAAGTGGCAGTGAGAAGTGGCAAGTGGAGGAATGCTCTCAGTTGCACACACAACCAAGCAGCACAAGGCTTGACGCACACGGCACAGATGAAGACGGGATCCAGCTTTAGAAATCCAAGGGGCAGAGGGACATGCTGAGCGGCACCACGAGGATGCCTTTGACTAATTCTACACTGCCAGCTTTCAGGAGTAACAACTCTAAAATACATTTTAAAAACTTTAAATGAACAAAATGAGGCGGAGAGATGCTCAGTAGTTAAGGGCACTGTGCTGCTCTTGTAGAGGATGCAGGGCTGGTTCTCAGTACACACAGGGCAGCTTACAACTTTCCTGTTAACTCCAGGGAACTGATAACTCCTCTGGCTTCTGTGGGCACTGCACGTGTGTGGCACACATATAGACAAGTAGGCACACACATATAACTAAAAATAAAATTTTAAATAAACAAAGCCCCAAAGTTTTGAGGACAAGGAGGAAGAGGAGGAAGAAAAGGAGAAGGAAGAAGAGGAGGAAGAGGAGGAGGAGGAGGAGGAGGAGGAGGAGGAAGAGAAGGAGGAGGAGGAGGAGGAGGAAGAGAAGGAAGAGGAGGAGGAGGAGGAGGAAGAGGAAGAAGAGGAGGAGGAGGAGACATCCACCTGCTGCTGCTGCTGCCCACAGAGATGATGCTACCCACTGGCTCTATCTGGGTCCTGGATTTAAAAACATAAACCTTTAAAAAATAGTAAACCATAGGCTGGAGAGATGGCTCAGTGGTTAAGAGCACTGACTGCTCTTCCAGAGGTCCTGAGTTTAATTTCCAGCAACCACATGGTGGCTCACAACCATCTGTAATGGGATCTGATGTCCTTTTCTGGAGTGTCTAAAGACAGCTACAGTGTACTCATATAAATAAATGCATACATAAATAAATAAACCTTTTTAAAAATTAGTAAACCATACTCTGAAGGCCAAAACTAGCTGGGGACTTGTTTCTAGAACACTCTCAAGGTAGGGCTGGCTCAAATAATTCGAGCACAAAACAAGGACTGTGCAACAGGATGTGTGCCTGGAAAGGCTTGGAATACTTGTCCCTGGCCCATATAGGACAAGCACTCCTTGCTCCAGTGAGCACGTGGAGGTTCTAGGAAGGAGGTGTCATTCAGGATTTGCACCCTGCAATCTGGGGAGCCAGTGAATGAGAGGAAATTACACTGGCCGTGCATGGACATGGGTGAACTGGTAAGGTCTGATGCAACTCTGGCCAATAAAATGCAAGAGAAATTCTGTGAGGGGCTCTAAGAAGCCTCCTTCAAAGGAGAAGGTAACTTTGCACCTCTCCTTCCTTGTCTGAATGTAGCCATGGTAACTGGAGAGGAAGCAGCTACTGTGAGTGCATCACTGGGTAGAATCTGTGTTACTGACAGTAGAACAGGGAGTTAGAAGCATCCTTGAGGAAATCTCACACCAGCCTTTGTCTATCTCTGAATTTTACATATGGAAAATAACATTTTATTTTTGTATCTCGTACGGAGGCCAGAGGTAGGGTCTTCTCTTGCATTGGGACCTTGCTAACGTGTCCAGACCATCTCATCAACAAGAAACCAGAATTGCCTGTTTCTACCTCTCTTAATGCTAGGAGCATACGTGTTGCTATGCCTAGTTGTTTATTGATTTTTTTTTTTTTTTTTATCATGGGTGCTTGGGACCCAAATTCAGGTCTACATGTTTATGTGGCAAGCCCTTTACGATTGTGCCATCTCCCAATTCCTCCAAAAGTTTTATGTCTAAAGAGTTTTGCATTGATTGATGGGTTGACTGTGTGTGCATGTGTGTGCCACAGTTCCCAAGTGGAGGTCAGAGGACAGTTTGAGGGAGCTGGGTTCTGAGGGTCAGATCAGGTCAGGTTTGGAGGCAAGCACTCTTCGCCGCTGAGCCATCTCACCAGCTGCAAAAGTTCTATCTTTAAAAGCTTCTGCTTGTTTGAGTTTTCTGGTCTGGCTGCTATCCTTAGAAAACCTGAGCCTGCTGTGCCAGCGCAGTTCTGGAGGTGACGGTCAAGTGACAAAGCTGTGGGATTCCCCAAAGCTTTCAGTGGAAGAAAGCATTACACGTTCTTTTTCTGTGTGTCTGTGTGAGTATCCAGATGACCACGGAGGTCAAGAAAATAAAGCTCTACATGAGCCGCCTCATACAGATGCTAGAGAACAGCACATGGGCCCTCCACGGAACTATCCCTCTAGCCCATATTATTATTTTAAATGATAACATTTAGTCTGTATGAGTGTTTGGAGGCTGGGGATACAAGGACCTGTTCCTGACATTTCCGAAGGCAAAAGGTGCCATGTCTGAGGTCAGAGGAGACGTGGGCATTTAACTGGCACAGCACAGAAGATCTGAAACTTGTGAGTTGTCCTAGGGGGAGACACAATTCTCATCCAAGATGTAAATGGGAGCTACTCTGGTGAAAGTTGCCACAGTGACCAGTGCTCACCCTGCCTGTTAGCCACCCAACACTTGCCAGTATTTCAAAGGCACGCTCTTCCCTCTCCTCATACATTCAGGGTATTTACGAGCTTACAAGAATCTCAGAGGAGTCACTTGTCCGAGGTTACACAGCTCACAAGTAGCATTTATACGGAGATTTACATGGCAGATGACGGTGTTCACTAGGAACACTACCAAAACCGTCTGCCTTTCAGATACATTTACAGTCTTACCCCCACCCCACCCCAAACAATTGTATTTAACAACTGAATGAGCTCCTTGAGGGGTGGTGAGTCACTCTGAAGGAATGCACTGCTTCTCTTCCAAGTGGGACGAGGACAACCAGCTTGAGGACAACCAGCTTGTGCTTGCACACTGCTGGCTCTCCCGGTTGAGGGGGGGCTTGATCACACACCAGGACACAGGTTATGAGGTGTCCTTGTTAGGAAGTGTGAATGACAAGGATCCTTTGGGTTGAATCTCCTAGGAGGGGCAGCAGAGGGTGACTAAGTGCGTAGGCCCAGCAGGCATGTGTGAGAATCATGAACTTGTCACTGAACCTTTGTTGGACGACCAGTGAGGGTGTCCGCCCCAGTCAGAGGGTTGTTACAAGCATAAAGTTGGGCAGTGTAAAAAAGCACCCATTGTTTGCTATTATTATTAGAAGATACTAATCATAAATGCCCATGCTGACCAATCTCGCTCCTTGACTGACACCCTCTAGAAGCTTCTAGTAACTCATGCCAGCTGACTAGACTGCTGGGATGTTTCTCTGACTTCCTTGTCCCTGCACTGGCATGAACACTCCTTGCTGTGGCACATGGCGTCCTTTTATGTAACCTGAAGCTCCCCAAGGCCAGGCCTGTGCCCGTCATTCACCTCTCCACAGAATCCAGAGCTCCTTACCTACTGAAGCATCCGTATGTGTGCTAGTGTGCGTGTGTCTGCACCTGCGTGTACGTGTAGGTCAGAGGACAACTTTTCAGTCTGTTTTCTCAAAGGCAGAGTCTCTCTGTTATCTCTGCCCCAGAATTCTCCTGGCTCTGCCTTCCACATTGCTGAGCCTTCTCCTTACCCTGTTCTGGCTAAACTATTAACAAAACAAAACAAAACAAAACAAAAACAAACAAACAAAAACAAACCTGTGAAAAAGTGATTTGCTCTCAGGCGCTGGCAGTTCAAGTCCTACAGGCTGTACGTGTGTGATCCCATCCTCCAGGGTCACATTGAAAAATCGGCAATTTGTCATTCAAACATTCCTTCTGCCAACCAGTCAGCCCTGCTTTGATGAGTCCATAACAAGCTTGGACTCTGGAGTCCAGAAGCTTCTGTGGAAACCTGATCTCCTGTTTCAGCTGTTCTAACTTACGACATTCACCAAGATCAATTTGATAGAAGAAAACCTAAACAATGTCATCTGGAGAATAATCCTGATTTCCAGAAGCCAAGCCAAGAGCAGGAAAGTGGGAGTCAGAACTCGGCTAGAAAGCATGGAAAGGTCATGTCTCTCACATGGCCCAGCGAGAAGCTGAAGGACGAACTAAGGGGATAAACTGACTGCACCCCAAATTCTACAATGACTGTGCTCAACAACCACAGCCTCTTAACACTGATGTATAGTCTGTGATAAGAGCATGGGAGCAGTCAGTGGAGAAGCTTGTAGCTTGTCCTATCTCCTCCTCAAAGTGAGCCCACAGTTCCCTGTAGACACAGCAGCACACAGCCTCTACTTTAAAGGTGCCGGAGCTTTAGCTAACAGCCCATTTGGAGTGATTTCTCTCACCAAGCAATGCCTCCTTGGCCTTCCCTCTGTAATTAAAACCCTTTAGGGTCTTAGCTCTGGTTTCCAGAGCTTCTAAAGAACGCCATACCAAGAGGCATGTTTCAGGAACTTCATAGCCTGGCTGAGTAGGGAAGTTTTTCTGACCTAGGCTAACTAGTGTGGTTATGATTGTGGACTGAGGGTCTATAAAAGGGACACAGCTTTTCCAAGCCACCTCTATCAAGCATGCATTTAGTGCCACATAATTAATAATGAACAGCTGTGAATGCCTATGGGCTAAGTGTACCCCAGCACTGTTGTAATGCAGCCTGCACTGACTAATCTAGCTCTGCAGTGCTACCATGCAGGGCCCTACTAGTGCCCTCGCTTCTGGGTATGTTCACGGGCATCATCAAGAAGAACTAAGGCAATAAACTGTCCAAACCCACAGACGACTTAGTGATGAGCTTGGGATTAAAGCCTGTCTCAGTCAGGGTTTCTATTCCTGCACAAACATCAGGACCAGAAGCAAGTTGGGGAGGAAAGGGTTATTCAGCTTACACTTCCATGTTGCTGGTCATCAGTAAAGGAAGTCAGGACTGGAACTCAAGCAGGGCAGGAAGCAGGAGCTGATGCAGAGGCCATGGAGGAATGCTGCTTCCCCTGGCTTGCTCAGCCTGCTTTCTTAAAGAGCCCAAGACTACCAGCCCACAGATGGTACCACCCACAAGGGACCCTTCCCCCCTTGATCACTAATTGAGAAGATGCCTTACACCTGAATCTCATGGAGGCATTTTCTCAACTGAAACTCCTTTCTCTGTGATATAACTCTAGCTTGTGTCAAGTTGACACAAAACCAGTCAGTACAAAGCCTTTCACCTGCCTAATGAGGAAGGCCCACTTAGAACAGTGCCTCCTGCCTGCTGCAAGGCCCTTGCCATTCTGTGCCCTCCACTCAGCTTTGCTTCTCACCTACTAGGACTGATATTCAGTTAGTCTGGCTTCTGGGCCCAACTCCAGGCCCCCCAACTGTGACTCCTAATCTTCTCTGAGGCTTTGCACTGGCCTGGATAGTAAACATATTGATCACATGGAGAGATCAAGCACATTCAGCTTCAACCACCTCAATTGTGCTTTCTACCAGAAATCCCACGTGTTCGGCCGACATGAAAAGGTTGATATCCCGGGGCTTTCGCTAAAAGCAGCGCAAACATCTCCATTGCAACAAGCTGGTGCACACCTGGGACACAGATGCGGGAAGGGCTGGTGGTCTCTGAGGGAAGGAGTGACTGGACAGGCCTAGAACTGCCCACACCACAGCTTTTGGATGACATGCACCCCGTGGATGGTCTAAAATCAAGTTCTTAGCTTCTTCCGGCTGACTGCCGGATCAGGGCCGCCTGGAACCTGCCCTTACCTTCACGCCGTCCAGCACAGCTTTGATGACGCCCTTCACAGTCGTCACCATCTCCTTATCTTCTGAGTTCACGCCCTCTAGCATCACCTGGTCAGACCATCGGATAAGGTTGGCGAGGCTCTGGTATACTCGGCTATAGCAGGAGGACAGGGCTGAGCTACAGGGAGGAAAGTTTAAAAGAACATTAAAGAGCAGCCTGCATCATGACCCCCATACCCAGAGCACACTCAGGCCAGGCTAGCATCTTAGTGTTCAAGGAACTTTTTTTTTTAAATAAAGTCCAAATTTTATTTTGTTTTTGAGACAGGGTCTTACTCTGTAGCCAAGACTAGCCTCAACTACTTCTACTACTACTACTGCTTCTTCCTCTTCCTCCTCCTCCTCCTCTTCCTCCTCTTCTTTTTTTTTTTTTTCAAGACAGGGTTTCTCTGTGTAGCCCTGGCTGTCCTGGAACTCACTGTGTAGACCAGGCTGGCCTCGAACTCAGAAATCCGCCTGCCTCTGCCTCCCAAGTGCTGGGATCAAAGGCGTGCGCCACCACTGCCGGGCTTAGTCTCAACTTCTTAATTCTCCTGCCTCGGCCTCCTGGGTGTGGGATGACAGGTGAGTGCTACCATGCCCCAGCTCATCTGCACTTTTTTAAAACTTTTTTTTTCATTATATTTAGTGTGTGTGTGTGTGTGTGTGTGTGTGTGTGTGTGTGTGTGTGTATATGATCAGAAGACAACTTGAAGGAGTTGGTTCTTTATTTCTACCATGTAAATCCTGAGAAGCAAACTGGGTTGTCAGGTTTGGATAAGTACCTTTACCCGTGGAGCCATCTTGCTGGCCCTCCAAGACTCCTTTCAACAGACAGCTCTTCCCTTCTCTTTCTTCTCTAGCCCGATCCTTTACTGTGTGTGTGTATCGAAGGGAGGCCTCCTGGTGTTCTGTTCTATCACTCTCTCCCTTATATTTCTGAGAGTTTCTCAGTGAAGCTGCAGCGAGGCTGGTGGCCATGATGCCCCAGGGATCCTCCCTTCACTGCCCCCAGAACACTAGATTTTGTATAGATGCTAGGATTTGAACTCAGATCCTCATGATTGCCTGGTGCGTGCTATTACCCATGGAGCATCTTACCAGCTCCCACTACATATCTATATCTACACACACACACACACACACACACACTTTTCCCCTCAAATATATCATAAAAATTTTATCCCCATAGTCTCTTCAACTGCTCCATCCCCCTACAACATCTACAACACCCTGAGAGCATCACTTTCCTCCTTTCAGTGCAAACCACCCGACTGGGGAGAGAGAGCTTTGTGTGTTTCCTGTTTTGAATGAGCTTGACAGTGTCAACAGGCTTGAGGGATTCTGGTGTCAGGAGCAGGAGCAGCCAGGCATTTGCGAGCTATCTGTGCTTTAATCGACCTTCCTTAGCCTTGCTCAGCCGCATCGTTCTCAGTGAGGCAGCCGAGGCTAGGCAGAGAGGATTTCAAAGCCTGCATCAGAGGCGAGTGGCCTGTCATGTGGTGAGTGTGTGCTCACGTGCATGTGCGCACAGCAGCAGCCTCCACTCACATTGTAAGGACAACACACAGAGTGCAAGTCCTTGGTATCTGGGAGAGTCTTAGTGAGGTACAATAGCAGCCCAACCCCACAATTCTTACAGATTCCACATAAGATAGGGTCTCACTATGTAGCCCTGGCTAGCCTGGAAGTGACTACGTAGACCACACTGGTCTTATAGAAATTGATTGCTTCTGCCTCCTGAAAGCTGGGATCATATGCGTCACCATGCCCAGACCCTAACCATGAGTCCTCTTAAGGGATCTAGAAAGAGTTACTGTTCTCATTTCCAACTTTGTACATTGTAACAGAAGAGCAAAAACAATTACTCCATTACCATTAAGGCAGACACTTAGAAACCAAGGGTACAATTTAGAGAAAACACAATTTTGTACGACTTGACTAAAGTGAGTTCTAACACCAAAGGTCTTTAGGCATTTTACCAATGACACATATCATTAAGTGCAACAGCATGGGGGGGGGGCGGAGCTAAGCTTTCTGCCAGCCATGACTGCACTCTGCACACACCAACAGAACAGTCCTGTCCCTGAGAATGAACAGAGCTGCCCAAGAAGCTTGGGGGATGATGTAAAGGCCTCACAAGGATGGGGCGTGGGGGGTGGGCCTCCGACCCAGCCCTGCAGCAGTCTGGCAGCTGAGGCCCCTCTGGGGGCGTGCCTGACACTCTTAGGTTCTCTGAGTTTTTGTTCTCCTGCTCCCTTGCCAACCCAGCTGTGTTCCCCAGCATCCTCTACCTCTCCTCTGCGTTCCCCAGCATCCTCTACCTCTCCTCTGCGTTCCCCAGCATCCTCTACCTCTCCTCTGCGTTCCCCAGCATCCTCTACCTCTCCTCTGCGTTCCCCAGCATCCTCTACCTCTCCTCTGGGAAGCCGGACAGGGCCACTGCAGCTCTCGCGCTGCCTTCTTCAACGTGCACCACATCATCGTGCGTTAGGGAGCCCAACTTTAACTTGATTTTAACTCTTCCCTGCTGGGGGACATCACACGAGGACACAGGGATGACAGCATTTAGTTAGCCATCTACACATCTGATGGCCTAATGTCAGGCTCTTTTTCTCAAAGGAGACCTGAGCCTGCCACAGGGTGAACTAAGGGAGAGCCACAGTACAGACAGCAGCACAGTGAGCCAAAGGCCACAGTCCCCAGGGGTTAGTCAGCAGAAGTTGGGGGGAAGTCCCAGGCAGAACATTTCTTAGGAATAAAGACACAGAGTTTGTTATATTTCTCAGAAGAAAATTGTGACCTTCATTGCCAAGTTCTGAAAACCATTCATAAAAGCTGTCTCATGGGGTTAAATGGACACCAAGCTGCCTTGAGAAATTCACACAGAGATGCATCAATTATGAATGAGTGGGTACCATGGACAAAACCCCAGACCTGCTAGTCCCTTCAGAAAAGTTCCTGCAAGCTTGGGGATTGCATCTAGCATGGCTTTCCTTGTGATACTTAATAATAAATGTGGGTTGAGCTAACCTGTAGGAAGAAAACACACTCTAGCAATCAGAGGCTGCCTGGGCGGTCTTGGCCCGGCACGGGCAAGGGCATCACTACACCTTGTTTTGTCAGATGACGATCCCAGCAGCTGAGGACTTGAACGACAGGACTGAAGGTCATGGTAAATGATGACTGAGGCGCTGAGAATACATCCAGCCCATGTGATCAGCGCTAGTGAGCTGATGCACGGGATGAAGCCGCAGCTCAGTGGGTGGTGGTATCTGCTAGGAGGTGGGGTCGGCCAGCACGCAGGCCTCTGGGAAGAGGGGACAAGTGGGGGACTCCTTTCTCCTCACTGTTGCAAATGCCCCAAACCAAGGTGCCTCTAAGCCTCCTGCTGCTGCCACAGCTAAGGACCTTCTTCTGGCGGACTCACCTGTGCTGGACCCGAGGGTCAGTCTGCACCAGGGGTAAGATGGCCTCCAGCACCTTGCTGGCTGACCCCGGGAGCATCTCCAGAACCTTCTTATCAATGGCCATTTTGTCCACAATGGTCTTAAAGTAGCGCAAGGCACTGACAACCTCCTTCTCTTTCTCCTCCAGCCAGCACAGGTTCTGAAAGGGAACATCACGTGTAAGGAACGAGAGGAGACTAAAGGGAGCTATTCTGAAAACAGTGAAATCTATAAACTAGCTCGACACTCCTGCAAATGGAAACCGCTTTGGCAGCAGAGACCGAGCCGGATGGTTCCTCTAAGGACTGTGATCAGGAGACAGAGATTAGCAGAAAGAAAGATCGGCTTAGGACTAGAGGGGCCATTTGGAGACTTGGGGATTCCCTTTCCACACTATGAGAGCCTGAAAATAGTCTCCTCTGTTCTTATTGGCTACCTGAGCTAGCACTTCCTGTCTCCCACTGTGCAGTGAGGTCTCAGTGAGGGAGCAATAGTCATGCCCCAGGGCACATACATTCAGAGGACTTGAGGAACTGGCAGCATCACAGCCCATCCCCCACCTAGATCTCCACACAGTCCCATCCAAGCTTGTAGGCCCCTGTCCATTAAAGACACATGACTTCCTTAGCTCCAGTGCCCGTGCTGGAAGGGGGAGCTTAGGAAGCCCTGTTAGTAACCCAGTGACTATTGGTGCTACGGCTGCTAACAGAACTCGGGGTTGTGATGCCAAGGAAAGCCACCTGGAAGGAAAAAGCCAGCACCCAACTTTCCAGAATCCTCCTAACCTCACACCTAGCAGGGTGCAGGGCACACAGCTCTAGTCTCTTCCCCCAGCCTCCCTTCTCCAGTGGCCCAGATCCCAGATCCCAGAGTCATCCCGAGTGGATAGTTCCACAAATAGATAGCCCGCAGGAGAGAGGAGGTATGTGGGCAGGCGAGGCCAGCACCTGTGGGCTCCCTAAGGTCCAGAGAGTATGAATAACAGCAACTGAGGGCAAGAGATTTAAGCAATAATCTATAAATACATGAATGGCAGAAATATTATGAAAAGTAACTATTCTTTAGAATACTAAATCTCCCCCACCCCCAGATAATGTCAGAGACTATAATTTAAGACATTAAAAATCCAACACAGTAAGCTATTTCATAGGAACACCAAGGAAAAAAACAAAAAACAAAAACAAAAACAAAAACAAGCAAAGCTCTCTCTATGTGGATGGAATCAAGTAAAGAGAACTTCATCCACTAACCGCCAGAGGCCCGGGGTGGCTTCCTGCAGACCACCCAGGACCACTCAGCCTTGCTTGTACTGTCTTCCCATCGCTGCCTGACACATTCATTTCCTGTCTGTCTCCAAGAAGCTGAGCACTGCCTTGATAAGAGTGCTCAGCTTCACCATACCCCAGCCATGGCTGGGCCAGCCTGAGTAATCAGGCCACAGGAGAGGCGCTGGTGACAGCATGCAAAGCAGTCAGGCTACAGGAGGAGGGGAAGGAGGAGGGGGGGAGGAGGAGAAGGGGAAGGAGGAGGGGGCTGGGGGGAGGAGGAAGAAGAAGAAGAGGAAGAGGAGAAGAAAGGACTGGGCTGTCTTGGCACTTCACAACCTGCTGGAAGGCAAGAGAATAAACTTGCTGAGGAAACAGGAAGTAGTTTAAGAAAACAGGCATACAGGCAAGAGTGAACAGGAGCTGGGAACAGTTGAAAGTGCAGGCACTTTGTAGTAGAAAGGCTTTTCCTGCCACTGAGGAGAGGTCAAATCAGGCACATAAGAGCCAGGCCAGCTGGACTCAGTGGAGGGCTAAGTAAGGACCCAGCAAAGCCAGATAGCATCTGTTACCTTCTCCCCAGTCCCATGCCTTAATTATGGCCTCTGCTCTGCACTCCCTCAGCCCTTCGGGTTGTAGACTATAGTTAGCATTCAGAATCAGTTATACACCGGCTAAGGCTGGCCTATAAAGTCACCCCAGAATGACTGTCAACCTACATACTTCTCCCTCCTCTGGGGAGCAATTGCTACCACTTGTCCTCATAAGCTTGGTAATCTGTGAGGTTGTCAATCCTGGGAAGAGCCTAGATCCAAGGCCAAGCTGAACTTGGGAACAGCAGATTCCAGCTCCTTGTCTGTGAAACAGGTGAATGTATCTGCCCTATGTTATTAAGGAAGTCAAAGTGGGTGGCTGAAGCTGGAGGCATCGGTTCCACCCTCAGCAGCAAAAAAACCAACCAACCAACCAACCAACCAACCAACCAACCAACCAACCAGTCAAAAAAACATAGAAACAACAACGGAGGTGAAGACACTACATCGGGGTCAGAGTGAAAACTCAGAGAATGACAGAGGCTGCACATGTGAGTGTGGAGGACAGGCCAGGTCACAGCTGCCACTCTCAGCTTCAAGTCACCCATAGAGCTCCGCACTTGTTTCTCTTCAGGCTGTAACCTCCCCACAGAACAGATGCTATTAATTCATAAGTGGGGAAATCGAGACTGTGTGGGGAGTGGGTAGAATAGATAACCTGCCCAAGACTCCACAGCTAAGTAACAAAATTAGAACACAAACCTGGTAGGCTTCATTCCACAGCCTGGACAGTACAAACAAGGCAGCCAAAACACAGTGGTGCATGCTCATAATTGCAGTGCTCGGGAGGCAGAAGTACAAGTTTGAGATCAGCCTGAGCAACATGTCAGATCTGCTCTCACACACCTGGTTCCAGCACCACAGGAAGATAACCAGAGATTTGGGACGGCCTAGACAACACAGCAAACAACACCCATAACACATGCATGCACGCACATGTACACACAGCTACACACATGTCCTAGAGAGCCCTGTGTTCAAAGCTCTTATTTAATAAATGAGTAAAGGGTGAGTGGAAGCTGACCTGTGCTTTTCTGTCCTGAGACACTGAACAACGGGCCAGGTATAGAGGAAAAAGAAGAAACACAAAATGGCCTCTGTCTTCAGCTACTGCCTCACATCAGAGCAGCATTAGATATTCAGTGTGCATCTTTAGAACCCCTACTCTACCTGCAGCCCTGGCCTCTAGGCTTCATGGAAACTAAATTGTATTCACAGCTCTGCAGGATGGTGAATCAGGTAGTCATGGGTAGGGAGCAATTAGAATCAGCACATAAAAAACTGGAGCCAGGCTGGGTTGATTGCATGCCTTTAATGTCTGTACTAGGGAGTTTCCGTGAGTTCCAGACTAGTCTGTTCACACAGCAAGTTTCAGGACAGCCAGGGCTAAAACAGCACGACACAATACAACACAACACAGCAAAATACAAAAAACTGGAACCAGGATTGTGTAAGGACAACTCCACATCTTTCCTTCTCTGTACCTGTCAGCCAGGCCCTGCAAGAAGTCGCGTTTAACAGAGTTCAGCTGTGCCAGGCTTTGCAGCAGGGGCATCTCTCTGCTTACATAAGATCTACAGAGCTAAAAGGGAAGCCCTTCAAGAGTCCACAGTGGAGCCCCAGGATCTAGCCAATATCTAGTGCCTGAAGGCTGGAGAACTCACCCAATCTGAGCCCTTCTGGACGCTGTATAAACTGCTCATAGAAACGATGGTTAGCTTTGGACTTTCAGGATGTGACTAAACTTTCTCTGCTACCATTAACAATCCACAGCTCACTGCAAGGCTTGCTAAAAGGTTGTAAAAGAGGTGATGGTTTTTTCAATGAGCAGACTACTCTATCTAGATGAAGCCAGACCGGAAAGATAGGTGGAATAGAGCAGATAAAACAGACTTAATCGGAACACATGGGCCACAGCCAATACTGTCTAACAGAAGTACCAAAGCCTCTCCACATGGCTGGAGAACAAATAAGACAACCGGTGTGAAGCCACAGGGACAGGGGCTGGGAAAGAGAAGCTCAGGAAGTAGCATAGTCTAGATCTGCACTGATGCATCAAATCCCCACATAGTTAACAGGGAAAGTCACAGTGGGAGAACATGAAACACATATGCAAATGCTCTGTAAGAGGTGACAGAGACAGTGAATTACAAACGGTGACAGGCAGCAGCAACTTGCCCACACCACAAGGCTTCTGGACACTGTCCTCTCATCTATGTGCTGTGGTAGGGTCCATCCTGGGACCTGTACTAAACAGCAGTCTGTGCTCAAGGGCCTTGGGACTAGCAGGGTTGAGTTTTAAGCCCTGGCTGTGCCCACAGCTCCTACTATAGGGCAGTCTCATGTCAGCACTGCAAACATCCAGCGCCTTGGGGAAGACACCCTGCTGCTACTGGACTGTCTCCAGCACGCTGGCTCCTACCTGCTGGATATCCAGCAGTTCCTGCTTCATTCTCCTAACTGACAACTAAAAATGTCTCAGGTACTGCTGGGGCTTTCAGATACCTTGCTAAGTGAAGGGTATGATTACATCAAATTTTCTTCCATGACCTTTCCTTGGACAATGCATAAGAAGGGGAAGACTCCAGGCCTGAATGGCCAGCCATTTTCCTTCAGCATTCTCTCGCAGAGCAAAGCTGTTTGTCAATAATCCAGTTAGGAAACATGGCCTAAAGGTGTGAGCCCCAGGAAAGCACTGTGCATGCTATGGCGCAGACCAAATGGAAGGAGTGTATCTGATAATGCCACGTAGTGCCTGCTCACAGTCAGCAACCCATTCAACACAAGTTTCTGGGCTTTCAAACCTTAGTTTTTCTACCTTTAACTGGACTCTTAAGGTACTTTGCTTGACCACATAGACAGGGCAGTGTCTCTGAGCCACATCGAGCTGACTGTAATGAATGCAGGTCTGCGTTCAAGCATCCTTGGGGATCAGCTCATCTGTAAAACTTGTTCTTACTTTACATTGCTAAGTGTATGTTTAATATAAAGATGAACATTCGGATTTGTAAGACATTAACAAACACATTCAGGCTTGATCTCTTAAAGAAGACATATGGTGGCTGGCTATGGTGGCACACACTTGGGATTCTAGCATTCAGGGGGCAGAGGCAGGAGAATTGCACTTTAAGACCAGCTTGGGCTAGAGAGCCATGCCCTGTCTTAAATAAAACAAACTGCAGGACTGCTGTAGTTCCAGTAAAGCTTCTGCCGGGTCACACACAGCCAGCCGCATCAGATCCCAGCACCACATAAAAGCCCGGTCAGGCTCTGCATTTAAATCCTGACTTAACCACTGCTCTGTGGCTTTAGCTAAAATCTCCCATCTTTAGAGACTTTCTTTTTAAGCAGGATAGGTTTCACTGCCAGGGCTGTTGGGAGTAGAGGGGTGCCCCCCCCAAACACCCAGCAGAAGGCAGGGAAGAGGCCCGGTCAGTGCCAGTGCTGTTGACCAGGCACCCTTGCTAAGAACCTTGAGCTGGCTGAGATAGCCTCCCAAGGCTTTAGAAGCCTACTCAATAAACAATGCATTCTGGAAAGGTGATAGATACTTCCCCATCTGCCTGAGCACCCGCTGCACCCCCCTCTTGAAAGGACCCAAACTTTGGCTACACAGTCTCAGTTCCCTCCCAATCAAGACTCCCAATCCCACTCAGATGCTTATTTTTTTATTTTTTATTTTTTGGGTTTTTCGAGACAGGGTTTCTCTGTGTAGCCCTGGCTGTCCTGGAACTTACTCTGTAGAGGCTGGCCTCGAATTCAGAAATTCGCCTGTCTCTGCCTCCCAAGTGCTGGGATTAAAGGCGTGTGCCACCACTGCCCGGCTCACTCAGATGCTTTTATTCAAGCATTATATCAAATACTTGAGCCCATAGTTGTCACCCAATAACACAGTAGCACAGAAGACAAAGTAACATCACCACAGGTGGTTTTCCATCCCCAGACCATGGACCAGACTTCTGCAGTTGAAGGCAAGGCAACCCCAATTGTTCTTAATGTCACACTGACCTTCTGCCTCTGAGACCTGGAAGCCACAGCACTGGTGGACATAAATTCTACTGCCTGCTGCTCCAGATCCAAGGGGATAGGATAGCCCTCTGGTAGAAATCTGTCTCTTGCCTCCTGGAAGAGAGGAAACCTGGATTCCTACAGAGCTTGAAATGGACACTGTAGACTGGAGGGAGGGGTTGGTGAGATGAACAGCTGTTCCACACATCTGGAACACATCTGGCCCTGCCGAGGTTACTAATGCTGGAGGGTGCCTTTAGATGGGATTCAGGGGTGTATGAGCTTCAGAGCTCAGGCCCTGAGGCTGAACGACTGGTTCAGGCCATCAGAGCCCTGTGTGAGTGTACCCAAGGGCTTCTGGGTGGGAGGCAGCACCAGGTGTGAGCACAGGGCTCTGAGTTCCTTTAAATGCCCAGAGGATGACCGAACTGCTCAAGCCACTGGCCAGACTGATTAGCAGTCCTAGAGGTCCCAAGTCCCAGGGACACAGATGGCCCTAGTAAGTGCACTTACACACAGTGCAGCCCATAATGCTGGCCGCAGGCTGGGGCCAGAAGGAACACTTAGAGACGCAGCTTACTTTGCTCACAGGCTTCTCAGGAATCTTCGACACCTCGGCTGGCTTTCCCTTCTTGGATGGTGTTCTCTTGATTTTGGGAGAGTGGAATTTGTCCATCAGCTTCATGGTGAAGGAGGAGAGGTGAGAACGCTGAGAATCTGAAAGCACAGAGGCCTGACAGTTAGAGAGGCGGGCAGGAGAAGCTGCAGTGCCACTGTGGAGATGAGGGTCTTTAAGCTAAAACTTCCTTCTGGAAAGATTCAAAGGAAGGGACATATGGACCAGTTCTTTTCTCTTTTCAAGACACTGTTCTTTGTGTAGCCCTGGCTGGCCTGGAACTCAGAAATCAGCCTGGCTCTGCCTCTGCCTCCCAAGGGCTGAGTTTGAAGGTGTGGGACCCATTCTAACACCCCGCTTACATGTAAGCGCTGATGCACACACTGATCCAAGAACGGAACTGAGACTCCAGAAATAAGCCCACATGTCTAAGCTGACTGATTTTCAGCGGGGATATGCAGGCCACTGAATAGGAGTAACAGTCATTCCAACAAGCAGTGTTAGGGCAAGTGGGCACTTGTTTGTAAAAGGATGAATGAGGGACCCTGCCTTACACACAGGCTAAAGTGAGCTTTCAGTAAGTAAAAGATGGAAATATACTAAAGTCAAAGCTAAAGAGTAAAAGCACTTGACAGAAAGTACAGGCTTTGTGGCCACTCTTTGCTGTAATACCAAAGATACAAGTAGCAGAAATAAAAATAGATAAATTAGAACTCCTTCAACATTAAAACCTGTGGTGTAATGACTACATCAAGGGAGTGGGAAGTCAGACTGTTGGATGGAGAAAATACGGATTATATATCCGATGAGGGACTGCACACAGAAAGGAAGGAACAGCATTCTGGGGAGCTGGTGTATGCCTCGAATTCCAGTTCTCTGGATGCTGAAGCACCAAGATTACAAATTAGAGGCCAGCCTGGGCTACAGTCAGACCCTGTCTCAAAAGCAAGGCAAACAATCAAAGAAACGGGAAGCCATTGGGATGAGCTGGGGAAGAGCTCCCCTAACCCAGCCCTGGCCCTGCACTCAGCAGACAGCAGCAGCAGTAATGCAGTAAACATTTCCACGTCAGCAGCAGCAGCAGCAGCAGCAAACAAACCTTAAAACACCCAGAAAGGCAGAAAGACCCTGTCTCAAAAAAGCCCATATCAAACAACCCAAACCACTCAAACTACTGTAATGGGTGAAGAGTCTGAATGGGAGTAGTGAGGAAAACTGTGGTTGTCACCCATGCCTGAATGAAGTGATCCCCAGAACCCATGGAAAAAGGAAAGCCAGCTTCTGAACGCTGTTCTCAGACCACACACGTGCGGACACATCACACACACAATAAGTTAATAAAATAAAAAAGAATTTGAAAAGACATTACTCCAAAGATATATTGGTAGTAAGTACATAAAAAGACGATCAATGTTTGGGCTCAGGTAGGAGGCCCTGGGTTTGATCCCTAGCACTGAAAAAAAACAAGCAAGCAACAACAACAATAGCAAAAAAACAAACAAAAGATAGTCAACATTACTAGGCAAATGTAAACAAAACCACTTGACACCCAGGAATACTAAAAACAACAGGTATTGCCAAGTGCTGGCGAGGACTAGGTGAACTGGAGGCTTTATAGGCTGATGAAGGAAATACGATCGCTGCACTGGCAAACACCTGGCAGGTCCTCAGAATACCAAACACACCATCCTAGCAATTCTATTTGTAGGCATATGTCCGAGAGAAGTGAAGAGAAATACCCATAAGACGCGCACAGGAAAGCTTAGAGTGGTAAGCTTCATCATGGCCAAGAGGTGAAAATAACTTAAATGCCCAAATGCCTGTAGATCCACCCAGTGGAATGGTATTTGGTAATAAAAAAGAAACTAACCCTGACCTTGCAACAATAGGGATAATCTTGAAAACAGTATGCTAAATGGCGACGGCCAGACAAAAAAGACCACTTGTGTGTGATTCCATTTATCTGAGATGTCCAGAATAGTTAAGTCCACAGAGACAGAAAATAGATTAGTGGCTGCCTAAGACTGCAGAGGGAACAGAGAAGGATGGAGAATGACCATTAAGAAACATGGGGTCTCTGTGGAAGAGCACAGATAGCATCAGACTTTGATGATGGCAGCACAAGCCAGCAAGTCACTAAAGAACACTCCACTGTACACTCTAAGTGAACAAATGATAAGACACATAGACAACATCTCAACAGAGCTGACAAAACAACTAACCAATCCACTGAGCAACTTTATAGTCTGCAGTCACCTTTCTTATTATCTTCATTAGGGCAGTGGTGGGGGCAACACCTTTGATCCCAGCACTTGGAAGGCAGAGGCAGGCTGATCTCTAGGTTTAAGGCCAGCTTAGTCTACAGAGTAAGTTCCAGGATATCCAGGGCTACACTGAGAAATATTGTCTCAAAACTTAACAAAAGCAAACCAAACCATCCTCATTAGGCTGTTCCCGAGGGCCATACCTGTGTGCTTCGGCAGCTGAGAGCATCTGGCCCACAGATGATGCTCAGCAAACAGTTCTTCAACAAATGAACGCACCAATCACCGGATGCCCCGCCCCCTCAAGAACGCAACACAGCCCTGCAGCTTTCAGCAACAGCCGAGAGGCACAGAAAAAATACTTACAACTATTTGTAATACTTAATACTGGAAAACTAAAGAACAAAACATTCTGTACACCATGGGGAAGTAAGTTAACTACAGTTTAGAAAAATAAAACATACTCCCTCATTTTAGCAATAAATTTCTGGCAATTTATTGCTAAAGTAAAAGTTGGCCCCCAACAAACTATGTAGTAGCTGCATTTCAGAACTGTCACTGTCACACTGCTGAACACAATTTAAGATCTAAGTTCAGAGGCCAGCCTGGTCTACAGAGCGAGTTCCAGGACAGCCAGGGCTACACAGAGAAACCCTGTTTCAAAAAACAAACAAAAAAATCTAAGTTCAATTTCTTAGTCAAAAACATTCCAAGTGCTCAGGCAGAATCAGATAAACTCTGGCCTCTGAAGATCACCAGGGAACCCAGAAGCACTCAGCACTACACAGAAGAGCATCTACGCAAGCGAACCAAACCCTGCCTCAGGCTGGGTGCTGCAGAGAAACAGGAAGTCCTTGCTCTCCAGGGCAGAGGTGACACTAGCTTGAAGGAAGTCCCCTGGCCCTTGGAGGTGAGAGCAGATGGAGTGGCGGTGGGACGTTCTGGCCCTCATTTCTCCCATCGGTCCCCAACAGCACGGGCAGTTCTGTTCACATTCATGCCTCCTCCGTCAAACGTGAGGATTGTGAAGCAAGTCAGAAGAGTGCAGGGCTCGGACTGGATGGAGTCAGAGCTTGGGCAACATACTACCGTGTGCTCTAAACTGAGTGCTCTAACTCTAAGCTGAGGCTGAAACTGATCTCCCACTTCAGATGGAGACTGACAACATGCCAGAGACATTGCACTTCCCATGCTGAGCACAGCCTATGCTGAGGCAAATGTGGGACGGTGCACTCTTGCAAGACTGGGCAGGGAAGGGAACAACTGATGTTCTACAGTGACCTGCACGGCTGGAGGTCCTTAGATACACATATTTACTAAGTGACAGGAGGCAAGCTGCCTTATTAGCAAACGAGATTGTGTTGGAGGACTCTGCCTGTAGGCTGATATAGGTGAGCATGTGTGAGACAGGGTGGTCTGCTGTATGATATTTTGTGAGCTGGAGGATGAAGCACTTTAAAAGGTTAATATTCTCTCTCTCTCTCTCTCTCTCTCTCTCTCTCTCTCTCTCTCTCTCTCTGATGCTTGAGGGCCAGAAGATAGCACTGGATCCCTTGAAGTCGCAGTGAGAGGATTGTATAGCAAGCACTCTCAACTACTAAGCCATCTCTCCACAGATACATAAACACACAGATGCATCAATTAAGTTTTAAAGATTATTTAATTTTATGTATATGAGTAGCTTGCCTCATTCGTGTATGTACTACATCCATGCCTGTGGGAGTCAGAAGGGGGCATCAGATTGCTTGGAATCGGAGTTACTGTAAATTACCATGTGTGTGTTGGAAATCGATCCCAGGATTCTATAAGAGCAAAAAAGTGCTCTTAGCCACTGAGCTATCTCTCCAGTCCCATAGGTTGGAAATCAGCCTTTTTTGAAAATGTGTTTTATGTACCTAGTTCACAGAACATCATAACCCAGGCCAGATGTGCTCAGAACACTTCTGTCAGCTGTCCTGAAAATACACTTCTGATTTGTATTTTTAACTAGAAATGGGTACACTGTGGTATAACTTCGCTTATCAACTGGCTGGTACAGAGTAGCTGCTCACCAAGGAAGCAAGCCTGTCTACAGTTTTAGTGGTGCAGGGTTAGTCATACTCTGAATCTTATTTCCATACGGCCCACAGGCCTTTAACTGGTTATCCTCTGGCACTGACACGTGGCTCACTCTCCTGATTAGAGGGCTCACTGGTACTCTCTTCCCTTCACTTACAGGAAGAGGCACACCTGCCCTGTATCAGTCTCACTGCTAGTCCATCCATCCCATTCCTTGTGATGCCGGCTGGCCTTGTAACATCCTCCAAAGAGAGCACACACCTCCCAGACAGGCTCGGGGCTGAATGGGATATGAAAGCAATTGACTAATTTGTCTACGACAGGCTGAGAGAAAAGCAGGTTTGAAGGGGAAGTCTGGGCAGGTTATATATTTCTTGTGGTGATCAAGTTCCTCAGAGACTCAGCTGGGTGAGCCAACTTCCTCTTCTCTAGGGTCTGCTGCCTTGGGTTATGTAAGGAGATATAGGGTTGAGGAGCTGGCCAGACTCACAGCCAGCTCTCATAACCAAGGTGGAACCAACGTGGACAGGAAATGTAGACGGCACAAAACCCCCCGAGGAACATGAGGGCAAGGCTGACCCAGAGACACCTACCTGATAGCTGCCATCAAAGCCAGGAAGTGGGTGACAGAACGCACTCTACCTTTGCCTGCCTGGTCCTGAGTACAGTTTGAGTAGGTACACAATTGGGAAGCTGTGGTGACAGTCTGAGGCACTTGTCAACACATCACTCTTCTCAGGCCAGTTAGTAGGCGCAAAACAACCAGCAAGTCACGTGGAAAACAAAGATGCTATGTAATGACAACCAACCTTCCAATTTTGGAAATCAGAAGTAGGCTGTGCTCAGCTTTCCCTGGAAAGATGGGTGAACAATCAGGTTTCAGGTGGCCGTCGGGACTCTTAACTATGCTATGGAGTACAGATGTAGCCCTGCTGTAATGACCACAGTGACACAATAGGTGGATGCAGCAGGCAGCATCTGCTGCTAGGTCGGCTCCAGTCACAGGCACTCGTGCTCTCCTGCCCCTTCCACACATCTGCCCATCACTGGATAGGGGCAGTGCCAAAGAGCCACTCCCACAGTACAGTAGCTGCAGGTGGCGCCTGCTCTCCTCTTGTTCCCTAGGGGATTACAATGGAGGTTTGGCAAATGCATCTCTTTTTTAAATTTTATATATGTGAGTACACTGTAGCTGTCTTCAGACACACCAGAAGAGGGCATTGGATCCCATTACAGATGGTTGTGAGCCACCATGTGGTTGCTGGGAATTGAACTTAGGACCTCTGGATGAGCAATCAGTGACCCCCCTTTTTTTTTGTTTATTTTTTTTATTTTTTTATTTTTCGAGACAGGGTTTCTCTGTGTAGCCCTGGCTGTCCTGGAACTCACTCTGTAGACCAGGTTGGCCTCGAACTCAGAAATCTACCTGCCTCTGCCTCCCAAGTGCTGGGATTAAAGGCATGCGCCACCACTGCCCGGCCAGTCAGTGCTCTTAACTGCTGAGCCACCTCTCCAGCCCCCTGTAAATGCATCTTTGCAAAGACTTTTTAAGGCTAAAATGAAAACAAAAAAAATTAAGTACTGTACACATGTAGACAGGTTACTGCCTGTCAGATAGCACTACCTTCATGCAATGACGGTGTGGTTCATGCCATTATAACATGGTGACCACTTGGGTTTGAATGAAAATGGCCCCCATAGGCTCATACATTCAAATGCTGGATCCCCAGTCAGTGAACTGTTTGGGAAGGAGTAGGAGGTATGGTCCTATTTGAGGACATATGTCACTCAGGGTGGGCTTTGAGGTTTCAAAAGCCCACGCCCCATCCCCCCCCCCCCCGCTTGTACAGATGTAAGCTCTCAGCTAATGCTAATGCTATAGCACCATGCCTACCGGCTTGATGCCGTGCTCCCCATCACGAAGGCCATGGACTCCGACCGTCTGAAACTATAAGCCCCAATAAACGCTTTCTCTGGAAGTTGTCTTGGTCATGATGTCCTATCAGCAACTGAAAAATAACTAAGAGTGAGAAATGTATTGCTGCTTCCCTGTACTTTATACAGCCACATAGGAGGGCGTCGCTCTGGAGTTTCTTTGCCAGCACCACTGTCCTGTCACATAGGTAGCCACCCTGTGGTTGTTTTGACTGTGATTCCTCTTTTTATAATTTGCATCCACATGTACAGTTTAACTTAAGAGTTTGTGACACAAGGTAGTGTTCTGTATAGTCTCTCTGTACGTATTCTTGCTTTTGTCCGTAATACTATTTTGTCTGCTTGCCTACCATGGTCACTGGGTTGCTCTTGGCTTTATAAACAATGCTACTGCAGACATATTCAGTGTGTCTTTTGGCCATGCATGAGAAAGTCCTGTGAGTAAAACTGGCGGGTGGCAGGGCATGTCCCTTATTACTTTACAGTGTCAAACAATCCCAAGGGGCGGTGCAATTTTACAGTTATACCAGAAAGGTTAAAGGACCCAGGTGCTGTAAGCTGGGAGCTAGTGCGCGAGCGCGCGCGCACGCGCGCACGCACACACACACACACACACACACACACACACACACACACACACGAAACACTATGGCCTATATGCTTGCAAAGGCTTGAAAGGCCACTAACAGAAGCTAAGGCTGAGCTCCTCACTGTGCGGCAGGGCATGTGTACCAACAGTCAGAGGTTCCCAAGGACTAATGCTAGTCTTTTTCTCCCTGAAGAGCAGCTCTTTAATCTCTGGGTAAGTACAGCAGTGCCACTAACAACAGCCACTCTCTTGGACAATCCATGAGCTGCATGTCCCCTACCTAGGGAGAAGAGAGGTGAAGGATAACACCCAGCCAACTCACAGGATCAACCTCGGTAAAAATCCAAGCTGATTGACCCCCACAAAGCTGGCCAATGTCTTCCAAAGTGCCCTGCCCACTGCCAGGATTTCATTCTTAGATCTTCAGCTTGCCCCTCGGCAGGTTTAGCAGTGATGTCTGTCTGCTCCTGACAAATGTGCGATCAACTGGCCTTTCAAATGTCATTTGCAGTGGCAGCTGGGATCCCAACTTAGCAGCAGTTTCTGTCAGGGCTTAATTCTGTCCCGAGATGGGAAGCCTCTAAGCAACATCCACGCCAGGGATCGCAAAGTCAAGGTCACTGTGGCAAGCACTCATGCTCCATAGTGCCTGCAATCAGCCTAGAGGGCTAACCTTTGGTTCTTGCTACCTCTCCTACACGGGGTTCAGCACACATCCCCAGAAGGATTGAGAGGTGACTTACTTCATCTAACACCCTTGCCCCCTGCCAGGGGAGTAAGGACAACTGGGTGGAGAAGTATCTGGAGGACACTGGGAAGACCCTTTTTGAACCTTCATTTTTAAGTATGCGAGGATCTTGCACATGTAGGGATGAAGCTCAGTGGGCAGAGAGCATCATGGGCACTTTGGGACACACTGTGTGGAGCTGGGTGCTGTGGCTTAAGCCAAGCTTGACCACCAGTGTGGACACCTCTCTGAGCCTCTTTCACTTCTCTCTTCTACCTCTTCTTGCAGGACTAACTGCAGAACCACCTTTTCCTCTGGTGATTGTGGGGATCGAATGTGACCCTGTGGGTGAAGTGGAGCCAAGGGACCTGACCCAGAGCAGGTGTTTACTAAATGGAAGCCATCACTGTCACCTGGTAACATTGCTAGACCTCTGCCAACACTCAATAACCAAAGGCTAAAACCAGTCCCAGCTGAGGGAGCTGAAAGCAAGACTTTCCACATTAAAGACCCCCGTCTTACTCAGCACAGAGACATTCGTGTGAGGACAGAGGGAAGGCGGTGTTTTAAGTTTTGCAACCCCGAAGGCCTGTCCAACACCCACACCCACGCCCGTGGGCGCTGAGCATGGGAGTACTCATTATTCAAATCCAAGCACTGAAGAAGTGTGAAACAGTGGGGCCCCCTCTTGGCTTCTCACAGCCTCAAGTGGGAATGACTGCACTTGTGTGTTTTTAATTTATGTGAGCCTGTAGGCCTAGTGTATGTGGCTGTACACAGAGGCCAGAAGAGGGCACTGGAGTACCTGCAGCTGGAGTCACAGTTCACTGTGAGCTGTGCAATGTGGGTGCTGGGAAGCAAACTTGGTACCATGGACGAGCAGCAAGCGCTCTTAACTGATGAGCTACTTCTCCAAGTGCTCCCCTTGAATGATTTGTTTTTATTTGTGTGTGTGTGTGTGTGTGTGTGCGCGTGTGTGTATGTGTGTGCGTGTGTGTGTGTATATGTGTGTGTGCGCGGGCGCATGCGTGTGTGCATGCGTGTGCCGTGTGTGTGTGTGTGTGTGTGTGTGTGTGTGTGTGTGTGTATGTGTGATATGCCATATGTGTGCATGTGTCTTTAGGAACCAGAAGAAGGTGTCCGATCCCCTAGATGTTAGAGATGGTAGTAAGTCAACTGTCTGAGTGCTAGGGAGTAAACTCTGGAAGCTCAGCAAATGTCCTTAACCACTCACCCACCTCTCCAGCTCAGGTGTGTGTGTGTGTGTGTGTTTGGTCTTTTTCCTGTTTCTTTTCTTTTTTCGAGACAGGGTTTCTTTGTGTTCCCTGGCAGTCCTAGAACTTACTCTGTGAACCAAGCTGGCTGCAAACTCCCAGAGATCCTCTTGCCTCTGCTTCCATGTGTTGGGATTAGGCATGCACCCCTACAGCCAGCAAATCCTTGTTTTGTTCTTTAAACATAGCAATGCACTATGGACAGTCTCCTATGAGCGCTCTTGTTTGACAGCTGAAGAATGTTTTGCTGGAAGGCAGATCACCCTCTAACTCCCATATGAACACCCAGCTCATTCCTGCATCTCTGTGTACTTGGATAATGAAACTGAGAAACAGAATTGCTAGTTTATAGAGAAGAATGGGAGTCTGGGAAACTGCCTTCATGCCAGGCAGGCTGCAGCCAACAGCTGCCCCGGGGAGGCTCTGAGTGGCAATGGGAACGAGATGAAGGGAAGAGGCTGGACCTGTCCCCCCACCCGGCCCATTACCATGTGTCTGGGTTCAAATCTGAGCTCCTCTATTTCCATTTCACTTATATAACTACAAGGGTTTTAAACAAACACTGAGAATTAGATGAGACAGAGATCTCCGAAGACATGATACTGAATGACCAGTGGGCAAATGGTACAGGGCTCAACTGCATTTGTAATCAGGAAACAACATATTAAAGCCACAAGACATCACTACATCCATGCCCACGTGGATCAAAGGAAAGGCTAAGCCAGGTATGATGGCACATGTTTGTAATCCTCGAACCAGGAAGTCTGAGGCAAAAGGACTAAGAGTTTGAGACCAACTTGGGCAGACTGCTGCAGAGTCTGGGAGAACTCAGATGAGAGGAAGCTCCAGACTCGGCCTCCTGGCTCCTTCCCCAGTCATCACTGAAAGAGCATCACAGCTACCTCTCCTTTCACGAGGTATCTTCATCAATGCCAAGTGTTCAGAGTGCTAGACAGCACAGCTGGCCCAGGGGCTCATGCTTTTGAATTATAGGCACAAGTCACAGTGATTTAGGCAAAATCAGACTTCACTGATTTAAGGTCACTTCATTCCCAGTCAAATGTGACCTCTCCCCACCCCCAACCCCACTAAGCACACAGCACTGTGTTAGGTGGCCCATGTAGGTCAGGTGGTGACAATGGCCTGACGTCATTTGATTCCCACAGCCACCTCTTATGGTGGTTGTGTTCTCACTGCAAACAGAAACCTTGAGGCTAAGGAGGTAGGACAGTGGTGGGATCTGAGGTCAGCCTTGGTGCACTTGCCAACCAGCAGTGTCTGGTTTGAGCAGAAGAGTGGCATGCACCTGCAGATGGCTCAAAGTAGATCAGAGTCCAGTGGTGGCAGGGTTTGGGGTCCGATTTAGTCCCTGGAGGAATATTTCCTCCAGGTCAACTCAAAAGTTTCCTTCCACAAACCAGCACTTACTAGGTGCAGAGTGCAGGGTGTGTGCGTGCACCACACACGCACACACACCCCCGGCTTTGTAATCAGGTTCCCCGTTGTCCTCTCTGAAACTTATGCCCAGCATGGAAGCTGTCTGCTAGATGTGCCCACAGCCCTGAGCAGGGAACCAAGTCTCCACTAGTTGATAGGAGAGACTTTCTGGCCAGCAGCCTTGTAAAAGTAAGTCGGCTCCTAGAAAAACAGCCAATGACTGTTCACAGCCGCAGCACATCAAAGGCTTAGGAGGAGGAGCTGAGGCCACACCCTGCTCTCTGACCAGGAGAGGGTAATGGATAGGGGGTGGACTTTATTTTTAAACCTCAGTGGGGAGAACACATAGTTCAGAGATGCCTAGAATTGCCAGCATCTGGCTGGGGAGAGGGGAGGGGTTTTCTGACATTGGCCAGGTTCCCAGTTCTAAGTGTGGTCTGTGAGTACTGACAAAGCCTTGGGCTTGGCCATCTCTTCTCCCGCGACCTCTTCTCCATTTCTTCAGCTCTTCCCAATCCACACCATGCCTGGGAGAAGGCTTCAGGAAAGGCTAAGGGCTATCCACTCACATACCTGCTGGGAGTACTCGGGCAGGGGGAAGAGCCAAAGCAGAGGATGGCTGAAGTAGGTTCAAGGCTGACCCTGTCTGAAAACAACAGCTAACGAAAAGCCCATGAGAGCTTCACTGAAGGGTCTCAGGACAGGGGACACTGTATCTTTTGGAGAGGACTTATCTCCTTTGGTGACAGCACACTTTAGGCCTGTCTTGAAACAGACCGTCTCCTGAAGCAGATGGCCCCCTCTCTAGTCTTAAGGTTCACATCTTGGCAGTCATGAGGCTAGGGGAAAGAGCAGAAACCTGTCCTGTCCACTTGAGAGTTTGTCTCTGATCCCTCTTATTCAAAAACAGTGTTAGAGATTCTGGGTTGGCCCATTCCACTGAGCATATCTTGGCTGAGAGACTCCAACCAATTCCACACTGTCCATTTCAGGCTACAGAAGGCACTGGGGTGAGCAGGAATGGAAATCCTGTCCACAGGTGCTCTGCCAGCTAGGGAAAAGTCTCCTGTTCAAAATGAGCTAAATGCTGACGGGGTAAAGGGCTTACTTTAGAGAGATCCAGAGAAAGTTCATGGAAGGAACACGTGAGTCCAGTCGACAGTGGATCTGGGAGGGCAGGGCCTGATTGGGTGAGCATGTGTGGCCTATTCCTACAGCCAATGTTTCTTACAGGTCACAGTTCACAAGCAGACCCCAAAGTCAACTGCATAGGCTGAGCCACTGTCTGATGAAATTGCTTTCAGTAGAGACCAGCCTGAGACAGCGCCTCCTGCTGTTGGCACAGCAAGGTGCTGCAGTAAGTCAAGGGTTGGAAGACAACAGATGTGACTTTATGTCATGACACAAGTTGTGCTTCCTGTTCAGGTCCCAGAACCTGAGAACCACGATGAGCATGCAGGTGACAGGGAAGGGCGAACCATTCCCAAGGGAACACTGAAGACAGAGGCTCGGGACTCCAGTGAGAAATGATTCTGTTCATGCCACAACCAAGTGCACAATGACTGTGAGACACCTGGGAAGACTTGACTCTGTCACCAACTATTGACTGCTCACCAACTCTGTGATAAATTACCTCCATGTTCTCTCAACCAAGCTGGGAGGGGGCTGTGCCTCTTGGGACAGGCAGTGTCACCAGCTCTCACTAGTGACCCTGGAGTTCCATAAGCTCTCCTTTAGAAGACTCAGATCTAGGGGAAAGAGGCAAGGTTGTAGATGAGGAGGAAGGGTTCTGGGCAGGACCCATGTGCAGAGAGATAGCTAGTATCTGACAGCAAAGAAGTTCTCATCTCAGAGCAAACCCGCACCCAGAGAACATTAGCATTGTGTACGTGTCCATCCAACAGTCCCAGCCATCAAAGTCTAGCCACCAGCAGTCACTCCAGCAAGGAAGTAAGGCCAGCCAAGGACTCTCCTATCACAGGTCAGAGCATCAGGGCAGCCCACAGCACTTCCTGCAGGTTTGCTTCATGAGACAGTGGGTGATGACCAACATGTTTTGAAATCAAGAGGCCATGGAACACCCCCTTGCCTAGAGACTTGTCTGTATGGCCGCAGGCTTTGCTTAGTACTGCTCTGGGCCGGGAAAGCATGCATATTGTCCTTGGGTCCTATTCTAGAGCAGTCATTCTCAGGGGGACGAGGTGGCTGAGAATGGCAGAGTTCCTGGGCTGCAAGAGTGTACCCTAAACCTAAGCATCTGCATACATGCAACCAAGAAAGCAGTTACAGGCAAACTGTTTCCTCTTGGAAGTCCCAGAGACAGTCAACACAGAAGGTTGGGGAGGAGGATGTTAACTTGTCCAAAACTGGCCCTGGGAAGAGCCAAGAAGCCCTAGCAGCTGGCTCTGCACAGGAGCAGGCCACTGGCTGGAGGCTCAGCCCTGTAGCCTCTGCTGTTCCGACCTGTGGGCTAGTTGCATCCTTGGTGGAAAACAAAGTAATCTAAAGCCCCACTAACACATTCTAGGAGCAGACTGATTTTACATGTATTATGGAAAACCTTGGGATTTCTTAACAGGGAAACAAAATCAACTGGGAAGGAAAGGCTCTGCCAAGGGCCCAACAGCCCAAAGCACAGTCCCTCTAGATTTTAAGGAAGCAGGACTCCTATGATACAAGGCCCTGCCCCAGCATGTGAGACCCCAGCAGACCTTCCTCAGAGGAGGAAGGCAGGGACGACAGGGAGAATCCACTGTGTTTAGTGGAAATTTCCAGGAGCCATGAAGTGACCATGGAAGGAAACATAGCACTTCCTCTTCTCCCAGGAAGCCTGGGTCTGTCGTGATTCACTACTGTGTCTAAGAACATAAGTGCTGTCTGTAAGGCACTGTGCTCCCAGATCCAAGGATATTTAATCAAAGCGCTACTGTGCATGTTTGAGAAGTCACCCAAAATTCTTGCTCTGAATTTGTAAATGGGTTTATGCCCCACAAGAGAATTATCAGTCAGTAAGCTATGCATGATTTTTTGAGGCTGCCTGATGAATAATGTTTATTAGTTCCAACATCCTTTACAAACTGAAGCACTACCACAGAGCAGGGATTGAAATATCTAGTTTTTTTACAGTAATGTTTTTATGTCCTCTATAGCAAGGAGTTGAGAGCAGAGTTTTGGATAAAGTCTGGGCTGCTTCAGAAGGCTGCCTGTCTCTCTACCTTTACATGGAAGGTAGGCTGGAAACACCGCAACAGAGTGCTGTCTGGCTCTGGTCTCTAAACACCTCTTACCCAAAGATCAACTTGAAATGAGCTCAGATCCATTCCGTAAATTAGCCCTGGGCCAGTTCCTCAGAGCACCAGAGGTCTCCGAGGTAAAAGGCTGCAGTGTGGGAGAGACCACCACTGTGGGTCTTCCTCCCCAGGGCCTTCCAGAAAGGGACACTTAGACCTTGTGATGGCTGCTCTAGACAGTAGGGTCCTGTGAAGGCTTTGGGGGGGGGGTGAGGAGCAGAGGGAGGGAAGGAGAGCTAAGCAGAGGTGCTGGGGTGGAGAGCTAGCGGACATGTGCTGGGACAAGCATGCTGGGTCAAGGGGAATGGGCGGAGAGCAGCTGGGAGGAATTTAACTTGGGCTATAGGATGGGATTTCTTTGTTGCCATCAGAGAGCTAATTCGGAGTCTAAACACTAGACCAGAGTCTGCTGGAGGCACATCTGTCCTCTAACGAAGAGATCTGCCACTCATGTGCGCTGGCACTCATGCTTAGTCAGAACCCAACTCCCTATAAAGGAGTTAAGGGCCGTGTGCAGGCAACTGATGTCTAAAATGGCACTCTTGGGCCTGTGCATCCCCCAAGGTTGCCAGACAGTTGGAAGTGAACCCCAGGAAAACAACTGGGCACCTAGCCGGCAGCACGGTAGCCTGCTAGTTGTGGACACTGGAAGAGTTTTCCCCTCTCTGAGTGCTGCTTCAGTCACTAGCTCATTTTGTCAGCAGGCAGACACAATTTTCCCTAGCCTCTTCTCATGCTGGAAGCAAGGACACTGGCCTACATCAGGAGTTCTCAAAGTATGGTTGCCTCCCCAAGGGACTTCTTAAAAGTCATACACTGATCATAAACAGGGCGGCTCCTGCAATCTCAATCTCTCTCCTCTCTCTTTATTTTATGTGCTTTGGTGCTTTGTCTGCCTATATGTCTGTGTAAGGGTGTTAGATCCTCTGGAGTTACAGACAGGTGTGAGCCACCACATGGGTTCTGGGAATTGAACTTGGGGCCTCTGTAAGAGCAGCCAGTGCTCTTAACAGCTGAACCATCCCTCTAGCCTCTCCTACACTCTCTTATCAGTCCCTCAGGAGAGCCAGAGCCACTACGTTAGAAGGTACTGCCTATGAGCTCTCTTCCTTCTGTTTTACAAAGCCTTCCATCCCTGCCCCTTTCTATCTGTGCTGTTACTCACTTCATTCCACCCAACAAATGCAAAGTGCCCACTGTAAGCCAGGCGGCCATGTCCAAGCTCCCACTGGATAGATGGGCACATGGCCTGTTCACTGGTTGGTTCCTGGTATGTAGTCGATTGCCTTTCCAGCCACTTTCCCCGACTCATGGTCTTCCTCAACACACTATACCTTAAGCAAGCCGCTGTGCACATGCTGGAATGCAAGGTGGAACCCACACAGTGTTGTGTCTCTGCACTGTTCTATGAAGGAGTGGACTGCGTATATCTGACTGGGTTTGTTTGATTCTTGCTTTGTATGCTGGGGTGGAATGCAGATGGGAATGGAGCACGTGTCAAACAAGGACTCTACCGCTAAGCAACACCCCATCACTATGCATGTCTGAAGAAACTGCATACATCCTAGAAAAATATGGACAGCAACAGCACAGATGACATTTCTTCTGCCTCAAACTATTTTAATGACTCATTGTTTCACAGGTCTCAAATGTTATTCTAGGTGCAAAATGACAAACACCAAGTGACATTTTCAGCAGCCCACTTTGCTTTAGGAGTTATACACAGGAAATGCAAAAGCCAAAGCAAACTCTAAAATGCTCTACCCCAGAGGAGAGATGAAGCCAGCTACCACAGCCGCAATCAGAAGGTCACTTCCTCTCTCCTCTGCGCCTGAGCAGAGGCAGAAGGCACTGACTCCCCCAGGGAGGGAGAAGCGGGCCCAGCTGCTGCTCAGCTTCTTGGGGAGTCTTGGTCTGCACCAATCCCACTTTCCCTTTGGGTCAGAAGTAAAGTTTCCTAAATCAGAACAGCAGTAGGGTTTCGCCCCTGGGGAGACGCAGAAGTCAGAGTTCACTAGCCAGCCAGCAAGCTCCTGTTAAACAACTCACCTAATAATTAGTGTAACACACATACATGGACTGCTTCTGCTCTGAAGCTGGGTCAAAGCAAACCGCAGTGCTAACATGCAGTTAAGAACAGTTCTTCCCCTAATGGTGGTGTTTGTTTAGGTAACAGAAACCCCCTACCAAGACAGTTTAAAAGCATGCAATAGCAGAAGCGTACAGACAGATGTACTGCACCAGCTGTGGTTGTTTGGCTCTGAGTTTCCTGTTGGCCAAGATAAAAATAAAGGTGAACGAGATGGGTAAATTCTGTCCACTAAAGAGAGCTCTGAACTCAGAAGAGGGTAACTTCCTAGTACAACACTGTAGAAGGAATTGCAAGGAAGATGTAAAGAAGCTCGGAACTTGGTCTTCAAATGATCTTTTGAACCTTACACTTTATTAGAGTTAATAGTCTTGACAATGTCATATATCAGACATTTCTTAGGAAATCTATGCATTTTCCAGGAGCTGTGTTTAACACAGAAATAACTCTGTGTGAACTTACTGGCAAGCCTGGCGGGGGTGGGGCTCACACTTGTGGTCCCAGCACTTGAAAGGCAGCAGAAGGACTGACGGGAGTTTGAAATGAGCCTGGACTACACAGTGAGCTCCAAGGAACTTGGGCTATCGATGGAGGCCTGTCTCAAAACCAAACCAAACCAAACCAAAAATCAATTTGATGAGAATGCTGTACCCATCTGTCTTCGGCAGAAGTGATAAAGGTCACTATTAAGCTCCACTTTTAAGGGAGGACCGAGTGCTGGTTCCTGTCTTAGATCTTCATGTTAAGAACGTTCTAGAACAGCTGGTGTCACCTCTTGCACACTTGGTCCCCACTGCTGCAGAACGGTGTCCTAGAGCTTCCACAGCTCAGACATTAGCTCTGGTCGGTTTCTGAGAGCCAGGGATGGGCACACGGGCTAGCAGGAGCCTCACAGGCTGTGTTCAGGTGCTTTAGGGCTTGGTGCTCATCCGGAGGCATCAGTGAGGAAAGGCTCAAGGGTAGCACCAGCAAGCAGCATTCTGTGGCAAGCTGTCACTGAACACCATGAGTGGTTTCTAGGAAGTTGTTCTGGTGGGACATATCTACATCCTGGAAGAGAAGCTACCCTGGGTCTCCTGGGAAGCGGCTGCTGGGAAACTTTCAAGACGTGACAGACTGACTAATAAGACAACTTTCTCTCACAACATGGTTCCTCCCTTTGGACCATGTGTGCCCTGTCACCCGCCATCCCTTCGCAGAAGAGTTGATTCAAGCTCCAGATCCAGATCTTGGTGTTTTTTTTGTTTGTTTGTTTGGTTGGTTTTTTTTTGCTAGAATGAATAACTTATTTCTAAGGCAATCAACTTTCTTGATGAAAACACTTTGAGCTCTAATATCTTCACATTTTGTGTTTTACACATATAGAAATGATATATTTCCTTTCACCTGTGGCCAATATGGTGATTGTCCATCTTTTTTTTTTTTTTTTTGGTTTTTTGAGACGGGGTTTCCCTGTGTAGCCCTGGCTGTCCTGAAACTCACTCTGTGGACCAGGCTGGCCTCGAACTCAGAAATCCATCTGCCTCTGCCTCCCAAGTGCTGGGATTAAAGGCGTGTGCCACCACTGCCCGGCCTCAATATCTTTTTATTAAGTCAAATGAACAACTTACTTTGTTGAAATTGTTGTTTTCCTGTTGACATGGTTGTGATGTTATTTATTAGGTGCATTCTTTTGTGGGTTTTTGTTTTGTTTTGGTTTTTCGAGACAGGGTTTCTCTGTGTAGCCCTGGTCGTTTGTGGTTAAGGTTATTATTTTGCTTATTCACCTTACATCCCGCTCACGGATGCCCTCCCAGTCACTCCCTTCCACAATCCTTCCCCCCTCCTCCTCCCTCCCCTTCTCCTCTAAGCAGGTGAGGCCTGGACCCCTCCCATGCATTCAGGGGCTTTATAAGTACGAATCCCCTCTGGGAGCCTCCTATTCTAGGGGAGCTGGTGACAGCACAATTAAACACGGGCTTCTCCTGTTATGTGTATATGGCAATTTAAATGTTTAGGGAAGACAGTCTCCCCTTTTCATTTATGGGATTAAGGGCATCAGTTTTATGGGGTATAGACTACAGGCTGCCCTAGTTCCCCCTTCTTCAAAGCCAGAAGATAGAGTCTTCAGAGCAAGTCTGTGTGAGGCAGTCATCTCTGATAATCTGCAAGTGGGCATCACAGGGCCACATTTTTTAGCTCCTTTATCAACATCAAATCAAATCTATAATTAATGCAAATAAAGCCTGCCCTAGTGCAGATGAACAGTTTTGTTCTATGGACAATGTGTTCCTTGTGTCCTAGACTTCACTGTCAAGCAGAGCATGTGGGTCACGCTGTGGGAGCCAAGGGAGTTGTTACTTTGGGTTTGATATGGTTGGTGGTCAAAATGACGACTTTTTCTCCCTACTGTCTCCTGAAACTGTTGGGCCATAAGTTATTCTCAGTGTTCGAAACCACCATCTGTCTGCCTTGTACCTGGACTCTGCTCTGTTCGCAGCCCCTCTTCTGAAGAAGTACAGAGAACACATTTGGTCCCCACTAAAACTCAAGGTCAGTGGTGTGGACTTGGACCAGAGAGAGAAAAGGCTGGAGAAGAGAGGCAGCACTTAGAGACCAGTTGTGGGCCTGAGCCCAGCTGAGAGTCAGAACGGAAAGGTAGATGCAACCCTTGTCCTCCTGTGCTGTGGGCACCTCTCACAGGTTACAGACCATTTTCCTACCTCCTGGTGCCCAAATATAAGACAATGCTTTCACCTGTTCTACGTGTTTCCCTAAAAGGAGAGGACAACAGTTACTGCTGGCTTTGTGAGCTTGACTACACAAGTGAGAAAGTACCATGAACATATGTACATGAGGCTGGGTTTCAATAAAGTTTTAGTCACAAGAACAGACAGCCAATTAGGTTTTGGCCTGCAGTTTGCAATCCCTGATTTGAAGAACCAGCTTTACTGTTCTTCAGCTGGGACTGGGGGGTGACTCTGACCACACATCACAGTTGTTCAGCACCTTTATTTGGCCGCACTCCCGCCTAGGTAGAATACCCTTTACTACCTGCCTGGCTATATTAAGAGCTGCCAAATCCACCCTGCATCCACTGTCAAGTTGATATCCAGCCCACCTTACTATGACTAGCTGAAATCATTCTTTTCCTCTCTAGACCCTCCGGGTCTCCTACATCAAGTGTCTTAGTTAGGGTTATCACTGCTGTGATGAAACACCATGACCAAAAGCAAATTGCAATAAAGGGTTTATCTGGCCTACACTTCCACATCACTGATGGAAGTAAAGACAGGAACTCAAACAGAACAAGAACCTGGTTAGCAGGAGCTGATGCAGAGGCCATGGAGGGGTGCTGCTTACTGGCTTGTTCCATGTGTCTTGCTCAGCCTGTTTCTTATAGAAGCCAGGACACCAGTGGAGGGATGGCATCACTCACAATTGGCTGGGTCCTCCCCACCAATCACTAATTAAGAAAATGCACACAGCCTTGCCTACAGCCCAATCTTATTAGAGGCGTTTTCTCAGTTGAGGGTCTTTTGTCCAGTGACTCTAGTTGATGTAAGACTAGCTAGCACACCAGATAATGAATGAGGCAAGAACTCTCTGCTAAACTCACGTTTAAACTCCATGCTGTGGTTAATTAAGTCCCTGCCTCTTTTCCCCTGTGTGCAGGGCCGTGGACGCTGCTCCAATGCTCAGCTGAGAGTTGGAGACTTGGCTGGCTCCTCATCAGACTGCTGGATGCAGTGGAGCCAGGTCATTGTGAGCAAATGCCACACCACGGCCACACTGTAATTATTTAGGTGCATTATAAAGGGAGCCCTGTGACAATGAGGGTTAAAATAAGCTCAACATTTCAGCTGCTGAGACTCAAAACCATGCAAAACTATAGAACAACCAATCGTACACATTTTATTAAATTAAATATGTTAATTTACATTACTGCTGGCCTCTGACTTCTCAGCAGCACTGGGAAGTTTGAGAAGGCAGACGTGGATGAGGGGTCTGATGACCTGTCAGTCATTGCTCTGAGTGGCCAACAGGATACCATGCACGTATGTCTTTCACCCTTCCTCTGCACACGGCTGTTCAAAACTAACCATGTCTCAAAAAAGTAAGGCGCCCTCAGCTTCTCTTACCTGGAAGAAGCATGTAGCCACTGCCACAGCTACCCCCGGGGACCCATTACTTAGCTTAGGTTCTGACATAGCTGACTAGTTCACATATCACTGGCAAACAGTGTCAGGTCAGATACAAACACACAGACACACAGACACACTCATAGACAGACACAGACACAGACACAGACACACACACACACACACACACCCCAGCATGCTCTGCCACCACATCTGGCAATTAATTTTCCCATAAGTAGAAAATTATCTGCTCAGCCTTGACAGTGCACATACACTCACCCCAAGGGCTTGATGACAACACCCTGTGGGCTGCTCGGAGCAAGTGTTAGTTAAACCAAACGAGGGCACCTGGCAGAGCAGTTTGATAATCACAGGAGTCACTCATGGATGGAGGCTTCCTGGGACCTCCTAATGAGAACATTCTCATTAGAAGCCCAATTGCCCATGAAAAGAAAGAAAATTGAGCCATGAGGAAGCCCTCGCTCCTTAGTTGGTCTCTGTAGTTCTCTTGTGGGGCATAGCTGCTGGAGAGGACGTGCAGAGACACAGTGCCAGCAAGAGGGACAGCTTTCTAGGTGGGCACTATTGGTCAAGCTACTCCTATTAAAAACCCAAGCCCCACAAGGTGCGAACTCGGGGGAAGAACTCTAACCTCATGCATATGGATACCTACAAACAACAGCTGAATGTTCATGGTAATAAAAACTGACAAAGTCCTCCAAGAACCACTGTTCAGTGTTTATAGATAAACCAGACAGCAACAGGTCTCTGGGCTTCCACATCTCACTGGCTGGTGACCACTGTCTATAAGGCCAAAATTCTTGGGCCAAATTCAACCCCTGTACCCCCAAACCTCTGTTCAAGCACCAGCTCTACCTACCTTTGCCTGGCTTCTATTTTATCCTCTATCCACCCAAGGGCTCTGTCCCACTGCCCCATCACAAACTGTCTGAGCTTCTGAGTCTCTCCAGTGCTGTCTCCCAGGCCAGGGTCCTCCTGTCATTTCAAATCACCAATCTGATCGCTCAGTAAATCTCTTAGGCACACATGCTACTTAAAACACTTCAAGACTACTCAGCTTGACACTGCCCTTAAGCTCAAGGCCGACAGGATGACAAGCCACCACTCAGCCACCACACCTCTACCTCACAGGGCCTATGCACACGATTTCCTCCCTCCCCAGGGGCCCCCTGACCTGTCACCTAGTTAACTCTGACTTGGCCTTCTGAGCTCAGCTCTGATCTTTCATGGTGTTGTCTAGTCTGTAATTATGTTCCTACCTGGCTATTTTCACTCTCAACCTGGGTTCCCTTAGACCCTAGAGCACTGGTTCTCAATCTTCCTCATGCTATGACCCTATAATACAGTTCCCCATGTTGTGGGGACCCCAAACCATAAAACTATTTTTGTTGCTACTTTATAGCTGCAATTTTACTACTGTTAGGAATTGTAATGTATATATCTGTGTTTTCCGATATCTTAGGTGACTCCTGTGAAAGGGTGTTTGATCCCCAAAGGGGTCAGGACCCACAGGCTGAGAACCGCTGCCCTACAGAATCCACTGAAATAGTGAACCACAGTGATTTCTCTATGCATCAGACACCAGCCATGTGCCATGCCCAGAAGATTTGATAAAATAGGAACATAGTTGACTTTGTGTCCCGTGGTTCAGACATGGAGCTCTAGTTTCTACCAAATAGTACTACTCCTTAATGGGTGCTCAAATGTTTGTAACTAATGAACTACCCACTCAATGTCTCGCTTCCTGTCACTGCATGCACCTCATTGTGACGCCTTCTCCAATCTCCCCATGTCTGGGACCATCTAAAACACACAGGCCACTACACAGGCCAATGGCTGCCCAGGGATGACCAGCAATGGCAGAGGGTACTCTGGGCAAAACTAGAGAAAGCAGGCCACCTGGAGCTGACTCACAGAGGACAGCACCATTCCTTCTGTATCACAGCTCAGAAGGGGCAGGGAGCAAGTTCCATCAAACTGGCCTTGCACTCCAGATCTGACCTTGATGGCAGTTACTGAGGAGATGAAGTACAGGGATGTCTACCCTCCCCATTGCACCCACCTGTAACAGACTTGCACAAACATTTCACACTAAAACAATGATGGCAAAAATTGTTCACACTCCCAGAGAGTCCTCATTGTCTAGAACTTACTGCTCCCCCACTGGTGAGGTGAGGGTGCTACAACTGACTCTCCGCAGGCTGTCAGGAGGTGAGGGTGCTACAACTGACTCTCCGCAGGCTGTCAGGAGGCCGTGGGGGAGGGTCAGGAGCAGCTCAGCTCACTTGTGTGTGGTTGGGCAGGAAGCCTCAGATGCCTGCAGCATGGTGAATCTCTCCCCAGAACACAGTATTGAGAAGGGAAGGAAGACAGAGGTCAGACTCACTGGCAAGATTCTGCTGGTTACAGGAACCAAGCCTCATCTAGAGGGGAGGCACTCCAGCTGGACATGAGGACCCGGGACAGGGCCAGCATGATGCCAGTCAGCTCATGCAGACCAATGCTCTTTCTTTCTTTAAGAACTGAGGTCTAATAAAAAGGTCTTTACATAGCTAGACCAGCTTCCAACCCTACTGCCTCTGCTGCCAGGGGCATCAGCATAGCTACTTAGGTACTTATATTTCACGGGATATAAGAAGAATAAAGAAGTATATTTGACAGAGAACCCATGGCTCATGGTTCTGATGTGAACTCTATGTCACAGGTGGCTCTGGACACTTTCCAAGGGGACTGTGACTCTATGATGCTCCCCCCATGTTCCAACGGGGAGTAAGATCCTAAGCAAGCAACTCAGCAAAATACAAACTGTAGCTTGGAAACTGAAGGCAGACACCAAGCAAAATGCACAGCTAGCTCTTCATAGCGCTGGCAGAAAGGAAATAAGTGACGGCCGTTGTGGTAAGTGGTGTCTGAGAACACAAAGCTGGGGAAGTGGATGAGGAAGAAGCACAGGGCGACTGTGTAAAGGGCAACCGTACAAGCACAAGGGCTCTTTAACCAGTGATTACAACACAGAAGACAGTCTGAGAGAGGGGAGGGGGAGGGGAGGGGCAGGGGAGGGGCAGGGGAGGGGGAGGGGGAGGGGGAGGGCACTCAGCAGGTAAAGGTGCTTGGCTTCAGGCTGAAAGACCTGAGACTGATTTCTGGGAACCAAACAGTGTAAGAAGAGAACAGATTCTGACAATCTGGCCTCTGGTCTCCATGCCCACACATGTGCTGGGACAAGACATCTCCTGCCTCAAAGTAAAAATGATGTATATATAATAAAAATGTTTAAAATGTGAAACCTATATATAACTACAATCACAGCTGGCCAGGACAAGCATTGGAAGCAGTGGTTTGTGTACTCTGCCTCACACTCCTCAGCTGACAGCAGCTGAGGACATGCACACATGCACAGAGCGAACTGACCCAGTGAGTGGTCTCCCCAAGGTTCCACAACATTAGTAAATAGCAAGAGACTACCTACTGTGACTACAAGTAACATAAAGATAAAGACCATGTCTCAGCCCAGCATCAGCTGGCTCAGAGCAGGGCAGATCAAAGCAGAGCTTCCTTAAGACACAGCCCCCAACTCTCTAGGGAAGGCTCAACCTACCTCCAAGGAGGGCAAAGCTTTTAGCTCCCATACAGGCCAGATTAAAAAAGGGTCCTGCATCCTGACCAAACTTACTGATCATCTCTCCCTCTGCCCAAAGAGAGTATTCAACATGTTTGTACCAAGATTTCTACTATCCAATCAAATGTCACTTCTTCAGAGACTGCAGAGCCAGTCCTTCCCAGCCATCTCCCCAGCTGCTTTCCTAATGGGATGAGTTGCTGCTCTAAATGGTGGGGCACCCAGCTGGACACCGAGGAAAATGAAGGGCTCTGAGACGCAGAGGTCAGGATGCAGGTATAGCCACTGCAAGAGAACAGCCCCAGGCTGAGGTGTGCACACTGCAGCCCTCACACTCTGAGTCAGTGGCCTATGACCCAGCTCCATCAGCGCGTTCTTCTTGCATTCAGGAAGCTGAGGGGAAAGGACTTGCCCAAGGATACACTTGGAGGGACGGAGCCAAAGTTCCTGCGAGCCACTGTACACACCTCCGCCTTTTGGATTCAGCCCGGGAAGCCTGAAGTCCAATGTGCTGAGCAGAGGGGGCCATTACACAAGCTTTAGAATGAGGGCCGAGCAGAGAAGACTAGTCCCAGACCTCACACAAGGCGGTCCAATGCCAGAGGTAGAGAGAAAGGCTTCAAGGATGAGGCAGGATAGGGGAAGTCAGGAGGCCTGTAGGCAAGGAAGCTGGAGGAGGGCGGGGTGGCTCCTTAGGAGAGTCAGCTGATAGGAAAAGTGAAGGAATAGCCGAGAGTGGGAACGGGACTAAAAGCCCTAAACAGTAAAAGCCTCGCGGTGACCCTGATGGGTTCCCAACGAGTGCAGCTGCCCAATCATATGTAGTTCAACAGGCAAAGCAAGGTAATCCAGATCAATGCCCGTGATGAGACATTACCAAGACATTATTTATCCGCTCAAAAAGGAAAAGACAGACTCCAGGGGAAGGCAAGATAGAGAAAAAAAGTCCCCAGATACTAGAGACCACATATGGGGTCCTGACTGCCAATCCTCTAGCCTGTGATCTTGAGCTTGGAGACCATGTTAGTATTTGTGACCTGGGGTTAATACTGTGACCAGAGAGTTCCAGACAGGCTCAAATGCAGCAGCACAGTCCCCAGGGGACAGTGGCATACTGTGTGCAATAGTGACTTAAAACAATCCTATCCTGCACCCACACGTGTTGGCAAGGCGACTTTACAATCTCTTCTCGGGAGCTAGAAACTGCTCCCCTCTCTGTCCCCCACTCCCTAGCAAGTCTGTCACAAGTAGGTGATTGGCTGGAGACACAGAAGGGAGTCCTGGGAGCTGTCTGCAGGTATCTGAGGGACAGGAGCCTGCAGTGCAGCCTAAACTGCCAACTGTGGAAGCACAGACTCCAGGCTAGTCATTTCAGCTCAGTGTGTGAAAGATGACTGCCAACAGGAGCTGCCGTAGGGGGCAGTCAGTGTGGAGAAGTGACAGTTAGCCATCCTACAGCCAGCAAGCAGTCTCTTTTTTAACCATCTACCGCTGCTTTTGTACTGTAGAGCTCAGTCACACCATCACCTCACTCTATAGGAGAATTTCCCTTGGACTACCCTCCCCTGAACAACTGCCATCTTTGCTCTGTGCAGCAAAGCTCCTGGAAAACCTGTATGCACTAGTAGCTACTCCTTGATGTGATTTCCTTCACTCTCCCATCTTCAGATTCCACTGAAGCCCTGTGACAAGGCCCCAGTGACTTCCAAGGTGCCAGGACCTGTCGTCAAGTCTCAGTCCTTAGGCACTAGGACACAAGTCCGCATCACCTGGCACCTCACACCCTCCTCCACAGCTGCACTTCCCATACCAGGCTTCCAAGGCACCCGTCTGCCCCATTTGCCTCCCACTTTACCCCTGAGCTTCCAAGGAAGCCTTTCTAGCTGTCACTGGGTCTCTCCTGCCCGTTTTAATGCTGGAGGCTCTGGCGCTCTCGTCTCAGCCTCCAGCCTAATTCCTAGGTGAGCCTGCCCACCTTTATGATGACAACTTTCAAAAAGCTAACTCTTTCCTGAATCCTACATTCTTTATTTTGATCTCTTTCTTTCTCCCTCCTCCCTCCTCCTCCTCCTCTCCCTGTCACATATGGGAATGCTTGCAGAGGCCAGGTGTCCTGTTCTATTACTCTCTGCCTTATCTGTGAGACAGGGCTCTCACTGAACCTGGAGCCACTATGGCAGCTGGCAAGCCCCAGCAATCATCCTGCCGCTGGCCCCTACAATGCTAGGGTAAGCAGTGTGAGCACAACCCCACCTGGCTTCTTATATGGGTGCTTGGGATTTGAACTCAAGTCCTTATGTTTACACAGCAAGCATTCCTAATCACTTAGCCCTCTTAGGCGTGAACCTCCATTCTTATACTCAACAGCCTATTGGCTACCTCCTAGATTTCTCACAAACATCTCAAACTCAGCCCAACCTCTGCCAGTCCCCTTATCTGCTCCTCTTGTAGCAGCATCCATGCACACGCACCGCCAGAAACTCTGAGCTAGCCTTGCTGCCTTTCTCTTCCAGGTCCCCGCCCAAATTCTCCCTACCCCAAAGCCTTCCCCCAAACATTTCTGCAACTGTCTCCAGCCTCATATGCTGTCACTTTCCAAGCTAGCTTGTCCCAAGATGCTCCTGGGCTCCCTCCCATTTCAAAGTCCTCAGGCTGTTCCTTCTAGAGCATTCTAGCTAGCATGGAGACCTACAACACTTGGGCTCCCTTAGTGTTGGCTATCTACCTTCTGTACAGAGAATCCCTTAAAAGCATCATCTGTCAATAAAAAGCAGATGACCAATGAGCTGAGACAGGAAACAGGAGGTGGGACACTGGCAGGAAGAAGAGAGGATTCTGGGAAAGAGAATGAGAGATCCAAGGGAGAGCTGAGGGAACCCCGAGGAGCCGAAGGAGATGGTCGTAAGCCAGCAGGTAGCAGAATGAGGCCAGAATGAAGAGAAGCCTTGCCTGGGGAACACAGAGGTCAGAAGCATGAAGCTGAGAAGAAGTGCCTACCAATGTGGAAGACACAGAATAGTTTGAATGGTTAAGTAAGTTATGAGCTAGTCAGGGAATGAGCTTACGGCCCAGGCATTTATTAATAAATAGTCTCAGAGTTGTCATTCCAGAAGCAGAGGCTGGAAGGAAAAAGCAGATTTGTTTTAAAAAAACAACTTTCTTCCTCCTACATAAAACTAAGACTCCCCACTCACTGATCACCCTCTTGGCCCTTCTCTGGACCTACCTCCCACAAGACAACCTAGCACCAGTCTGTGTACAAACTTGTAGACTCCAGGGGGCAGCAGTGATTTGTGCTTTCACAATCCATCCCCTGAGCCTAGAACAGTGCCTGCTACCCATCAGTTTGTAATGGGAACGATGAAACACTTTTTTCTCTCCCTAAAAACACTTTACTTTGGCTAGAACACTTGCAGGGTTCCACTAAACTTAGCGCCTCAGCCATTTCGATGACAAAGAAAACCCTGAAGCCTGTAGTCTGGATAAGGTTCAGAGCCTCCCCTCCTCTATCTCCCCCCTCTGACAATGGAAGTTTGGGCATGTGGGCTCAGGTGGAGCCATTCCAATCACAGCTGTGGGCACTGTAAGTGGACACCAAGCTCCCCCCTGCAGCCTAGAAGTGACAAGACTCTTCTGTGTCCCGTGTGAGTGAGGACCATGTTGCTGACTCCCAGAGGATCAATGAACCCAGAAACCATCCAACCAAGAGTCTCGGGAGGTCAGGGGTGGTAAACAACCTACCATCCAGAATTCCAACAGCAGCTTGCAACCAGGGAATGTTTCTCATAGTTTTAAATGTTATGTAAACGCCTACACAATGGTCTTGATCTTGTTTCTTCTATAATCCCACCTGGCCCTTTATGTTTCCCTAAACACAGATAACTACAGGACAAACGTCTCAGCTTTTGTCTCTGGTCTTCAAGGTTCCTAAACTCTTACGAGCAATCCCCGGAAAGTACCTGTGGATCTTTGGTGGTTGACAGCCATCGAAATCACAGTAGGTAAGGGTAACAAGCTTCTACACAGCTGGAAAAGAAATCTCGAAACCCGGAAATGTATTTTACGCACGTTCCCAGGGTGAAACGCACTACAGCCAGTGGCTCGGACAGACATTGTTCTAAATTTGGAGCTATCTGATGACAGAGCCAAGTTTCCTTCCCTTTTCTTACCCACACCCAAAGCAACACCCACACTTCTCACGAGAAAAACCCCTTCACACTCACAGTTTTCATGCCCATAACTGATCCCTGCTGAATAGAAAGTCCAGTTTATAGAAGGTTGGAGTTATATGCCAACTGTGTACAAACAGAAGCCACACCTGGCACACAGGAAGTCACTGGCATCTCCTAATACCACATCCCAGCCACCCCTGGTCACTGCTACACACACTACGGTTCTGTATTACATATGGTACGTGTGACACATGCTATACATTGTATTTTATAGACATTTACACTCCACATATAAACTGTTTTACACACATATCATGTTAAATATGAAACATATGATGTACAATGTGCTGTTTCCTATTAGTATGGCATACATTGTCCTAACCCTGTTACAACACTGGTAACAGAAGATAAAAGCTGTAAGATTTCACATCCCAGCCGGGTGGTGGTGGCGCACGCCTTTAATCCCAGCACTTGGGAGGCAGAGGCAGGCGGATTTCTGAGTTCGAGGCCAGCCTGGTCTACAGAGTGAGCTCCAGGACAGCCAGGGCTACACAGAGAAACCCTGTCTCGAAAAACAAAACAAAAAACAAAACAAAACAAAACAAAAAAACAACAAAAGAAAAAGAAAAAAAGATTTCACATCCCACCTGGTTCCTGTACTGTTAAAATTAGATAATAATTTTAGATTTTTATCCTTCTAGCCCAAGACATGTGATTTCAAAAGCATCCTATGTAACCTTCTGTTTTTAAAGGTTTCCTCTCATCCTGAACCTTCTTGTGATATTACCACACATGGCTGTGACCCTCACTCCGACCCCTCCTCATCTGTCACATTTAGTCACATTCTGAGGTACTACATGAGCTGGCTAATTAAGAGCACTGCCTATTTATTTTGATGTATTTATTGATAGGCCAGGTCTCAATATGTAACCCAGGTTGTCCTTCAACTCAAGATCCTCCTGCCTCAGCTTTCTGTATGGGATTACTGATGTGTATAACCACACCTTGCTCTGTTTATTTTGGCGGTGCAGAGCTGGTGTCTTGTCACTTAGAAGAAGTTGGGGAAAGGACCAGTCGGGTTGTTACCCCCCAGCCCAGCAGTCGGCCCAACACGAACAATGTCAGGACTCCTTGGCTCATTCTACATCTTCAACAGGAGAATAATTAATCACCAGTACTCTCTGGGAGACGGAGACAAAAAGTAATGGCAATAAATGTGCACCCTTAACCAAAGCCTTGCTCCACCCTCACGGAGACCTGGCATTTAAGAGCAACCGAGGAAAGCCCAAAGCAAAGCAGAATGTTGTAAGCAGCAGCTTCGTCACACTGTGCTGACGGCCCTGGACATCCTTTCCTCAGATGACCCATCACTGTGGCACAAGTACAGCTGACATTTTCTAGAAATCTCCAAACAGATGGGATATGGGTGCTGATGTGCTGCTGACCAACTGGGGAATGATGTCTTCCGTGGGAGAACACTAGCAGATGCCTCTCCTTTGAGAAACCAGCGTGGCAAGATCCTCAAAGCTATTCCTATGTTCCTGGCTTGGGGAGGTGATGTGGGAACTTATCCTAAGGAAACCCCCCAGCAGCACCACCCAGCTCTGGTCCTGGAGCTCCTCAATGCTGCCCCACCGACAGCTGCCACAACGGCAGTTTCAGCGTTCAACAGCTGATGGCTAACTTCAAACAGTGTGCAACATTAGCATGACGGCACGCCACCATCACTACAGTAGCTATGGGTCACACAGAAGCCTGACATCTGAGGGGAAATGACACACACGTGCTTGTGACTATGGAAAACCGTGGGTGTGCACACGTGCAAGGCTCTGGAAACCGTGGGTGTGCACACGTGCAAGGCTCTGGAAACCGTGGGTGTGCACACGTGCAAGGCTCTGGAAACCAGCGGCAGCAGCTAAGGCTTCTGGCCTCTTGCAAGGCTTGAGGCCCTGTAGGAACCCGGCAGCATTTCTTCTTCTACATTTTACCACGGTCCCCACTGTCTGCCTTAGTCAAGTAGTATCACGGATGAGGGGGTAGTTCAGGGGCGGGTGCTGTATACCATGCACAAGGTCCGGGGTCCCCACCAGCGCCAGGAGACGTAGAGGATAAGAGATAATTCAAGGTTACTTCATCTAAAGTAAAAGGCATTCTCTGTATTTGACCCTCAGATAACGGGAAAAGGAGAACTCAACCCTGGCATCCTGGTTCGAAGTCATGCTCTTAACCACTGTGTAACTGAAAAACAAAACAGAAACAGTACCTGGTCAGGGAAAATTGAGTCTCCTGGGTAGTATGACAGGCACTACATGTTCTGTGAGTCTGCACCACAAACAATGGTGTGAGCAGGGCATGCCGACATTACGATTAACGCAAGGGTCCTTTAAGAGTCATCACATCTTCCCTTTGAGAGGACACTGGTAGAGAATTACTCAAATTCACATAGCTCTTCGAGATGTCGGCTCTACAAGAGAGTCGACCTAAGGTCTAGCCTGTGGACTCGGTAAATGCAGGGCTCTTTCCAGTGAACAATGTATAATAAGAAGCATTTCTGACAAGCAGTATTCATCATTAAAGCTACTGCATACTAAGGGCCTCACTGCTCATCCCCTAGACACCAGGAAGCAGGCCTGCAAATGTGAAGCCAGGCCAGTGGTCAGAGCGAGGCTCTGGCCCTGTGTGTTCTGGATGGACATTTCTGATGTGGGAAATGGATACCCAGCTTCACCAGATGCCTGTCCACTGTGTGTGTGCAGGTCTAAACACCTCTGCTGGCTGCAACCCAAACCTCTAAATCCACTCCTGCTGTGCTGACATGGAGCCCCCACATGCCCATCTCACGGGTCTGCCTTCTGCCTGCCCAGTTCTTTTCCAGCACAGCAAGCCCCACTTAGCCAGCCTCTGAGCTGAAGCTTTTCAGTCAGCCCTTCCTCAGAGGGTGTTAATTTCCCTGGCTACCACACACTGTGTGCAAACATGTACATCACTAGCATCTCTAGTCATCAGCCTGGTGGCACTGGCTGCTGGGATTTTAGGAAGGGGGTGGGGTAGAGAGCTGGCTTAGTAGTTAGGAGCACTGGCTGTTTTTCCAGAGGACCTGGTTTGATTCCCAGCACCCACATGGTGACTCGTAACCAATTTAAGGCAATAACAACTCAATTTGCAACTCGACTGCTGCTGTATCCGTCCACAGGAGACTTCCTAGAGCCAATGAGAAAGGAAGAGCCTGAAGGGCAGCAGAGTCAGGACACTCAAAGGCCATCACACCACTTCAACTCTCCAACTCCCCAGCCCACAAACTGATCAGAAGGGCAGACAGGACTTCTTTTCAGACAGACCTCAGAATACAGCAAAGCTTTACCCTCACACATCCTCCCTGGCTCTGGGCTCAGAGTATCAGCCGAAGGGCACTAAGACAGGGAGAGTGTCAGAAGCTCCTTGGGCTATCCCAATTGCAGCAAATGTGAACACTGGATTTCCATCCATTCACCCATTCCCTAGTGTGTTAGAGACCCCAACCGTGTGACTTGCCCGAAGCCACCACACATCCACCAGGAAGGATCTCATCACCTCATTGAAAGGGGACTGGAAATGGCCCAGAGGTCAGGTCCTGATAGGCTTTAGATTGAGAGGACAAACTTGGTTCCAGCGTATACCCTAGATAAACCAACCAAAGCTCGGGGAAAGGTGAGTTGGAAAGCACAGGTCGCAGTGGCTCTGCTTACCATCCCCATACACTTGAATGGAATATGGCCCTACGGCTGCTCCCATTTCAGTTACTAACCACAACCAACCAACCCTCAAAACTTTCTGTAATTATGCCCAATGAAAACTAACAAGTTATTCGAACCTAGCTGCTGCTTGCTTTTATTTTAAACATGCAAAAACATATGGAAGAGGGCTGGGGTGTAACTCAGTGGTAAAGCGCTTGCCTAGTTTGGGCTAGGCCCCCGGCTGCGTTGCCAGCACTGTTAAGCATAACAAGGGTACCTGACCTGCTGGGTTAAGGTTTCCCCCATTTGCTCATCTGGAAGTTCTCACTTCCAAATGCATCATTCTGCTGAATTGTGTCAGGGTAATTACAGTCAGCATGCTCTTCAAACACTCCAGCTTGACCATGCAAGACCAAGACTGTTCTCCCACATTGCTCAGTTCCAAGAGAAGTAGGGTTAGGGGCTGAGGGTGCAGCTCAGAGGCAGGGAGTTGATTAGCACGATCCAAGCGCTGGATTCAATACCCAGCACTGAAGAAATCAAGTTCCAGAACAAGCCCACCGTTTCCTATTCCATTTTGTTAAGCTGGAATCCCGTGGGGCACCACTCGGGAACAATTCTTCCCAGGAGCAGCAGACGCTAGACCTATGAGGGAGGTTCTGAAAGGCTGAACTAACACACTAACACACACCCCACCTGGTTTCCCCTTTAAGCTGAAAAACTTTCTGATTTTGGCTCCAACAGTTGCGGTTTAGCTCCCAGGCATTTCTTTCCAGTTGCTTCTCCATTCACAGACACACACTCGGACATATGTTACGGTGGATTGCCAAACACACTCAAGTCCGACTGCAGGGTTAGGCAGACCTGGACAGAGGCCCGGGTGTGCTGCACACCTGTAATCCCAGCACTGGGGGGCTGAAACAGGACTCCAAATTTGAGGCCAACCTGATGAGATAGAAAACTCAGGACCAGTACAGACAGGCTGAACAGTGAGATCTTGTCCCCAAGTCCTGCAGGCGCCACGTCTGGCACACCTGCCAGCTGTGGTTCTAATGGGTCAACACTACCAACACAGGTGTCTGAGACAGAGCTGCCCTATGTTGCTGTGGCGGTGCAAGGGACCCCGGACTCCTCCCCTCAGAGCTGAGAGTTAGGGTAGGTGTTGAGAGAGGTTGCTGCCCCCATCGTGGTGTTGAAATTAGGTAATCGGGACACACACACACGCACACACCCCTACCTTTGGGAGATGATACATGCTTAAAGGCTTTTAAAACATTCTTTATACCGGAAATACACAAAATACTCCAACTCCTTTATATATAACTCTGACTTGGATTAGGTCTTAAAAACTTGGAGAATGTTGCCAGGTGGGGATGAGGCACACCTTTAACCCCAGCTCTTAGAAGGTAGAGGCAGGCGGATCTCTGTGAATTCAAATTCCAGGACAGTCAGGGCTACACAAAGAAACCTGTCTCAACACCCTCCCCCCAAACCAAACAGAAAACAAACGAACAAAAGAATGGTGCCAACATAGAAACAGAGGCTCCTGAGAGAACCAACCATTAGCTCTACAGGCTATCACAATGAGGTAATGTGTGTTTCAGTCTTTAGAAAGGCTGAGTACTGAGCTCTGCTCTGGAAGGTAGCAACTCAGGCTGATTCAGCTGGACCAGGGTCCCCCAGACAAGGCCGCCCTCTAGCTGCCTATACAATGGGGGCAGGGCTTTCTTACCTTGTTTCCAGGGGCACAGATGGCTTTGTCTCAGGGGCTTCTGTTTTTCAATGGCATTGCCCATCCTAAGGCCAGCAGATCACAGCACCTCTCCCAGCCCAGGCATCTTCACTGAATGACACTAAGAACCAAGACACTGGCTGAAAGGGGATTTATCTCTGGGATAACCCAATGACCCAGCAGCCTCAGGACAAGCTCCAGGAGGTCTGACACACCCTCAGGAAAGCAGGAACTCGGTCACTCTAAAACATCTCAACCTCCTGCCTTTCAAATTCTTTGGAGGTACGGGGAGGAAACTAGAAGAAAGGGCTGTTCCGGCCCTGCTCCACCGCCCTACCCATGGGTTGCTGTAATACACTAAATTAAGCAGCCCTTAGCTGAGCCTCCTTTGACTTCGCTAATCACTAGCTCAGCAGGGAATGGGGAATAGGGAATGGGGAATGGGCTGTGCTCCTGCCCCTGCTGCTTTCCTGAGGGGAAGAAGTAGGCAATGGTGATCCAGGAGCTGAAAGTCAAGACGGTCCACTCTATTGTGTGCAGTGAAGAAACCTGCATAGACCCAGATGTCACATCTTCTATTTAAAATTTTCAGCCCCATGACGTGGTCAGAGGAAACAGACTGACCTCATTAATACTGTGGCTCCAAGGGGGGAGAACACTCAGGTGCAAGTGCTAGGAGACAAAGGCCAATTCGGCCTCTAAAGTGTCCGGGTGGGGACCCAAAGCCCACTCCATTTGGATGACAATTCTGCTGGAGAAGGTGGCACCTGGTTTGCTGGAAGAAAACAAGGGCATGAAGCCTGGAAAAAAGAAAGGAAAAACCAAGGCGGTGTGGTCTAATTTACTTCAACCCCACCGTGGGAGGCAGCAACAGCACTGGGAGGCATCAGGGCAGGCCTGCCAGACCTGGGCGCAGTCAGAGCTTCCTTCCCAGCTCTGCTACTGCTGTTGCTCATGAATCCGGTGGCCTTAGTTTTCCTGTCTGCCAAGTGGACACAGCACTACTTCACCTCCCCTGCTGTCTGTTTGGGCCAGACCCACTTAGGAAGGCTTGGTACACGTTCTTCACGGTTGCCTCCTAAAGTTATAGCAGGTTGGATGGAAAAGCCACTGGTACACAGCAGGCAAGTTCTGTGAGGCTGGGTGACATGACATGGCAGCAAACTGAGGTAGCCTTAAGATGACACCCAAAAAGCAGACCCTTATAGCCACGGACAGGCTTAGCGTTTGTTCTTTACAACTCTGGAGCTGTTCCAGTTAGCCCAGGAGAATGACCACGCTAAATGAGGCAGGATGGGGAAGCGCCTCACTAAATCTCTCCGAGATCTTCGGGTGCTGGGTCTTCCTCCATCGATATAGAAAGGATCTCAGAAAATCAGAGACTGAGCTTCTAAACTCGGCAAAACTAACTGTACCCAGTTCATCTTTCCAAGGTTGCTGCAGGAATGAGAAGAAACAAGAGGACCTGTTGCTCCTCACTGTTCAGAGCCCCCACCTAAGTCATATTGCACCCACACAACAGACAGGCCCAGAGCAGAACCACACACCTGTGCAGTCAGCAAGTTAGTTATCTGCTCACCCATCTGACCCTTTTGATGAGCCAGAGTAATTTCATCTGTCTCTTTCTCATTAAACACCTGAACACCTTTTCTCAGGGACGTCTCAACTATTAACACACTACTTGATCTTGCTTCTGAGAGGTCAGTTCGGGAACTTTGAGATATTCCACCAGGGTCCCCTACCCCCTCTGATCACATAGATGAAACAGGTTAGAGAGCACGTAGGCTGGAAGGGAGGGGCTGATTAAGCCCCTGCTACCTCATTCCCTAAAGACCAATCAGTTTAAAAGTCACGATGTTCTGCCTATCACATTGTACCTAATGGTGGGCAGCTGCTCTAAAATCCTATATAAGGTCCCTGAACGGGCTCGATGAGGTCGCCCTCCCGACTTGGTATGTAGGGCAACCTCAGCATGCTGATGAATCAATAAATTTCTCTTGCATTTTGCATCAATCCCCAACTCTGTGTGTCCATTCGGAAGGTCTTCGGTAAGTTAAGACTCCCCAGAGTCTTACACTTCTTCCAGGCTATGTGCAGTTTAATGTATGTTCAAAACTCACACATCTGAGAGGCTCTGGTTTGAACCTGCATTCTAACATCTTTTACTTAGAGAAAGTTTACTTTATCACTATTTGGCAAATAGCTTATGCAGCTGCCCAGCAGGAAGGGTGCTGTCCTAAGGTGGGCTTGGCAATGCGGCCGCACAGATGCGGTCGCATAGACGATCGGTGAAGGAATGAACCAGTGAGGGTCCCACCTGTTCCCCTCTGCCCTGGTAGTGACACATCATTACTGCTCCTCCTGGTCTAGAAAGTCACTGATGCAGACACCTGATGTGACAGGTCCACATGGTGCATGGACCCACGGAACGTGTCAGTTACAGCACTGAGCTCAGGATCTGGTGAGGTGCTTCAGGAGGTCAAAGTACTTGACACAAAAGCTTGACCACCTGCGCTTGACCCCCAGAAATCCATGGTGGAAGGAGAGAACTCCTCAAAGTTGCCCTTTGGCTGCCACACATGTCCCATGGTGTGCTCTCTTCAGTCACAGCATGTGCAGGCCCACGCTCACGCACAGATACACAATAACAACAACAGCAGCAACAACAGCAAAATGTATCCAGAGCTGGCTGAGGTTCTGCCCTGCTGTTTCTGAGCTGTCACCCTGGTGGCAGAGTCTGCATGAGCAAATGAACCAGCAAACACTTTCTCAAGCACATATGTCACTTGAGGACATGGTGGCGTCTTCAAGCCGTGGTTTCAAATGACTCAAACCTGTGCTCTCCAGTGGGGCAGGGAGACTAGCTGAAGGGTCTGCTTTGAAGGGTCCCTCCTGAATTGCCAAGTCTGAGAAGGTGTACCCAGGAACATCACAAAAGGTAAACATGCTTGCCAGTCAAGACCGGCTGCCACTTCCCATGCAGGGAGATGACAGGAGATGCTCACAGGGCGAATCAAACTCTGAATGATACCTGGACATAGTGGCTCCAGCCTATGATTTCAGCATTTGACAGACTGAAGGAGGGTGAACCCATAAGTCCCAGGCCAGCTATGGCTAGTACAAGAGAAACCCTGTCTCAAAACCCAAAGCAACTAAAGTCAGTGCCCCAGAGTGGAAAGCTCTATTCACAGCCAGCAAGGCCACACTTCATGTCCCACAAAGACCAGAAGGCACTGGGAGAACATGCTGACCCCAACCAGACAACTTGGCCTTGGGTCACCACAGCTACTTCTTGAATGATGAAGTGCTACAAACCCCACACACTCAGAAGAGCAGAGGCCAGGCACACTCACATCAGCTCTCTTTCACACTGCTGGCAGGTGTGGAAGGCAGGGCAGGGATGGCAGCTACATAGCTACTGAGACCTTATCCATACCCTGGTCAATCTCTACCTTTGCCTCGTGAAAAGGTTCCTTTCCTCCTGGCCAGAGAGGAAGGATGGTGGCAGAAACTGGCTTTGGAGGGCCGCTGGCCTGGTCTAAAGGTCTGAGTGTGCTTCTGGCTAGTGAGCTGTGTGTGAGACAGAAAGGGAGCCTTCCTAAACCATATTTTCTCAAGTGCGTACACAATCAAGTCAGAAGTTACGAAGGGTTGCTGCACAGCAGGCTCTCAATGAAGAACAGCTACTGTTGTGGGTTTCACTGGGATTATGTACAAACTACAAACCTTGGCTACAACTGGAAAAAAATGATTTACCTTCTCAACGGCTGGCCCTTGGAACACAGATCCGCTGCTGCACTGCTAAATAACTCACTCCCATCACACAATTAAACTGATACTTCACTTGCAAATATCTAAGCATTGAAATGATAGATTGTGGGAGGCAACAGAAATCAGAAATATGATACTGTGGCCTACAGTTTAAAATGTTTTAGGGAGAGCCCTCCCCTCTGTTCCCCTCAGAAACTGCTGGATGCAGAAGAAGTCTAAGTCTGGGTTGTGCAGGGCCCTTCTCACTGCAGGGATGCTAAGATGGAAATGACTCAGAAAAGGAAGGTCTCTCCTGAGAAGGTACCAGTGTGGATACCCACAGAGGGCCAAAGAAACAACTCAGGGCTCTTGGGTGTGGCCCAGGAGCTGACCCCCAGCCCTGTGCGTGTACATCTGGGGGAGGAAAGTCTGATGCTGGTCACTTCCCTCCTGGAGAGAGCTACAACAATACAAGGAAGCAGGGAGCCTGGTGGGAATGCTCCACAGGCAGGGAAGCCTGGCCCTGCACATGCTCAAAGGGCTGAGTGGAGCAGAGGGCAGGGGTCAAGGACATGAGGCAGAGCTTATGGGCCAAAATTTTGGGTCATCTGCTGACACCCTGGCACGGCAAGAGAGTATCTCAGGGGGCAAAGGCACTGCAGTGGAGTGTGTCACAGGAAGCACCAGGATTCTCTTCTGAGACACTGCACACTCACTGGCCAGCTTCAGAATGAGGCTTAAGCATCAGATGACATGCACAACAGTCACTTGGCTACCATGCTGAGGCATGCTAGGGACGCACATCACCTGATCCAATAGGAAGGAAGAAGGTTGAGAATTGAAGGATGGACAGTAGGGATAGTTGTGTGTCACTGAAAGTACAGGAGGGGGTGGTGAGCACTGGACAGCCTAGAGCAGTAGACAGGTGAGAGCAGTGGACAGCCTAGAGCACTGCACAGGCGAGAGCAGTGGACAGCCTAGAGCAGTGGACAGGCGAGAGCACTGCACAGGCGAGAGCAGTGAACAGCCTAGAGCACTGCACAGGCGAGAGCAGTGGACAGCCTAGAGCAGTGGACAGGTGAGAGCACTGCACAGGTGAGAACACTGCACAGGCGAGAGCAGTGGACAGCCTAGAGCACTGGACAGGCAAGAGTTGGCCCCCACATCCCAAGTTCTAAGATTACAGATATGCTCCTTGACACCTAGCTTTGGAAGGGAATTTCTAAACGTGAACTGGGGAGGTAGGGGACTAAGCACACGCAGAATCCTTCTCACATCCTTACTGCTTTCTGAAATACCTGGGAGAAAGTCTCTAATGTTGATATGCAGAAGCCTCTGAAGCTTAACTCCCACACCACCTCCTACCTTCCTCTGCCACCTTCCCCTCTCACCCAACGCTACTTGCCAGTGAAGGCTCACTTCTCCCCTCGGCAGTTGGCTCTCAATGGCACACTTAAGGAGTCCCATAATCTGTCCCAGTGACGGGCAATGCTGCTCTTAGGGAGGCTTGATACCTCTTCTATCATCTCCTCTTCTATCACCTCTGACTACTGCCCTGAGCCTCTCTTAACTTCCAGAGTCAGGGGAACAACATGGGCAAAGGCTGAATAGCAGGAAAGAGTAAACCATTGAGGCTGGCATGAGCTAAGGACAGAAAACAGGGTTAGGTGGCTGCAGACACATAAGGCGGGTCAAATTTGCCCTCTAACAGCTGAATGATAAACAGACATTTCTCAGACAAGAATGGAAACCAAGTCACCAGTTACAAGAGAGCTGCACAGAGATTGTGCAGCCTCATGAATTATCCAGGATAGTCAGAGGCAGCAAGGATGACTGAGCCTTCTGAGCCTGAGCCATGAAGTCCAAGATGTAATGGGCCCAGGACTGGCAGTATTGTAGTTCCAGAACTCAGGAAGCTGAGGCAGGAGAATCCTGAGTTTAGGACCAGCCCAGACTGTGATGGAAGTTCGAGAGAAGGCACACATAGTCTGGGCACATTTGCTGTGCTCATGAGGAAGTATGGTGTGCACCTCGAACTCACACTGAAGTTGCAGTCCCAATAAGTGCTTCATGAGGAAATGGCTGGTTGGTGAGGACAGAGCCCACATATGTGGTCCTAGAGAGACTCTGGGCATGGGATGAGCATAGTAAAAAAATGCTCTTAGACACGTACAGGCAGCTTAGTCAGGATCCCCGCGACACCCAAGGCTGCTGATAACCTGAGAACCAGAACCCCGTGACATCACTCACTCAGGATAACCAGGCACAGGCCTACCACCCCACGATGCCAACTGTGCTCTGCTCTGCATATCTGGGGAGATGACACCTTGATCTGCCCTGCGGCTGGAGAGTCTCCCCCAGGATCCTGACCCTTGACCCAGAGACTTCTGTTAGAAACTGGACTTGATGTTCAGCTAAGATATGTCACACGGGTGATCAGCCTTGGGGACATAGGCTATAGTTAGGAATTTGGAGTGTGGACCTTGTGTGATGACCCTCAGAGTGATAAAATATAACTTTTGTTATACTAACAATGTGTATCTACCTCTTACCCTTCCATATGAGGATATAGCCAAGAAAGCACCATCCTTGGATACGCAATCGGCCAGGCTTTGGTCTGGAGCTACCTCCCCAGCTTTGAGCCTGCGGGAGAGGGTGTTTATAAGACATCCAGTTTAGGTTATTTCATCACAGCAGCCAACAGGTTAAGACCACATTCATGGAGAAATGCTCAACGGGCAGCTGATACCCGGCTGTGGGTATCAAAAAAGAGGGTCTGGGGATAGACACTTGGGGACAGGCTCTGCTTAGAGCCGCGTTCTTAGCCTTCCTGATGCTGTGACCTTTAACACAGTTCCTCATGGTGTGGTGAACCCCAACCATAAAATTATTTTTGTTGACACTTTATAACTGTATCTTTGCTACTGTTATGAACATAATGTAAATTTTTTAGAGGTATAAGTTTGCCAAGGGGGTTGTGATCCACAGGTTGAGAACCACTGCCCTAGAGGTACTATATTGCCCAGGAAGTAATCAGAGGTCTTACCCAGGACATTCTAAACTGGAGAGATCAAGAGGGTGAAGACCCTGCAACACAGGGCTGGGAGGAAATGGGGTTCTGGGAGCATCTGGACAGGAAGAAGCCTGTGTTTACCAGCACACTGTCAGAGGACTGATGCGCTGTGTGGCTTCAAACACAATTTAAACCTTGAGTTCAAACTACATGCTTAGTTTTTAAATGTCTTGTTTATCACGATGACTAATACATCATCCTAATTAATTAACTAATATCCCAAGGCACACTATGCATTAAGTGGGAGCTCCGTCAGAGTTTGTTCACAGCGGCTAAGCTCCCAGCCATCTTCTTGTCAGAGCTAATTAGACAGCTGCCGTGTTCTCCCCATGGTCTACTAAGGAAAGCAGGCCTGGCTCACCCTGCTCACGCTCTCGGAATCATCTTTAGGCTGCCAGTTGCTTTGGGAGAATGTTTCAAGCTACTTCTCCACACTACCAGCGTGTGCTTCGGTGACAGGCAGGGCTTCTGCTTAGCTCTCCCATGTGCCAGCAGGATGAGTTGTCTGAACAATCAGGGCTGCATTCTGTCACCCATTTCTAATGTGTCCCCAAGTGATGCCGCTGAGGAAGGGCACACTCTAGCCACTGTCCCTGTGGAAAGGAAGGGGGAGGCACTAGGAGTCTGATCTCGGCAGTGGGAAGCTGCCTTGGAACAGCAGAATGACAATAGTCACATACTTGTGTCCCCCCAATACTGTTGCCACTGGGTGACAAACTGAAGCCCTGATGGTCCAGCCAGCCTGATTTCAGCCTTCAGGACCCACACAATGGCAGGAGAGAGCTGACCCCTTCATGTGGTTCTCTGTCCTCCACAGGTATAGATGTCTGCACAGGCACGCGTGCGCACACACATGCATACGCGAAGTACTATGTGTTATTAAGAACATGACAAATATTTTTAAAAAGAGACTTAATTTGACACAAATTCTATGTCTCCATCCACTCCAAGAACATGAAGTTAAGATTGCTTAACCTCTCCCATAAGGAGGATGCACTCTGTACATTCAATGTCTGTACATTCAATGTTCTCCAATCCAACTCTTCTAGATTTTGATGCTTACCAGCTTGGAGTAAAAGGAATGTGGGAAAAGCAAATGTTTATGGGAAGAACAGAGTCAAGATTTCACAGACTCTCATGAGAACCTTCCAGAACTAAGCCAAGTAACCTGGTCCCTCTGCAATACAAGCTGTGGGTACATGTTTGTGACAGTATTTTCTATCTGCCCCAGGATGCTGAGAGGGTGGGGTTCTGGAACAGTCATGCTGAGGAAATGAGGAGCAGGCCACGAGGAGTGGTGAACACTTCATTTGTGAAGGTCTCCATGAGCAAGGGCCTCACTGATTTTCTTATTGTGATGCCATAACAGGGGAACATTTATAAGCAAAGATCAAAACCCAACTCTTGGACCAATGCTGTGTCTCAGGAAGGCACCATGGCACCCGCCTGTAATCCCAGAACCAAGAAACTGAAGCAGGAGGATTTTGAGTTCCAAGGCCAGCCTGGGCCCCAGCAGCAGGGAGCCCAGGTCTGGGTAGGCAGCTTCCTGACACTGTCCCTACAGAACAGGCACGTAGGAACTCAGCAGAAGGCACCGCCACGCTCCATCCAGTACGTTCCTGGCTACGTCCGTTCTCGAAGCTTAACTTTGGAATCCAAGCGTGCTGTTTTACAGTCCACTCTGCTGAAGTATTTGTTTCCCGGGAAGGGTTATGAAACAATCTTACATTTGCAGCTCTGCTAAGGTCTACACACGACCCTGCTTATCACCTGGGACCAGGTCCTCAGGGACCTATAATGATACCAGTTGGCCAGAGACTATTTTGGTAATCTTAGATCCGAGCTCTGCAGAGGTACTGTCCATCTAACAGGCCCTGGAGGGCTGGAATTTCTGAGGAAGCCTTGGCCTTGCTTCTGTCTATATTCCCCTCCCTCTGCCCCTCCCATGAGCCAGTCATATTTTCTTAGGAATGTGGCCAAGAGCTTGGAACTCTGCCAGAGGTTCACTGTGCCTGACGCCTGCACCATCAACCAGAGCAGTTACCCAGTGTGCAGCCCCTGAGAAGTCTGGGCTTCAGTAGCTGCTGGCAGCACCCAGCACTCTGTGCCAGACTACAGCAAGCCTAGGGTGAAGTCCATACATATTCAGACCCTAAGACTTCCGTCAGCCATTCTTAGCTCTCATGGCCTCAGAGTATAGATACAGGGCAGGAACACAGCTTGCCTCAGAGCCTGACCCTGAGGAGGGGCCTGGGATGGGGACTACCAGAGCTGGAAAGCCCAGATACATGGTAGCAAGATCCAGTGGTCTAGTATCTGTTCTGCCTTAACACACAGGGTCCTCAAGGGTGAGCGAGACCCAGCATAGGAGCCACTGTACCCAGAGGGTCTTTTACCTAGTGCCTCTCAGCCCAGATACAATGTGCACTCAAGCAGTACACAGGGCCACTAACGTAGCTGCCACATGCTTCTGTTTTAAAACTGTTTTGACACAATTTATTGTGTAAGGATACATCTAAGACTAAATATGTTTAGGTAAATAAATGCTAACACGTTTGTATCCATAGTAAGTTTTGAAACCAATGAGTGGGAGGAAAGAGCTCTGTGGTAGAAGTCTTCAACAAGTGTGGTAAAATGTGTTTAAGTGACGACCTGAGCCATGCCATGTTTAGATCTGCCACAAACCCTATGCTGCATCACCACCAGCTACACGAGAGCTTCGATTTGTAAAACGAACTGTCTTCCAACCACCAAGGCTACCTCCTCCCTCATCCGGCCCGGTCCACTCTGCCTCATCAATCTGATTTTTACCAAGTTAAGACCCCATGAAAGTGAAGCCACATGGTTTGCTTCTCTGACTTCTTACTGCACTTGCACAATGCCCTCAGGTTTTATCCACATCAGACAACACTTCTCTTTTTTAAAGACTAATACTCCACAATGGAAAGAAACAGCTTGCTTATCTATCCACCCCTGAATGGCCATCTGAGTTGCCTCTGCCTCTAGGTCATAATGAGTAGTGATGCTGTAGAGGGGGAGAGAAGCGGGGGGGGGGGGGGGGGGGGGGGGGG
>CM052701.1:134911753-134929698 GCA_028551405.1 Uromys caudimaculatus
TTCTGTGCATATTCATGAGCTCAGTGGCTGTTTTCATAGTTTCTTTGAGAAGATGTCAATTTGAGTATTTTGTCCATTTTTAAAGATTGAGTAGCTTTTGTTGGTCCCAAACCATTCTCTATCTGTTCTTCGGAAACACCAAGATGGCTAGCCAAGGTCAAATTCTCAACCAATAAACAAGCTAATGTTACAATGGAATACAACACAGCAATTAAAAAAGCACAATAAACACTGCAAGAATGCAGAGTAAAGAGCCCAATGTTCACATACCCGGTCACAAGGTCACATTTCCACAGGGACAGATATCAGAGAGCTTGGTAGTCACCGAGGCTGGAAAAGAGTTTGACCCAAAGACTTCACAGGGAGCTTCTCCTTGGGTAACGGAATAGCTGGACATCCTGACTGTGGTAGGGCTAAAAAAGGCCTGCTCTCGTTAAACACAGAGCTTTACAATGGGAGGTTTAGAGCACTCTCACTCAGAAGAAAGCTCTTTGCCCACACAGACCTGACTAAGTTGAGGCACCATTCCTGGGATGCTAACAATTCTCAGGGCTTCATGAGGACTGCCACTGAATCCAGTCTGGCTGAACATGAAGTCCTAAAGAGCCAAAGTGTTCACAAATGCTCCACAACATAGGAGGGGGATTCACAGCAGGAGAGAGCATGTGAGTATCAAGTTTCCTTGGGGAATGACCATCCACATGTGCTCCAGCAGAGCAGACCCTACACAGACCCACAGCCTTCGTTCAGAGGAGACACAGAGGATGGAGAGGGTCTACAGCACTAGGCCCATTCTTTGCACTGCCTGGAAACGCCCGTTCCCAGCCTAGTGGTGACAGTAACCCTCACACTCTGTGATGACCTCAGCCTATGTGACTTCCTCAGCAGAAAGAGTTTTCATCCCATCAAGCTGGGACCTGAGGACTGTGGCCACTGCAGTCCAGAGTGGGAGTACAGTATGGGGGTCCTACCCCGGTTACCATGCTTCAAACACAACAGCTTCTGGAAGCTTGTGTTTAGGGTGATGAAGAGAGACAAGGCCAGACCACGCAGAACAGCATGCTTTTGATGTAGGCCTTTGGTTCTGTGATGACCTCAGAGAACTAGTATGTTTAAGCTTCTGGACAAGTCCAGGCAGAAGCACAGACAACTTAGGTGATGCTAATGAGGAAGAGAGGTCCTTCCTGCAGCTCTAGGACCCAATGATGAGAGTGAGGGCTGAACAGTTTCATCTCCTGCAGACAACACAGTGCTGGGTGCCTGAGGCATGGGATCTACACATCCACTTGCACATGGCAGGGAGGCCGAGGAAGAAGATGCAGAGCAGAGCAGGACACAGGATTCCTGAGTCTGTATAGCTGTGACAGGTAACCTTGGGAGGAAATACAGGGCAGGGATCATCCGGACAAGGCACTCCATGTCATTTGTAAATTACCTGTTACAGAGACCTGAACGGTGGACAAACAAAAGCAGCAGACTGAGAGATTGCCCAGATGGTTTCACTGATCTGGAGGACCAGACCTGGATGGGGAAGTCAAGTGTCCATCTGCTGGGGTCTAAGCCCTGCCACACAGCAAGCTCATTCCTTCTAGACTAGAATAGCCCAGTCCGGACTGTCCTCACTCGCCTGCAGCATGGCCAGCATGTGTGACTGAATGCAGTGAGACCCAGCTCCTCTTTACCTGAGGCCTAACTATAACCATCTCTAACCAATCTTAACCTTGAGAGTAAGCCTTCCCAAGAGAAGCGGGAGGAAGAGGGGTTGGGTGTGGCCCAGTAGCAGAGTGTTTAGCTTCTGTGAGGTCCAGGGTTACATCCCCAGCACAGAGACTCCAAAGCACCCCAAGAGCCTTTCCTCTGAGGATTGAAGTATAAAATATCAATATTTTAAAAGACATGTTATTTTAGGGCAGAAGGGCCTTAAATAAGAATAAGGCTCACGTCTATTCAGCACTTCTAGGGTTCAGACTCAGCAAGAACCCTGAAGCATCGAAAGCTCACAGACTATTTCCTTCACACTATATGGCAGACCCACTGAAATGAGAGCCACCACTTGGAAGAGCTGGCAAAGAAAATCTGGCTCTGGGCCCTCAGGCCACACTCAGCCACTTCTGAGTACCTGCTCGGCCTGTCACTGTCTAGGTGAAGAAACCTAATAGCTCACAGCGTACTGACTTCACTGCACTGGGCAGTTTTGGGGTCCCAAGGAGAATGGATCTTCTTATAGCCCCTACTAAGGCCCCCTCCACCTCTACCAGAGAGGAATATCTGAAAGGCTCAGCCTCCTGCACACAGGCACTGGCTAATGGGGACTTCTGAAGGGCAGGCTGCTAAGCACTAGGTGCCACCCACCAGGGCCACTTCTCACCCCTGCTGCACCACTCCACTCCCAAGCTGCCTTTCCGCAGGGTTTCCAGCCACTTCTGAGCTGAGGACCCAGAGGCTGATTTGCAAGTCTGTAAGCAGATGTGCAATCAGTGTTAGTCCTGCAGAGATGCAGGAAAGCCCCAGGGGAGTCCCAAGCTGAGCTGTTTCCAAGCAATGGTCTTAGTGGTGCCTCAGAGCCACCCCTGTGACTCAGCAGACCAGTCGTGAACCCAGGGTCTAGATACAAGGGGGCAGGGAAGGGAAAACCAGGTTCTCTGCCTACAGGTGTGTGCCTACAGAAGGCCAGTTACCTCCCCTAACACTGTCCCCTTTACAACTGTCAAATGGTCCTAACACGGGCCGACACTTCCAGTAAGAAGAGAATCAATCAAGCACCTATCTGAAGGTCCAACCCCTAGCACAGTGTCTGGCACATAAGAGAAAGTGAACACTGGTCACCACCTCCCTTACCTAGAACAATGTCGTGTAACCCCAACACCTTAGGTAAGGCAGAGTCAACAAAACCTAAAGTGACAGAAGAGGCTCATATCTGTGAAACACGTGGGAAGCTACAGAGGACTCCACAGACATCTGTGGGCTGAGGAGGGCGGTCAGAACAGCTGTTGCTCAACATGAGAACCTGCACTTGGATCTCTGGCACCCATGTAAGAGGCCAGATGTGGTCACAGGCGCAAGCCTATGACCCAGTGCTTAGGGTTGGGGGAGTAGAGAGGGAAAGATCCCTGGGGCTTGCTGGCTGTCAGCCTCGCTGGAGCACCACCAGCAAGTCCAACACTTGGGAATCGGGGGTAGAATGACCAGGTGTGTTTGAGGTTAGTCTCAGTTGTATAGTGAATTCAAGACCAGCGTAGGCTACATGGTCCCCATCTCCACAGGGCACAGAAGACTGCATCAGTAACTCCAGTACTCTAAAGCCTTAGGACTGCTCAGTACTCTTAAAGTTTGAGATCAGCCTGTGTTATACAGTGGATTCAAGGCTAGTAGGATACACAGCAAACCCCTATCTCAGGAACAAAACAGGAAAGGAGAAAGAGGGGATGCAGCCCGGGACTGGGGGATGGGGAGTAACTTCTCCCAGGCTCCAGGCCCTCCTTGTACAGGACAGTTTCTTCTCAAGTTGTCGGTGTCCTTCATCCATAGTCCTGTAGCAGCCACCTCTCAGGCAGAGGGGTGCCTGGAAACATTTAAGTCAATCTTTGCCCACATCACAGAGCTAGGAGACAGGTACCCTCAGAACCAGTGAGACCTGGGTAAGTAGCCTGTGGGCTTTCACCTCTCCCGCTCCCTGTATGAGCGTGCATTTTAACTGCGCCAGAGCCCAAGAACAGCCTGTAGCTTGGAGTACGCCGCCAGAACAGTACAGTACCTTTCCTCCACTTGAGGATGAAGTCACATGTGTGGAATGCTTTCCGCAGAGCCTGGTACTGGCACGTGGTGAGTGCCTAATGACTGCTAGCTGCTACTATTATTTTTACTTACTGAAAGGAGGGGCTGAGAGAAATCAGCTCCAAGGCCCCCCACAATCATCCATCTATCTGTTCACAACCAGCCACTTGAAGGAGGTCAGCCACATGGGACTATCTATAACCAGCAAATAAATACTGCCATTGATTCCAATCAGGAATCTCCTTTGTTTGCTCCAAGTCAGTGAAGTCCATGGTGCTTCAGCTGTCCTGCCTTCTCACTCATGCCCCTCCCAGAACACTGAGACATCACACTCCTGCTCTGCCTCAGTTTTAATCCTTATTACGTTTACGTATGTTTCAGAGGACACATGGCACACATGTGGAGGTGTACAACCTGTAGGAGCGGGTCTCCCCTCCCATCACCGGAGACCAGGGCCTTTTGACTTGCTGAGCCATCCTGGTGTGTGCCTGGGAGCCACCCCTGCCAGACTACAACAATGGCGAACATTTCTAAAAGTTATGAAGTGGGGGCTGGAGAGACGGTTCAGTGGTTAAGAGCACTGACTGCTCTTACAGAGAACCTGGTTTCAGTTCCCAGCACCCACATGGCGGCTCACAACCAGTTCCAGGGGATCCGACCCCCTCTTCTAACTTCCATGGGCTCATTCATGCATGTGATGCACATACATGAGTTCAGGTACACACACAGACACATAAAATATTTTTGAAGCTATAAAGTAAACTACTGAAATGGGCTGTAGTTCTGAGCCAGCAGGCTCCATTTCCGTGCTTTCAAAGCAGGGTGGAGCTCTGACCCAAACTTAATTTGTAGTGAAATGACTGTGCTTCCAGCAGGCAAGGGTGAGCAAAGAGAGTCAGTCAGGGCCAATGGGTGCAGTGGGCTAGCTAGAGGAGCAGGGATGTGCTGGCAGGGAGCACAGAGGACTCTGGATCATGTATCAGACAAGAGGGAAAGGCTGAAGGAGGTTAGCACCACAGACCCAGGGTGTCTAGGCCACCAGGCCAGCCTCCCATTGCATCTCATACAAGACACTCAGGCCCGATGACAGAAACAAAAGGGGGGTAGAGGCCACCTTCTCCAGCTACCCATAAATATAGCTGAGAAATGCTCCCAAGGAACACTCTAAGGGCAACTGGAAACGCTTAGCAAGTAGCCAGCAGGGTATCTACTAGGGGCTTGTGGGCACCAGCCTGCACAGGGCTGTCGGTCCCACTGCTGGCAAATGTCAGCAGTGATTGCTCTGGGAAGGGTGATCACTACCCCAGAGTTCTTTGCTCCTGTGCAAAGCAAGACATAACTAGAATAGGGGCTTGGAGTACGTGCTGCCGGGCTAAGTGGGGCTCTGCCTCACCCCGGCCTAACACTCTGACAATCTGCTCTTCTTCCTGCAATGGGAGGTTTGAACTTAGGGTCTTATTTTTGTTTTTTAAAAGATTTATTTATTTTTATCTTGAATATGGGTGTTTTGTCTGTGCATCGTGTGCACGCTGTGCCCAAGAAGTCCAGAAGAGTGTCAGACTCCTGGAGCTGGGGTTCCGGGTGTGAGCCATCATGTGCGTGCTAGGAACTGAACCTGGGACCTCTGCAAAAGCAACCAGAGCTCTTCACTATGGAGCCATCTCCGCAGCCCCAAGCCTAGAGTCTTGTGTATGGCAAGCTTCTTTTTTCCCTTTTCTTTTCCAAGATGAAGTCTCACTGTACTGCCCAGACCAGTCTCAAACTCCTAGGCACAACAGACCCTCCTACCCAAGACCCCCAAAACCAGGGGTAAAGGCATGCCACCACACAGGACTTGGGAATCTGTGGGGTGTTTTGTCTTTGTTTTTCGGGCTTTTTGAGGCAGGGTGTCCCTCAGTAGCCCAGGCTGGCCTGGGAACTCTATCCGCTAGCCTCTGCCTCCCCAGCAGCTTGGGAATCTGACTGCAGAGCTGTGTAACATCAACTCTCAAATGCAAAACCCCTGGCCAATGTACATAGTCAACAGAGCCCCATCCACTGAACACCCCTTGTCAGAGAAGTCCTACCAACTCCCCAAGAAGCAACCTAGGTAGCCATCTAAAGCCAGGGGAAGCTGTATGTAAAGTCAGTCAGGGCTGGGGTGTGGCTCAGTGGTTCAGCATTTGTCTAGCATGTGGGAGGCTCTGGTCTGATTCCTAGCAAGGATTAAAGACAGTCAACGCTTCGGAAGCAGAACCCCAAATTCATTCTGTGATGACACTAAGTTTACATCTTCTTCTTTCTTTTTGTCTTTCACTTGGATCAGCAGTGCTGGGGAGGAGCTCATGGCCTTGTACGAGTACTTGCCATACCATGGCCTTCACCCATTCTTTGCGTAAGTATGGATTGGGTACCTACTGTGCACCTAGCTGGCTAGGAGGCAGCCAGCGGTGGACGTGCACAGCCCTCCCAGGAGCTAAGGGTCTATGGAAGACGTTATCCGTTCATTGTTCACCTGCTGACAGGAGACTGGGCTCTGAAGGAGCCAAACAGAGCCGCGCTGCTCACTCCAGCATTGTGTGATGCTTCCCTGGCATTTACCATCTGCTAGGGAAGGGAAGCACTAGGCATCATGAGAGCAACTCTGGTGGAGGAAGCTTGTGAGACCATCCGGGAAGCGGTGGCCACTGTTGGTGGAGGGACCTCTGAGGAGCCTCGAGGGCCACGACAGGCAAGAGGAGCTGAACTCAAGGCAGCCCCCACTATGTGTTACTCCAGTGCTGAGATCAAACTCTTCTGCGGGCTACACAGGTGTTTGCCACTGAGCTACATTCCCAGCCGCCCGCAATTGTTCTCCTAGGGATAAAGGGGACCTACTGTCTTAGACGGCAGGCAGGAAACACTGATTTCAGAGTCCCAGTCCTTCCAGGAGCTAATGGATGAGAGTCCTGAGAAGGGAAAGAATCACCCAAGGACACAAGTTTCAGATGATCTCAAACAAATGACAGGCACAGTAGATGACGGCTCTTTTCCAATTCACAGGCTGTGGGTATGTTTACTCATAATAAATACAGTCTTTGGTGTGTAGTGGGTGACCGTCAGTGGAACACCTGTCCCAGCAACAAGGCGGGGTGGGGGTCACGTGGGTGTGGCAGGCACTGTGGCCAGGCCTCTCCTCTTTCCACTGTGTCATCTTACTATGGCAACAGGCAACACAGTGGCTGGACTGAGGTAAGACCCAGCCTGCACTAAAAGCAAGCTGCAGTCTGGGCTAGTTTGGGAAATGGTCTTTCTGCAAGCTCATATGTGAGTCATCTTTCCGGGCTATCGTCTCCTGGCTGCAGGAGTCTCATTGAAACGGCCTGCCCACAGCTGCACAGGCCGTCAGGAGACACTGGGGTCTGCTGTGGCTGCTTTTAAAACATGCTATCTCTTACCCCCTATAGTGCTGTGAATGAGGTCAGGATTACAAAAATCATAAGCAGCCCCAGGGTCAGGTTGGGTCTACATGAACTAACGTGGTGGTTTGGGGCCATTTCTTTTCCCTGAGATCAGAAAAGAAGTGTAGAAACATAAACTAAAATTGGGGCAGATGCGGCCGCGTCCTTCACAACACTGGAATTCTATAGGGTCTCTTACAGACAGAAAGGGGTCAGTTCCCCATTTTACTTCCCTAAGACTTCGATCTTGAGCAGTAACCAAAACCACGGGCCTCTGCTATCTACGGGTGCAACATGAGGATCGGCTACCCTCACCTCCAGCTGGGACAAAGCTGAAGTGAAAGGGGGGTGTCTACAGACAGCCGTTTTGCTGTTACTGCTGGCCTAGCCCCTTGGGAAGACCATGTTCCTTCCAGAGGGCTCCCAGATACCATCCCACATGACAGGGTGCCTGCTAGTGAGGCACACAGAAATGTTGAATAGGCAGGTCAATGAAGAAACATGAAGCTTCAAAATTTGTGTCAATAACCTGAAAACACTGAAACCACAAAGATTCCTAGCTCAAGGGAAAGGGAAGTGGAAGCTGATTGGTTAAGACAGGTCAGTACCCACAGGCTGCCCATTAAGAAAGCGCATGGGTCAGACTTTCAGTATCTGGTCTGAGAAGACACACGGTAACAAGTTCCGCTGTAAATCCCCTTTCCATCGGTGACAAAAGTTCCTGTCGGCATTTGAAAGGCACAGCACATGGACTTTGCGACCCATGTTTATTCTGTCAATGGGTGTATAGAGCGAGCTTGTGGCCATCCCACTGGTCCCAGCAAACACCACTGCAGCTCCTGGGTGCCAGCACTGGCTAGACAGTTTGGTACATGATAAAGTTTATGAGCAGATTGTGGTTGAGCTGGGTCAGAGAGGGAGGAGAGGGACCAGAACACCAAAGAACCTTCCAGTTCCCGAAGGCCCCACCATCCCAGGAACCAGGTGATTGGTGACTGAAGGAATGAAGCAAAGTGGAGTGGGGCAGGCAGGTGTGGGGCTGACTGGAGGACAGGGATTCCCTCCACCAGTGCAGAGACCTTGAAGGTCATTCCCCACAAGGCAACTCCCTGGCCCTCAGCAAGACCCTTGAAATCTCGTCAGTTGTAGCAGGAGTTTACGGTCCCCACCAACACCCTGACTCTAACCCTACAGTCTCCTCAGCCTAACATACAGGACACAGGACAGTGCAGCCTTCGTGGCAGGTCCCAGGTCCCAAGAGCTACGCATGGCACATGGCAGAGCAGGTGCCCCATCAGTGCCAGATGAAGGCATGGAAGAACCAATCAATGAAGGAATGGGGCAAGAGTCAAAGTCCAGCTCATAAGCAAACAGCTATGAATCATCTCTGCGCGTCAACAGGCTCAAAAGTGTCAACAGTCCAAATGGGCAAGGGGACTCAGGGACCCCGTGCAGAGAGCTCCCACCCAGCTCCCACTTGTAGGTACGTACATGAGAGAGCTCTGGGTTAGCAGTCTCAGTCTTTGGGAGAACCAGAAACCTGAGGGTTTTGAGCAACTTCCTGGTTTTTAAGTACTGACTACCAGCTCTTTTCTTTCTTGGGAACACACATGGCCCAGTGGGCTAAAGTCAGCTGATTATTGCCAATCTGGCATTAAACTCCAGAAATCTGGGGGCATCGACTCTCCTCACTCATGTCTTTGCTGTAAGAGACAAGGGTAAGCAGACCCACCATACCTACTTGCACAAGAATCACAGGACCACGTGCCCCAGTGTGCCTCTGCCCAATCCTCTACCCTAACCTTGCAACCTCAAAGCAGCTGTACACATCTCCCAGTGGTTTCCTAGAGAACTCCCTCAGCCCCTGACCACAGTATACCCTCAGCCCAACTTTCCTCTTGACCCTCCTAATTGACAGCCCGGCAAGATCCCCCTCAACTCAGCTAGACTCTCCTGATCCTTCCTGGGCACTTGGAGTAGAAAAACGTTAATGCTGCCTTCCTATACCTCCATGAAGTGGTGTAACTTCTGATGACTGTCACAGGCAGGGACTGCAGGATGACTGACAGGTCCAGAAGCTCTTCCCCAGAGGCAAGTGAAAGCAAACAGGGAAGGCAAACTGACTAGAAAGACCTTGGTAGTAGGGCTGTAAAATTTCTGCTCACTCAAAATCCTTAGACCCCACCCCATCCCCAAACTCTGAGAAGCAAACCCAGCAGTCTGTTTTCAGAGGGTGAGAGAGCACAGACACGTTTTGGAAACACTTCTGTTGCTTTGAAGCACAGAAAACAGCAGCAACTGTTACTGGGTGTGGGCTCCTGCATAATTACTAGAGACTTGTTACCTGGCTGAAGAAAGAGAGCTAGGTGTCTCTCCAGTCACAGTATCGCTCATGCCTAACAGCAGGTCCACTTCACAACCAAACAGGAAAGCTGCTGGAACTCACAATCAAGTTCACTTAGGATGACCCACAGAAGCTTCAAGAACACCCCATTCCAAGCATCCCCTAAATCTTCTGTCATCTCAGCTGTGACCCTAGCTATGGTCACCAGAGAACTCTCTCACTTCTAGATGCTTCTCCCCAATGCACCCCCCTCACACCCTTTCTGCAGCGTTCTCTTGCCTTCTCTCCCTCTGTAAGAAAGCCTCGAAGAGACTTGGGAGTGCTAGAGTGGGGCACCTGCTCAGAGGAGAAGGGGTGGAAAAAGGACTGTGGGAGGGGGTGACCAGGAGGGGAGATGTAAAAAAATTAATTAATTAAATTAAAAAAAAACAAAGAAAGCCCTTCTTTTCCTGGCCCAGTGAACAGTGCTCTGCAGGACCTCCCACAACTGGGTTCAGAATATTCATGGGGTCTGGCAGTGTAGACATCACTACCAGCTCCCAGACAAGCTCTTCTAGAGAGGGCACTGCAACAGCCCCTAGCAGAGGACAGTGGCCTGGGAAGGCCCAGTTATGACCTCTGCTGAAAGGGCCTGGGGTGGAGACTGTGGACGGCTCTGTCATTGTGAGCTGTGGAAGGAAGCCCGTGAGATGACAGACAGCACATGCCAGCCCCTCCGCTTCCAGGAGTTCCATTCTTCATAATGAACACATGCTGTTCTGAGAAAGAAAACTCAGCTAATGTTATTAGAAATGTATGTTAGATGTATTTACTTCATCTTGCATACAAGAATGCTTTGCCTGTCTGTATGTCTATGCACTACCACACGTGTGTCTGGTGCCCATGGAGGTCAGAAGACGGCATCAGTCTCCCTGAAACTGGAGTTAAAGATGGTTGGAAGCTGCCACATGGGTACGGGAAACTGAACCTGGGTGCTCAAGAGCAACAAGTGCTCTTAACTGCTGAGCCATCTCTCCAGCGCATTAACGCTATTTTAAAATAAATCATCCAAATTTCCCAACAGTGCCATTCGGATGAGACACTATACGGAGTTCCTAAGCAGTGCTGCACAGATGGGCCAGAGATATTTCCAGAGCAGCACGTATTCAGGAAAGCGACTCATAGTCACTAGACAAGGCCCCAGGGCAAGAGGACAAGGAGACAAACACCCCAGAAACAGCATCTAAAAACAAACCATCCAGTCATGAGAATGGTATCCTGCTTCTTGTCAGAAGACAGATGTCAATCCCCTACCTATGCCCCTTGCTGGGTGGGCTACAAAAATTCACTGAACCTCTCTGGGTCCTTAAAACAGAGACCACACACTCTGACAGGCCATCTTCAAGTACTTTTTAAAAAACAACACAACCCAGAGACCAAACACAGAGTGAAGACACATAGCAGATGCTCCATAAAGAGTACCAAAACGTTCTTCCCTGTGTTTTAACCAGGGCTGCAAAAGTTACATTCACTGCTGGTTCGTCCATTGCTAATATACATCCAAATAGCCCCCAAGTCCACCTATGAAATGGCAGCTTCCCCAAATTAGTGCTGCCGAACACCTTTTCAGGTTCTTACAAGTCTGCCTTCTTTACAGAGTTTCCAGGCTAACTGGGTGTCCCCACTGTGACAACCCCCAACGCAGGCCCTGGACCACTGCCTACCTCACCTAGCAGCCAAGAATCCGCCCTCCCGTATAAGGAGTCCCTGCTTGACGGCTAATTAAGCTCTGGGCCCCATATGCACAACAGTAATTGACTCTCGGGAGTATCTAACTCCCAGAATATGCAAGCCGGGAGGGGGGGGCTGCGGGGGGAAGAATTGGGAGGCGACTCCCCAAGATTTCCAGGAACACACAAAGAGATGAGGTTTGCATCAAGATTGCATCCACCTTCTCCCCCAAATCCAATGGTTCTCCACTTGCCCTGCTTGCACAGCAAGGCAGAAATATCGGAGGACAACTTGGCTGCTCCCTGAAACATCGCTCCAACACACCCTAGCCTGGTGTCCTTTGAAGCCACCGAAGTGGACACTTGTGGTTAAACTCGAGGCTCATTAAGAGTGACACATTTTATAACTGGATTGCGGATCACCTCTGGAGCACGCCTGCCCTTCTGCATGCGGTCGGGGCCGGGCCTCCTAAGGGTCCCGGGCTCCAGCCATTGTGGGAGGTTCCAGGGAACAAGGCTACGGGGACCTCCACTCGCTCCCCCTGAATCCCGCTAGCATCACGGGCCCCCCAGCGCCGGGCAGGCCCGGTTCAAAGATGGCCCTCGCGGCGTCACTGCCAGGCTGGGGCCCGGACCCGGGGTCGAGCACACAAGGCCAGGAGTCGCGCCGCCCGCCCGCCCGCCTCACCTGCTTTCTCGATCTTGCCGGACATTTCCGGGCTGCGCCGGAGGCCGAGGCCGCTGCTCATCGGGCCCCGGCCGGGCCGCTGCGGGGTAAGAGGCCGGCGCGCCCGCTGATCTCCTGGACCGGTGCTCGCCGCGCCTCACACTCGCGCCGTCATGGCGGGCTCTGCGCGGCCGCGGCTCGTACGCTCGCCGCCCCGCGCTCCAGCCCGCACCGGGCCTGCCGCACCGCCGCTCCACCTCCCGCGCAGCCGCCGCTCCGGGGCCGCGAGCCGCCGGCCGCAGCGCCGCGCCGCCGCCCGCCCGCCGGCCTGGGCCCCGCGGCCACGGCGCCACCTGCCGGAAGCCCGCCGCGCCACCCGCGCCACAGCGCCCTCTACCGACCCGGAGCCGAGCTAAGTCTGGCGCGAGGCGCAGTGCCCCCTGCCGGTCTGGAGTCCTCCACGCCACAGCTCGGCATGGACCCCACCCCTATGACTGACAGTTCCAGTTCAGGACTCCCGTGTGCCCCCTCATCAAAGATCAGACCCTCGGTAAGCCAGACTTTTCCGTCTCAAGTCGTGGGCTGACTCCCCATGTCTATTACCCAAGTTCATCATCCTTCTGAGGCCCAAGGTGCCTCTAATTGACCCTAAACTAGACTCAACAACTTCCTTACTGAAAATAAAAGAAGCCTGCACAATAAGGCTTGGGATTGATACCCACCTTCACTCCCCCGACCCCATACACACTATGTGAGACTCAGGGACCAGTGAAAGGCAGAACCTTTTGGCCCTGATCCTCCAAGCCAAGGCTTATGCCCAAACCTGGAGGGACACAGCAACTCTGACTTGCTTTGCTCAAGCAATGCTCCAACGGGAACATAAGACTTAGACAGCAGCCTTTTCTAGTATGCTAATGAGTTCATTTACAGTTCATTATGGGGATTCAAAGAACCTTTGCTATGCACTATGTCCTATCTTACCAAGACTAACCCAATGGATTCTACCCTTCAAACAAGCTCTCAACTGGATTGGAGAGTCAAATTATATCATTAAGTATTAGTGAGCAATACATTTTAGCAACACGAGAGGGTGTTCAGACACAGGGAAAGTTGCTCTCTGCTCACTGTTTTTAGCTAAGATGGAATTCACATCAGCAGCACGGGGGGTGGGTATCTAGGGACCATCCAAGAAGCTCGGCAAGTAAAGGCAGCTGCTGCCAAACTTGACTAGACCTATGCGACTGAGGGAGAACCAATTTCTGCATTTTGTTCTCTGACTTACACACACACAGAGACACACACAGACACACAGACACACACACATAGACACACAGACACACACACACACACACACACACACGCTATGTAATTTAAGGACATTTAAAAGTAACTGGACCACTTTTCCTTCTAGATATGTAAGCTAGTGGAAGGGTCAGAATTTAAGGGGTGTGCCGGAAGAAGCACAGGGTAGCTGATGCCACCAAAGATTTCTATTTCCATCTCCCTACACTCTAAAGTCCACTGATTCCGTGACTGAGGGCTGCCCACCATTGGCAGCCAAATTTCCAGAGCCATCAGTCCAAGCCCTCTAGGGGTCAAAGGCAAAGCCAAAATTTGACAAATTCATTTCCCTTTTCAAGTTGACAAATGGCTGCTCAGGGCCAGAAAGGCTCTGCTCGGCTCCGGCGGAAGCTGTATCAGCAGGCAAAATTGGCACATAGCTCAAGACCCGCCCCCCCAGCCCTCCCCAGGTGCTTAGTCTTCTAGGCTTCTGAGCTCAGAACGTCAATATTTCCCGCCCCAAATTCTGAAGCAAGGAATCGAACAATGAATATAGGCGCAGTCAGGTTTAAGGTTTCTAAGTACAAGATCAAATCCATGTGATAAATTGCTGAGTATCAGATAGCGAGGAATTTGCAAAGAGTAAAGTATTGATGCCAATCAGACTCGGAGCACTAGCTTCCAAGGGTCCAAGGTGTTTGTAGCCATAGTAGCACACGCAGGATTAAGACGCGGCTAATCGATGATTAAAGCCTCCCTTTGCCTCGCCTTAACTTAGCTCGTCCTCCTACGATGTGGCAGCTGCTAGATGCTCTTGCTCCTTCTCTCCACGGACTCTGTACCATTTTGAGTTTCATTATTATTTGCCCTCGGAACCCTACCCTGAGGCCCCAAAGCCCCAGCTTCCTCCTGGTTATCAACCAGGTGCTGGCTTTTGTGATCAGAAACTCAGACAGGAGCTGGGTGTGGTGGTGCGCACCTTTAATTCCAGCACTCAGTCGGCAGAGGCAGGTGGATGCCTGTGAGTTCAAGACTAGTCTGGCCTACATGGTAAGTTCCAGGCCAGCCAGGGCTACACAGTAAGAACCTGTCTCAAAAAAAAAGAAAGAAAGAAAAGAGGGAAACTCAGCACCCAGTCAGATCCGAATGCAGATGACCAAGATATGAGCATCCGCCACGTGCTCTGGGCTCAGGCCACCGCTCTGCACACTGGTAAAGGCATTCAACGTGCAATCAATTCCCAGTGCCCGTGTCTGGGGTTCACAGCCGTCTATCACACTAGCTCCTGAGGCTCTAGCACTTTCTAATGCACACACAGGCATGCACTCAATAAACAAATAATATTTTTAAGTTACTGTGCTAAAAAAAAAAAAAAAAAAAAAAAAATAACCAATCAGATGTGAGGGGCGGGGAAGATGGCTCCATTGCTAAAGTGTTTCTTGTGCGAGTATGAGGATCTGAATTCAGATCCCTGGCACCACACGAAAGCTGGCCACAGTTACATGCCTGCAGTGGTACATGCCTGTAATCCTAGCTCTGGGGAGGTGCAGGAGAGGTTCCTTGAGACTCACTGACCCGCCAGTCTAGCCAAGAAGTGAGGTCCAGTTTCAGTAAGAGACCCTGTCTTAGAAGTGTAGCTTTAATTTTTTTCAAAACCCATTTTTAGTGATGGTTCTTAAATGCTTTAACATCCCTTGTAGCGCACCGTCCACCAGTGGGAGTGGAAAAGGAGGGATGGGGGAGGGGAAGTGGACCTGTTCAGAGAGGTTCTTTTGAACAACTCTCGTCTGTGTTGTCAGGAAATCGGCAGTTCAGTTCACAGGTCAGCAGTGGCAGCTCTATCCACTCGCAAACACTTCGTGGATACACCAGCGGCCCGGTTCGGTAGAGGTGGGATAGGAAACCTGAATCAGCAGCAGTGGCACTGCCTAGCAGAGGCAGCCAGGCCTCAGCCTCTGCTGGAGTCAGCAGGAGGGGCCAGGAGGGAAGCAGGAGAAGTTGCACAGCTGGCTCTATAAGCAAGCCACGCTCAGCCCCGTCACTGTCTGTGAGTCCTTTTATACCCTCCAAGCATCATGTGTCCGTCACAGGTCTTGCCTCAGCTCGTGTGTCTGTCTCAGCAAACATCACTCTGCCAATCAGCCTGAGTCCACAGAAGTGGCAACAAACTGCAGCACACCACCAGAAGTGTTTTGGTTTGTTTCTCTCTATGGACTCCTGACAAATGCAGCTCAACTACGCAATAAGGCAGACCAATACATGAGTGTCATTAGCGAGGAATCCTTCATCACGTGTCCGTTCACGTGCTTGCTTTAGCAGAACATCCTCTCTCCTGTGTCTGCTTCAGCTAAACATTCCTTCACGAGTCTGCCCTAGTCTTTCACCTGTGTCCACTTCAGCTAAATACTCCTTCACATGTTTGCCCCAGCAAAACACCATCCAACCGACTTTCCAAAGAACTCTTAAGTTTCCACGTCACAGAAGGAAAACACTGATAGAGTAAGTCAGAACATGGGTTGCTAGTCTCCACACATGCACATAAGGCCATGTGCACCTGTACCCAGATGGTACATGCTTTACACCAGTCCTAATGTGTGCACATGCACAGCGAGATGTGTTGAGGCATGCCTGCAATCTTGGCATTAGTGAGGCTGAGACAAGAGGATTATGAGTACAAGGCCAGCCTGAGTTATAGCAAGATTCTGTCTCCAAACAAATAAATACTTGGGAATTAAATTAAGCAAAGAGACAAAAGAATTGCCTACTAAAAACCATAAAAAAGGTTGAGCCAGGTATGTTGAAGCACTTGGGAATAGGAAGCAGGAGAGTTAGGGGTTTGAGACCAATCTCAGCCACATACTGAGTTCAGGTCATCTCAGGCTACAGGAGACATGAGATCCTGCTCAAAATGAAAAGCAAACAAAGAAACAGAAACTATTGCCATGAAATGCTTTCTGAAGGAAATTTAAAATGAAAAAATACACAAAAAGTGGAGAGAGGTGACTTGTGCTTGTCTTGGAACTCTTGATATTGTTATTGTGGAAATAGGAAACATAACACAGAAGCTCAAGTGACTGGGGAAGTCTGTTCTGTGTTACTGTAGCAGAATACCTGAGACTAGATACTTTATAGAGAAACAAAGTTTGTTTAGTCTGTTCATTTGTTAATGCAGCGCTAGGCATCAAACCCAGCGTCTCACACACGATGGGCAAGTACTCCACTACTGAATTGTGTCCTCCATCTTGAAAGGTTTACTTTGGTCTAACTTCAGGCAGTCCCACTGGGTAAAGGTCTCATGCTGAAGATGGCAGATGACAACAGACAGCAGAAGTCTGAACAGGTGGGCAGCCTTGCTTTATTCAGCCTCAATCTGTAGTATGTAATCCAGCCCTGACCCGTTACTGAGAGGTGGGTATTAATCTCTTTCCCCATTTCCCATTGATACTCCCCAAATCCAATTACCAACCCTACCTCTTAAAGGTTCTACCTTCTCTCAATACTGCTACATAAAGGACCAAACTTCGACCTATGAACCTTTGGAGAACAAACCATAGCTGACCCCAAAGCACTCCTGTAGAGGGTGGTTCTGGTGCTAAGGTCCTGTTCCCCAATTGGTTCTTGATTGATCAATAAAGATAACCAGCAACCAATGACTGAGGACACTTAGAGAGGATAGGGAGAACTAGGGAAGGAGGAGGTAGTCATGGCAGGAAATAAAAGCCAACCAGCCATGGGAGCTTTCAGTTGGAGTGGCCAATGGCCACTCTATCAGATTATGCCTGGGCTGGCAGGGGAGGTTTAGGAGTACCCAGTCATTGAGTTAGCAAAGGCATTTTAAGATTAGCTGATGTGTGTGTGTGTGTTAGCGAAGTTTGCCTGGAGCTTAAGGCGGGGTAGCAAAAATGACACACAACACACTCCTGAAAAAGTTTAGCTGGAAGATTTACATTTCCCGAATTCAAACTTCATTCAAAATGGTGAGGTGCTGGGTTTGAGATGCAGAGGGCTGAAGTATAGCTCAGTGGCAGGACGCTTGTTTTCATTTCTGCTGTTGTGATAGAATACTCTGAAAAAAAGCAACTTAGAGGAGAAGAGTTTATTTGGCTCGTGGTCCATCATTCTTTGGAAGTCAAAATGGCAAGAAGCTGGTTGCATAATGGCCACAGTCAAGAGTGGAGAGAGGAATGAATGCAGCCGTGGTACTGATCTGTTCACCGCACTCTTGTCCAGTTCGGGACCCAGGGAACTGTTCAGAGGGGGCTGGGATTTCCCACAGAATTACCAGAATCAAGACAGTGCGCTACAGAGGAGCCCGAAGGTTGGCTTGATCTAGGCAGTCCCTTGTTGAGACCCTTCTTAGTTGATTCTGGATTGTGTGGAATTAACAGTTAAAACTAACCACATACCCAGCATGTGTGAAGCCTTGGGTTTAATTCCCAGCACAAATGAAGGACAAGAGGAGGAGGAGCAGCAGGAGGAACAGGAGCAGGAGGAGGAGGAGGAGAATAAAGCAATCAAGGCATGTAGATCAATGAACTAGGATGGAAGGCATAGCAAAGAACCTCTCACTATTTAAAATATTTTTGACAAAAGGACTGTCTTAGGGTTTCTATTCCTGCACAAACATCATGACCAAGATGCAAGTTGGGGAGGAAAGGGTTTATTCAGCTTACACTTCTATGCTGCTGTTTGTCACCAAAGGAAGTCAGGACTGGAACTCAAGCAGGTCAAGGAGTAGGAGCTGATGCAGA
>CM052701.1:134930198-134957341 GCA_028551405.1 Uromys caudimaculatus
ACTGGCATCTCCAAAACACTGCTGTCTTCTGCTGCAACTAGGCTTTACCAACAGCTTCTTATAGGCTCTCTTCTTGGTGCCAAGCCTCACCTCCTTCGCATGACCCCTTCAGTCCTGGGTCATCAATTGCAACTGAGACTGCACCTTCACCAATGGCCTTCCACGGCCTCTCACAGTGCCCAGGCCTCAGCTGCTCTTCACGGCTCCTTCATGCCTTCAAAACCAGTACCACCTGGGTGACTCTTACACATTACCAAGTCCATCCACAGCACAAGGTACAACCCTGGCTATCTCTGGAACACAGCCTCTTTGTGCTCTCAGAAAACACTTCTCAGAAGATTTTACCCCAATGATGCTGGTCTCTTCTTAATCACCGCTAATATCTTAGCTCCAGCTAACCAGCATCAATAGTCCCAGCAATGCAATAGTTTTGCTTTAGTAGTTCTGGTATCTTGTTAATCACAGATGATTTCTTCAGCCCCAGCTAACAAAAACCACAGAATCTTCATAGTCAAATAGCAACAGCCCTGATAAGAGTCTTTAATCTTTCCTCTGAAATTTCACAAGCCAGGCCTCCATCTTCTGCACTGTTCTCAACATTATCTTCCAAGCTCCTACAGAGCACCCCACAGAGCTCTTAACATTGCAATGGCTTTTCTAGCTCAAAGTTCCAAAGTCCTTCCACAGTCCTTCCCAAAACATGGTCAGGTTGTCACAGGAATACCCTACTTCGCTGGTACCAATTTGTCTTAGTCAGGGTTTCTATTCCTGCACAAACATCATGACCAAGATGCAAGTTGGGGAGGAAAGGGTTTATTCAGCTTACACTTCCATGCTGCTGTTTGTCACCAAAGGAAGTCAGGACTGGAACTCAAGCAGGTCAAGGAGCAGGAGCTGATGCAGAGGCCATGGAGGGATGTCACTTACTGGCTTGCTTCTCCTGGCTTGCTCAGCCTGCTTTCTTATAGACCCCAAGACTACCAGCCCACAGATGGTACCACTCACCAGAGGCCCTCCCCCCTTGATCACTAATTGAGAAAATGCCTTACCTCTGGATCTCATGGAGGCATTTTCTCAACTGAAACTTCTTTCTCTGTGATAACTTCAGCTTGTGTCAAGTTGACACACAAAACTAGCCAGTACAAGGACCAAGGCAATTCAGCTCATAAAGACTTTTTGTAAACCATCTGGTGTTGTGGAAACTGGGCACTCACATGCAGAAGCATGAAGCTGGACCCTTACCTGACACTATATACAAATTCTAACTCAGAACAGGTCCATGGCTTAAATGTGAGGCATAGAACTCTCAAAAGAAAACGCAGGTTTATACTCTGTGGTGTTGGATCAGGAGATTGTTTCTTTGACATGAAACCAAAAGACAAAGCGTACATCATGAGAAACATCTGAAGCTTTGGGTATAGAAAGACACTCTTAGGGGGTATTTTAGGTTGCTTCTGTTGCTGTGCTAAAGATCATGACCAAAAGTAATTTGGTTCGTTGACTAATATTTCTAGCCAGAGTCCATCATTGAAGAAGCCAGGTGGGAACCTGGAGGCTGAAGCAGAAACAGATGCGGAATGCTGCTTACAGGCTCTTTCCCACAGCTTGCTCAGTCTGACTTCTTATACAACCCAGGACCACCTTCCACAAGGTAGCACCACCACAGTGGGCTGGGACCTCCTATATCAATTATCAGTTCTGATAATGCTCCACAGACCTGCCCAAGGCCAGTCTGAGAAAGGCCAGTTCTCAGCAGAGGCTTTCTCTTCCCATGTGTCTCTAGTTGACAGACTAATCAGCACAGGGGGCTGGAGAGATGGCTCAGTTGGTAAAGTGCCTGATGCGCAAGTGTGGGGGTCTGAACTCTATCTCTGGTAACTTCACAACAAGCTGGGCACAGTAATGCCTGTGTGATCCCATCCTGGAGAGGTAGCGGCTGGAGGACCCCCAGAGCTTGCTGCTATCAGACTAGCTGAATCCATGAGCTCCAAGTTCAATAAGAGACCCTGTCTCAAAAATTAAGGTGGATGGGGCTGGGGAGATGACTCGGGGGTTAAGATTACTATCCTTCTCTTGCTGTGGACCTGGGTTTGGTTCCCAACACCTATATCATGGCTCACAATTGTTTACAAGTCCAATCCAGGGGATCCAACACTATCTTCTGACCTCCAATGGCCCCTGTGTTCACATGGTACCCATATATATACACTCCACACACAAATACAAGTAAACTAAAATAAATAAATAAACATTTAAAAGTAAGGTGGAAGGCAATTGGGAAGATAGCTTTCAACACCTCTGACCTCCATATGTGTGCCTGCTCTCTCTCTGTCTCTGTCTCTCTCTGTCTCTGTCTTTCTGTCTCTCTGTCTCTCTCTGTCTCTGTCTCTGTCTCTGTCTCTGTCTCTCACACACACACACACACACACACACACACCACTCACCACACACACTGTTACTATTAGCAGAATAAATACTATTAGCAAGCACAGGACGGGAGAGAGGCATATATTTCTCACTACCTACTTTAATAGGGTTCAACCTCCCCTCTAGCCCACCGCCCACCAGAGCAGTGGAAAAGAAATGTCGTTAGGCTACGGGGAAGTGGGCCTGTTTAGACATGGTTCTTCAGGGAGATCCCAATCTTCACTGTTCCCAGTCTAGTCCACTAGCAAACACCAAACACAAATCAGCAGCTGCAGTCCAGTCCACTCAGCAGATATCACACATGAATCAGCAGGCGCAGTTCAAGCCAGAAGAAACCTCTAGGCTCGCCAACTGGCCTGAGTCGGCAGAAGCAGCAAGAAGCCATAGGAACCTCATGAGAAGCTCTATGGTGAGTTTCTCTCTATGAAGTCACCACAAGTGAAGCTCAGCCACACAGTGTAAGGTGAACCAATATATGCGTGTCATCAGCAAAGACTAGAGAGGCAGAGCCAAACAACTGAATGCTCTAGCCCCCACTCTCTGTGGGGTCATATTTATACTTTCTAAACATCACGCACTCTTTCACATGTCTTCTCTAGCAAAACATCCCTTCACTTGTGCCTGCTTTAGCAAAACGTCATTTTACATAACTGACTTTCCAAAGAAACCAGAAGTTTCCATTTCAGAGATGTCAAATGTTTTATCTGTCAAGGAATTATCTTGAACACATAGTCCTGAAACTCTACCACCACTATCTCCCCACACCAAAATAAACAAAGGGACCTAGAGATATATCTCAGTGGTGAGCTATATGTTTAGGCAAAGCTTTGGGTTCAATTCACTAAAAATAAACTAGATATATAAATAGATAGTTTAATGGGCAAAGGTTAGATAAACGTATCTTTAAAAAAAAACAACAAAAAAAAAAGGTCTATAAATGACCAAAAGGGCCCACAGTGAGTTGGACAACACCATGAATCATTAGGAAACCAGGAGTCAAAGCAAGGCACATTCCAGTTCATCTTCATTAGGAAGTGGCTATTAGCAAACTCCCTAGAAAATAACAAGTATTAACAAGAATGCGGAGTAAACAGACTCTGTTGCTATGGGAAACAGTATGATGTGTCCTCAAAAAACTTGAAAGTAGCCAGGGGTGGTGTTGCATTCCTATAATTCAAACACCCAGGAAGCAGAGGAAGGAGAATTGCTGCAAGTTCAATACCAGCTCAGTCACATAATGAGTCTCAGGCCAGGCAAGGCTCTATAGCAAGACCCAGCTCAAACAAAACAATAGACAGGGTTGAGATGACCCTGGGCAAACCCTTGCCAAGCAATCCTAATGACCTGAGTTGAGGCTCAGATCCCATCATGAAAACAGAGACTGACTTTTGAAAGTTGTACTATGACTTCTATAGACACACGATAAGAAAAATACAATTTAAATTAAATATAAATAAGCTAAACAGAACTGCCAAATGACCCAGTGGTCCCCTTTGGCATATTTACTCTAAAACATTAAAAGCAGAGTGCTGGAAAAGTGTTCAGAGCAGTGCTGTTCACAAGAGCTAGAAGGTGGAAGGTCAGGGCTGGCCAGTACTCCAGAGCAGACAAGGGGCCAGTAGAACACACATGTATACAATAAAATATCCAGCCTTAGCAAACTCTGACGCACTGTGACTTGGATAAACCTCCAGGACGTTAAACAATGCTGTCACAAACTGACAAGTGCTCCCGCTCTTACGAGGTACCTGAAGGGTCCAGAAAGGGGGTCTGAAGAAGCCAGTGTCAAGCATGGCGGCCAAGGGTGAAGGAGGAAGCCTTCACTGGATCAGAACTGTAGGTGAAGGCAGTTTTGTAGAGCAGGAGTGTCGCAAATACTGATGACCTGTCAGTGTGCTGTACAAAGGGCAGGGGGTCCCTTTAAAGCATTGTGTATTTCAAGACAACTAAAAAGAGATTGGATAAAATTCAGGGGCCACAACTGAAGCCTGCCAGCTTGAGAGGCCCAGGGACTGAGGCTTCCTCAAATGAGCCTGTGTACAACAAAGGTGACCTGAGGAGCAGCCAGAACTGTGCAGTTAAACTGTGTGGTCCCAAGTCGCACTGAGACCAGTCTCTTCTGCCCCCCAGTGGGCATCTAGAATTGTAAACCAACATTTACAAGTCTCAGCACCTTCCCCTCTTCCTTCCCTCCCCCACCCCCCAGCCCAACATTGCTGCCCCTTGCCCGTGCTGGCCTCAAACCTCTCAAATCCAGCAATCTTCCTGCCTCACTCATTGGAACTACAGGTGTGTGCCACCACACTGGGCTACAGATCTTTAAGTTGTTAAATCTCATGGAAAAATATGTGCTCATCACTTGTAAAGATATAACACCATACAGGTATGGGTCAGAAAGTAAAAACTCCACTTGAGCCTACTTCCAGATTTATCCCTATGAAAAACCCAAGTGCACGCTTCTAACATTTTATACAAATGACTTCAGCGATCCATAGCAGATTATACAAGAGAGGTCAGTTAAATGCTCATCAAATTCATTCTGAGGGCTGACTGACTGCATCTTCTTGTTTCTCCTAGTGCTTGGGTGTAGCCAAGTGTTCAAACTGTGGATAACAACAGAATATGGGTAAAGTTATGACTGCCCCTTGCTTGCCTGGCCATTGGCCAATCTTCTCTTCCTTTCTGCTTTGGGGATGTGTTGGAGGTAGAAGGAGACTGGGTTTCTGAGTGACTGTCTGGGTCAGAGCACAGATTCTCCTGGATTTGCCAACGCAGGGTCATGAGCCAGGGCTGCATCCTGTCCAATGAGGTCTCAACCTGCATTTTTCTTCAAACTTATCTGTGGGACATCTTTCATGCCAATACATATTTGATGTTTTAATCACTTGTTGATGGATATTTTCACTGTCTAGTTTTGTGGTGATACAAGGGGACCCCAGTGTTTGGGGTTCCTTGTAAGGGAGCACCTGGTCCTCCATCAGTCAGATCGGAAGACAGAAGAAACACAGCGAGCTGGACAGTGCAGAACAATCTGGAATGACTCTGTTTGGCTGCAGTGTATATTTGGGGGTGGAAACGGAGCAGAGTGTTTCAGAGTCTTCAAAGAGCCGAGTTTGAGTTCTCAGGCCTCGTTTCCCTCTTCTGGGGAAATGGCCATAACACAGTGCTGTCCTTCACGGATGTCCCACCTGTGAAGTGGGGACAGTGGACAGGGCCTGAGGTCAGAAGGCAAGAGACATGCCATGTCTCAGGAGTGAGATGGGTGGGCTCCTTCCTCTCCTCTGACCTGGTGGTGATGAGGCCAGTTTCCCTGCCTCAAAGATTGAAACCATGGGACGCAGAAGTAAAAATAAATGTCATTATTTCTCCTTCTCCTTTGTCTCCTCCTCTTTCTGCTTTTGACCTCCTCCACGTTCTTCTTGACACAAAGTCTTACTCTATACCCCAGGCTGGCCTGGAACTCACTATGTAGCCCAGGCTTCCCTTAAACTCATGGCAAATTATCATGCCACAGCCTTCAAAGTGCTAGGATTACACGTGTGTCACGATGCCTGGCACAAATACAGTTCTTGAAAAGATAAAATTATAAACTGGGTATGGTGGTGCATGTCTGTAATCCAGGCACTAAGTAGGTAGGGGCAGGAGGAGGAGGAGGAATCCTAGGCCATCCTGGGCTACATGAGATACGAGATCTTGTCTAAAAAAGGAAAAAAGAAAAAAAAAAAAAAAAAAAAAAAGAAAGAAAGAAATGAGAACCTTTAATCCCAGCACTTGGGAGGCAGAGGCAGGCAGAACTCTGAGTTTCAGGCAAGCCTGGTCTACAGAGTGAGTTCCAGGACAGCCAGGGCTAGAGGGACCCTGTCTTGAAAAACTATGAAAGGAAGGAAGAGGGGAAGGGAGGGAAGGATAACAGACATAGAAATAGGAAACGGGAAAGATGGATCAGCTGATATAAGCACTTGCTAGGGGCTCATCATCGACGGCACTGTCTGTGACTTCGTCTCTGGGGGCTCTGGTGTCCTTGTCTGGCCTCTGAAGGCATCCACACTCAGGTGAAAATGCTCCACCCCTGTGCACACATAAATATACTAAAAAAAATTTTTAAAATTTCAAGTGCTCAGTAGTAAGAGCAGTTGCTGCTCGTACAGAGGACCCAGGTTTGATTCCTCGCATCCCTACAGTGGTTCCCAGTCACCTGGGACTCTAGCTCCAACACATCTCATGCTTTCATTTGACCCCCTCCCCCGCCATAGGCACACACACATGGTTTACATATACACAGGCAGGCAAAACCATCACAAAAAATAAAACAAAAGTAAATATCTTTAAAATCTTAAAAAAGAAAAAGATTCACAGTCAGCAGTTTAAAAAACACAGGGTGAGAGGAGGAAGTGGGCGGGGCAATAAGAAGCCAACAGGAAAGGCAGGTGAGAGGAGGAAGTGGGCGGGGCAATAAGAAGCCAACAGGAAAGGCAAGTATGCCCTCTATTTTTGGGTTTTAGTTAATTTCAGATGTAGTCAGGTTGACATCCAAGAATAGTCATTACACGCTTTTCTTCCTTCCTTCCTTCCTTCCTTCCTTCCTTCCTTCCTTCCTTCCTTCCTTCCTTCCTTCCTTTTGTCCTTCCTTCCTCCTTTCCTTCCTTCCTTCCTTCCCTCCCTCCCTTCTTTTCTTCCCTTCCTATTTATTTTTTGACACAGGGTCTCCTTACAGAAGCCAGGCTGACCTGGAACACCCAGCAGTCTTTATGTCTCTGCCTCTCAAATGCTGGCTTGGGAGGCTTGCACCATTACATCAACTGAATTGGGCTAATTATTTAAATGCTTTTCAACCTATGCCTTTCACTACACAGGGAAAATGATATAGATGGACCCCTCAACAGCTTGGTGAAGATTGGTCAGGCGGGGGATAGGACCACAGCTGAGCATCATCTGGAAAAAGCACAGGCTAGGAAGGCAGATTCCTGACTCCTGCCTGCAGCCATTGACGTTACTGTCACCAAAGCCACTGAACCAGACTCTAGCCACATGGCCTGAAGTCCCTCTCCCCGCCCCTGACTCAAGCAGTTGTCTGGTTCTCTAAGTGAGCCAGACCAGAGTCCCTGCTTGCTTTCTAACTTAGAGGAAAGCTGTGGGAGGGAGGGTCTGTGAGGCTCTTAGCTGGATGAGAGAGTATGTACCACCACCATATGAGGTTTCAAGAAGCTGAACCAGGCTTTTGCTTTTGGGTTATGAAAAAAGCCCACTGCCTCTTAGACAAGTCAGGCAGGCACAGGCAAGTTTGGCCCAGAGCCTTACAAATCCCAGCCCTTACCCAACTCAAATAAATAGCCTTAAGACCCTTGGGGTCTGCCTTTGCTCCCAAATCTGCTTTTTGCCTATAAAGCACACACCAGAACCTGTACCCATAAGTTCTCCCCTTGAATTAACGTAGCTTTTGTTGCTTCCCTCACTACAAAGGGGAAGAAAGCAAGCATCCTACTTCCGCAGTGGTGAGCCCTGAAATCAGCTGAGTGCTGGGAGGAGCCTGAGAGGCCACTCCGAGTCTGGGAAGCAGTGAACAAAGCCCTGGGTACCTAGCCTTTCTGTGGGCTCAGACTCCACATGTGTTACCTCCCAAGACCCTTCAGTGGCTCAAGCTCACCTCACAGAAACATGTCTTAACCATCTTCCTGTTCTGCCCTGGCACAGCGGGGAGCAGAAGGCCATCATGACCTCTCCCTCCCCGTCTTTTGCCTTCCATCTTAGTTCTAGATTTTGTTTATATGTAACAGAGGAAAACTAAATAGCTGCCTTTAAGAACAAACTCCAGAACGGGCACTTGGGCTCCAAACCCAAGTCAAGACTTCCGCAGGCCCCTCCCAGTCAGAAGGTGCCACGCCCCAACTGGAGACAGCTTCTGTTCTCATCTCTAGACATGGGTTGGTTTGCTTGGTTTTAAACATCCTGTAATGGAAAGTTCGGGTCTGACCTTATTATGTTGTTACTTTGTTGCAACTGTTTCTTACCTTTATAATACCCCAGCTCGTGAAATACACACAATTGCCACAATCTGTTTCTTCTTTCTTCTCTTGATGGCCATTTAGCTTGTTTTCAGGTTTGGACTGAGACAGAGTAAGAGCAGCCTGCCTTCCCAGCTGCAGTTTCTGTCTTCCCGAAACAGGCAGAATCACATCTACTTGCTCAAAGCGTGTGAAGGGACTGTCTACCAATTCCACCTGTGTGGAGGGGCCAGGTCTAGCTGTCCCAGAACCCTTTCCTCTTCTCTTCCTGGGAGAATCAGACCAGGGATGCTTACCACTCTCCAGGTCCTCTTCTCTTTTCCCAGTAAGGCCTCATTCCAGCCAGTCTTAAATTGGAAGGCTGAGCTGGTAACAGGAGCTGCAGAGTTGGTGGGTAGCAAAGCTGTTACTGCTGAAGCAGTCAGGAGCCCTCTTGCACGGGTCTAATTTAAGTATTCATTTCTCTTCTTTGAGACTGTGTAGCTCAGGCTAGCTCTGTACTCACTACACAGCCCAGGATGGCATTGGTATGCTCATCTTCCTGTCTCCACCTCCGAGTGCTGACATTGTCCACACCTGGTTTGCAAAGTGCTGGAGATTGGCTCTAGAAATTCATGCACCTCAGGTAAGCCCTCTGCTGGCTAATCTACATCCTCAGCCTCTTGCTATCCTTTCAAATATAACTGGACCAGGCAGTGGTGGTGCACACCCTTCATCCCAGCATTTGGGAGGTAGGGGCAGGTAGATCTCTGAGTTTAAGGACAAGCTGGTCTACAAAGTGAGTTCCAGGACAGCCAGGGCTACACAGTGAGACCCTGTCTTGAAAAAAAACAAAAACAAAAAAACCAAATACAACAAAAACTGTAGGCTTTCTTAACTCCCCTTCCCCTGGCACCTCCCCCTTCCCCATCTCCTCCCAGTTCCTCAGTGTGTCTGACCCACTGTGTCTGCCTTGTGCAGCCTTCTGCTGAGACCATTTCTCCCTGGGACCTGTGGGCATCTCCTTGTCCGTCTCTGTGTTCACTCCATGATCTCTGTGTGCGTGGCCTCCAGGGCTGCCTAGTCACCCCAGCGATTTCCACTTTGTATCTTCAGGTCATGTAAGGAGGGTTCTCTAAGCTCACCCCAATCCCAGGTGCTACTGCAGTTGGCATTGTGGGCAGCTAGCCAGAGCCTTAACTGGGCCCAGCTTTCACTCATGCAAGGGTCCTGAGGCCAGTAATACTAGCTGGTGGAGCAGGGAGGCTGTCTCAGGAGTCTCACTGCACCAAGAATAGTCCACTCAACACAGACACAGGGGTAGCGATCAGGAGGCTCTGGGCAGACTGCCCCCGATGTCCCACAGCAGGTGGTCCCGGAGAGGATTTGCTTACAGTAGATGTCCTGGATGACTGTGGTGAGAACTGAGAGGAGGCAGAGAATGGGCCTGTGCCATGGTTCTGCCATGAGACAGCCTGCTCCTATTCAGACGGGTAGAAGGGAAGGGATTCACTCTTACAGATACCACCCAGTGTTTTCTGAGTAGTCATGTCAGGTTACATGCCTACCTGTTCCTGGGTTTCAGTGTGCAAAGATGCTGTATGAATCTGTAAAGCAGATCTGGAAAGAATTCTGCGTTTGTGTGACCCTCACCTCAGCGTTGCTTTTGATCTTCTGATAAAAAGGTGCACAGTGCAGTCTAGGACACCACCTCCTGCTTTCCTCGTGTTTATATAGGCTGTCTTCACATGGTCCTGACACACAGTAGTATCCATGTGAAAACACGCGCGCGCGCGCACACACACACACACACATCAGTCAAGGCATCTGAATAAAGATTCTAGGCTATTCCTTGACCTGAGGCTGCCCAAGCCTCATTTCTAGTGCTAGGAGAGCCCTATTGGCTGCTCCACTTTGTGGCTGACATCTGTTCTGGGCTAAAGGTCCTTGTGTGCTCCTCATTTTGGGTGATCCTAAGATCAAACTGGATGATGATGGGCAGTCCCTGTCCAGATGGGCCTGGCAGCTGGCCGAGTGATGTGGGTGCAACCACTAGAGGGCAGCAGAGTCCACAGAAGCAATGTCCCACTAGGCTCCAGTGCCAGGGAGCCCTGGGAGCATGTGCCTTTCATGCTTCTTGCTGGGTGGCCTGGAGCCCACCTGGACCCCGACCTGATGTGGAGGTGCTTTGGCTGAGCCCAGGGAAAGGGATCCAGAGAACCAGTCAGGGTCAGTTAGTGGCTTGCAACCAGAAAAACCACCCAAACTCTCTGTGGATGGTTCTGCACTTTTAAAATAGCAATAATGGGTGGCTGGAGAGGCGGCTCAGTAGTTAAGAAACACTGGCTGCTCTTCCTGAGGTCCTGAGTTCAATTCCCAGCACCCACATAGCAACACACATCTGTAACTCCAGTTCCAGGGGATCTGACACCCTCACACAGACACACATGTAGGCAAAAGACCAAGGCACATAAAATAAAAATAAACATTAAAAAGGAACTTTAAAATAGCAATAATGTCTCTCTCCTTCCATTCTAGTAGTCATGTTAGTTACGTTAGTTAACATGCCCAGTGGGCACTTATTCCAGGCTGGACATTAGTGGCTTCCAGCACCTTCCCCCCTTTAGTTCTGAGGAACCTGAAAGGTGAGGATGGAAGCAGGGTCAGCACCTAGCAGATGTCCTGCTCCTTGCTCAGTGCACTTAGCTCTTAGCACGTTCTACTTCTAGTCATGTAGACTTCTTGACTGTTAGGAGCAAGTGGGCCAGACAGCCAGAGATAGAGGCAGTGGGGCCAGCCGGCCTGCTGAAGGCACGATGAGTACCTCCAACGCATCCCACAGAGTATGGCCTCGAAGCTCCCGGGAAGAGGCACTGAGCAGCACTGGTCAGCCATTAGGAAAGCCGGAGATGCGTACATGTGGTTTGGACTAGTGAACCCCTAGTTGGCTTGATCTCCTAGGCTTTCTCTAGCTCCTTGTACCTCTGTGGTGCACCTCTGTGAGGAAGGTGGTATTGAATAGTAGCTTCTTCATAGAGGCCTCAGCAGGCTGGAGTGGGAAGGGTGGGAGAGGAAGAGGGATCCATGGGTGCCCAGTGCCCCCCCATTCCTGCGGAGCAGCCTTCCTAGACTCTGCAGTTTTATTCTTAAAGGGGAAAAAAAAAAGGTTCTGATGCTAAAATTAACACAACAACAAAAAAAAATTCTAAACCACCAGACTAGATAATTCCTAAGGCCCCTCCTTGTCCTAAATATTTTATGAAAACCATTCTGGAACCATTTATATTTTTAGATAGTACATTCAATGTGTCTTTCCACTATCGGGCAAAGACTTTTTTTTTTCAACCCTTAAATGATTTTTCTCCAGCTTCAAGTGCTCCCCACATTAATTGTTATTTTGGGTTTTGTTGTTGTTTTTCCTTCCTTCAGATTTTCCATTAAACCTTAATTGTGCCCTGCTTTGGGCTTTGATTCCAACTTCAGCGGCTCCAACTGTCCCTGAGTTTCCTCTCCTAATCAGCAGAGAACCTTCTCTCCAGGGCTTCTCTGCCCAGCCACCACCATCTCCCCAGGCCTTGTCTGCACCCAGTCTCTGATGTCTCTCAAAGGAATCAGCACGGGAAGATCGTGGGCGTCCCGGAGACAGGTCACTGGAGCCAGAGGGAAGCGAGTTTGTTATGAACGAGTAAGAGAACAGAGCTGACCCCAAGGCAAGAAAAGAAACAGCAGTGCGTCAGTACACACCGTTTCATCTGCGGAGGGGCTCCTCGCCCAGTGTCTCCTTTTGAATGCAAAGATAAATTCATTTTATTTTAATAAATCCCACATTTTGAGCAGTTTCCAAGGTGTGCTAGGCAGGGTGAATTTTGACCCCAGTGTATTGCAGACATTAATATGCAGCATCCATTCTGCTGGGGCTGAAGCATCACGAGGAGACATTACTTTCCCGGTGAACACATCCCCTTCCATTCAGCCTGCAGCGAGGCTCTGAGGAGAGCTCACTGCTTTCTACAGACACTGCTCCAACCTGTCCCCCTTCTCTGCTGACGCTGTGCCCACCAGAAAGAAGACACTCATGTCCCTGCATGAGACCAAGTTCATCCACTAGCATCGGACAATCAACTAACCATTAGTTGATCAATAAACCAATCCAGGAACACCCTTTCTCCTTAAGTGTCAGGATCACAGATCGCGGGCATGTTTGTGAGGGGATCACCCCCACCAAGTATCATCCCACAAACCCCCGTGTAAAAGAAATCCCATCATAACCCTGTTGTGATGCAGGCACACGCCTGTAACAGCATTTGGGAAGTGTAGGCAAGAGTGTCAGGAGTTCAAAGCCAGCCTCAGTTACATATCAGGTTTGAGGCTAGCCTGGACTACATGAGACCACAGACAAGGACCTAGGAGATGGCTCAGTTGGTAAAGTTTCTGCTGCGTGGGCACCAAGACCTGAGTCTGGATGTTGAGCATCCCTCCATAAAAAGCCAGATGTGGTAATGAATGTATGACATCTCAGTTCTAAGACAGCAGAGACAGGCCGGTCCCTGGAGCTCACTGACTGGCCAGCTGAGGTTCCGGACTCCAGAGCCATGGAGAGACCCTGGCTAGGCAAATGAGGCAGAGAGTGATTGACGAAGTCTATGGGCGTGTGCATACACACACACACACACACACACACACACACACACACACACACACACACACACACACACACTCCTGCATTGTACATGAACACACATTGACCACAAAAGGCACTTCCACATAACACATAAGCACATAGACTCACACTAAAGACAAACTCTGATTGATAGCTTTAGCTTTTGGTTGCTCCATGAATCCCAGAATGAGCAATGAGAAAAGAGGTCTGTTTGTTTGTTTGTTTGTGTATTTATTTATTTATTTACCCCGAATATTCTGGATCTCACTATGTAGACCAGACTGGCCTCGAACTCACAGAGCTCTGCCAGCCTCTGCCTTCTAAGTGCTGGGATTAAAGGTGTGCGCCCTCGTGCCTGACTGAGAAAAGACTTTAGAATGAAATCTATATGCTGACCCTTGACTCCCCGTGGTTCTCTTCCTGTGCTCACCACCCTGACTCTGGATCCCCCCCAGCCCAGTACACAAACCTTTTCTTCCACAAGCTCTCAGTTCCTCCTCAACCCTGTCTTTGTCTGGGGTTCACTCTCCACATTTCCCCCAAAGAAACTACCATCCCCATCCAGTTCCTCTCCCATGACAGACTTAGGAGATCTCAGATGTCCCTGGTTGGGTTTTGACTTAACTGAGTTGTTGTTATTGGTGATGGTGATGATGGTGGTGGTGGTGGTGGTGGTGGTGGTGGTATGTATATGTATGTTGCTGCAGATGGAACCCCAGGCCTGGTACATGCTAATCAAGTGATCTACCACCAGGCCACATGTCAGTCCCCATCTTATATTTTGACAAGGCACCCTCTATGAGGCTCTGAGTGGGGCACACCCTCAGCCTTAGCACTTGGGAGATGGAGGCAGAAGAATTAAGAGCTCAAGGTCATCCTTGACTACCTAGCAAGTTCAAGGCCAGCCTGGGCTACAGGAGACCCTGTCTAAAAACAAAACCCAAAACCAAAGCAAACAAACAAAATAAATAAGTAAATAAACCCTCACAAATAAGAAACCCTTAATGGGCTGGAGAAGACAGCTCAGCAGCTGAAGTATGAAGACCAGAGTCCAGGTTCCGACAATCCACAGTACTGGACGCAGGGGCACACATCTGTAATCAGAGCCCTTCCACATTGAGATGGGAGGCAGAGACAGAAGGACCTTCAGAAGGTCTCCATCCAGCATGGGTGTATGCAACAGCAGACTTCAGGAAACACTGCTTCAAACAAGGCGGAAGCTAGGGCTGACTCCCGGAGGTTGTCCTCTGCCCGCAAGTGGGCTCGGTGACACGTAGGCATTTGCCCGTCCACACACATCATATTCACAAAGTCTAAAAACTAAGGAAGATGAAGCCTTTCTGATGAAAAAGAGTGGAGAGAAGTGGGTGCTCTGGGATTTAAGTGAGCTGTTCAGATACAACTAACTCACTGTGGGTTCTTCTGCTCTATAGAACAAAATGGAAACCTTAAACACGCATTTGCATGCTATAGTAAAAGGCTGTGTACAGAAACTCAGAGAGAAGAGTGTTTATTGGAGTGAGACTCTCTAGTTTGGGGCAGATCTGGCACAGCTTGTTCTTGTGTTCGTACACACAGTCAGTCCATTTATTAAACAGGCATTAACTGAGTGCCTACCGTTTTGGGCTGGGAGCACAGTGAACAGGGCCACTGACCATACCTGCGGAACGATTGAGCCTTACTGCATGGAGAGCTGTAGGTAGTGGGGTGGGTCTGGCGGAAGGAGACTGAGGTTCTTTAGCGATGGTGGATATTACAAGGGGGTGCTGTCATTGTCTGTGAGGTCACCCAAGAGATTGCTGCTGACCATTTCCCTCCTGGGTTCTAGCTGTGGAGGGCAGGGGTGATATGGGATTTCTTCTGCAACTCCAGCCTGGAGTGAGTTACAAAGCTGCCCCGTCTGGAGTGTTGGAGGCCTCAATATCGTCCTGCGAAGGCAATTCCTGGAGATTAGACTTAAATATTAATTCTGTTGATTGTATTCTTGAGATCAAGACTGAGAGATGTCTATCTCAAGGGGGAAAACCCAATAAATTATAAATTGGAAATGTTATTTTGAAGGTAATGTCACGGGGAAGGAATTATGAACTCCGGCAGACAGGGGATTGCTTACAAAAAAGTCAGGGAGATGTAAAACATGTCTTAGATTTGGAATAGCTATTTAAAAATTAACATTTGTTGCTCTTAAAAAATTGATCAACTGGCCTGGGCGTGGGACTGGAGTATCATGGTTAATTTTTTCCCCTAAGTCCTGTGATATATGTATTTTTTATCATAGGAGAGCCGATCAGGGAGGAGGAAGTGGCTGAATTGGGGTTTGAATCCTCTTTTAAAAGACCACATTTCCCAGGGAGTGCCATTTCTCCCCTAGAAAGCCTAAGCAGGCCAGTCTCACTGCAAGAGAACCCACATCTCAAAGTTTTCACACCTGTCAACTTCTGCTTGGTGTCCACTATCCTAATGTCTGGAATGGAGCACTCCAGTTTGTCAAGTGTACTCGTGTGCAGTGCAACTTCCTTCCTTCCTTCCTTCCTTCCTTCCTTCCTTCCTTCCTTCCTTCCTTCCTTCCTTCCTTCCTTCTTTCATTCTTCAGGTACCAGATGCTGGAGACACTGAGGTGGGTGGGAATCCTGCCGGGGAAGGTTACATTGGAGAAAGGAGCACTGTAGTCAGTGAAGGAGGCCAGGGCCACAAAGCACACCTGCACAGCCCGGTCCCGGGCTTCCTGACAGAGACCTAGGCCTAGAGGCTGAGTAAGATTTAGCTAGGCAAAGAGAGGGGTGAAGAAGTTAAACCCGGTTCTTTCTCTCAGCCTCATGCTCCCAGGAATAAGACTTAGACTCAAAATGTATTTACAAATACCTTGGGCATATAGCTAGGCTCTTCTCTAACTAGATATAACTTAAGATGTCCCACTTATTCTAGTCTACATTCTGCCGAGTGGCTGGTTACCAGTGCTTAGGTACCACGCACCCATCTCGTCACATCCCTGGGTGAATCCCCCGAGGCTCTGCCCCAGAATCCTTTCCTTCCGGACGTTTCATCTCCCATTTCCTGCCTAAGCCATAGGCTTTTTAACTGACAGGTGATGCATCCATACAATAGACAAGATATTCTCTCTACAGAGGGGTAGAGGAGAATATGGCAGAGTGTGTATACAGCCTGGAAGCTCGAGGGTGCATGAGGGCTTCTAGAAGCACAGGAAGTGGAGTCTTGCTAGCTTAAGGAATGCAAGAGCTAGGCTGCTTAAACAGAGAGGTGGGGATGTGGGGGTGTTGGAGCGCTTACCTCGCAAGCCAAAGGCCCCGGGCTTAGTACTCAACCACAGACAACAAAGCTGGAACTGTTACCTTAACAGACACTGACGTGGGAACTTAAGGGTTCTTAGGAAAGGTGGGTGGATGGTGTTTTGCTGGGACAAACACATAAAAGAACATTTTGTTAAAGTGGACGCAGGTGTGAAAGGCTAGGGCAGACTTGTGAAGGAAGGTTTAGCTGAAGCAGACACAGGAGAGAGGACGTTCTGCTAAAGCAAACACATGGAAGGACATGTGCTTTGTATTGTATAGTTGAGCTGCATTTGTTGGGATTCCATACAGAGAAACACACCAAAAAACTTCTGATGATGTACTACAGTTTCTTGCTGCTTCTTTAGGACTCGGGCTGACTGAATGCACGTGCTAAGGCAAGACGTGTGCTGGGGCAAAACAAGGCACATGGAGAACACATGATGTTTGGAGGGTTTAAATCGGACTCCATAGAATGACGGAAACAGAGCTTGGCTTGCTGGTACAGCTAGCTGTGCCATGCCCATGGGTCTCGCATCTTCACTGATCTTTGCTTCCTCGAGAGAGGCAGAGCTGAGAACTTCTCGTGGTGTCCCTCCAGGTCTCTCCTGTTGACTCAAGCAGAGGCTGAGGCCCGGTGTCTCTGCTAGGTCGTATCACCACTGTTGCTATGGAGCTGGACTGCTGGTGTATCCGTGAAGTGTTTGCGAGTGGACTGAGGGCTGCTGCTGACCTGTGAACTGAACTGCCGATTTCCAGACAACACAGACAAGAGTTGCTCCAGAGAACCTTTCTAAACAGGTCCACTTCCCCATATCCTTTCTTTTCCACTACCTCTGGTGGGTGGTGGGCTACAAGGGAAGTTAAAGCATTTAAGAACCATCAATAAAAATAAGGTTTGAAAAAATTAAAGTGACAGAAACAAACAGTCCTTAGGCGTTCTCCATGAGTAGGATATGCGGGTCACCGCATCCCTTCCTCCTGCAGCTAATTTCATAGTGGAGGTGACCCAGGGGGGACATGTAGCCCGTAGCTACAGTGACTGCCCACAGATTTCACCCAAGGTAACCTGGCTCCTGAGCACAGCATTCTATTCAGTCCTATTCAGTTACAGCTTGAAGGAGCTGCGGTGGCCTTGCTGGAAGGGGTCTCTGGGCAGCGGTGTCTACCCCGGGAGACTGCCACACTCTATTGTTGGCCTGGCCTGCCCCTCCTCCTCTGGCACTGGAGTTTCCATGGCCCCTTTGAGCTCTACCCAGACTGTGGCTCTGCTTTCTCAAAGTGGCATCTGTCCCTGTATGGCATCCAATGCCCCTTCCCTGAGCCACAGCTGCGCAAAGGTGGCTGGAGCCCTCCCCACCTCCGCCTGACTGGGGGCTTGCTGCTGTGATAGAAGAAAGGCCTCATCGATCGGGGTCCCTTCGGGGTCTTGCCTTTCTTCTCTGCCTTTCTCTATGGTTGGGAGACCCTCTGGTAGGGCTGGTCGGATGCCAAGTTGACCCCCAGCTGTCTCTGAGAGACATGTCTGAACAAAACCCTGACCAACAAATAAGCAAAGAGAAATGTATTCCAAAGTCCGCACACCAGAGATGCTCAGAGGCCCGAGAAGACCAGTGTGAGGGGCTGAGAAAGGCTTGCCCTCCCCCCTCCCCCCCCCCCCCAGCTACTGCAGTGCAGGGGATCTTGTTTCTCGTCTTTATTGGATGGAGCTAATGTGGATCCTCAGAATCAGAATTCTGTCCTCTGGTACACGAAGCATCAATTAGCTCTGGAGCCTGAGCATGTCTCTACCTCTGGACATCAGAAGAGGAGAAAATGGAAGAGATCGGATGAAAACCCTTTCTGAAGTTGCCGGTTTGCCTCAGGCCTCCCAGGTGGGCAGCAGAGGTACCCAGCTCCTGAGCCCAAGTAGGGTGTCTTTCAGTGGGGCATGCAAATTCTTTTCCTTAAGCCCTGCCCAGCGTTGGCCAGGGGTCTGCAGACCCAGCCTTCAGTGGGGCGTGGGGAGGCAGGACGGAAGCTGTCTGTTAGATCAAAGTATACCAGGCAGGCCCTGTGCATCTGGAGATGGCAGCTGGGCTGACCATCAGGCTAGCTGGCACCCTGCCTCAGGAGACTGCCACTCTTCAGCTGTGCAAATGCCACCCTTGGAGGGACTGATCAGTTGCTGCCCAAAAGTTTGGTGCCTGTGTTTCTTCTAGAATCCACCCTCAGTATTAATTTTTATTTTCTGTACTGAGGGTGTTTTGATATTTTGGGGTTTTGCTGACCCTAGAGGGACTGCTCTTCCTAGGCAGTAAAGACTTGCCAGTGAGCTAAGAAGACCCTCAGTCCAGAGACACACCCTAGTCACCTCCTTTGTGTATGTGTGTGTAGATAAGTATGTGCGTGTGTGCACGAGCGCACATGCGCACACGTGCACGCCTGCGCACTGTTCCTCAGTAGCTCTCCACTTGTTTGTTTGTTTGCTTGAGGCTGGCCTTGACCTCACAGAGATCTGCTTGCTTTTGCCTCCTAAGTGCTGGGATTTAAAGGCTGCCAACACCATGTCAGCTCACCTTGTTTTTTGAGTCTCACTGGGCTGAGACTAAAAAATGGAGCTAGACAGCTTGGCTACTGAGCCCTGGGGATCTTCCTGTCTCTTGCCACCCCACACTGGGATTGCATATGTGTGCCATCGTGTCGTTTATGGGTTCAGAGGGTTGAATCCAGGTCTTCACGCTAGTATGGCAAGCACTTTGCCAACTGAGATATCTCACCAGTTCCCAGGCTTTTACTGTCTCACACCCTCAGCCCTCAGCCACCATTGACTGGCCTTGATCCTTTCAGGGCACCAGACAGCTAAGAGAGACAGTTCAGGATTGTAACAAGGGGACAAAAGGCGAACAAAATATCTTCATCAAGTCTCCAGAACCAACTCAGGTGCTGGACATCTGTCAGAGAAAACCTACCCCTCACTCTTTTTTTGTTTGTTTGTTTGTTTTTGTTTTTTTTCGAGACAGGGTTTCTCTGTGTAGCCCTAGCTGTCCTGGAACTCACTCTGTAGACCAGGCTGGCCACCTGCCTCTGCCTCCCAAGTGCTGGGATTAAAGGCATGCGCCACCACTGCCCGGCTTTTTTTTTTTTTTTTTTTTTTTTTGGACCCCTCACTCTTATTTGATGTAAAATCACTAATTTTGGCCTCGCACAGCTGGACCATACACCCTTAGTTCCTACTTGCTCACTGTGGGCAACATGTCCAATGTATGGGTTATGGTAACAGCTGCCTACGCTACTTTGAAGGAATACAAAGCCTGTTTTTGCTAAAAACACTGACTCTTTACTTGGAGCAGATGGTGCTGGAGATGGCCTTGGCATCTCTGCCTCCAGGTTGTGCTGTCTGCTTTTCTGTCTTAACCCTTGGGCCAGAATTGGTCCAGCTCTGCATATACATGTTGGTTTGGGGAAGGGCTCGGGGGTGACGGCTCAACAGTTAAGGATGCTCACTGCTCTTGCAAAGGCTCTGAGTTTGGTTTCCTGTACCTACATGGTGGCCCACAACTGCTTGTAACTCCAGTTCCAGGAGATCTGATGCCCTCTTGGTTTCTGAAGGCTCCTGCACATACACGGTGTATGCAAACTCACACAGGTACACATACGTACATATAAATAAAATAAATAGTCTAAAATGTTTGGGGGGTTGGAGAGAGGCTCAGCAGGTGAGAAAGAACACTTGCTATGTAAATGTGAGGTCCTGAGTTCAAATCCACAACACTCGTGTAAAAGAACAAGCTGCCGCTGTGTGTGTCTGTAATCTCAGGATCACTCAGGGCTGAGATGGGATCACTGGTGCCGCAGGCCTGACGCCAGGATCATCGAGAGACCCTGCATCCAGGGAATGAGGTGGAGAGTGGTGGACACCTGAAATTCTCTGGCCTCTGTGTGCACCCATGCACCTCCTCATGTATGTAAACTACACACACACACACACACACACACACACACACACACACGCTCACATATATACACATGCACACATACATATACAAAAAAAAGTAAGGAATAAAATATTTAGTCCAAGACTGTAATGCAGAATGGATTTGGTCTATTGCTCACTGCGGCTGATGTGTGTATCTTCTGAGCAAACCCCCTGCTTCTCAGAAGCACAGTACCTCCAGCCTTGTCACGAGGCCCATAAAAAATGATAAGGCCAACAACACATTTAGACAAGCAGACGACGGCAGTGACAGGAGAGACTTGTCAGTTCCTGGGCTAAGCCACTGTCCATTAGCCTGCCACCCCCAAGGCCGAGATGTCTATGCACAGAAGGAATATATCTTTTGGGTCTGTGCCTATAACCAGCAAAAGTGACCAGATCATTCACACTAAGCAGATCAATAAAAGCTTGCTCCTAGGGCAGCCTGGTGACCCTTTTGGTCAGTCCTGGCTCCTTTGCTCTTTGGATGAAGTCTCAATACAGCCTTGCCTGTCTTGTTTTCAACATTTGGCTCCATCTCATAACCATTGTTCCCATGAGGGAAGACACACTGAAGCCATCTGAGGGGGCTCAGCCTGCTTCACCTGCCGCTTCCCAGGTGGACCGTGAGGAAGCGCGCTCTCTCTCTCTCTCTCCTCCCTCTCTTCTCCATTCCTTCTTCTGTTTTTAGTGATGAGGATGGAACCCAGGGCCTTGTGCATGCTAAGTAAGCTCCACCACTGAGCCTCACATGCAGGCCAACACAGCTATCTTTCCATACTGATCTTGATGTGCTGCCCCCATCCCCAACAAAAACACAACCTACGTTTAAATCATGAATGACTGGGTCACCTTCTACCTGGACAGACAGGCTGGGAGAAGGGCCATATTTATCACAGGAGGGAAGGGCTGAGGTAAGTCCAAGGCAAGGGCTGGGCATCTGAGATGTGAACCCCACTTCTGGCTCTGGTGACTCCCACAACTCACTGTGAGGAAGACTGGACTGTAGGGCAGTCAGCATCCCAAACTTTGCGTGCTCTGTCCAAGGTGCTAAATGGGGCTGGACCACTCACGAGGCCTACTCGGCTCTGTCATGGTCACAGGCCTATTTGTTGGGACTTCTGGGCTCAGGATGAGGAGCCTGGGAGTCCTCTGCCCTCGGTCTTGGGGTTGAAGTCTCAGCCCTAGGAGTTCTTGCTGTGTTCATAGTTGACTGGACAAGATGGCCACATGTCCTACCTCTCCAATCCTCTCATCCTGGTACTTGAAGGCAGCAGAAGGAAGCAGTGGTATTCCTGCTTGGGGTTGGTGGGCAGCTGCTGGAGTTTGGGAGCTTCAGGGCAACTGGGTGCTGCAGAGGACAAAGTGCCAAGGGAGCAGTCAGTGAGAGTCTGTGAAACTCAGGAGCAATCACAGCTTTGCTGAGGCAGCATTCCAGCGGCCGAGCGCAGAATGCTGGGGCCATTTGTGAAATCTCAGGAGATTTCCCGAGGGATAGAGCTGTCTACCCTGGAAGCTCCTTGCCCGGGGCCCAGCCTGTGCTGTCACTCCAGCCATAGCTGCTTCTCCTGGGGAGAGAACACTGACAGAATGGTAGCCAGGACATGCTGGGCAGCCAACCAAGGCTGTCCTGGGGCACTCTCCAGCCATATGTGGATGTAGTCATCTTTTAAGAGGCAAACAATCCCCAGTGGCAGAGCTGGATCACCTCAACCACAGACACAAGGAGTCAGGCCTCTACGTATGGCGTCACCTGGCAGCTTGCTTGTGACTGCTCCACGTCTGACTCTTGCAGCAGTATCTTTCTCTGTCTTGTTTCCTTCCGCCTTCGTGACCTCCCCAGCCTCCCCCTGATGCCTCGTCAGAGCAAACACCTTCAAAGCAGGATCAATAGAGGAAGAGGGAAACTTTTCAAAAATAACAGGGTTCATTAATTAAACTCTCCATAAGCTCTTAAATCCAGGAGCTTTCCTGGAGAATCAAAAGCAGAGCTCTGTCCGGCCCTGACTTCGAGATGGGATGACCTCTGACCTGAGGGGGAGGAGATAATGGCCTCTGTTCTTTAGGCCACTTTACTATTGCATAATTCTCTCCTGTGCGTGGCTCCAGCCCTGCACAGGGTGCTGCTTGGGGGAAAGCTCTGCCTAGCTCTGCTGTTCACTCCTCACAGGGTCAGCATGGCCCTGGCCTTCAGAAGGTCACAGTCCCTCTAGTGCTAGAAGGAGGAGAGATGGGAAGGTGACAGCCATGTCAATCACAGAGTATGAGCACAGAAGGGCCGGGGGGAGCACCGGGATCAACTGCTTCCCGAACTCTCCGTGGGAGGGATTTCTCAAGGTCACCTTGTGAGTTGGTGGCAGACTTGAAACGAGTCATTTTAATCATTTAGTCTCATAGTGACTCTGTGAAGTGTGTTCTCTCTTTGTGGAGAGGGGAAGGTAGAGGCCCTCAGAGGTTACTTACCTGCTTGCCCAATGGCACTGGCTGGCAAGAGCAAGAGGGAACTTGCCATGCGTACCAGGCTGTCAGACCCCCCAGTGCTCAGTTTCTCTCTGGATAGGATGGGTATCTGGCTTGGGAGCGTTTTGGGGACGGATGGTGCCAGACTTAGAAGTCCTAAGGCAGCCTCGGCTCCCTCCCTGCCATGGACAAGGACAGAAAGCCTGCAGTCCCCCATGGAGTGACAGGATGGCACACCCCTGTGAGGTGCCTGCAGTCTTGGGCCTCAGCCATGGGGTCGGTGCCAGCCCTACCACAGGCATCATTTGAAAGCATCAGCAAGGCCTGGCTGCTTGCAGCACATCCACGGGTGCTCATACCAGTGTTCTTGTGGGATATCAACTCGGTGCCCAGACCTGCACTTGGCCATGACCCTGTCCCTAAAACACCCACAGTCCAGTCCAGGAAAAGAGCTCGAGACACACAGGAGCCTCTTCAGAGTACAAGGATGTTAGCAAGGCAGAGTGGCTGGGATTTGGAGACTGGTCGTGTCCAGTTGCCAGGAGGCCGGGCTTGGAGATGGATGAGAGCCGCCTAGAACCGCATCATGGTGTCTTGCACGTTGGAAAGCACCTGGACCCCCTCGGCTCCAGCTCAATGTCCCACTCCAGTGATCAGTGATGGGGTGAGCATCGGTAGAATAATGGAGGTGATACTCCATGGCCAGGCTTCATCCCTGGAGAAGTGATTCCCATGACAGACTGAAGGAGGAGAGCGGGGCAGTCCTTGACTCAGCAGGAGTGAATGGGAGGTCAAGGCTGGACTGCAGAGCTGTGGCTCTTTAGAAGAGACAGTCAATGGTGCACTTCAGAGAGATTCCTACCCTTCTCCCTCTCCCTCCTCCTCCTCGTCCACTGGCTCTGCTTCCTGCTCCTGCTCCACCTCCTATCTCCGCCATCTCTTCTTTTTCTGTTCATTCTCTTCCAATGTCTTCATTTTACACCTTCAAGAATGAATCCTCGGTTCTTAATAAAAGCACTCCAGGAGGCCTCTCCTTCCTCAACGTGCCACACCCTCAAAATGCTCTCCGTTTGATTACACGACGGCATATTCAATTCCTGTCTCTTGTGCCAAGATGAAGGTTCTCCAAGGGCACAGGCCCCATCTGCCCGCCTTCCAGCTGCTGCTGAGTGCCTGGGCTGAGGCTGGGCACAGAGGAGAGCTGTGATAAACACATCCAGAAGGAAGCAGTGGATGGGAGAGATGATGTGGGACCCTGCTGACGGGCTCTCCACCCGTCCCCCATGGATCTCAGCCCCCCAGGACCATGAAGCCAGCCTGGATTAGGACACCAGCCAGGAGGTGTCGAGACAATACCCAGGAGGCCTTGCTACTTGCCTGGGCCTCTGGGAGCTTTCTGTCCTTTGTCTCTTCACCTCTTCCCTGCACTCAGAGATGGCAAGTGTGGTCTTTGCAGGTGAGTGCTTTGGGGACACGTGTGTTCTAGTCTCCTGAATGGAGTGTGCCGCCTAACACAACAGAAAGCACTTTGTAGACAGAATTAAATCGGGGAAGCCAAGTTTTGGGGTGTGGTTTGAAGATGAAGGTGTTCATGTGTTTGAATATTCGGTCTCCAGCTGGGAGGTTGTGAAACTTTGGGGCTTGGACCAAGCTAGTTAGACATAGGCCACCTGGGGTGGGCTTTGAAGGTGGGTTTCCACTCTTGGTGACCAGCTGCTGGTGACGAGGATGGAGCCACCTCTGTTGTGTGCCTTTTCCTGAAACCCTGAGCCAAAGGAAATCTTCTCCCACCTCAAGTTGCTTCTCTCTGGCATTTTGCCACAGCAAGGAAAAAGTCAACTAATTCAGGAGACTTTCTGGGACTCTGAGTGGAGCCCAATAGAATGTAAAAATCCCTTTAAGACAGTGGCAAAACTGGGCATGGTGGGTGAATGTCTATAATTCTAGCACTCAGGAAGCAGAGGCAGGAAGATCAGGAGTTTAAGGCCAGCCTGGACTACAAGAGACTCTGACAAAATGAGGGAAGGAGGCCAGGAGGTCATGTTAAAAAAAGAAGCTGTGATGGTAGTGTATACTTATAATCCTAACATTTGGGAAGCTGAGGCAGGAGGATCACAAGTTCCAGACCAACCTGGGTTTCGCAAGACAAATAACCAAGAATGAGAGGAGACAGTGGAAACAGAGGACAGAGACAGGAAGAAATGGAAGATACCCTGCTGGTTTTGAAGACAGAAGGAGCAAGGAGCTGGGTGTGGCTGTGGGCAGCGCCTCTGGCCTGCAGCATGGGCGCTGATATTGGGATTTAGGACCCTGACCTCTAGAGCTATCACATGTGGGTGTTCCAGTCATTTGTCTGAGCAGCTACGTAGGGAGTCCGTTTAATGATGGCTCTGCTTCCTAGCCCCTCCCCCTCGTTTCCACCCAGTAGTAAAGCATTACAGTGTGGGAGCCCTGTGGAGGCCGCCCTGCCTTCACACAGGCTCCTTAGCCCAGCTTTGCTTCTTTGGCTGCTGTGTAACCCTAGGAAGCTGCTTGACCTCACTGGGCCACCGTTGTCTTTTTGATTGAAGGGCAGCACCCGGTCTACAGTGTTCCTGCAGAAGAAACTGTGTCATAGGACAGATATTCTGTGTGTGTGGTGTGTGTGGTGTGTGTGGTGTGTGTGGTGTGTGTGGTGTGTGTGGTGTGTGTGGTGTGTGTGTGTGAGTATGTATATGTGTGTATGTGTGAGTGTGTGCATGTGTAAGTTTATGTGTGAGTATATGTGTGTGTGAATATGAATGTGTGTGCATGTGTGAGTGTGTGTATGTGTGTGTGTTTGTGTGTGTGTATGTGTGAGTGTGTATATGTGAGTGTTTGTGAGTGTGTGTGCACATGTGAGTGTGTATGTGTGAGTGTATGTGTGAGTGTGTGAGTGTGTATGTGTGAGTGTATGTGTGAGTGTGTGAGTGTGTATGTGTGAGTGTATGTGTGAATGTGTGTATGTGTGTGTATGTGTGAGTGTGTGTGTGTGTTTGTGAGTGTGTGTGTGCACGTGTAGGCCAGATGACAACCTCCAGTGACGTTTGTTATGTACTGTCCTTGTTTTTGAGACAGAGCCTCTCTCTGAATCTAGAACTTACTCGTTAGGCTAAGCTGGCCAGTCAGCAACCCAGAGCCTTGCCTGTCCACCTCCCTAGCACTTGAGGCATGAGTATGTGCATGTCTTTTCAAAAATGATTACTATTAAACTTATTGTGCTCACCTCCTAATCCTCCCATGTCTGTCCCCCATGCCCCATGTCTACCCCCCTCAAAAAAAAGAAGAAAAGGGGAAAAAGAAAAGACAAAGTAAATCCATTTTGTGCTGTCCATATGCTCACAACATGGTCACTTCCTAGTGGCCAGCCCCCCAAGGGAAGGTGAATCTTCCCCACGTGAACCCTAGCCAGAAGCCATCAACTGTGGACAGCCATGCTCTAGCCAGAGAGGGGCAAACCAGCTCTCCCAGGAAGGGTGGGCCAGCTCTCCTATGCCCTTGACATCAACATGGCTTCATACCACAGCCCAGACCACAGACATCTCGTGGACTTCAGTGGTAACACTAGATACACAGTCCTGGCCATATCAGGACCACAGATCCACTCATGACCCTCAGCAGCTGCACAGACCAAGGGCTTCATCATGGTCTCAGATCACATGGCCCCTAAGGCAGCCAAGTCCAAGGATATCACTAGGGAATCAGTTGGCGCACAGATCACATATGTTCACATGGAGGTCAATCTTCGTCACGGCCTGGGGCAGCAGCATGGACCACAGACACTAACACAGCCTCTAGGGGCATTGTGGACCAAGGTGGTCCTTCTATTGAGGAGATCCAATCTAGAAAGTGAACCTTTGCCGCAGTCAGGTGGCATGTTTGGGACTGAGTGTGTACCTACATAAGCTCCAGGCTGCTACATACCATGGCAAGACCCTGCAGAGAATGACAGCATACCGAGCTTGGCCCTCTCTCTCACCTGTCACCGCCATCATGTCTCCAGTTCTACCTCCATAGGGCACCCACTGCTGCTCTGTTTCTTTCTAGCTTTCCTACCCTCTATCACATAGCTGTTCATCATGGTGGTGCCCCCCCCCCCCCGTATCCCTGGTGGGACCTTGGGTTGTCTTCCTCCTCCTCATCCTCATCCTCCTCTTCCTCCTCCTCCTCCTCCTCCTCCTCCTCCTCCTCCTCCTCCTCCTCCTCCTCCTTCTTGAGACAGGGTTTCTCTGTGTAGCCCTGACTGTCCTGCAACTCACTCTGTAGACCAAGCTGGCCTCCAACTTACAGACATCCACCTGCCTCTGCCTCCTGAGTGCTAGGATGAAAGGCGTGCGCCACCACTGCTGGGTTTC
>CM052701.1:134957841-135322483 GCA_028551405.1 Uromys caudimaculatus
CACACACAGACACACACACAGACACACACACAGACACACACACACACAGACACACACACGGACACACACACACACAGACACACACACAGACACACACACACACAGACACACACACAGACACACACACAGACACAGACACACAGACACACAGACACACACACACACACAGACACACACACACCCCACTCCCTGAGATGTACCCTCAGGCAGTATCTTGGGCTAACCAGGCCTTGTCTTAACCTGTCCTAAGCAGCAGGCTTATGTTCTGACACCCTGGCCCCAGTTCCCCAAGCCCACCCTGCATCTTTCCCTCAGGGGTTCTCACATCAGAAAGCCCTTAGTTTCTAAAGAACCATTCTCCACAGCCTTTGATGCTGCCCTTGTCTCCCCCAGGTCTTCCGGAGAACAAAGGAATAACTGAGTGGAAAGGTCCCTAGTGTCTGCCCTGAGTCAGGTTCCTGTTGATGGGGAGAAATTTGATTGCTGGTTTACTGGCTTTCTCTTCTCCTTCTCTGCAGGAAAGTCCATGCCCGTGGGCTTCCTGAGAGCAAGAAGAGCCTCTTAGTTGCTGCCACTCAAACACAGGGTCCTTCTGCCCACTCAATAAACACCAGCAACTATCGCATGAGGATACCATTATAGTTTAGGGGATCAAGCAGTTTTCAGATCTTTAAACAAAAGCTTGTCCTGGGCAGAGCTTGGGATCTGATAGACTATGCTCTGATAAAAGAGACTTCAAGGCAAATCCAGGCGCCGTCATTTACCGGCTATAATACCCTGAGCAAAGCACTCAGCATCTCCTAGCTTTACTTTTTCCATCTTTAAAATGGAGGCAACCAGAGCGTAATAGATAGTTACAGCAGTGCCACATCACAATGACCCCTAAATCGTGGTGGCATGCAACAGTGAACGGGATTCCTCCCACATCTGGAGTCAGCTAAGAGAAAGGCTCGGGGTTTGTACAGCTTTGAAGCCTTGATGGGCCCTCTCCCTTGTCTGGGGTAATTCAAGTGACCTGAATCTGCTCAACACGCCTTTCATCCTCCATCAGACTAGCCCAGTGTGTTCCCAGGGCAACAGCAGAGGTGCAAGAGTAGCGTCTGTGCAGACATTGAGTCGGACAAAGGAAGCTTCGTGGAGGATTCCAAAGTAGGACTGAGTGGACCTGCAACGCTGCGTTGCAAAGGGTCGGGGTGCAGGGCCATGTCAAGTGCCAGCTGTCTCCTGGGCCTCTCCTCTACGAGCTGTTGAGAGGAGAAGGCTCTGAGGTTCTTAGCCCCACACCCAGCTCCTAGTAACACCGAACAATAGGCACCAGACAAAAAGGATGGAGACTGGAGTGAGGCCAGGGTCCAGGCAGGTCCTGCTGGGCTGACCCTGAGGTGGCTGTGTTAGGGATACAGGTTCCTGGCTTTAGAAATCTTTTTATCTCACCTGCTGGAGGTTAATGGTATCTCAGAAGGCCCTGGCTAAAGCCAACCTCTGTCCACTTAGTGACCGTCAGCTCTCCGGGATCATTGGAGCACCAGCTCCAGGCATGGGCTTCAAAAGCATTCTTGCTCTCCAAATGTCACAGTTTGAATTGGAAACATCTTCATAGGCTCATGTTTTGGGGTCTTAGTTCTCTATACTTGTGCAGTTTTGAAGGGGATGGAGCCTTGAGGAGGTAGGGCCTGGCTGTTGAAGGGTGAGGTCATGGGGTGGACCTTCCTGGTGGGTCATAATGAAGGAGCAACTGCCAGACTCCTGCCTCTGTGCCTTCACTATCTTGAAGTGAGCTCAGGGTGAACTGCAATCGTGAGCCCACGTAAACCTTCCTTCCCTTAAGTTGCTTCTGGGTGGTATTTTTTACCCAGAGAGAAATGACTACACAAAGCTTCTGAGAGGTGAGGCGGGGGAGCAGGTGACCACTCAAGCCTCTTCTAGTCGTTTCTCCCAAATTCAATGGATATTTCCCAGCCTCCTTTGTGGTAACCCGAGTTCTGGCCAACGAGATGTGTTAGAAAGGACTTCTGCCACTGCCATGTTGGGGTGCTTCCCACTCCTGCAAAGCTCCTGTGGTCCACCAAGAAAAACACCTTCACCGGGTCAGCTCCCCCCTGCTTGCAAGAGAGCAGTCGGGCTCACTGGCTGCTGACATTCCCTCGAAGATGAAGGGGTGGGTCACTGGACCCTGTGGTTCCATCACCTTCTTCCAGCCAATCTCTCCCTAACTGCACACAGCTCTGGTGGCCTTGGGAGGTGTCCAGGCTGGGGAAGGTTAACTGAGGGGCTCTCTCTGTTCTGCTGAGAGGAGGCTGTCATTATGTGGGACACAGATTTCCAGTGTACCTGCGTTGGGGTCCCCCATGCTCTCAACCCTAATCCCTCACCCATGTTCTCTAAATAAAGCCCAATAAACTCATTGGTTCTCCCCAAGGCGAACGTTAGTGGATTTGTACATTAGCTTGAGATCGCACGAGGAGGAGATAGGTGTTGTTTAGTCTCCTCAGGGAAGACATTCTCTCAGTGGTCCTGCCATTCTCTCTTGTCTGGAGGAAGAGGGTCTGGTGAGAGAGTTCAAGGCTCTGGAGAAGTCAGAAAAATAAAACCCAATGGCCACACTCTGTCCTCTCCTTGTTGCTTTTGGAAATAAAACTTTATTGGAACACGGTGGCATCCATTCCTCTTACGGTATTTATGGCTGCTGATTTCTCGGTCACAGTGCTAGAAATGGGCAGCTGCTGCTACCTCGTTGGTCAAGCTCAGTGTTCCTGTCTGGTGCAACTCTGGGGGAGGGTGGGAGTTGGCAGGAGCCTGGAGTGTTGGCTTTCCAGCAGCAGACCCTGAGCAAGACACGGGCAAGAAAGACACCCTTCCTGTGTGGAGTCACTGAGTTGTGGGCTCTGCCTGTTTTTGAGGTCAGCCTATTCTAAAGGTCCAGGAAAACACCAAGGCACCACTACCATCGGGGAAGCCAGCTGACCCAGGAATGAAGCTTGCCTCCCAGTTTGGGGTCCAGGCAGGAGCCACACTGAAACTGCCTGGTCACTCAGACCTGTGACTTTGCACTACCATCTGGGTGATGCCTCCTGTACAGAATAAAGAGGCCCTTCTCTCCTCAGAAGATGGCAGAGCAGAGAGAGCAGAGGGAAAGGACGTCCCGGGCAGCCATCTCTGGTGCCAGTGTGCAGAGCATTGCAGCCTCTGGGCTCTCAGACCTGTCAGGCAACTTGAGCTCAGGGGCTTATCAATTACCAGTTGGCGCCACCCAGGTAAGTCACTGAGCCCCCTCTCCCCAGCTTCAGGTTACTGCCTGTGAAATGAGATCAGGATTGCCCAAATCCTAGACCTGCTGGGATGGCAGGGCCTTCAGCCCTGAGACACTCCAGTGCCCTGAGTGTCATGGCTCTAGTCCTCCAGCGCCCAGGCCTGGCGATCCGGCACTGCTGCCTGTCCTGGCAGCAACCTGCTCATAGCAGATGGGAGTAAACCATCTTTTCTCTGCCTTTTTGGAGGTTGTGATCTAAGCAGGACTGAGGTGGTGGGTGAGCCCAGAAAGTTTACTTCTGTGTGCAACAGGTAGCCATAGTGGGTCCATTGTCAGAGGGGTATAAAGAAAAAGACAGAGAGAGAAAGGGGCTGTGAGTTTCTTCAAAGAAACTCACGTCTCTGGGAGCCATTGGTCCGATGGAACTTTCTGGGGCACTGTGCTTACAGCAGCAGAGGGAAGGCCAGTCACCTCCTCACCTCAGCCTGGGTGTTAACAGGAGACTGCTGAACCCTGGAGATTTCAGTCAAGGAGCTGGACATTCCGCTCACTCTTTGGGGTATCCTCAACTACTTTGAACTCCATGTGGCTGTTTCCCTCCTTGGGCATTTCTGTCTAGTGCTTCCTTATGGTCCCTCTGGACACTGGGTTCTCCCTCAGGACCTCCTTCCCTGTAGAGCAGGGCTCTCCCTTACCAACCTCTGCCTTTTTTCACTAGAAATGCCCTGAGTGGGGTTTCCCTGGAAACCTGGACTGTTGGGGCAGAGGTTGCCAAAGCTCTGACTGCATGGTCTCTGGCTTGCTGGGTGACCTCTGATAAGTTATTAACCTCTCTGGGTTTTAGTTGATTCAACTGGTGAGGCAGTAGAAAATGAGGCATAGAGCCCTAGAAGGTGCTGTTATCCTGTGTGCCATGTCATACACCAGCAGAGACAGCAAGACAGCCCAGAGATAGAAAGACAGCACAGAGATAGCAAGCAGTTTGCTTTTAATCACACAGCCAGTCAGAACAAACACAAATAAAGCTTAGCTGTCAAAACCTACTGGTTCTACACTTTTTAAAAGGAGGGAAGAAACTGTCAGAGAAGGTGTGAACTCAAGGCTTCAAAGACAAAAGGCTCTGCACAGCAGAGATGTGGGAAGGGGCACTGGGGAGCCAGGGTACCTCAGAACTTGGGGAGAAACCAGTCTCACCAGGACCTTGTAGCCAGGGCTACTACTGTGGGGCTTCAAAGCTTCCTGTTGTATAGCAGTTTCCTCTGAACCAAAACATTCCATCTAGAAGGGAAACTCCAGAAGTAAACAATTAAGTCTCAGGAAATCCCTGAAACTTAGCAGATGCCAAGGTCCCTCCCCTTCACCTTCCCTTGTATAATCAGTAAGGCCTGCTGAGGAAAGGAGACTCCCTACTCTGTTGAGTCATGCCTACCTGTCGTGCAGAGAGCTCCAGGGTCCCAGTTCTTCAGAGTTGTTTTCCATGCTGGGGTGGGCTGATGCAGGTGCCTTTGAGTCATTTCTGCTTTCTAAGTAACCTCAAGAATCTCATTGGTTACCAAGTCAGGCTTTGGTCTACCCTGTGACCATTGGGGTAACAGTGTTCACCTCTCCCCAGGAATAGTGTCATGCAACACTTCTACTCTGAGATGCTGGCAGATTTGTATCCCTGTGTAAACAGTCTTCCATTTGTGTCATCTGTAATATAGTAATTAGCTCACAGAGGCTGTGAGGGAGCTTGCATACAGTAGGTGCTAAAGAAATAACCACAGCTGGTCCTCTTTTACCCGATGTCCTAAGTTTAGAGGAATCCAAGGCCCTGGCATTGCAAGGGTGACACCTCCGGTGGCCCTGTCCCAAAGAGTGGTAAGTCAGAAGTGAGCTCTGCAGAGGTCCCCAGGAGCCACTGAGACCAGGCATCCTGTTTGGCTGCTCCGCCCTCCCTGAGCTCTGTGGAGTTGCAGAGAAGCAGAGGAGCTAGGCAGGGAGGGAGGGAGGGGGAAGGGAGGGGGAGGAAGGGGGGAGGGAGGGGAAGGGAGGGGGAGGAAGGAGGTCTGGCTTCTCTCTTTGCAGACGTGCCCTGGGGTTTCCAAAGACCGTGAATTCATTAGCTGTTGCAGCTTTGAGAGTTGATTAAAAAGATGATACCCCCACCCCCACCCCACACCTTTTTTTTTTCTTTTCTCTTTTCCCTTGGTTCTTTCAATTTGCAGTCAGTGTCCTTGGGGGCACAGCCAGCCAAGGCGAGCAAGGCTGTGCCTAAGGAATGGAGACTAAGGCTCTCCTGTACTCCCTCCCACTTTCTCCCTGTCCCTTCTCGCCTTCTTTCCTCCTTCTCTCTTTCTCTCCCTCCCTTTCTTCTCTCTGTTCCCCCTCCCCTTTGCACCCCACTCTTGCCCTCCCCCCCCAGGCCAGGGTTGGACACACCTGCTGTGCACAGTGGTTACCTGATTAAGGGCGGATTGATTGGCCTCGGGCTCTCATTAGCATATAGTTAGCAGTGACCCTCTGCCTGGCCTGCTGCCTGGGCTGACCTGAATGGATCCGCTGCTGGTGGGAAGATTCGAGCCTGCCTCAGGAACTCCGCTTGGGGACACCAGGGGCTTCCTGGGGGAGGGGCCAGTGGATGGAGGAGCAGGCCTGCAGGAGGCCAAAAATGCTTTCCTTTTCTCGCAAGGGGAGCTCAGATGCAATGCTTCCTGGGAACTGGATCAGTGAGGGATCAGAGAGTAGCCCCCCCGGGGGGGTGGAAGCCCCTTCCCCTTCCAATTCTTCACTCTTTATTCTGCAGCAGATGCAGTTCAGGGCTCAGGGCTTATCTGAGGTTTGGATCCTGCTTGGTCTCTGCCTGTAGCATGAAGAGAAATGGAGTTGGGGCTATGTGGTCCCTCAGTCTCTGAAGGAAAACAATCTAAAGCTTCCAAGAATGCATAAAGTGACCATGGGGGCACAGTGACCATAAAGGGCACGGGTTACGAAGTCCTGAGAGTGGGGCGGGATCCTCTAAGTGGGTCTTATCCTTCCTCCTGTCCCCAGTGCACAATGTATGACCAGGCTGACCTTCAACCTATGGTGGTGGTGGTGTGTGTGTGTGTGTGTGTGTGTGCTTAGTTTCTTTGTAGTTAGCTTTCAAAGACTTGTTTTTAAATTATATGTGAGTATGTGTATGCGTGTGTGTGTATGTGGGCGCGCGTGCGCGCGGACGCACACATGCACGCATGCACACATGACTCCAGGTACCCTGGAAGGCCAGATGCATCCAATCCTTTGCAACTGGAGTTACAGGCAGTTGTCAGGCACTGAGAACTGAACCTGGGTCTTTGGCAAGAGGAATGTGCATGCTTTTAACTGCAGAGCCAACTCTCAAGTACACAGGCACATTCTTTGCAAACATGTAAAAAAGGGCAGTTGTCAGCCCCACAGTTGCAGGGACCTCTTCTGTTGGTTCATCCCAGCATCCAAGGGCACCTGTGCAGTGCCTGGGATGTGGGTGCTGTGCAAGTGCTGACCAAGTTAGAGTTAACACAGTTCAGATTCCAGGTGATCCAGGACAGAATACCAGGCTCTTTTCTGTGGCTTTGGCCTGAGCTTTTAGAAGATAACATGTGTGCATGTGTGTATGTGTGTGTGTGTATGTGTGTGCGCATGTGTGTGCGCGTCTGTGTGTGCGTCTCTGTGTGTGTGCATGTGTGTGTGTGCATGTGTGTGTGTGCATCTATGTGTGTGTGTATGCGCATGTGTGTGCATGTGTGTGTGTATGCGCATGTGTGTGCATGTGTGTGTGTCTGTGTGTGCGCATGTGTGTCTCTGTGTGTGTGCATGTGTGTCTGTGCGTGTGTGTGTGTGTGTGTGTGTGTGTGTGTGTGTGTGTGTAGTCAAGCTCAGGTAACCCTCTGGCAGGGAGATATGGGTAGGGAAGAGAGACAGCCTGACAAGTAGTCCTTGGTCAACAGGGAACAGACTGCTCCGATGACCTGGCCAGATTCCACATCCCAAACTACGCTCTGGGGTCCCTAGGATGTGGGGCCTCCTGGGTCATACCACTTCAAGCTCAGGCCCAGGTAGGACTGCAAAGATGAGAGCTGCTGGCTTGGTCCAGCCTGTGGATAAACAAACAGGAACTCCCCCGGGCCCCTGCAAGCCCAGACCTCAGGAACAAGGCAGGCCTGTGGGAACTCAGCTTCCATACTCGGTCTTGTGGCTCCACTGGCAAAGCTAGACAGTGCCAGTCAAGGAGGTGAGGCAGTCCCAGCTGGCTGGGCCCGAGAGGCTTCCGGTGAAGTTGCAGCCCTTCGAGACACTGACTAATAAGATCTTCTCTTTCTGAGCTGAGTGACTCAGTCACTTCATATAGGACCCCATCTGCTGTTCCCTCCGAGCCAGTCGGTTTCTAGGCCTCTGGCCAATTAAAAAAAACCCGACTAGCTTTGTATGAATCTGCCGAACAGCTAGTCCTGGTGAGTGTTGTTTTGCCTCCGTGGAAGGAGGCCTCTTGGCTGCCCTTGTAGATCCTGCCTTGAAGAGAATTTCAAGTTGTGTGGACAGAAAGGACCAGGAGGCAGCAAGCTGCAAGGAGACAAGCCCCAGCTAGACAGCTGAACAGGCCTCATCTATAGGGGGCTGCATGGGGCAGGAAGTGGAGAGCTCCCCGTGTTTGGGTCTATTTGAGTTTTGGTACTGGACACCCTGGAGAGACTCTGGACTTCATGCCTGGTGTAACTGGCTGTAGGAACAGGGAGTACGGACAGCCTAGTTCATCCCCAGGACTGGTCACTCACACAATGGATGTCCAGTCTCCTTTGTGCCTCTCAGCCAGTTAGCCTTGCTAACGTCCAGGGGTTGCCTGGGGCAGGAACAAGCTGCTGAGGCCAAAGGGTGGGGGCTGGGGTACCGATGGCTGCTGGTGACTGGGACTATGTATAGTTCCTGTGGGTAGCCACCTGAGGCTGATTGGAACTGAGTTAGAAAGCACCAACTGCACTTCCAGAGGTCCTGAGTTCAATTCCCAGCACCCACATGGTGGGTCACAACCATCTGTAATGGGATCCGGTGCCCTCTTCTGGTGTGTGCCTGAAGACAGCAACAGTGTACTCATATACATAAAATAAATAAATATTAAAAAAAAAAAAAAGAAAGAAAGAAAGAAAGGCCCTTTAAGGGTAGGGAGAACTGGCCATGTGGGTGGCTAGGGCGGAGCTACTCAAGCAGTGAGCACTGGGTTGTAGTTCTTAAAGTGAAAGCCTTGTCTCCGGAGGCTTCAGCAGCTAGGTTTGGCCACCATCCCAATAGTTCCAGTGCGTGCACACTGCAAAATGTTCACCAGTGCATGCAGGCTGCAAAGTGCAGATGAAGGTCCCAGGTCCATCTTCAGGGCACTGATGTAAGGATTCAAGCTTTAGATTCAAGTAGAATTGGAAGAGGTGCCCCTCCCACCCCCCTCTGCCCCCATTCCCCCTCCCCAGCAGGAGGTGTGCTGACTCAGCAGGTCAGAGCACACGCTGCTCTTGCAGAGGACTCAAGTTCAGTTCCCAGCTCCAGGGCACCCGGTGTCCTCTTTTGATGCGAACACACTTGTGCTCACATAGTGTTCGCTCAGACGCATAAGTGAACATCAGAAAATAAATATATTTTTAAAAAATGTGCCTGCATAATCAGTCCTTAGGTGTGGTCCTATCATCTCAGGTCTGTGGGGTAGCTCCGAGAAAGGGGGACATTTTCCAAGGTGTGTCCTCGTCCTCACGGACAATCACTGTCATCTGGCACTGGTCTGTCTGTTCTATGAGGCTCTGCTGTTTCTGGAATCAAAGGTGGCAGGTAAGACAATGACTGGGATGTGAGGTCCCCTTACAGGGTCTAGGACAGGACTTCAGAAGCTGATAGGACAGTGCCCTGTGACTCTCACCTTTGTGATTTTGGCCTTGAAGGAGACTGAGAAGGCCATGGTCCTCCTGGTTCTAGACAAGAGCTCTGTGAGTGACACACAAGGCTGTAGGCATGCAACCCATGTAAAGCAGACAGCTACGGAGCACAGACAGACTCATCCTGCCTTAAGATACCAGCATCTACTCGAGGAGTCAGTCTTTGCAGCAAAAGTCACTTCTAAGTGCCTATTACAAGGTGTGTGAGAGCCCTGTACCCTGTCACCATGAGCAAAAGATCTAAAGGGAGTGCCAGTTAGAGTTGCCCTGGAATGCACAGATCAAAGGTGTCCACAAAGGCAGTGGGGACTGAACCCCTAGCAGAGCAGCAGTCAACCTGTGCCTCTTCTTTCAAAACTTTATTTTCATCATTGATTTGTATGTTTGTGTGTGCATGTGTGTGCATGTGTGGGGGTGTGTATGTGGAACTGGGGTGTGAGTCCTTCCACCATGTGTGGCTGGGGATTGAACTCAGGCCATCAATCTCGGTGGTAACTGCCTTTACCAGCTAAGCCATCTCTGTGCCCACCCACTCCTCTTCCGGTCCCCAGTGAACACCGTCTATTCCTGGGTCCAGCAGTCCCCACCATACTGTGTAAGAGCCTGGCCTGCTTGCCCTTCCAGCCCCATCTCAGGATCCCTCCACTTCCAGACACTCTAGTCTTGTTCCCAGACTCTTCGATGCCTCTTAGCTCTCACCCCAGGGCCTTTGCACATGAAATTCCTTCTGTCCTTGTGGACTCTACGCCCATCTCCAGCTGCTGACCTTCTGCTTAAACCTTCCCTAGCTCCAGAAAGCCCAGTCCTCTCTCCTCTGGCTAAGAGAACTATGTGGATTTCTGTCCAGCCTGAGTCGTCAGGTGTATCTCAGACAGAATAGCAGGAGGAGTCGAAAGAGGATGCTGGCACCTGGTGCCTGGGTATGGACCCCACCTGGCACAGGTGCCCTATGGGCAAGGGTACCCAGTGAGGGACATTCTCTCTCTCCAGTTCTGAGTGCCACTTAGTTCTGGCTAGGGGCCAACTGGGGGCAGGGTGAAGGATTTTCTTCGGCTTCCCTAGAACTGTCCAATGCAGCAGCTGCCCTGAGCTGGCAGGGCAGTGAGGTCCTGTGGGGATCTGGAAGGTATTCAGGCCACAGACTGCAAGGCTTGGCTGGTGGCAGGCTCTGCTCCAGCCGAGTGACCTCTGCCTGTGATCCCTCTGGCCATGTTGTTTTCTTAGAACCCCAAACCTTCCCTGTGCCTCTAAGGACTCAGGGCCTCCCTCAAACCGCCTCCCTCCCTCAGGTACTGGGGAGGCCCTTGGCTGGCATTAGTCACTGGCAAGTGCTGAGCATCTGACTTGAGACTGGACACTCAGCTTCCCCATCTGTGCACGGCAGGCCCGCACAGCTGTGGTGAGGGTGTACCCCACAGTTGTGGTGAGGGTGTACCCCATCCACGGGGGCGGATGGTTCACAGCTACTTAAGAAGCTTACTGCTCCTGAAGAGGATCCTGGTTCAGGCACAGCTGAGAGCTTACCTGTAATCACCTGTAATTCCTGCTCCAGGTGACCTGGAGCCCTCTTCTGGCCTCCGCTGACACCCACACTCATGTGCACATACTTACATGCAGAAACACACACACACACACACACACACACACACACACACACACACACACACACACACACACACACAGAGAGAGAGAGACAGAGACAGAGGCAGAGAGACAGACAGAGAGACTTTACAAAACAGGTCTTTTTTTTTTTTTTTTGATTTTTTTCAAGACAGGGTTTCTCTGTGTAGCCCTGGCTGTCCTGGAGCTCACTCTGTAGACCAGGCTGGCCTCGAACTCAGAAATCCGCTTGCCTTTGCCTCCCAAGTACTGGGATTAAAGAAAACAGGTCTTTTTTTAAAAAGTGCCTGGCACTCATCTGGCCTTGACATTGTCACTTCTTTTTCCTGTCCCTGCAGAGCTGCTTTTCCAAAGCCCTGTCCCCAGCACTTCACTCTGGAAGTATGCACCTTACTGCTCCCTCATAACAGAAGTGGGTTTCCAGCCCTTCTGACAAACTGATGGCTTAATGTATCTGACAGAGACACTCTCTCTGGTAAGAAGCGGGCAATAATGTTGCCTCGGGCACAGGTATTTGTGGTAGGAGCTTCTGAGTCTGGAGATGCTCTCATTGAGAGTCAAGAGCTTTGAGCAAAGAACAAGATGGTGGGAGGAGGGGGAAGCTGGAGGAACTGGGGTCCTCAAAACATGCCACAGGAAGTCCCAGCTTCTCCACTCCTGGCTGTGTGATTTTGGCCAAGTGTCTTAACTTCTCTGAGCTTCCTGGTCTCTGAAACACAGGTAATACTTGCGTTGTTCTCAGTTCTCATTGCTGGAGCCCTCCAGTAGAGCTCAGTACAGCACAGGGCTCATTGCGCTGCCTCCTTTGCTCGTTCTTGTGAGCCGGCATTGGTGATACAGCCAACAAATTTAATAGCCTGACTCTGCAGAAGCATCACTGAGAGGACTCAGCAGAGGTCTGGGGACGAGCAGATGTGTCCAGAAAGTCCACCAATCCAATTTCTCAGACTCACTGAGTTCTCTACCCTGGGTCTGGATAGCCAAGTTTGTAACTGAATGAGTTTCCAGGGGAGGGAGGTCTAGCCAGGCCTGGAGACTTGCTCAAGGTCACAAAGTCCCAGGACCTCCCTTTCTTCTACGCCAAACCACCTCCTCCCAAAGTGTCCCCAAGTTTCCCATGGCCTGCCCAGTGAGAACATTATGAACCCAAGTGACAGGGACAGGCCAGGGAGATGGAGAGCAGCAGGCAGGGAGTCCTCTAGACATCCAGCCACTCAGTGCATAAGGCAACTGGAAATTTCCAGGCCCTCCCAGCAGGAGCAGCGACCCTGGTCAAGCCAGTACTCTACACAGAACGCCTGGCAGTCACTCAGAGACAACTTCCCAAGGAGGGGTGAGGGCGTCTGGCAGCAGGGGCTCTTGGGCCCCAGGCTCCATAGTCCTGTAGCTCCTGCCTCCCAGTGAGCCAGTGGGCATTGGGAAGCAGGGGCAACTAAACCCAGACTCTGTCGCTGCCCAGCGGGGGGGGGGGGATTGGGAGGGCAGGACAAACAGCAAAGTGCCTCGGGCCTCACATCTCATATTCTCAGTGGTGGGGGAGTGCGGAGAGGCTCAGAAAAGCTAAGTGAGGGCCAAGGGGACAACAGAGATAAGTGGAGTGGGGGTGGGGAGAGGAGGGGAAAGGGAGACAGAGAGGGAGAGACACTATTCATCTCTACAGAAAAACCAAATTACCACATTTGCAGAAAAAATGAATGGTCTTAGGATGTTTAACATGAAGTGAGGCCACTAACTCAGAAAGAAAGAGCACAGTAAGCATCTGTGTGGCACGGGCACGGGTGCATGCAGTGTGAGCACATGTGTGCGGATGTATGTGTGGGTGCAGTACAGCACGCAGTGTAAGCGCATGCGTGTGTGTGTGGGGGTATGCTATAACATGCAGAAGGAGACTAAGGAAGGCGTTATATTGGGGGTTACGAAAGACTGAAGGCAAATGGTGGACATGGGTCAGAGAGGTAGAAAACTCATTGTCTTTCTAGATCTAACTCTTCATGGATTTTTGTTTCATTTCATTTTGTTTTGGGTGATGGATAAGTGCATAAAATATATTAAATAGTGAAGTATAAAATCTAATATGAAGCCCTACAGCTTCCGTTGCAAATGGCCAGTCTAACTGCATTTTAATCCACTGAGTTATGGGGTTTTGTTTGTTTATTTGACGCTGGGTGGTGCGAAGGGACGATCTTCTCAAGTCCCAGTCTCAATTCCTCCAATTTCAGGTTCAGAGCTCTGAGTGCTGCTTCAGAACTGGGCCCCCGCTAGAGTTCCCCTGCCATGGCTCTCCGCAGACATTGCTAATCAATCCGGGAGTGCCTTCCCTGTAAGCCATCCTCCTGTGCTTCCAGCAACTTCTTAGGCAGCAGGACACAGTAGTATGTGGAGCCCTTATGGCAATGGCTGAGGTATGACTTGTGTCCAGACTACCACCTGGAATGGATACAGTCTCCGAGAGGTCTCAGGGCTGACTTGGCTGAGTGCAAAGTTCTGATGGGAGCAAGGGCAAAGGTCAGGACATGGTAAGCTAGAGCCATGTCTCATCTTCCTGCCCAAATCTTTATATGTAGGGGTGTGTGTGTGTGTGTGTGTGTGTGTGTGTGTGTGTGTGTGTGTGAGTGTGTGAGTGTGTGTGTGTGTGAGAGAGAGAGAGAGAGAGAGAGAGAGAGTAGTCTTTATAATATGACTGGATAACAAACACATTTAGATCCCAAGGGGTCTCGGTCCCTGTTCCTGACGTTCGGAGATCCCTGGAGTCTCTGGCCTGGGCAGACTCTCTTTGAAGACACCCCATAGTGTGGCTGGCACCCTAATGGCTTCAGGATGGGGCTGGTTACCTGAGGAACCATTGTGTCCCAAGGACTGATTCCATGTGTGCCCCGGGGAGCCATTTTTGCCTGAGGTATGGGTGACACTCTTCCCTGTCAGCAACCCTGGCAGCTGTGGATTGGTGTCACACCATGGTTTGTGTCTGTGTTCCCTTGATGAGCACTGGGATGCTGTGGCCTCTGTGAAGAGCTTGCCTGGCCTGGTTACCTCTGGCCCCTGGTCAGGGAACGGCTCTTGCTGACTTGTCTGTAAGGTAAACTCCTTATGCTGAGCAGTCTCCTCTCTACCCATCACCCTTTCACCGGTGGACAGACCTCACCGCAGTCCAACATGGCCGTTTACTCTCACCGTGGCTGCTGCTGTCTGTGTTCTATCTTCAACTGTCCTCCAAGCACTTTCCCCCTTGCCTTTCACAGTCAGCCTCCAGTCCTTCCTCGGTGGACTTTTGCTTATCTGAGGAGTGGTTTGGGATAATTCCACCCCTGTGACAGTGGGGTTGCCCCATTGCATTCTGGGCAGGGGAGTACCTGTGTCTAGATTCGTTCCCTGTTTTGTGGCTCAGTTTATCTTTACTTGTGTGGATCCCTCACACGCCCCGGATAGGGGTCTCACCTAGCCCAGTCTGTCCTTGAGCTCTCTATGTAGTTGAGGCTGACCCTAAACACCTGATCTTACTACTTCTATGTACCACTGCCACCCTGGGATTACAAGAATCCACCACCAAGTGTGGCTTGACCCAAGGAAGCTTTGATGCTGTCGCTGAGAGTCCTATACCCAAGGTGACTTTTCCCTCGCAAATATAGTGCTGACATCAATTATTCAGCCTGAGCATTTCAGAACGAACTCAGAAAACATGGGCCAGGCGTTTTGTTGTTGAGGTCCCCTTCCAGTCCATCAAACCTGCACCTGGCAGAGAATCAGGGAGAGGGGCATCTGGGAGTGGTAGAGAGTGGAGAACTACAGGATCTGGTGACACCAGGACTCTTGCAAAGGGTTCTAGGTTCCACAGAAAAAGCTGTCACCCATCACAGGGCCTTTGATTCCTCCCTGACAGTAGCTGATGGGTTGATCTGGGACTGTGCATAATTCATGAGCCCCCAGCAGCTGTGAATTCTGAGCAGATCTTTGCCACAGTATGGGCGGAGCTGAGCTGGAGAGAGGGACATGGCATATGAGTCCTTTGAATACCCATGTCCTGTCCTGTTGCTACCAAGAAGGTGTGGGGGAGCAAAGGAGGCTCCAGGGATTGGAGAATTCGGCCCATGAATAGAGGTGACGACTTGTCTAGGTTCTCAGAAGGCAGAGAGGACATTAATCCATCATCTCCCTCAAGCAGAACACACCCTCCAGAGGGTTGCCAGGGACCCCTCAGGCCACCTCAGCACCCACAGCTAGCGGGGATCCCTGGAGCATGTGGCTGACTCTGCAGCCGGCACCCTACTCCCCTCCAATAAGAACAAGGCTGGCAAAATGACCCAGTGGTGAAGGACTTGCATTTGGCTTCCCAGCAACCATGAATAAGCTGAGCTTGCAGGGCAAAAATCTGTCACTTAGTGCTGGGGGCGGGGCGGAGACAGATGGATCCTGGGGCTCAATGGCCAGCGAGTGATGGTTAATGAAAGACTTTGTCTCAAAAGACAAAAGTTGGCAAGGTGAGGACAGTCGGGGCCATACCTGATGACTGGAGTCCATCCCCAGTAGTCATATGGTGAAAGGAAGGACCAACTCCCACAAGATGTCCTCCGACCTCTACACACGCACTAGGGCACACACACACACACAGAGAGAGAGAGAGAGAGAGAGAGAGAGAGAGAGAGAGAGAGAGAGGCAGACACTGACAGAGACACAGAGAGACAGAGGGAGAGACAGAGAGACATAGACAGAGAGACAGAGAAACAGACAGAGACGGACAGAAAGAGTACAAGGTTGAGACCCCCAGAAAAGGTGCTTCCCTCCATGCCCAGTTGAGCCCTGGTCTATCAGAGGCAACACTCACTTGGGTTGAGCGTACCCATCCCGTTTGGCTCTCTGGGCTGAGGGTTCTCTGTCTTGGGGTGTAGCCTTAGGCAGGGCCTTGGAACTACAGACTTTGTCTGAAGCATAGAGCAGGATCCACACTAGGCCAAGAAGCACAAAATGCATTTGACAGCTGTTTGAGATGCAGTCAAACATGGTGGCTTAGTACCCCGAGATCAGGCTCCCAAACCCAGCAAGAGCAGCACCACCCCGAACTGTCCCTTCCCTCTCTCTCCCTCCATTTTTGTTTGTTTGTTTTTATTGTTATGGTTGTTTTCTCCTTCTGGAGTCTTGCTCAAGTGGGCTTTGAACTCTTGGCCTCCTAAGTGGGGGGACGGGCACTGTAGGATGGTGAGCAATACCCATCCTATAGATTTAAAAGAATAGCGTCTGCCTATAGTGAACTCAGGGTTGGGGTCGAGGCTGATCAAAGATCCATCCAGTCTTCCTAAAGTGGCTGCGCTGGCCACTGCGTGGCTAGGGACAGGTGCTGGGGGTCAGATGGGAGAACCCGACTCTGCCTCTGACTTTCTGACAGGAGCTTAGCCAGGAGTATTTTTCAAATAATTACGTTGTTCCTCTTTTTCATTTCTGTTTTGGTTGAGAACATTGATTTTTTTTCTCATAGTATAGATTTTTTTTCCAGCTGCAAAAGTAATACATACATCAATGTTTTACTGTTCTCCATACTTTGCTGTATTTAAGTTTTTTTTAGCATTAAAAAAATGCATGTCTAAGATGGTGGCAGATCTCTGAGTTCGAGGCCACCCTGTCTACAGAGCGAGTCTCAGGACAACCAGGACTATACAGAGAGGCCCTGTCTTGAGGGGAAAAGGTGTGTGTGTGTGTGTGTGTGTGTGTGTTTCAAACCCCCTAAAGCAGAGAAACAGAGAAGCTGAAAGAGGGGCTGGAAAGATGACCCATGGTTAAGATCACCTTCGCTCTTGCAGAGGACCAGAGTTCAGTTTCCAGCACCCAGGTAAATCACAACCGCCTGTAAGTGCAGCTTCAGGGGATCTGTGATTCTCTTCCGGCCTCCATGGACAACTGTATGCACATACTCCCCCACACAGATGAAAATAAACCTTAAGAAAAGAAGAAAAATAGAAAAGAAAAAGCCAGAACGCTGGGCCTGGGTGTGCACACCTTTGATCTCAGAACTCCGGAAATGGAAATGGCGAAGCAACAAGTGCCTGTGACCTACACCCAGCCTGGTCTGCACTGTAAACTTCAGGCTAGCCAGGGCTATGTAGTGAGGCCCTGCCACAAACAAATAAACAAACCGTACAAAGACAACAAGGCAAAATAAATGTAAAAAGCTCCGTCCCCCTGCCCCTGCATTCAGAGATCTTCCAGGGTCACAGCAGAGACATCCTACCAGAGTTAGCTAGTGTGGTAAGAGCACACCACATCAAACTTAGTTGTTTTTTTCAGATGAGACCCCATGTAGCCCAGGCTGGCCCCGAACTCCTGTTTTCCTGCCTCTAATTCCCAAGTGCTGGGATTATAGGTGTGTATCACCTTACCAGCAAAATCCCGCACTTTCACCTATCTTAGCCCACGTTCCCTTGGCATTAAGTATAGGCACACTGTTGGCACCGCCATCTGTCTCCCCATTTCTCACTAACTCACATGTCCACGCCTCAGCCCCTGGGAGAGGCAGTGAGCGGAGATGGAGACACTTCGTTGTGCAGTAATTGTAGGTGCCAATGTGTCAAGGCTTGTAGACACCCAAAGCTACTTGATGTCATGGGGAAACTGGGTCCTCTGCAAGAGCAGCCTGTGTTCTAACCACTGAGCAGCCTTTCCAGCCCCAGGTTTTCCCTTTTTTAAATAGACTTTGATAAGCTGATTCAGAAAGAAAAGGAAAGCCAAGAAGATCTCAAGGCTGTTGCTGCCAGACTACCAGACTCAGACCTGTTGTGAGGCCAATGTCACAAGGACATTAAGTGACTGGCCCGAGGGATGGCAAACTGACCCTCAGAACAAGGAGTAAATCCAGATATAAAGTCCCCCCAGACCCCCCCTCAGCTAGGATAGTGTCTGCTAGGATAGTCTCGGTGTCTTGGAGGTAGACCATCTCTAAACATACCTCAGAGATAAACAAAGTTGCCTGTGGGAGGATTAGAGGGCTTGAAAGCCAAAGGGGAAACTGAGGAATGGAAACAGCTCAGATAAGGTGAAGGCATCTGTGGTGGGACAGCACTAGCCATAGCAGAGAAAACGAATGTTCAGGACCGCAGTGAGGCCTGTCCATCAAAAGAGCCCAGAACAAAGACATGGCGGCAGGGGTATTGAGTGGGGATGGGTGGGTGGGTGGGTGGGCAGGACAGGACACTGAGGGAGAGATCCCAGGGTGGGAGCTGGTCTGGAGAAAGGGGCCAGGGCAAAAGGCACATGCCAAGAGAGGGCCCAAGGAGAGAGCCAGAGCGAGCCAGAGAATGACCCAGGGAGGGAGAGAGTCAGAGGACACAGGAAGTGGGCACAGGGAGGCTAGTTCTCAGCCATCCTTCTCAAAACATTATGTTTTAGAAGTTAGTAAAAAAAGACTTATGGAAAGAAATGTTACAACAGGCTCACAGGAAAAGCAAGTTTCGCACCAAGCTGGGTGGTGGTTACATAAAAACAAACCAGAAAACAACTGTCTCAGTTACTGTTGTCAACTGGCAGGATCTGGACTCACCTCAGATGCAGGCCTCTGGGCACACTGCCTGTGAGGAAAATATTTATTAAGTTAACTGAAGTAGGGAGACACACCTTAAAAGTGGGTGGTGACAGCCGGGCAGTGGTGGTGCACACCTTTAATCCCAGCACTCTGAGGGAGAGGCAGGTGGATTTCTGAGTTCGAGGCCAGTCTGGTCTACAGAGTGAGCTCCAGGACAGCCAGGGCTACACAGAGAAACCCTGTCTCGAAAAAGCCAAAAACCAAAAAAAAAAAAAAAAAAAAAAAGTAGGTGGTGACAATCCAGGACCAGGGCCCCTAGACAGCATCAAAAGGAGAAGCAGAGGCTCCTGGGATGGTTCAGTAGGTAAAATTGCTTGCTGCCAAGCCTGACGACCTAAGTTCAATTCCCAGGACCCACGCAGTGGAAGGAGGGACCGGCTTCTACAAGTTGTCCTCTGAATCTCCACCCATGTGCTATGCAAGGCGTGGGCATGAGTGCTTGCCACCAAAACTGATGGCCTCACATGGTAGAAGGAGAGACCGGACTCTCAAAAGTCATCTTTTGATCTGCACTCACATGTCATGGCCAATGCACTCCCCCCCCACATATGTACACACAAATAAATAAATATTTTATATTGAATGCAGCCTAGAACTGGAAAAGGTGAGCCTCTATTCTTGGCAGCAAGCAGGGACTGAAGAAGGATGCAGGGACTTGACACCCCAACGCCACAGCAGCAGCAGCAGCAGCAGCAGCAGCAGCAGCAGCAGTGTAGCCCAGGAGGAGTGGTCCCCACATATGCCTCAGATCCATAGCTGCGTGAAAAGCGGGCATCTACGTGGTAGAATGTCACTCACCCTAGAGGAGAAGGAAAATGTGCTGACATATGCCCCAACACGGTGAGCCTTTGTGGACATTTTGCTAAGTGAGAAATAGCCAATGAGTAAAGGTTAAGCATGGACAGGCCCATCTAGGCAAGAGACCTGTGGGAGTCAAGTTCAAACAGAGCGGAGGTCAGGGCTGAGAGGAGGGGCTGATGTTTGTGGGGGCATTGGGGAGGATGAGTGTCCTAGAGACGTATAGCAGTGACTGCCTCACAGTGATGGCGATGTGCGTGCCTCATGTCACCCAAACCACGCCCTAAGGATGATAAATGTTATGTTATGCATATTTTAGCATAATAAAAAAAATCAAAGAGCCAGTGGAGAAGACTGGTAGAGAGATCTGAGCAACAGGAGTGCCTGGCTCTGCTCCTTAAACGGCACTGTTCTGCAAGAAGGAGCCCATGGAGCATGGAGGCTGGCCCCTGTACCACCCTGTACCCCAGTGGTGGAGCCCGGGTGGTGTCCTTCATAGGAAGGCAGAGGCCAGAGAAGTAGAGGACCCAGGCTGGTGTTTGGAGGAAGCAGCTCTGGGAAAGTGATTACAGTATCTTCCTAGGGGAGCCCATCAGCTGTCTACACAAACTAAAGTAGCTACAATGTTGCTAGGCACCATTGCCTTACCGGAGGGCAGCATACAAGTCACCTCTGATTGGTGGGGATTCTAGGCAGTCCATGACTGAACAGAGACACCCAGGGCCTGTCTGTGATCATGTGATTGCCTAGAGGGCTTTGAAGTACAGCTTAGGCGTCATTCTGTGACTCAGTTTCTATAGCTCCCTAAGTCAGAGAAAGGGCTGCAGTCTGGGGTTTGCAGCAATATGGTCACCATAAGACTGGTGAATAAGGTTCCATGTGTTTTAGGAATCACGGGTGTCTTGGTGTCTGTGGTGATCTGGGGTACAGGGAGAAGGCCCAGAGGCTGCAGGGTTGGGTTGCCCTGGCTAGAGAAATGATTGACAGGAAACTGATGTTGCAGAGAGCCTGGAGGTCTCACATCTAAGGTTTTGGTGATCCCTGTTGCTTCTGATACCCTCTCCAAGAGCTAAGCAACACTTGACTTCTAGACATGGTGCTGCCTCCTGAAGACAATCCATCACCTGACACCTCAGCCAGCCTTGCCTGTTAAAGGCCACATAATGAGAAGATGCCAATACAATATTTATATTCCTCCCAAGCATCTGCTGAATCGGATTTTCTGCTTACAACCCCACACCCCTCCCAGATCCCCTATTCCTCTTCATCATCTATTGGATGGAGGGTTTTGGGGCCAATTGCTGGGAGGATTTTTTTTCCTTCTTTTAATTTTCTGTATTGGGTTTAATTAAACCAAGGTATGCATGATCCTGTCGGATCATATAAAAATGGACCACTTTGTTGCATGAGGAAAAACACCAGCATAAATTATTGATTCATCTTCATTGAAATTAATCTGCCAATGACTTTCCCCGGCTGGGGTTGGGGCAGGGACCTGGGGCACCCTGTGATGTGCCAGCACAGACAGCATTTGAAAGTTCTATCTCACAGTGACATGAGATTGAGTCAGAGACAGCAAGAGGTGTCAAAGACGAGCACATACTCAGATGCCACTGTGAGGACTTGTATGCAGTTTCTAGCGTGGCCCTCCTCCGGTCCTCCAGTCCTGCCCTACCCACAGAGCACTGAGGTTTTAAGAGATGGGAGGATGGAGCCGGAACTTCATGCTGAGTTGTTTGAATGTTTACTGAAGAGACAAAGTAACACAAACTCCAAAGTTATTACCCAAAACAGTGTATGCGAGAAATGAAGTCCCAGGCTACAAAGGTAACTCCAGGCCTGGATTTCTTTGCTGGAACAACCTGACATCTGCACAGATCTCCTAAGACAGTAGACAGAAGGGCGTGGCCTTAGTGTCCGGACAGGGAAGTATTGGCCACAAGCTCTCAGCAAGCAAGTGGGCTTGATTCAGGAGGCAAGGTTGATTTGCTATTCTAAAGCCAGTCAACAAAGTAGAGGAGGCACCTCACATGACTGCTGCTATCAGTGCAGGAGAATTACTCAATATATTCATGAAGGAAATCCCTTTGGAAACCAGAGAGGAGACTGCTTGCCTTGAGAAACAGTGTTATGGGGCGGCTCACAACTTCCAGCCCTAGGGGCTCAGCGCCCTCTTCTGCCCCCTGCAGGACCTGCACTCACTCGTGGCCAGCACTGCCACAGACACATAATTAAAATAAAATTAATCGTTTTTAAAAATTAGACATTCATTCTAGAGGCAAAGGCAGAGGATCTTGGTGGGTTTGAGGACAGCCTGGATTATATAGAGCGTTCCAGACCAGTCAGGATTGAGTAGTGAGACCTTGTCTCAAAAATTAATAAACAAACAACTAAATGAATACCGCTTCTCCCAGCTCTAAGCCTGGAGGCACGGCATTCGCTCTCCTCAGCACCTTTACTAACTCACTACCCTCTTTGATGCAATTAGAATTAGAAGAAAAAAGGCCAGGCAATGGTGGCGCACGCCTTTAATCCCAGCACTAGGGAGGCAGAGGCAGGCGGATTTCTGAGTTCCAGGCCAGCCTGGTCTACAGAGTGAGTTCCAGGACAGCCAGGGCTACACAGAGAAGCCCTGTCTCGAAAAACAAAAACAAACAAACAAACAAACAAAAAAGAATTAGAAGAAAAAAAGGTTGTCTTCAGTCTTAACAGATGATAAAACTATACACACTGAAAATCTAATAACATCTGCAGAACATTGGAATAAGTAAACTTATCAAATTTATTACAAGCATGGTTAGTTTCCTTATTCTAGAAAAAAAAAAAAAGGAGAAATGTAACAAAATAACTGACAGCAGCATCAAAGAAAAGAAAACACTAGCTGGGTCTCAACACGTGGGAAGCTGAGGGGGGAAGGTCATGAGTTCAAAGTCAGCCTGGGTGACATAGGAAGATTCTGTTTCAAAACATTAAATGAAACTAAAGACCTATAAAGCTAAGTGTGGCGGAGCACATTCCTGCAATCCCAGCCTTTTACAGGTGAAGGCAGAGGATTAGAGTTCAAGGCTATCCACAGCTATGTAATGAGTTCTAGAGTAGCCTGTGCTACATGTGATCCTGTCTTAAAAAAGAGTAGTAACAATAAGTAAATAAAAATAAGTAAAATGAAAATCAAACATTGAAGGATTAAATTATAGAAAGACTTGTATATCAAGTAAACCTCTGGTGTATTTCTTAAATTAATTTCATTTAAGGAGTGTGGGTGTCAGCATGTATATATGTGCACTATGTGTGTGCCTGGTGCCCTCCGAGGTCAGAAAAGGCATCAGACCCCCTGAGACAGAAATTACAGATGATTGTGAAACCAAGTGTGTGTGCTGGAAACCAAACCCGGGTTCTTTGCCTCTGGTCTCCTGTGAGGCCAACTCTCCAGCCTCAGCAATTTAGTTTTTGTTTCTTTGCTGTTTTGTTTTTAAGGAGTTATTTATTTATTTATTTATTTATTTATTTATTTATTTATGTATTTGTTTGTGTGTGTGTATGTGTGTGTGTGTGTGTGTGTGTGTGTGTGACCAAGGAAGGCAGAAAGTCTCGCTTCTCCTGTATCTGGAGTTATAGATGGCTGTGAGCTGCCTGCTGTGGACGCTGGGAACCAAACTCAGGTCCTCTGCAGAAGCAGTAATGCTCTTAACCACTGAACCACCTCCATTAAAACCACTGAAGTCCTTCCATTAAAAACAAAACCAAACAAACAAACGCCACCCCCACACCCTAAACCCCAGGATCTTATGTAGCCCAGGATGGCCTTGAACTTGCAATGTAGCTGAGGCTGACTTTGGAACTCCTGAGTGCTGGGATTACAGGTGTGTATGGTGTTTGAATGGAACTCAGGGCTTTGTGTATGTTAGGCAAGCACCTCACTGAGCCAACTCCCAGATAGCCCCCCCTACCCTCTTTTGAAATAAAAGGCATCCTCTATGTGGGAAGAGTGCCGCAAAGCAGCAGCGCTCATCTCGGGTGCTGTGCTTATGAGATATTTTTTTATTTCTTCTTTGTGTTATTCTTTATTTCTTCTTTTGAAAATAGTGAACATGTATTATTTATGCAATAATTTTTCAAAAGAACTTATTAAAAGAACTTTACAGCACATTTTATTGCTTGGGCATTCTCTAGGGAATACCACAATGATTCCAGCAATTGATGGGCTTATTTGTAAGCAAAGCAAATCGCTTCCAGTCGACTTAAGCAGAAAATGAAGTCGCCAGCCAGGTGTTGGGGGTTCTGGGATCTCCAGAGGACCCAGCTGTGAGTGTGGAGCCTGTGAAGACCAGAAGAAGGACCCACAACAGCAGAGCTGGGTCAGTGGGGATGCAGAGCCACTGTCACTTGCTTGCTCGGTCCCTACCTCTGCCCAGGACATCTCTGAGGTGGCCCATGACCATGCCCCCCATGACCAGGTGGACTCCCACTCCCCTGCTCCTGTCCACTAGCCTCCAGGGAAGGCCTAGATCTTGCTGCTGGGGGACCAGCAGGCCAGGAGTGTATGTTTGCTCTGGACAGTTGGGACAAGAAATGGAGGCTCTGTCTACAAAGTAAGATCCTGTGTCTAGAATAAAAGAGAATGAAATCAGAGATGGAGAGTGTTGAGAGAGCCGGGCAGTGGTGGCGCACGCCTTTAATCCCAGCACTTGGGAGGCAGAGGCAGGTGGATTTCTGAGTTTGAGACCAGCCTGGTCTACAGAGTGAGTTCCAGGACAGCCAGGGCTATACTAAGAAACCCTGTCTCAAAAAATAAATAAATAATAAATAAATAAATGAGAGAGAGAGAGAGAGAGAGAGAGAGAGAGAGAGAGAGAGAGAGAGAGAGAGAGAGAGTTGATGGAGACATCTGGACACAGCCAGGTTAGACCAGCCTTTGTCTTCTGGGTCAGTTCTCCCACTGGTGGCCTGGCCACGCCCCTCTGGTCCTTGTATTCTTTACTGCTGCCTTGTTTCCAGGCGAGGATGTAAACTTAAGCTGTTTCCTTCTGTTTGCTTACAAGAGCTCCCGTGCAGCTCTTGTGTAAGTTCTCCTCGTTTTGCGATAGATCTAGCCGAGGGTGTAGGAGGCAGAGGGGTGGGGTTGGGTCTCCCTGGAGGACAGGGGTACAGGACCAGGGTATTCCAGCTCATGAGCTGTAAAGTGCTATCACAGCTTTGCCTTTGCTCTGCATCTTCTGCCCCCATTCCCCACCCCACCCCACCCAGATACCCCTTGTGTGCTCTCCTCAGCAGAGGATCCCGTGGGTTTCCAGCTTCTCTTTCCAGAAGCTTCCAGTTGCTCACAGCTGCAAACCCCATCACCATACTCCTCTCCTTGGTTTAGATTCTAACTGATCTCTGCAAGACTTCATACCAGGGATGGGAGCTCAATGGTTAAGAGCGCCAGCTACTCTTCCAGAGGATCTAAGTTCAATTCCCAGCACCCCGCTGCTCACTGCCACCCATAACTCCAGATCCAGGTGATCCAATACCCTCGTCCTTCCTCTGCAGACACCAGGTACATGGTGTACAAACATACATATAGGTATGTGTCTTAGTCAGGGTTTCTATTCCTGCACAAACATCATGACCAAGAAGCAAGTTGGGGAGGAAAGGGTTTATTGAGCTTACACTTCCATGCTGCTGTTTGTCACCAAAGGAAGTCAGGACTGGAACTCAAGCAGAGCAGGAAGCAGGAGCTGATGCAGAGGCCATGGAGGGAAGTTACTTACTGGCTTGCTTCTCCTGGCTTGCTCAGCCTGCTTTCTTATAGAGCCCAAGACTACCAGCCCACAGATGGCACCACTCACAAGAGGCCCTCCCCCCTTGATCACTAATTGAGAAAATGCCTTACAGCTGGATCTCATGGAGGCATTTTCTTAACTGAAGCTCCTTTCTCTGTGATAACTCCAGCTTGTATCAAGCTGACACACAAAACCAGTCAGTACAGTATGGATTCATACAAATAAAAACAAAACAAAGCAAAACTTCAATATTAGACTTCTGCCTTAGGATTATTATTGCTGTGAAGAGACACCATGACCAAAGCAACTCTTATAAAGGGAAACATTGAATTGAATCGGGGCTGGCTTACAGGTTCAGAGATTTAGTCCATTATCATCATGGCGGGAAGCATGGCCGCTCTCAGGCAGACATGGTGCTGGAGAAGGAGCTGAGAGCTCTACACCTGGATTGGCAGGCCTGAGAGAGAGAGAGAGAGTGAGAGAGAGAGAGAGAGAGAGAGAGAGAGAGAGAGAGAGAGAGAGAGAAGAGAGAGAGAGAGAGAGAGAGAGAGAGAGAGAGAGAAGAGAGAGAGGAAGGGAGGGAGGGAGGAGAGAGCGAGCATCACTGGGCCTGGCTTGGACATTTAAGACCCCAAAGCCCACCCCTAGTGACACACGTCTTCCAACAAGGCCACCCCTAATCCAACAAGGCCAAGTTGCTTTCAAATAATGCCATTCCCTATGAGTCTATGGGGTCCTTCATTCAAATCACCACATCATCTTTGTGGCCATTAAGCAGCAGGTCCCTGTCCCCCACTGGAGGGTTGTGAGATCCATGTCTAGACCCTTAAGCTTGCTGGACAGAGAAGTTGAGTACAACCCTTGGGGGTTAGCCATCCCTAAGTTTCTCTAAGCACTCTTACATGCCTGGAGCGAGGGAAAGGCACACAGGGATGCAGGTGGGGGCCAAGCTGCCTGCTCCTGATGGAGCAATTACTTCAGCCTTAGGGTGGGGGAGTGGGTGGGCTGGGCATTCTTGCACACATCATTATATTCCAGATCCCTTCAGCTTGGTGTAGCCTTATGCTGGGTTCTGGCTGTGGAAAGCCCAGGGGAGCAATGGGTCACTTCCAGCCTGGTCCATAGAAATCTTTGTAACCTCTCTGCTGTCTCGTCCTCAAAGCAACTTGGGTAAAACATGTGCTTAATGGCAAAACATCTTTGAGCCTGGAGCTCTGAGTGCTGTAGATAGCCCCTGGCTAGTCTTAAATGCACCAAGGTCAGCTAATGGTGACCTTGAACTTCTGATCCCCCTTCCTCTGTCTCCTGAGATGGGATGGCAGACATGGGTCACCATGGAGGCAGATTCTAATTTCTGCCTTAGAAAAGAGGGATCTAAGTCCCATCTTCTTCAGTCAGAGGGGCTTGGTTCTGCTTCAGCCAATAGGACCTGGCCGACCAACCCTCTTCCACTTCTGCCTGCCTAACCTCCCGTCTTGGACTGTGCAGGCTTGTTCATGAAGGCTACCTTCCCTCTGGCTGGGGTGGATCAAGGCTCTTCCCTTCTCAGAGCATCCTCTGAGAGGCTCAGCAGCCAGTGAGAGGGAAGATGGAGGAGACATAGCTCTGGGTAGGGAGAAGGATCTGGGGTCCCTGATCGCCTCTCTCTTAGCAGACTTCGGTGTGTGCATGTTGGCTAAGTCTCCGCTCAGATATTTTGTTACTCGTCCATTCTTTGACTTGGTGGATCTCTTATCCTCAGGAGCCAGAGGTGAGGGGTAGTCTTTTGCCAGCACCAAGGGCATAGCTACTCTTGCCTTCTGAAGCAAAGGCAGGGCTCTTCCCTGGCCCTGAGGTGGTGACCATCCTCTGTCCCCCAGCTCAGCCCTGCTACCATCCTCCTCCTGCCCACCGATTCTCACCTCGTTGGATGCAGCGGGCTAATGGCCTGGGGGTTGAAGGGGGAGGCCTGCTCCCTTCTTGCCTGTACAGAAAAATCCACCAGAAGTTTCCACTCAGGACTTACCAAGGAAGCTAGCAGCTTCACAGAAGAGGGCCAGCTTTTGGGGGGAGGGTAGGTATTTTTAGCTGAAAACTTTTGCCAGAAGAAAGGCCGCGCCAGGCCGGAGAGGGATGGACGTCATCTTATCTGGCTGTCATCTCTCATGCTCCAGGTTCCTCTAAAAGAGAGAGAAAGCCTGAGATGGCTTGAAGAGCTGTCCTCTGTCCGCACCCGCCCACCTGCTGCAGCTGCACCCGAGCTGTTGAGAACGTGAGAAAGTCATGGCTCAGAGGATCTGCAGTCTGTCTTCTATGTAAAGGAAGTTCTGCCTCAGCAGCTGGGCTCTCCTCGAGCTGGTGACATTCAAGGTCTGGAAGGCCAGTGCCACCTCCCGTCACCAGTCCCACATCTTTGTGCCTTTCACAGAGACGTGGTACCTGTTGGGTCGTGGGCCTCCCTTGGGTGGTTTCTTTTGCTTTGTTTTTGACAGGCTTTCACTGTGTAGCCCAGGCTGGCCCTGAATTCCCTGTTTCCCATGCTGAGCTCTGGTCCTTCTGCCCTTGCCCTGTAGGCTCTGATGAGGCAGCTCCACCTGGCTTCCTTTGGTCATGTCTGACTGGCCCTCCACACTCATTTCAGATGTCACCACCTGGGGAAGTCATGTTGGATGGCTCCAGACACTCGTCATTCTTACATAGTTGATAGACTGCTTGTCCCTAGGGTTCTGTTCCCACTGGGCTGAGGGACAAGGGGCCTCTCAGAATGCATGCACCCCTGGAGCAGGGGACCCGTCCACTCCACTGTAGCCGGTGACCTAGGGCAATTTCCTTATCCTCTGTAAACCTTGGCTTCTCTGAGTTAAAAGAGAGAAGACAGTCTCAAGTTGAACATTTTTGTGATGTTTGAGAGTTTGAGAGAGTCTCTGATGGTGCAGGGATGATGAACAGCCTCATCCATCCCTGGAGAGCTAGTGCTACCCTCTCAACAGTCTGAGTGAGGCTGTGGACAGGGACCTGGGCCTGGGTCACCCTGACCCTGAAAAGACCCACCTTCTCTTGGATTTTGGCATCACTTACAACCCTATGTGACCACACAGCTGGCCTGTGGCCTGCTCCCTACTGCTCTGAGACAAAGTGGCAATCCTAGGAGCTACAGAGGGATGGATACCATCACCTGGGCAACTTCCTATGTTGCCCTGTTCTTATGCCCGAAGCTCAAATGCTTTGTTCTGTGTCTGTGCTTTGACTTCCCAGGGGCCGGAGGCAAGGCGCAGCTCTCTGTAGGATTGCTATGCTGGGGACTCAGCATTCAGCCTATGCAAGGTGGTACCTCTTAGCTGGCTTTCTTCCATTTACACCCCCTTGTGGCAAAAAGGTGAGCCCTGTTTAACTGAGATACTAGACATGGATTCTGCTGTTTGCTAGCACTGTGGAGGGAGCTCTACTTGTGTTCTGCCCTGGAATAACTAACACTGGATTTCCCCCCAAGAGATGACTCCACACTGCCATTCCTGCTTCCTGGTCTCCAGAACCATGGTGCAAATAAACTCCCACCGATGTAAATCTCCTGGGTGTGGCCTGTGCTGTTGCTATAGGTGTAGATAAGACAAAAATGCCTGCTTCAATCCCCAGGCTCTCTCGGTACTCTACCCGGTGGTGCCTGCCGCCACCTGTTATTTATTAAGCTAGAAAGACCAGGAGATGAATTTGAAACTGGGGTAGGGGGTGAGAAAGAAGCTAGAGGCCAGAGCAGAGATGGCCCAAGTCAGGCATCTGCCCCCATCCATGGCTTAGCCTCTAGCAGCCCCTGGGACCCATCCATCCACAGCCTGAGTTAAGACAATGAAGCAGTGGCTTTAAAGGGAGGTGACGTCATGGTCCCACGTGTGGTCCCTGATGGTCTAACTCACTCTGGAGATATTTCTGGAGCTGAAATGCCAGCTTCCTGCCTGGCACTCACGTTGATGTCACCATCCATCCAAGTTCACGGGTGGCAGGGTGACGGGTGGCTCACACTCCCCACATGTACACCCACATGAATCGAGGCTCACGGGAGCTGGGAGGAGCAGCAGAAAGAGAGGCTGGGAAAGGGAGAGGCCTGCGCTAAACGCTCAGTGTCAAGGGGGAGAAGAACTGAGTCATACTCACTCCAGTGACAGACGGGGAGGGTGGCTTCTGTGAGTTGACCCCGTGTCGCATTTGACGAATCCTCTTTCCCGCTCACTCACTTGGGAGGCATGGAAGGCACCTTGCCATGGCAAGAAAAGGGACAGTGGCACTTGCTGCCCTTGTCCCTTGCCTGGCCTGGGCCATGAGCTGGTTCTGTGAACGTTCCAGCACTTGGTTGTCAGATGGAAAGGAGCCAAACCCTTGTTCAGAGCCTTTTCCCTTCCTGGCAGGCCAGACCCTGGACTTCCATTGATGCTAACACACTGGATTATTTTAGGGAGCTGTTGGCAGAGGGGTGAGTTCATTTTGTGAGGAGGAAGCAGTGAGAACCATCTGGGGAGAAAGGGCCAGCTGTGAGGACATGAAACATGGCCATTAGTTGGCATGAGGGGTGGGGCCTCTGCCCACTACCCTTGTCCAGTTTACTGAAGAAAGGAGCATTGGGCATTGGGAGAGGGACATTATGGCTTCCTGCCTGCTCCCTCTCAGACCTGGGGGTTGAGGGGATTGTGGAGAGGTGTTGAGTGGAGCTGGCACTAAGCTCTGAGGCCACTCCAGGAGCCAGGGGAGAAAAACAACTCTTTGGTGAAGAGTCTAGTATCCATGTAGGTGCCATCCTGAAAGGGGACAGTCTGAGTGACTACTCTGACAAGAGACTCCGCGGCAGGCTGCACCATCAGCTAAGATGTCCCCACCTGCAGTGACATAGGAAGATGTCAGTTATACTCTGACAGAGGACAGCTGAGCTTGGGTTCACACCGGCCCTTCCAAGAACAAAACCACTAGTGGCTTGATTAAAGAGCAATGGGGGCTGGGCAGTGGGGCACACCTTTGATCCCAGCACTCAGGAGGGAGAGGCAGGTGGATCTCTGGGAGTGGTTCAGGTTTGCTGAGAAAGCCTGGTGACCTGAGTTCAATCCCCAGAGCCCAGGTAAGGAAGAGGGATGAAGTAGTCCTGCCTGTAATCCCAGAACTTCTGCAGCAATCAGGGTGAGGTACCAGTGGCGAGAAGAGAATCAGGGAGAAGGTTGCTTATGCAACACAGTGGGAGAAACAAGAGAGGCCCAACTTCTGAATGCCTTCCTGTAACCTCCAGGTAAGCCAACGGCAGATGCACGCACACACACACACACACACACACACACACACACACTGTTATCTCTCACACATACACACACAAACACAAGCACACACACACATACACACAGACACACACATACACAGACACACACACACACACATCATACACACACTCTTATCTCTCACACATACACACACAAACACAAGCACACACATACACACAGACCAACACACAGACACATACACACAGACACACACATACACAGACACACATACAGATACACACACAGACACACACACACACAATCTGTCAATATTTCTTCAAAGACGTGTTGAAGTTTTATCTACACTGAATAGAGTGGCCTTGTGAGGAAGGCTTGGCTTCCCAGGTATGCACCTCCTGCCGGGCACAGGCTGCACACAGGCTGAGACTGGGAAGAGCCTTCCCGGGCTGCTCTGCCCAAGTCAGAGCCCAGAAAAGCTGAGGAAGAGAACCCATGGCCTGCGGCTAAAAAATTAAAGTTGTTGTCCATGACTTGGCGGCTTACTTGTCACAGGCAGGAGGAGTGCCCGGTGAGGCGAGATGGAGGACAACACAGGCGTGGGGGAGGCACGAGAGGAGGGACAAGAATGCCCTCTCTGCTGTGCAGCCCCAGCCCTGGCACGGATGCCAAACTTCCAAAGCGGAGATGGGAAGCCACAGGCTGGCTGCTGCTTAAAGCTCGAGATCACGGAGCCGCTTTCTCTCCACAAGGCAGAGCTATGCTAATTAATTACCTTTCTTGACTAAAGATGGATGTGATAACCTTTAGCTGTGTGAGACAGCAGCAGCAACCAAACTAATGTGGTCTGGACACGGGTTGGCGGAAACGAGGTGTTAGTGATGGTGGGGAGCCCTGACCCAAGTCCAGTATCCAAGAAAAAAAGCCAACCTGCCAGCAAGCAAACAAGCCAGGTCCTCCGCAAGGTGACCTAAGGAAGCAGAAAGTTAGCTTGAAAGGTGGAGCTGTTTAAAGCTAATCAGCCATTGCACATCCTGTGCTCTTGGGATCAAGTTGGCTGCGAGCGGCAAAAACAAACAAACAAAAAACCAAAAAAACCAAAACCAACCAACCAACCAACCAAACAAAACAACAACAATGGCTTAGAGGAGACACCTCAGTTCTGTCCCGAGCACGGGACTTTGGCCTCAAGGTCCAAGATGGCTGCTTGAGCACCAGCCATCAAGTCCACACTTTTACTAGAGAAAAAAAAAGGAGGAGGGGACAAAAATGGGGCTCTTGTAACCACCCCATTAGAGACACCTCACATCAGCCACGCTTTGTTGCTATAAAAGAGCTGGGATGAGAAGTCTTTATCCTGGGGGGGTTGGGAGGGGTGTCTCTGTGAGAAAGGAACAATGGAAGTCTGGATCCCAGGAAAGGATGCAGCTGAGCCTGCTTCTTCCTAGTCTGAAGTTCAAGTACTTCAGCTCAAAGCTGCTGGTTCAAAACCCATTCCTGGTTGTGAGTGTGGCACCATGGGGGGTGGGGGGCAGGCTGATGCCAGGGAGCCCAGAAGAAAATGTAATGACACGGATTGTTGAAAGAGTAGGACTTAGTCATGTAAATCTTGACATTTAAGTCATGAGGCTAAGTGAGGAAAGCAAGAAAACTTTCTCCAGACAGAACACAAACTTAACAGTGGCTCCTTCACAGCCCACATTGCCTGATTCCCCTGTGCTCGGGCTTTGCGTGGATCTCATCTGGAGTCTAGGATCCTAGGAGGGGCCAGCCAGCCTCTGAGCAAACCCAAGGGTCAGGGGTAAGGAGGCCACGAGGCATCTTAGGGTTGGCCAGGCTGTAAGACGCAGGCAAGGGTGGCTTAGGTCAGAGCTTCTTAGAGTCCCTCAGGTTGGGACTTCATTTGGAGCTGTGATAAATTTGGCAACAATAAAACGCTTCTAGCCGGGCAGTGGTGGCGCATGCCTTTAATCCCAGCACTTGGGAGGCAGAGGCAGGTGGATTTCTGAGTTCGAGGCCAGCCTGGTCTACAGAGTGAGTTCCAGGACAGCCAGGGCTACATAGAGAAACCCTGTCTCGAAAAACCAAAACAACAACAACAAACAAACAAAACAAACAAACAAACAAAAAACAACAACAAAAAAACGCTTCTAAAATGACATGTTCAAAAATTAATCAAAAATCAAACACGTGGGTCTGAGGTTTTGCTGGCAGCATTTACCTGTGCTGTGCTCCCAGTTCACACCCACACAGCTGTGGTTCTGAACAGGAATGAGATGTGCACATCCTATGACGTCATGCATGCCTACGATTGCACACGGGCAAAGGTTTTACTTTAATTACAAAAACCAAAGACTTTTAGTATTTTCCTGCCGTCATTCCGCAGCATATAAATATCAGATTACTGCACATCTGAACTGTACTGCACTAAAATGTTCAGTTTTTAAAATTGCTGTTTGGGCTTCTGACTTCAGCTTCCTTTTAAAAAATTACCAAATGGGGACCTGGAGAGGTGGCTCAGCTGCTTAGGGCACAGACTTGCCCCTGCAGATGTCGGAAGTTCTGTCCCTAGCGCTCACACCAGGCAGCTCACAATGGCCTGGAACCCCAGTTCCAGAAGAGTCAACCCTTAGACCCTTGTACTCATGTGCACAAAGCCACACGCACTCCTGCACATAACTAAGAATAAAAGATAAGCCTAACAGAACAAGTTGTTAAGTGAGTCTGCTGGGGATGAGGGCGGGATTTTCAATAATTTCTTCAATGGCAGGCTCTTGCATGTTTGTGTGAAGCGGTTCTCTCAGCACCATCGGGTAAGTAAACCCCAGATTTTACATGCAGGCCACCCCCGCCCCACTAACATGTATGTAAGCCGGAGGCTATTAGGTGTCTCCCTCTGTTGCTCTCCACCTTATTCCTAGAGACAGGGTCTCTCACTAAACCTGGGGCTTGGTAACCCCAGCAAGGCCCAGCAACCCTCCTGTCTCTACCTCCCTAGTACTGGGATTATAGGTGCACATGGCTGCACCTAGCTTTTTTATGTGGGTGCAGAGGATTTGATCTTCATGCTTGTGGGGCAAGCACTTTACCCACTGAGCCATCTCCCATCCCGCCTCCATCTTTTCTACCAATGTCTGTTTTCTGGTTGAAAAACACACGGGCTCAGAGTTGCATCTGACTGTGTTCTTAACCTGTCTCCTTCCTGCCCCACTTGTCTCCTGCTAAAGAGCACTGCTCAGGTGATCTGCAGAACAATTCCTACTATGTGCTGGTCAAATGTTTCTTCAAGATCTGCCTGTGGTTAGAAATTTGGAAGGAAAGAGACCTACTGAGATAGGGGCCTTCTCACCAGCAGCAGCAGGGCTCACAGGACCACTGTGATGACCTGGGCCTCTAGGTGAGGAGGCATTTGGCAGACATCTCCATGGTGATGTGCCCATTTCTTCCTTGCATGTCCTCATGTATAGGTCACTTAGCCCAGTCCACAGGGGGTGAAGAAGTGCCACCAAGCCTTGTGATTGTAACCTAGTTCTTTGATGACAGAAGCAGGTTGAAGTACTTGAAAGCAGATGTGTGGATCCTGAATGTACCCTGGGGACAGATTACAGAACTGGAAGGGTCTTGCAGGAGTCGCTGAGGAAGGCTGAGAGCAAAGAGGGCTTGCCTGTGGCTGTGGGAAGTCTGGCCATTTGGTCACCTAAAGTAGAAAAGGAGATCTACTCAGAGAGCCCCACACTGTCCTGAGACTCGCAGCAGAGTCTGAGGAGTCTCTAAGCTGTCCATGGAGCAGTGGGAGGAGTCTCTAAGCTGTCCACAGCACAGCAGTGGGAGGAGTCTGAAAGTCTCTAGCTGTCCATAGCACAGTAGCAGGAGGAGATGTGCTACAAAGACAGACCTGTGCTTAAAGAAACTGTTAGTAATGTTAGTACAAAGGAGACATAACTTTCTGGGGTTGAAAACAAACCTTCCATTCCCAGCCTCTCCAAACAAAAGTGTGTGTGTGTGTGTGTGGGTGTGTATGCATCCTCCAGACTAAGATTGTAGCTTGGACAGGACCCTAAGGCCACTGGTGAGACCTCAGATTTCTGAAGCCTATTGTTCTCAAGATCAGTCCATTTGTTTTTAGCTCCAGACTTGCCCTCCATTGCCAGGACTCAGGAATAGGTCTGGCTGGGCCCCTTCACTAACTTTTTCCTTTGCCTGCTGGCTTGACACCATATTTTGTCACAAGACATTACAGGAAAAGTTTTTCTCTCCCCCATGTTCCATGGCAAGGCTCCTGTAGAGTAAAGCCTGCCAGCTCCCCAGCCCCCTCTTTTTGGCTATTGGTCAAGTTCAGCAGAAATGAGTGTCTGTTTTTCTCATAGTATTAAACAGGATCTAAGTGTGTCTCTTTGTCTGAGTTAGCACAGCGATTATGTGTGATTTTGTGTGTGAGTGAGGACCTTATTCTAGAGTCCAGGAGCAGGTGAAATTCTACCAACCAGATCAAAGCACATAATAGACAGAAGTGAAGGTGGGTACTCCCCAAACGCAAAATGAGGGTCCTCAGCATGTGGCCTGGCCATGGCATCAACATTCTTCTGACTCCCTTGGGGCAGTCACAAACAGGGCTCGAGGCACGTAGAACTCTCATGGAACTCCCCAGAGATGCCAATGTCCCACTCTGCAGAAAAATAACTGTTGGGTGAGCAAATGAGGGGCTCGTGGTTATAGACAGACAGACAGACAGACAGAGTCAAGAAGCCATCAGTGAGTCCCTAGCTGGGAGATTACCTTGGTTATGTGGCCAGGCCGTGTATGCCTGGGGTCACTGGTGGAGTAAGAAGGGTGCCTAAGGAAGGTGCAGAGAGCAAGGCCTCACTTGGAGTCAGAGTGGAAGGGACAAGGGCTGGCTCACTGCTGCAGGTTTTGAGGGTGTCAGGAAGCTGTGTGAGCATGTAGCTGAGGATGGCCCTCAACGCTGACACAAGGAAACAGCCTGTCTCTGGAGCTCCCAGAAGGGTTGACAGCCCTGTCCCTGATGGAGGCTGTCTTAGTCAGGGTTTCTATTCCTACACAAACATCATAACCAAGAAGCAAGTTGGGGAGGAAAGGGTTTATTCAGCTTACACTTCCATGCTGCTGTTCATCACCAAAGGAAGTCAGGACTGGAACTCAAGCAGGTCAGGAAGCAGGAGCTGATGCAGAGGCCATGGAGGGATGTAACTTACTGGCTTGCTTCCCCTGGCTTGCTCATCTGGCTTTCTTATAGAACCCAGGACTACCAGCCCAGGGATGGCACCACCCACAAGGGGCCCTCCCCTCCTTGATCACTAATTGAGAAAATGTCTTACAGCTGGATCTCATGGAGGCATTTCCTCACCTGAAACACCTTCTCTGCGGTAGGTAACTCCAGCTTGTGTCAAGTTGACACACAAAAAACAGCCAGTACAGAGGCTTACACCAAAACTGATTTTGGACTCCTGACCTCTGGAACTCCGTCATGTTTGTGCCATTGATTCCGTTCAGTCATGATTTGTGCAATCCTTATGCCGGCTTACAGCCCCATTGCCTTCAGGGGACCCTAATCCCCTTCCTACCCCTTGCTGAGCTACACCCAGACCCTTCCAGACCCTTCCAGCCCAATTCAGAGGGAGCTGTGTCTTCTACCTGCCCTGCTTCTTTTGTGGGTGCATAATTCCGCCTGTAGCTGAGAGCAAGCATCCTTCTATAGATGCACCCCCTTCTTTGAAGAGTTAACTGCTCAGAACACCCTGCTTGGACCAGCCCAATACTTCTCCCCAGTGCCATGTAGGGCTCCCTGCTCAGCACTGCTTGGCAGGAACATGTAGGATTGCCCAGTGCCTGGCTGTCAGCATACAGGAGCAGGGGCTCACTCACAGACGGTGCCCAGACATAAGGCATGCTGAAAGTTTGAGATCAGCTTGGTCTATCTAGAAAGTTCCTAGCTAGTTAAGGTTACAGAATGAGCCCTGTCTCAAAAACCAAAACCAAAACAACAGCAATAGCAACAGCAGCAGCAGCAGCAACAACAACAAGAAACAAAATCAAAAAGAAAACAACCACAATAAAAAGGACTGGGTCTTATGGATCCTAGCCTGGCCTGGAACAGGAAATACAGATGAGGTTGAGGCTGGCCTTGAACTTCTGATCCTCTTGTTTCCAGTTCCAAGTGTTGGGATTAGAGGCGCGTTCCACCACACCCAGTGGCAGACCTTACTTATCTAATGAATATTCTTGGGCTTGAGACTGACCCCCTTTCTGATCGTGGGCTCAATCACGGGATCTCCTTACCTTTCCAGCACTGAGCTCTGAGACTGCCGGCTAGGGGAAAGAGGTGCCTGGCACCTCCTGTTTCTCTGTGACTCTCAGGCACTCCAAGTGCACCTCACATGAAAATGAACCCCAACAATCTACTCCTTGCATTGCTGGTGATGTCAGGAGATGTTCAGGTGTTGTTGGCAAGCCTCTCTCTGGTGTTAGTAGCAAGTGCTGTTAGTTTCAGTGCTAGGAGAGGCTGTGGAGCTAAGCTACAGTGGTCCAGGTCAACGCCATATCTCTGTCTGAGATGGCACTGAGGTGGGGCACTGTTAGAGAGCTGAGGGTGGTGTCACACACACACTTACTCACAGGGGGCTGAGGGTGGTGTCACACACACACTTTCAGGGGACTGAGAACAATGTCACACTCATACCCACAGGGGGCTGAGGACAATGTTACACACACAGCAGGCTGAGGACAGTGTCACCCCTCCCCACAGGGGGGTAAGGACAGTGTCACACACACATACACTGTCACACCCACAGGGGACTGAGGACAGTGTCACACACCCACCCACAGGGGGCTGAGGACAGTGTCACACACCCACCCACGGGGGCAGAGGACAGTGTCACATACACAGGGGGCTGAGGACAGTGTCACACACACACCCACAGGGGGCAGAGGACAGTGTCACACACATGCACACCCAGGTTTTTCAGGTCAGGCCATGGCCAGTGGCCGGCACCATCTCCTTCATCAGTGGCTTTCTCTAGCCCTGACAGTGGCTCCAGAGTTTCCTAAAGCTGCAAGTGGCCTTCGCCTCTGCATTAGCTGCCTGCACTTTAGGTTGGACCTTGCCAATTTGCAAACTAAGAGAGAGAAACAGGAAAAAGAGCGAATTAACTGTGGCCTTTTGGCAATCATTGATTTGACCCTCTGGAAATGAAAGACTGGTACAGAGTCAAATATCAAAGGCTATAGCAAAAAACATGCTGCCTCTAATCGAAGCAAGGCGACAACGTGGTGCTGGCTGTGTGCACTTCAGGTAGGACTTGGGGAGGGCAGTCGTGTCGCTGACGGGTGCTTTGCCTCATGGCTGAGGCTGGACCACAGCATCTGAAGAGAGTAAGCCCACCCTCTGTGTGACCACCATCAGCCTTGGGAAAGGACAACGTGGCTTTACTACCTCACAGACTGAATGTGTGTGCCTTCTTTCCCATGATGGACTGAAACTTCAGAAATCATGAGAGCAGGTTGGCCCTGAACTCCTGATTCTGCTGCGCCCTCCTTCCAGATTCCAGGGTTATGGGCATGTGTCTATACCTGGCTTCCTTCATCTTTTTAAGGTGCTTTGATTGGTATTTTGTCAGGGCAACATGGCATCAGTGAAGGGACGTGTGGCCCGTAGGTCTTCAGAACAAGTTCCTGGGAGGAATGTGGAAGTGTTTGCTGCTGTGGCTCGAGCAGCCATTTAGTGCTGTGCTCAGCGCTCAATGGGAGGATCCCAGTGGGGGCTCGAAAGCCCCAAATGCTGACAGGAGCCTAGAAGGCCAAGTTCACGGGTCTCAGATGGAAAGGAATTAGTCTAGATGCCATTCAGTCACATTCCGGCAGAGCACTTGTGTGCATTTTGCCCATGTGCCAGGCTGACTTTAACGATGACGGCAAAGTTAATTTAGTGGATGACATCCAAGGCAGCACAGCGTGCAGGCTGTGGTGTGGTTCTTGTGTGCTGCGTTTGGCCAGGTTTCTAGTGAGAAGGGCAATAAAAGGCAGAGAGGAAAAGTTTGGAAAACTTGCAGCTTGCCTAGGAAGTGAGTGTGAGAGACAGGGCTGAGGGATTTATGGCTACAGACACTTTCAGGGATGCTAAAGAAGCCGAGGGCGGCACAGTGGGCTCCTGGGGAAGGCTCCTCGAGGAGACCTCAGGGATTGGCTGGACCCTGCCCAGCACTGCCATAAGGGTGTAAAGGTTTTCATTGAGATGGAAGAGAGTTCTGGGGCCCCCTCCCCATACAGACACACACAGACACACACACAGACACACACACAGACACACAGACACACAGACACACACACACACACACACACACACACACACACACACACACACACACGGGTGCGCGCACTCGATCTGAATAGTTTGCTTGTGTTGTACTGATTAGAGTTCAGTGCTCATGGAGAGGTTGAAATTCTCTTGGGTCATCTTTTGCACTCTTACTGGCAATGCACTGCCCTTTCCTGTATCCCACCTAACAGCCTTGTGAGCATTAGGTAAATCCTTGGAATGTACAGGGCTAGTTTCCAGCCAACCAAGAGGTGAAGCTGCTGTCAGGAAGCACCTGAGGCCTGGAGTGGAGGCCCTAGGTTTGCCGAAATCCCCTGGGAAGGTTTGCATATGCTCGGGCCAGGGAGTGACAGTATTAGGAGGTGTGGCCCTGTTGGAGTGGGTGTGTCACTGTGGCTGTAGGCTTTAAGACCCTCATCCTAGCTGCCTGGAAGCCAGTATTCTGCTAGAAACCTTCAGGTGAAGAGGTAGAACTCTCAGCTCCTCCTGCACCACGCCTGCCTGGATGTTGCCATGTTCCCGTCTTGATGATAATGGACTGAACCTCTGACCTGTAAGCCAGCCCCAGTTAAATGTTGTCCTTCTAAGAGCTGCCTTGGTCATGGTGTCTGCTCACAGCAGTAAAACCCTAATGAAGACATCCTCTTACCTATTATTCCCACAAAGGTATTTTGAAAGTGCCTTGATTTGTGGCTTTCTTTGTCCTAAGAAAAATTCAGTCAAACTGTGGCCAGGTTAGAACCTGGAATTTGAAGTGACTCAAATCTGTTTCCTGGGCCATTGCCACTTGAATTTGGCTCAGAACAAACTGTTCCTTGTCTTCCTTGAGGGGAGAGCTGTGACTTTGCTGTCAGCACAGCCCTGCTAGCCCTCCTGGTTTGAACATTGGGGTCATGTATATGGGGTCTCCCTGTACATTTCTTACAACTTCCCGTGACGTATAGATTAATTCAAAATTAAATATTTAAAAAATGCCATGAGAAATTCATTACATAAATCACTGTCACTAAATGGCAGAGACTCCAAGGGACAGGCAGAGTCACCGATGTCCACCTTAGGGGAAGGGAGGACTAGGGCTACATAGGTAGAGACTGTTTCTCCCAGAAGCCCTTGCAGCTAGACACACTGTGGAACTTACTCCTGCTGAGGGGCTATGAGAGAACCCTCAGCAGCCCAGGACGGCTCTGAGGTTTAGGGCGTCAATGCTGGAAATAACAAATTTAAGAGAATAGTGTGTGTGTGTGGGAAGCGGTTTTTAGTATACAATTCTGCAGAAACTAGTACTAACATAGAGAAAAGTAAAAAAAAAAAAAAAGGTTATATGATGATTTAGGACAAGATGGTATTTTTTTTTTTAAAGATTTATTTATTTATTTTATGTATGAGTACACTGTAGCTGTCTTCATGCATACCAGAAGAGGGCATCAGATCCCACTACAGATGGTTGTGAGCCACCCTGTGGTTGCTGGGAATTGAACTCAGGACCTCTGGAAGAGCAACCAGTGCTCTTAACTACTGAGCCATCTCTCCAGCCCAAGATAGTAGTTTTTAAAGCTCTATGATTTTAAAACACTCCTGGTCCCATCTCACCGGCCTAGGATGACGCCTTATCCAACGGGTGGCTTGGGGCTGAGTGCTTCCTGCTTATCTGTGACCCTGATGATGTCATACTAAAAACGTCTCGTGTTCTCTAAGCGTTTTTCCCTTTCTGCAGCTGGGAAGATTTCCTGACTCAGTTTGCGCACAAAGGAACTGGGTCCCCAAGTAACTGCCTGGTGTTGCCTGTCCACTGCTGTGGGGCTTTTCGGGGAGAGGGGCACATAATCCTGAGGCTCCACATTCTGACCTTTGCTGAGGGGACCAGCAGTTTCATAGTACACAGTGTGACCTCGCTTTCCACGGCAGCCATTCAAAAGGCCTGCAGAAGGCCGCAGCCTGATACTCTGGCACTTCCCAGCTAGCAGAAAGGACCACATTCTTTCCCTTGCTTTGTTTATTGGCATTACCTAATTCTAAGGGAACATATGGGCTCCTTTTGTAATTAAGAGCGAGCCTCTGACTGAGATGGGGTGCCAAAGCCCTGAATCAGCCTGGGTGCTTGGTGCAGGCAGTGGGTGCTGCTGGGCTCTCTCAATGCCTTCTTGGGCTGGCTCAGTAGCCTTGGTCTCCTACACCCTATCCTGTCCCACCCAGTGTGCTTTGGGGTTCTCTTGTCTCCACTGATCCCAGGAGAAACAACCCATTCATGGATGAAGCTTGTAGCTGTTGGGACACTCTTGTCCCTCAGCTGGCACACTTCTTCTGGCTGGAGTTCCTCTTTGGCCACTGGTCACCTCAAGGTTGTCACAAAGGGGGACCTTGGTGTACTTGCAAACTTGATAAGTTTAAAATTTCTGTTTATTTGTGCATGTGTAGCATGTGAGTACATATGAGTACATGTATGTACATGTATGGACATGTGTGGACTTGTGTGGACATGTATGTACGTGTGTGCTTATGCACCCGTGGAACCAGAGGCTGACGCTGAGTGTCTTCCTCTCACTCTCCGCTCTCTTCTTTTGCTTGCTCTCTCCACATATCTATGTTTGCACGTATAGCACTTTATGTGTTTGGCACACTTGTACGTGTGGACATCATACTGCTGTGGCATTTGAAAGCCGGGTGACAGGTTTGTGGAATGCTTCTCTCCATTTACCCTGTGGGTCCTGGGCCTTGACTCAGGTCGTTAGAGTCTGGTGGCAGGTGTCTTTGCCAGCTGAGCCATCGCTCCAGTCCTCCACCATACTATTTCTTGAGACATCTCTCACTGTCCTGGCTGGTTTTGTGTCAACTTGACACAAGCTGGAGTTATCACAGAGAAAGGAGCTTCAGGTGAGGAAATGCCTCCATGAGATCCATCGGTAAGGCATTTTCTCAATTAGTGATCAAGGAGGGAGGGCCCCTTGAGGGTGGTACCATCCCTGGGTTGGTAGTCTTGGGTTCTATAAGAGCAGGCTGAGCAAGCCAGGGGAAGCAAGCCAGTAAGTGACATCCCTCCATGGCCTCTGCATCAGCTCCTGCTTCCTGACCTGCCTGAGTTCTACTCCTGACTTCCTTTGGTGATGAACAGCAACATGGAAGTGTAAGCCGAATAAACCCTTTCCTCCCCAACTTGCTTCTTGGTCATGATGTTTGTGCAGGAATAGAAACCCTGACTAAGACACTCACCCAATCTGGAATACACTGCTTTAGTCAGGCCGGCTGGGCAGTGAGCTCCAGGGATAGGCCTGTCTCTGCCATGTTGTTGGGGACTATAGACACATGTGTGGCTGTGCTACCTTTCATGTGTGGTCAAGGGCTTGAACTCATCTCCTCATCCTTGCTCAGCAAGAACTTTAGTTGCTGAGCCTTGTCTACAGCATGTTTTGGTTTTACTGAGACTAGGCCTCCAGCTGTAGTCCAGGCTGGTCTTGAACTTCTGGCCATACTCCTGCCTCCCTTTCCCCAGTGCTGGGATTAAAGGTGTGGGCCAGCACAGAATCAGTTGAGATTCTCTTTGGTTTAGGGAGGATAGGACAGCAGACCCTGGGAGAGCCTGCTGGGCTAAGGACTGAAGGCTAATTAGCCACCAAGTAAAGGACAGCTAGTGTCTGGTCGTGGGGCCTTGGGTGAGTTTTGCACACCTGTGGAGAGCCCTGCAGGCTGCTGTATCATCATGGCCAAGGCAGGACGGGATTGGTCTAGTCTTCTGCCCAGGGTAGGCCCAGGTGAGCTCTGCTCGTCTTTAGTGTGTCAATGGAGACATGAGGCCAGGGCATAGTGTACAAAGGCCAGTTTGCCTATTTTGTCTCTACCAGACCTGGATGACACCTCCTGTCAGGTTTGCAGGGGGTCCAGATCTTGTGAGAATTCTTCTGGCTGAAGATGTCCTTCCTCCGCTCAACTAGGGTGACCTTAAAAGCTCTCAATTTAGCACCGGCCCCACTCACTCCAAATGTAACGGCAGCTTCTCGAGTTAACACTGAAAGATCACCGTTCTGTGGTGTCCATGGTGTTAAGTGTTAAAACATCACTCGATACCGAAAGGCCAATTCCCGATTTAGTTCAGGGGGAAAAAAAAATCTGGACAACCTTTCACAGGCCTGCTTGCTCTATTCTGTCAGTTGCTAATGGGAGCCAGAGCCACTGGGCAGCAGAAGGCATGGGGCAAGGGCCTGGCTACCCAGAAGCAGTAACTTCCAGCAGGTAGGCTGGAACTCGTGGGGAGGGAGCTCAGACTTTATCCAGCCCTTCATGTCTGTCACGTGTCAATGCGTCCACCAGGTTCCTCATCTGTAAAGTGGGAACTCCACACGCCTGCCCGGGATGGAGCTTGGTGGCATACATAAAGCACTTGGTAGAGACAAGATGAGAGATAGAGGGTAACAATACACTCCCATAAGAGACATTCCTTGGAGGTCTGGCCAGACGCCACCCTTAGAGGGGGTGAAGGGTCTCGTGTTGCCTAGGCTAGCCTTGAGCTTGCAATGTAGCTGAGGATGGTCTTGAACGTCTGATCCTCTCTCCTGCCTTTACCTCCTCAGTACTGGGATTATAGGAGGGTACCACCACACCGCCAGGGCTTACGAGGTGCTGGGGCTTGGTGTATGTTAGGCAAGCAGTCCACCAAGTGAGCCACATCCACAGCCTCAAGTCACATGACAGTCACTGTGGCTTTCTTCATCACCCTTTAGCTCGAGGACCTGGGGAGGGTCCTCCTGGAAGCAGTCTCTGGTCTCCCTTACAGTACCCTTCGGAACTGACCTCTATCCAATTTGAGGTTTTACATTAACCTCAGGCCAATGTCTCCTTTTAACAGCTGAAACCCCAGTCGGGCCATCTCACACTGATCTCTAAGCAAGCATTCAGGATTTCCCCCGTTCTGGACTTTACCATTATCACTCAAACTTGCCTTCCCAGACAGAGATGGGAGCAGCGGACAGACACAACTCTGGTGTCTCCTCTTTGCCTCCCTTCATTAGTGAGTGTCTAAAACCAGAAAATCAGATTTGAGATGGTTTAGCAGGTCATGACACCTGCCCCCAAGCCTGACGATTGACAGTCGTGATACCTACCAAGCTGTCTTCTGATCTCACTTGTGGAGCAGCACACGTGTGCCTACATACATATGTACACGTGCACATACAATAAACAAACGGGTGCCAAGACGGGAGAAGGAAGACAACCAGAACAGCAGGCGCGGCTGGGGTGGCTGTCTCACAGCCGGCCTGTCTGCTTAGCCAGGCTTCCTTCTTTCATGATGAACAACTTCCACTTTTAATTGGTACAGAGGAAGCCACTTACCCACTGTCTTACAGCTAGCAGAGGGTAGGAGCACAGGTCCTGGGCCATCCGTTCATCAGTCGTGTCTGCTGACCCTGCTCCTCGGTCACCCTCAGCTTGTGCTATTGTGTAGGGGATTTCCCTTTAGTGGCCTAGGCAAACCTGCTGAGATGGAATCCTGTCATCCCTGGAGGCAGAAAACAACCCTTTGTCTTAAAGAATGTGTTTCTGAAGATGACACAGAGGCTACAAGAACAAGACCCTTATTTTGAGTGGGAGCACCAACTTGCCTAAGGCTGGATGAGGGGTCTCCATGCAAAGTCACTGTTAGAAGCAGGCTGGAACAGGTTGGAGAGCTACAGAATGAATGGGGAAGGGGCCCAGAAACACAAATGGTTCAAAACCAAATCGCTTTCTCACCATGTGCCCCGTCCTCACTGAAATCTCCTTGGTCCCCCGGGACAGTTCCACATTTGCACATCTCTGAAGGTGCTGGCTGCCAGCTGGCAGTCACGAGGCGATCGTCACTCTGCACATGCCCCAGCTTGGTCACAGCCAGCGAGCTGCCATCATACCATGTGAGCAGTGCACACCTCGGCACTGTACTTGTCATTAAGTGTCTTTGGAAAGATCTGCAGTCTTGAGGCAGACTCTCATTGCTAACCCAGTGTTGTGCATTTCCTTTAAAGCCATAAACGAGGATCTTAGGAGACCAAGGAGAGGAGGCCCAGAGGAAGTCCATGAAGCTGTGTCACGGCCTGTAATGGGGGTGGTGTCTCTGGAAGGGATCTCCTACTACAGGCTGAACAGTCAGATCAGACTGAAGGCAGAAGAAATGGTATCTTTGATCTTAGCGAACTACGGCCTAGAATGCCAAGACCCGTGCTGATTGACAAGCAGGCCTCTCACACTTCCCAAATGTGCGGTAAAAGGAACAGTGTTTCCCAGAATCAGGTCCTCTGGGGCCCATGTCACTGTCACTGGAGTGGCTGCAGTGCGGAGCACTGCTCATCCTGGGAGCACGGAGGTAGCAGGGGTGGGTCTGAAGGTCTGAACTTCCACAGACTCCCCACTTGGCACTGCTGCTGGGTTAGGGCCCCCGTATTGAATGGCACTGTGGTACATATCTGTCAGTCAGTGATGGCTCAGAGGCAGAGTACTGGCATGCCCTTCCAGAGGACCCCGTTCACTGCCCAGTAACCACAATTCTGAAATTCTAGTCCCAAGCTGCATGTGGTGCACAAACATTTAGGCAAATCACTCATAAACAAAAAAATGTAAAACACAAAAGAAAACAAACAGAAATCTTCCTGCCTTGGTTCCTGCCAATGTGACAGACAGGTGGGAAAGGGCTGGGTGGCCCAGGGCCAGTCAGGGATTAGCCGCTCTTCTGTAATCAGTTTTCTGTGCACACCTGTAATTCCAGCACAAACCGGCTCAAGTTTAAAGCCTGCCTGGGCTACCTAGTAGGATAAGACAACTCTGCCTCAAAACAAAAAACAAACCCCCAAACAAGAAGCAAGGAAGGAGGGAGAGAGAGAGGAGGGGGGGGACTTCCTCTAGGCTGGGCAGGCGAGCCCTCCACAGGGAAGCCTTTCACCAAAGTGGGAGTGGCTTTGTTAGGAAGGCTGGAGAAGGTTCTCAGAGATCTACAAGGTGCAGAGGCCAAGCAGCCTGCACTAGTGGCTACACTAACAAGTGCTGTGGCTGCTGCTGGGGGAGGGGCCCCGCTCTAGGTACCTGTGGTGCTGACTCCATGGAGCCATCTGCAATTCTCTCCAGCACCAGTGACCAGGCCATAGCATTGCCAGCACTACCCCCCCTTCCCCCCAGAAACAGTAAAGGCAGGCAGCCGTGGAAAGAACTCACTTTTCCTATAGGACCGTGAATGTCTTGCAGGGTCAAAGCCTGCTTAAGCTCTATCCTTGGGCCACTAGGCCTTCCAAAAGGGCAATTGAGGGGGGAAAAAAGAGCCCCCCTTCCCCCTTCCCCCCTTTTGAGACCGGCCCAGTGGCCCAGGCTGGCTTCTAACCCTCAATGCAGCTGGAGATGACCTTGAACTCCGGACCCACCTCCGAGCCAGGATTCCAGGCCTGCACCACCCTGTGGAGCTGGAGATACAAGGTTTCTCCTCCTAGCATGCCCAGCCCAAGGACTCTGCTTCAAGTGCAAACTTTTCTGGTTAAACTGAGAGAATGTTAGAAATCCTGTAAGAAGCAGGACACAGAGCCTTGTCCAGGGTACAAAACTTTATTGTTTACAAAAATAAGTTACAAAAACCAACCAAGCACAACCAACGTCAGAGTAAAGGGGCTCATCCCAGTCACAGCTCATGGAAGCAAGACCGGGGCCGCACACAGGGAAGGGGCAGAGCGTCTTGTTACCATGGGTAACAGTTCTGCCAGGGAGAACAGCGGCAGACACCTCTGTGGTGACGGGTCAGGCTGCTCTGGGGTCACTGCCGGCAGGTGTCATGAAAAGCTTCCAGGGTTCGGAAGTCTCTCCATGTTGGGGGAAGGCCATCTTGTAGAAACTTCCCACAGCGCTGGCACGGGGCCTGGAACAACTTAATGTAGCTCCTCAACCAGGTCTGAAAAGAGGTAAGACAGAAAGGAGGGATCAGGGAGCCCCCTCAGTTGCCCTTTTGGAAGGCCTAGTGGCCCAAGGACAGAGCTTAAGCAGGCTTTGACCCTGCAATACACCCAGGGTCCTATAGAAAAGCTGTCTCCCTGTGACTCAGTACCGATGCCTCCTGTTCCTCCCAGATCTTAGCACAGCAATCCCTACTGTCCAGAGCTGGAGTGCTCCCCAAGGCTATCTTGGTACCATTGCCAGGTTCCCTGTTTTCTGGACAGCTGCCTCTACCCCTTCTCTCCCATTCTGAGCAGTAGGCACAGGCACAGCTCAGAAGAGCTGTGAGATTCTGTACCAGGGAAATGTGCTCTGAGCTAATCTCATTTCAGAGGTTGTCCCTCTCTGTCATGGTGGGGCCTAACACAGCTGGGGCGGCCCCAGTGTCACCAAGTAACATAATAAGTGACAGTCGTCCACCCTTGAAGTTGAGAGCTGAAGGCTCCCAGACATCATGCATACGGATGAGGTGCAGGTAACTCAATTCCCTACCTCAAGGAGACTCACGGGCATAAAGGCCTAGGACCCACCGCCACAGGCAGGCAGCCCTGCGAGCCAGGCAAGTCACACAACTCACTGCCCAAGGTGTCAACGCAGGGACAATAACCTCTGAAGAGGTTATTGATACAAGTAGTTCCCGAAGGGCAGATCTGGCCCACCCATAAGCTGGTGTGGGGTTTTGGAAATAAAATCAGGAGGATGATGGGTGATGGTCTGCTCTACTTCAGAACTCCCTCATTTCAGTCAAGAGCAAAGGGAAATGTGGAGTCATGTCAGGTAGACATGTAGCATGTGGACCGTCACGTGCTCACTCCTCAGCACGGGGAAGGACTCTCTGTGCCTTTGCACTGCGCACCCAGTGGCTTCCCCCCAACACCATGCAGTCAGTTCTCAAGCCAGGCTTGTGTCTTGTGAGGAGTAGCCTCTCTCTCTAAGAAGCTGTGACAGCGAGCTGCCAAGCAACACTTCTTGTGGTCACTACTGCTCAGACCAGCAGGCAGGAATCCTGGCAGCCATGGTAGTGTGGAGACAAAAGGAGCTTCCTGGACAGGGAAGAGCAATGGCTAGTGACATCCAGGGAAGCTGTCACTAAGGTGGACTGACTGCAGGGTCTGTGGAGACTGCAGCTGGCTATGTGACCAGTCCTGGGGGAAAGCCCTGAGGTATCTGAGTAAACACTGGCTTGTTGTGATCTGTGTTCAGCTGCTCTGAGCTTGCTCTTGCCTTGAGCTCCCACCTCTGAGATTTGAGGAGGGACACGGCAGGGGAACTACAGATTCATCCTGTCGCTCCTACATGCTCAGGTCCAGCCACAGGGCTTGACCGGTTAGGAGTGGACAAATCCACTCCTTCCACAGTGCTGGAAACTTCTGAAAGGCCACTTCTATGGGCACTGCTTGTTCAGCTCTGATTGAAGTCCCAGGGATTACCTGGGGCGGGCTCCCCAGATCTCTCCCTAGCTGGAGGGCCTGACCTGAAGCCACTTACCATGAAGGACCTGACCACGACGTCTGGCATCTGGGGTAACTGATAGTGAAGCAGTGCAGTGGTGGCATGGTCTGTCACCTAGGATGAAGGACAGTTACCATTAGCCAGAGGCTGCTAGCTTCATAGCGACAGCACTGCTGGGATGCCCCAGAACCCCTCCTTCCCACACCTAAATTAAAATCTCAAATAGGAAAATTAGCAGAGTCAGGACAGGGAGGAGGCATTGTAGACAAGAGGGCATAGGCCTGGAGATGGAAGAGTGTGGGACATATGGACAGGAAGAAGCATGGGAGAGGACAGGGTGTAACACTGTGACAGACAGCAAGGGAGCAATGACTTCATCCAGTCTCCATGCTCCTCAGCCAGGCTCTGCCCTGCCAGCTTCCACAGCAGGCCTGCCCCTTGCTCTGGTCCTCCTCCCCACCACCATTTCTGGCCTCCCCAGATCTTCTGGGGACCCACCCAGGTCTCCTGACTTCTCAGAAAGGTGGTAGCAAGGTCAGGGCCCAGATGGCCTGAGGTGCACAGAAGGCACCAGAGATACAGGCACTGTCTCCTGGCCTTGACCCCATCACTCTCCTTGGGCCTCAATAGCTCATTTTCAAAACAAAGGGGCTGTTCAAAGACGCCCTGCAGGTCTGGCCAGCCCTGTAGGACCATGAAAGGCAGCCTGGTTTCTGGTTGAGCTAAGGTTTAAAACTCTGGAGACCCAGTAGGGGGTCCCCATCAGGGGACAATCATACAAGGGTGGGCCCCAGGCTCCTGACACTAGGCAGCAGCTCTCCTTAGGTCTGTGACCTTCAGTCATGTAAAGGCAACCAACACCCCAAGCCCCTCCACAGGTAGAGGTGTTGTCACACAGCCTCAAGACATCCCCATTTTATTGAGGTACCTAGAGGCTTAGCCAAAAAACTCCCATTCCCAGTCACTCCTCCCTGCAAAAGGTATTTTAACCTCAGGCCCGCCCTGAGAAAGTGAGGTAAGGTTTCACTCATCACCATTCTCCGCCATGACAATAAACACCCTAAAACCATAGACTGTCTTCATGGGGATCCGCAGTGGGGAACAATGGAACAGACCTTCCTCTAAAGAGCCTCATCTAGTTTAGTTTCCTGCAGAAGGCCTCTCAGCGTTCCTAGCCACAGCCTCTACCAAACCAAGCCAGCTAACCATTAACAAGCCAAAGACTCAGTCCCCGAGGAACCCAGTTGGGCTCCTCCCTGCCTTTCCCCCTCGGCCCCTGGCTAGATCCAGCCCATGGGCCCCCACTCCGTTCTCAGCTCTTCTGTGGCATCTAGTGGTGCCTAGGTTGCCCAAGAGCCTGAGAACCAGATGGAGCTGGCTCTGTGAAGTCCTCGGACTCAGGCCATGCTCCCCCACCCCTGGGCAGTGTCCCTCGGTTTCTCATAGCTGGACACCTGCCCGGTGGTGCTGTGGGGTGAGCAGGTCAAACTTCTCGAGTCTTGCCTCTCCCTGAGGCCCGAGCCCTGGGGTGGACGTGGACACACACCATTTTAACCCAACACATCCCCAAACTAGTTAGGAGTTGACTAGTGAGAGGTATATTGAAATTAATGGCTTATCTGATTGTCCTCATTAGAGACTCTTAAAAATTCTAAAAACATTTTCTTATCTACTTGGTGGTGGTGGTGGTGGTGTGCACGTGCGTGTGTAAGAGCATGTGCCACAGAGTGGGGGCAGAGGACAGCCTCCAGGAGTCAGTTCTCTGCTCCCACCGTAAGGTCCTGGAGATGAAACCCAGGTCAGGCTTGGCAGCAGGCGCCTTCGCCTGCTGAGCCATCTCGCAGGCAGTGGAAATTCTTGTCATTACAAATATAGTTAAAAACAAAAGAGAACATGCCAGATAAAATCATTAACTCTGAGAACAAGAATCAACACAGGCCCAACACGCACGGACTTGTTGGTCCCCAGCCTCAGTGGGATACTGTGACACACCAGTGGACGGCAGGCGCACAGCAGCAGTGAGGCAAACTATTTGTGGGCAATTGGGAGGGCCAGTCTAGGCCTGGGCCAGTAAAGATCGTCCTGAAGTGTACCACAGCTTGAGGGTGGCTCTGCAGCCAGGCAAGCTGGCCCAGGATCCCCGAGTCCAAAGGCGAATTCAGGCCCAGATGGACTTTAACCCATAGAGGTTGTGGCCCCGTGCTTCATGGCAGGGGATTCCCCAGCGAGCCCCACTCCTCTCTCCCGCTCAGCGCAGCATCCTCCCTGCCCTCCTCCCCCACGCCCCACCCCTGCTCAGCGTGCTCCCTGCCCTTGTTCTCTCCTTACAGTCTTCCTACGCGATCTGTTCTTGGTTCACGATGTGTCCCCAGGCCTAGAAGCACAAGGCATTCAGCAGGTACCCAATGCATAGGTGGGACAAATGCCCACTCCTGGGGACAGCACTGCTTTCCCAGAGGCCTCCAAGGTGCCTGTGCTGCACAAGCCTGAGAAGTCTTTCCCCGGGTGACTTTCAAGATAAAGTGACTTCCCCCGTGCCAGGCCTGCTTTTATTTTAAGCTCCCTGACAGACAGCTTTCTAAAATGAGCAGTGCTTTTCTTCCCAAGCAGTAGTAACCATGACATGACTGGGCTGTCTGTTTACTTAAAACTCTCACCAAAGTGCTGCTGTCCCCAGTTCCAGGCATGGCTACTTTCCTGAGAGGGGCGCTGTCCACAGCACTGACTCTCCGAGGCCCTCTAGAGGGGTCAGAGCCATCTGTTCAACTGCTGGAGCTGGCCTGCCTCAGTATGGTGACCCAGAGGTGACACCCAAGGCAGGGTTGCTTGCCTGGATGCAGTTTTTGTGTTTTTCTTCTCAGTTAATACAAATGGCCACCATGTGAAATTCTCGAAGCCTTAGACGCTACAAAGACAACCTCAACAGGTGATCATGTGAGAGGGTCTGTGTCCCACAAGGGTCTCCTCTCCACAAGCACATGAGTCCCTCTCTGGTGGGTGCCATCAGTGGGAGCAGAAAAAGGTGTCTCTAAATGGGCACGCCCCTGTAGTGCCCCATGGTTTCACACCACCTTCTTGGCCCCTGTAGCCTATGAAATTTGGGACCTCTGGCCAAATCTGACAGGACTGGTTCCGCAAATGCCCCAAGCCTTGAAGCCAGGCCCTTTATCCCCACTCCTGGCCTGGCTTCCCGAGCTTTGAGTTCCTGTTTCCTGGCTTGACAGACTGTGGTCCAGGTGAGGGTCTGAAAGCTGGTCTTGCAGGTGAGGTGCAGGAAAGGCCTGCAGCTGAGGAGTACGGGCTAGCCAAGAGGACCGGCTGAGTTAATGAGAAATGATCTGCAGAGATGGAGGAGCCAGGTACTCTCTGACTTGGCATCTGATTCATAGGACGGGCACCTAACCAGACTGGCCATTCTTGGCCTGCCATCTGGCTAAAGCTAGCCTTCTTTTCAAAGAGTCCCATTAAAAGTACTCTAACTGCCAACCGGTGGCAGGTTTTGCTCTGGCAACTGATGTGGTTGGTCATTTAGTCTCTCAGCATCCCACCACCGATCCAGCAACATTTTAATAGAAGGAAACAAACTGAGCTGACTCCTGAGTCTTCCCAACTCCTTCCCCAGCTCCATTCCCAGTTTTCCAGTTCCCACGGCTGAACCCCCAGTACTGGGCGAAGCTCCGCCCATGCACTCTCCCTAGTCCTCAAAGCTTTATTCCACTTTCAATGAGTGTGTGTGTGCGCGCGTGTGTGCGTGCGTGTGAATGTATATATAAAATAGTTTTACACTTTCAATAACAAAGTTGTGTTTTGTTCAGCATTGAAGATGTAGAGAAAGCATACCAGTGCAACAAAAGATTGCTTTAACTAATTTGGTGAGGACCTAGGTTTGGGCCCATTGTGTTGTAAGCTAATGATGTTCCCTGGGAGATAAAAGCAGTTGGTGCTCAGCTCCTCGCTCCTTCTCAAGGGAGGCCAGGGAAGAGCACTAATGCTCCTGAGAGACCAAGGCCAGGGAAGATACATTGCCTGCAGGTTGAGTGCTGGGCTGAAACAAAGCTTGTAAAAACATCAAAGTGCTTGGAACCTAGGGAGAGCAGGCAGGGAGGAGGGGAGGACTCAGCAACACTACCGGGCAGACATGGATGAGGCAGGGTACCATGGATGGAAGGTGGGAACTGGAGGATGGGCAGTGATTCGTGCCAGGCTGGAGATCCAGAAGCCTTGCTTCCCCTCACTGCAGGGAACCAGAGGCCTGGCCTGGCTTCCAGTGGGTCCCCATCTGGAGAGCCAAGACAGCAGGTTGGATTGACTGAAATTCCCTCTGCCTCAGCTCAAGGCTGTGAAAGTCTTTGTGCACCCAGATGGAGGAGAACTGAGCAGGGTGGGAGCTGGGGGGCAGAAGGACTCTTTCATGAGACCTTGGAGCAGCTGCCAGTCAACACTCTGGAGAGGGGCTGCCAGTCAAAGCAGTCTCCCTAAGTTCCTCTGCCATACTGAGGTGCAGTGCCCTGAGACTCCCTTCCAGGCTGGAGCTGTTTTAACCACAAAGCAAGCAAGCGGAGCTGCAGCAGGGGCAGTGCATGTGGGCAGCCCTCTGGGCTGCAGGCTCACTGCTCTATACCTGGTCCTGCCCTTCCTAGGAGTAGGATGACCTTGGGCATGGACTCCATGGGTCAGGAGAGGGACAGCATCTGACCTCACTCAACCCTCACATCAATGACGGTAGAGGGACTATTCCAAGTACCATTTGTAAGTCAGGGAAGACTGGGAGCTCAAGGGACTTACTTCCCTTAAGTGGCTACTGTGCAGCAGGGCAGGACTTGTCCAGGGCACACCAGCCTGAACTGAGGGTCAGGCTTCCACTGGAGGAGTTCTTGGGTGGACAAGTGTTCTGAGTGGGTCCAAATAGTGGGCTCTCTCCTCTCCTAGGGAGGGGCTGGGACAGACACCCACACCTTGGACAAGGCTCCTCCCTCCCTTGCTAGAGCCTCTGCCTATTTGCTGCTAAGTACGTGGCTCTCTTTCCCCATGCACTGGTCAGGGGGGCAACTGAATTCATCTCCTGCCTGTGTGACACGGGAGCAGAGGGGTGAGGAGGGCTGCAGCACACAGTGTCTCGGAGGAAGTACAAGGCATAGAAGCTTGGGGGTCCTGGTGGCAGTGCAGAGGCCATGTGTTCCATTGTCCCGTGATGAATCTGGGACACACCCTTGCCTCCAGCCCAGGTGCCACAGTAGTGACCTAGGAAAGGTTTGGAGAGGGGAGGCTCTTAGACTATTGCTGCCCAGCTCGCTCCCCTGAGAGGGAAGATAGCCATGGAGCCAGGGGTAGGAACAACCGCACAGTCTGCAGCAGGGACCCTCGGCTATGGGTGTCCCTCCTCCCCTACCTCACTGCCACAGGGCTCTAACTTGGGGTAGCTGTTTTTCTAGAACAAGAGACTCCTGAATGTCTTCGGGGGCTCAGGAAACCTCTCAGGTGGGAGGTATTACTTGCAGGAACCAGACCCAGCTTTTAGAAGTAGTTGAGGGGAGCTGCCTAAGAGCTCAGGGTAGGAAGCCCAGGCCACCAGGGGGTAGGACAGCAGCCCTAGGTGAGCTGGCTCAGTCGCCCTCCATCCAATGCTTTCTAAGGCAAGGGCCAGAGGACAATTTCATGTATCCATAGAGCCAAATGCGCAAGGCAAGTCCCTGCCAAGCTAGGGAGCTGGGGCCGCTATTAAAAGCATTCCCCTGCGAGGTTCAGAACCAGGAAAAGGAAGTGCCCAAGAAACTACAGCTGTTTATGTAAAAGAGAACTTGGTAGTGACTAGTCTCTGGCTTCCCTCCAGGCAGCACCAGCCTCCAAACACATGCTGTAAGGACTGTGATTTGGTGGGAGGGTGGGGAGCCCGGGTGACAGTGATGGCCTGGTCCTGCAGGTCCTCAGGGTAGCTTCCCAGTCACTCACCACCAGCACTCACACTAAGGAGAAGTATCATCTCTGGCCCTTCCCAGGGGTAACTTTAAAAACTTTTTTTAAAGAGAGGGTCTTACTCTGTAGCCCTGGCTGGCCTGGGACTTACTATGTATGCTATGTTGGTCTCAAACATACAGAGATCCATCTCCCTCTCTCTGCCTCTTGCGTGCTGGGACTAACAGTGTGCAGCACTAAGCCAGCAGATGCCAGAGCAAGAGTGGTGCTGTTTCTGCTTCACTCTAGGTGCTCACCTGAGGCCTTGATGTGACACCATCTTTACAAGGCTCTGGGTTTGCTAACTCCTCTCCCTAGCTCTAGGTTTCACCAAGGCTGGAAGCAGCACTGAGCTGGCAGCAAACTGAATGTGTCACTAATGTGTTCGTGCCTTCCCACAACACGGAGAAGTATAGGTAACCTTAGGAGGGTGAAGATGCTTTAACACTGTGGAGGGGCCAGCCCAGGCATCTGGGGCTCCCCAACAATTTTAACAACAGCAATCCCACCCCTGTGAGGAGGAGCCCCAAACAATGCTAAGGAATAAATTATTTGTGGGCTCTGGAGCCAGCTATGGGATCTTGGTGAGTTAAGGGCTCAAAGAGATGGCAGCCCTGCTAGCATCCCCGCATCAGCTTTAGGAAGAATACTGAAGGCAGCCTTAGAAGTCTTCATTCTGTGAAAAGAGGAGTCACCATTATCTCAAAATTGGAATGCTCTGAAGTCCTGAAAGTGGTGTTGGGGGCCATGGGAGGGTCGCAGACAGAAGCTTCTAAAACACGGATGAAGGCACTGGGGGCGGAAGCAGGGGATTTACCACTTATTATGCAGCCCTAGTCTCTAATCGGAGACAGGATTTGTGTGCCGTAGGCTCATCAGGCCTGGAGGCCTGAGGAGGAAGCCTGGAGGCCCACAGGGACTGGGGATTACTCAGGCGAGATCGATATTCTGCTTTGTGTGATGAAGGAGCCATCTGCATGGGCTCTGCAGAGCTTATCCTTGTCACTGGGGCCAGGTCATGCTGGTCTGGGACTTCTGGGACAAGATCAGCAGGCTAGCTGGGTCAGAGAGGAGAGGTAGAGACAGACCCAGCTGCTCCACTGGCCCTCGAATCCCTTGCACAGCTTTGAGATCAAGCCCTGCATTTGAGAAGTACAAACCTGCAGATGCTATGTGCTTAAGACGGTTTCTGAGAGGCACAAACTGGGGCTTCCAAAAATGAGCATCTGGGTGCGGCAGGCTACAGTAACCCTTTAGAGTTTCAGACATGACACCACTGATGTCTGGGAGAAGCTCTGGATTCCCTGGACTCAGGCAGACTGGTTGCTGGCCTCCACGGATGGCGGTGTGCTTACCACCCTGGCATAGATTGCTGTCTTGCTTCCTTCTCAGCCCATCGCTGACACTGCAGTGACCTGTGAGCCTGCCTAACCCAGCACTGCTGTCCGACCCTGCCTGTCAGGAATGCTCTTCTCTCTAAGCCCTTTCCAGTACTGGTACTCAGTCTGGTGGCTCCCTGTCCTGACTGGTACCTGGTGCTTAGGGCTAGTTCCCTTCCACAGCCCTGTGGGTAATTGAGTCTGGCACTGTGTCCAGGCCTGTGACCAGATGCTCCATCTCCAGGCTGCACTCTCTGGGAATGAGGCCACCTGGGCTGTATTTTTGTCCCTGGGCCAGCTTTGGACATTGGGCATCACAAACATAGTAGTATGACCCAGACTAAGGGATTAAGTGGGAAGGCCTCAGGCAGCAGGGAGGGAGGGGGAGGCAGCATGTGGGATGGGAGGAGAGCCCAGGAGCCTGGGGGAGCAGGGACACCACAGTCCTCTTGGAGCTAGGGAGCTCTCCAAGGTTCTGACACTGTGCACTATCACATAGCAGGGTCGAGGAGAGCGAGCCACAGGTGGGTCCTTGACTTTTTTTCAGGATTAAAGAATCGAGGCTCCTCTTTAGATAAGAAAAGTTTAACACTTTCCAGATGGTAAAATGCCAGACTGTTGCTGGCTGCCAGTGAAGTCTTGGCCTGGAGACACCTGACCTGTCCGCCTTCACTTGTGCCACAGTTATTTCTGGAGCTGACACAGCCATAGCTACTTCTCCATCAGATATGCAGCAACAAGGCATTGGCCATTGTGAAGTCGGGACCAGCGTATCCAACGCAGGCCATAGAAGGTTGGTGTCAGTGGAGGGAGGCATGCCCTCAGGACAGTAGGTATTAGCCCAGGTCCTGGCCCATCAAGTTGCTCAGTGGGTATAACTGGCAGCTTTAATTCTTATGTATTTCACACCAAAGCTGCCACTCTTTGGCCAGGGAAAGAGATATCAGGGCAAAGAAGATGGAAGAGGCTGTGGTGGGAATGACTGGGCTTGCCATGGGAGCTGGATCTTCAGTTTAGTTTACAAAAATACCTCTCTTAAAATGGGGACATGCTAGAGAGATGGCTCAGCGGTTAAGAGCACCAACTGCTTTTCTAGAGGTCCTGAGTTCAATTCCCAGCAACCACATGGTGGCTCACAATCATCTGTAATGGGATCTGATGCCCTCTTCTGGTGTGTCTGAAGGGAGTGACAGTGTATTCACATAAAATAAATACTTTTTTTTTTTTTTTTTAAAGTAATGCTTCTCTTTTTTTAAAAAAGGGTGGGCATGCATTTAGATAGCTGTAGATCCCAGGTTCTGTGGTCCTCAGCCCCTGTGACAGCTAGAGGCAGCAGCAGCAACAGCACATGCCACACACTCGCCAGGAGAGTTTGGTGCCAAGCACCTCGCCATGGATGGTCTTTACCACACACAGCCCATGAAGGAGGTGTGGTCTGTTTCACCTTTGGACAGAGGAAGGAGATGAACCTACGCCTGGAGGGCCACAGGACAGCAAGTGCACAGCATAGCTCGTGCTCTAATCTACACGGTCCACCGTGGAGAGGAGTCAGGAGCCCTGTGCAAGGGAAACTGGCCGATAGGGAGCAGAGGAGATGTAGGGGACCCTCCTCAGGAGAAAAGGTCAGACAGAGACAGAGTGGTAGGGATCACGTGTACATGCAGGTTACTTTTATGTCCTACTTGTATCAGTTCCCCTCACAGCACGCTCTCTCCAATGCAGACGAGCAAACTGAGGAAACTGAGGAGGCTCTGCCAGGACCTGACCACCTGCAGATGGCTCTGCTGGAACAGCCGCTATAGGGAGCATGGTGGGAAGCAGCCAGACTTGGAGTGTGTGGCCCTGCAGTGCTGGCAGCTTGAGCTGGGGGCTGGGGGCAGGGGGTCCATGAGCGGGAGGAGCTGGTCTACCAGAAGCAGCTGTCAGATCTGATGGCCTGTCCTGTCCCTTCCAGAAAGAAGGGAACGGTTGAGATGATGAATGGTTGCCCTGTGACCCCTCTAATGGCAGAAACCCACAAGTCACTTCTGGGGTAACTCAGTACACCAAAAGAGGCCGGTGGGCTGGTGAGGCGTCCCTGGGTCTTTTTGCTACACACAGCTGGATGCAGTACTTAAGCTGTGACCACACTGTGCCCGGCAGGGAGCCTGAAGGAAGGGCTCAGGCCCACAAAAGGCAAACAAATGAGGAAACCTGCTCTGGGAAGAGTGGGTATGGACCAGCCCTCAGGGAAGGTGGTGGCTGGGGCTCTTGGCAGCCATTTCAGCCCAAACACCTCTTCCCTTGGCTCCCAGGCCTGGGTGGATGTTTAGCTAGCCAATCAGTCTAGAGCAGCTGGTGGCTGAGGGCACAGCACCCTCTACGATGACCAAGGGATCCTCTGCCTCTCTTTCCCCTAATTCGACAGCCTACTCCCAGACAAACACACACCTTCCTCCTGTGTGCCACCATCAGGAACCTACCTGTCTACATGAAGCTGTTCATCTGTCCTGGTACTTGTGAAAGCTGCCTCCTCAGCTCTGTCCCTTTGGGACACAGTTGTGAGGGTCCCCTCTCTGGTACAAGGGCTGGTAGGGTGTGGCCTGAGATTCTCACCACAAGCTCTAACCTCTCTAGGCTTTCAGGTGTGGCATCCTGGTCAGGAGTCTTGGTTGAATTGCTTTTTCTGAAGAGGAATGCAGGAGGTTTGCAGGGGGACTCAGAGATTAGTTAGGGAGCCTCCTGGGTGAAGTGAGTCAGTGCTCAAGGTCATGCCCAGCTCAGCCTTGCTGAGAGAAGGAGGGCTCTTGTCCTCTGGAAGCTTCCTGTGTTGGGATGGTTACCTTTTGAGGACTTGGACTGGATATGAGGGCACTGTGGGAAGGTACCGAGTCACACAAGGCTCAGTGAACACAGCCTCCTTCCAGAGCACCAGTCTCCTGGGCTGACTCAGCCCAGCCTCCTGTGAAGGGCGTGAGGGGTACTCAGTGGCATCTCTGCAGAGACAATGCCCAGGAAACCCCCCCCCCCCCCCCCGTCTCTTCCACATCAAAGAGTGGCCGAGTGAACAGAGAGGCAGAGGGTAGGGGCATCCCAGGGACACCCCAGCTGCCTACTGTGCTGCAGGCTGCGGTGGGCTATGCGCCCTGTCTGCTGCCTGTGGAACAATGGCCACAGCTAAGAGTGGACTTCTGAGGCCAATGGCTAGGTTTTGTTCCTACCCCCAGGAGGGGACACTGGCTCCTCAGAGACCTCTACGCCCACCCTGCCTGCCTGGGGCCTCTGTGTTCTCTCACCTTTCTCTAGCCTCTGCAAGGACTTCATGCAGCAAGTGGCTGCAGACTGGCTCCCCCTCCCCCAGATGCTGGGGGAAAAGGCACACTGTTTTGAAATGAGGGGGTTAAAGGTCAAAACAGTGAGTGCGCCAGCAGAGTTTAAATGGCAGGAAAATGTGAACTTGCTTGAAGCCTTTGCTAGCTCTGTGGCTCTGGCCTTTCAGAGGGTCCCCTTATTTCTGTATTTCATTCTCTGAATCTACACTGCGGGAAACGCACTGGCTATAAAGAGCCGCTTCGCCCTAGGATGAAGTGCAAGGCACCTCTGGGGTAGTGCAGTAAATGACAGGCACCTGTTGGCAGTCATAGCCTCACAGCAAGCTGTCCCCCAAGCAGCCTCTGCCTTGCACTTGGGTACAGAGTCTAATGAGTAAGATAGAAAAAGGCTGGCTGACAGTCAGTGTCCTCAGACAAAAGGCAGGCATTTCACTCCTCATGACTGGATTGCTATAGAGCCGCAGGAGCTGTGGCTCTGACTGAGGGACTTGAGCATGGGACTCTGGACAATGTAACAGTGGCCTGCCCTCCACTGCCCTGCCACCTGAAGTAAAAAGACATGGGTAAGTTTGCTTTGGTTCTACAAGGTACCAGTTCCCATGGAGCCAGAGGGAAAGAGCTCGGCGGCATCCTGCCTTCCTAAGGGCACCTTAGGCAATACAATGGTGCCAGGAAGGAAGTCCCTAAGGTCCCTCAGAGCAGTGGGCAGTGGGGGCGGGGTGCAGGCTCCTTCAGTGGCCAGGGAGTCTCAGCTCAGAATTGGGTGTACTAATGCAGTCTATCTGAGGTCAAGCTCTTTGGAAAGTGGGTGATTCTGCCGGAGAAGTCCCCTCATGCAGGGGACAGAACCTCCTTGTCACAGTGAGCCGCCCTCCTGACCCAGGGGAACTTACTGCCCTGGGCTGGGCTTTTCTCAGTAAGCTGACCTTGAAGCCCATGCTGGCTCTCTACTGGGCGGACAGGCGCAGGAGAGTCCTCTCCATGCTCTCCGTCAGCATCCACTACCAGCAGCGTCACTAAGCACATACCACATTTATGTGGGGGACAGGAAAACAGAAGTGAGAAAGGGTGGGTCCTAAAAAGCAAAGCTTAGAAGGACTGCCAACCAGCCCTGTTATCTGGTGCTTTGAGTCCCAACAGTAACCATCACTCAGAAGGCTGTGCAAGACAGACTAGCCTTGCAGAGTGGCCCCAGCTCTGTCGTCAATGTGGGGCCGACGGTGGGAAGGGAATGCCCTTGGGACAGGATGTTACATGCACCTTCTTCCTGCCACCAGCCCCTTCTGCAAGCTTGAAGCACAGGCTCCCTGATGTGACATCACACCACACCCATTCCATGGGACGTGATTAGTAGAAGCTTTACTGAGAGGATTAAGCTGGATTCTGTAGTACATTATTTTCTCAGATATCCCTCCATCTGACAGCACAGGTAATCTCTGGCAGGAAGTCTTGCTTGCCCCTGAGAGGAGACCTGCTCTTCCTTCTAACGAGAACACTGACATCTGTATGGTGGCAGTCTTTAGCCCAGGGTAGGTCAGCATTGGAGGTTAATTGTTTAGATATAATCGGGCAAGGGAGAGAGGCCGAAGAACCCAAAGTATCTGGGCACTGCTCGAGGTGGGTTAAGCACCACCATGTGGGCCAGCCCATTCTCACTACTGCAAAGAGGCCATGTAAAGTACACAGGGACTGGCAAGTGCCCATGCAGCTCTCCAACTGTCCATTAGACTCTGCCGATGTGTGTCTGCACCCTCAGACAAAAACTGCCTGGCAGGTTATTTCCAGGGAGGGGTGGGTAAAAACGTGGGAGCACAGTCTAAGTCTGTGCTTCAGAGAATCCCCATTTCACACTCTGCCCAAGTCCCTGATAAGCTTTCCACATACATTAAAAGCTGACTCCCACAGCATGGAATGGGTTTAAGAAAGCTCGGCAAGGAGGCCCCACTCCCAGGAGCTTCTGGACTGCAGGTTGTCAGGCTGCAGGGCTTGAGAAATCCTGAGGGCCATTGTGGGGCCTGGAGAAGAAATTCATTACTATGCCACAGAGGGCACAAAGGTAAGGACCAGGTTAAAGGAAAGACAAACACCGGTTTTAATGATGCTGACTCTTCTGGCAATGAGTGGTTTTCTTTCTTCTCTTTGCAGTCACAGTTGAGGGAGTATTGTCAAGAACAACATGGAAAATACTAATGTTTCTAGCTGAGGTGGCACCCGTGCCAGCCATGCCAACCATGTGAATATCCCCAGCTTGGCAGCTTAGCAAGCATGCAGAGCCTGCATAGGCCTGGCACTGAAGGCTGGGTCTGGCATTCACAGTTCCTTCCATTCAGCTCTGGGCTGGGGAGCGAGGCTATATCCCGTTATGTTTCTAGGGACAGTGGGGTGAAGGAATGCTAGCAGACCCAGGACAATGACATTTTCAGATAAATAATGTTCTTGCTTTTGAAATATTTTGAGCTTTAGGCAAGAACTGCACAGGTGGCTCAGACAGACCCTGTTATAACTTAGCACTGTGACCAAGACCCAACCAAGTGGAGAGATGGCTCATCTGGGCTCAGTTTGAGGGCACGGAGCCACATGGAAAACAAGGCGTGGCAGCAGGTGGCTCTTTAGCTGCAGAGTGCACAGCCGGGACTCCACACCCCTCATTTCTCCCCAGAACAGAATGGAAGCACAAACCTCAAGGCTGTCCTTCAGTAGCCTACTTCCTCCAGGCTGGCCTGGCCACCCAAATTTTATAATTTCTTCAAATAGTGCCACCAGCTAGTTCAAACACATAACTTTATGGGGCACAATTTACATTCAGATCATACTAATTAACGATCTTATTTAAGATCTACACGCCAGCTACTCCCTTAGACCACTGATGACATCTTCTGAAGCCCTGATATCTGTGATGGTTCATTTCTGTCAACTTAACTAACTGGGTTTAGAGTTACCATGGAAACATACCTCCCTCCCCCTCTGTGTGTGTGTGTGTGTGTGTGTGTGTGTGTGTGTGTGTGTGTGTGTGTGTGTGTGTGTGTGCGCATCCACCTTGGATGTGGGTAGTGCCATTTCAACTGCTGGGTCCCATACTGAATAAAAAGAGGAAGAGGGCTGGGCCCCAGCATCCTTCTCTGCTCTGAACTCTGTCTCCCTACTGGATCCTTACTGTACCAGCCCTGGTTCTGGTTTAGGTGCTGCTGGCTTTTCCGAGGTAGGGGAAGCCTTGTTTCAGGGCAGCACACTTTTTCCAGGTGTGACAAGGTCATGCTCCTGAATGCTCCTGTGCATGAGACTCCCTCAGGCTGTGCGTATGATTGCAAACTGGACTGTGTCACACTGATGAGAGGGTCGCCACCATGGCCTCTGCTGACTGCGTCCTGAGCAAGGAGCTTCTCTCATAGAGGTGAAATGTCGGTAATCTAGACAGAAGGCTGGTGAACAAGTGAAGTTTTACCCAACTCCAAGGAACTGTTCACTTTAAAATGGCTCACTTTATATTATGCAAATTCCACTTTAATTAAAGGAACAAAAAAAGCCTAAACCTCCTGGCACACCTTGGGCACAACTTACTCATGGAAGAACTTGGGCCAAGTGTCCCAGCTCTGAGTGGTCCCCGAGGTATTTCTTACCAAACAGGGAACAGTATCCACATTCTGTCCCTAGCCTGAGACACTTGCCTGACCAGGATTCCTCATGGAGTCCTCCTAAGCACTCTGTCTGAAGGCCATCCCTCCTCTGGTCATCTGGCACAGCCCTTGGACAGCCTGTCTACTCGTGTTATGTCCCTGGTATTCCCGGACCCAGCACAGAGCCTGGCAACAGGAAAGGGTGCTGCCGAGAACACTGCTGTCCCTGTGCAGGGAATAGATGAGGTAACTGTGGAGCCAGTCCAGGGTACAGGGACAGGGCTGCTGCCTGTGGGGAGCTGGCCCAAGTGCTCTGGGGTATGCGCTGAGCTCGCACATGCAGTAGGGCCGCGTTATGTTAGGAGCTTCACCCTCCTGGGGCTGAGGAACTGAATTCTCACATAATTTCTAATTTAAATTTTTAAACATTTAATTTTCATGTATAAGGGTGTTTTGCTTGCATGTATGTCTGTGCACCATGTGTGTGCAGTGCCCTCTGCCCTTAGAGGCCAGAGGGACATACCTGGTCATCCTGGCACTGGGGTTAGAGATAGTTTGTAAGCTGCTTATGTGTGAGCTGGGGATAAGTCCAGGTCCTCTGAAGAGCAGCAAGCTTTCTTAGCTGCTGAGCTGCTTCTCCAGCCCCGTTTCTCAGTTTTCTTAACAGTTCTTTATGGCTTTTCAGTAAAGAGCCAAACAAGCAGTCATGGGGGCAGGAGGCAGAGTGGAGTAGGCTGGGTTGAGCGCTGTCTGCTTCTCTCAGCCCATCTCCATGCACTTGGGCAGACCACAGGGTCTGAGAGACTGCATTTCAAGACCGGGTAGAGCTTGGAAGATCAGGTAGAACTTGGAATTAATTGAAAGTTTGCCTTGATATAGTCTACACTATACATAGTAAGTTCCCCGTGTGAACAATCCTCGAGGTTCTGATACTGTAACTACCATTATTGCCTCAGAAACAAAGTATGTCTACCACTCAACATGCCCTCTTCTTATCCCTTTGAGACTACTCCCCTGCTCCCCATAGGCAACTGCCAAACTGAGTTACATCCCCAGCTACCTGCATCCCCATGTCATATAAATGTATGTCAGCCCCCTCCCCCCCAATCTTGTAGACTCAGACTTGATTCTCCAGCTTTCACCTTCTAAGTGCTGGGATTGTAGGTGTGCACCACCATGTCTAATTTATGTGGTGCTGGGATAGAACCAGGGCTTTGTGCATTCCAGGCAAGCATCTACCTCGACCGAGTCACAGTCCCAACATTTCACTATCCCCCTCACTTTTTAAAAAGCCTCTGAGTTGGGGAAGTTTATACCCAAAGGCATTTGTAGTTTGCCCATACCTCCTGAGTAAGATACAGAGGACCGCTTACCTTCTGGAATACTTGATAGTTGGATTTGGACCATATGTCTAGCTGTTGGGGAGAGAGAAGAATCAACATCAGTTTCAGTCAACCCAAAGAAACCAAACAGTGACAGGGTGGGCCCCGGTGGCAAAGGCCTGCTGTGGCCTGCCTAAGTGTTTTCTTTATCAACTTCCAGGTGACTTAAGGAATGGGATGAATGGATCTGCGGTCATCCACCTCCAGTCCCACGGGCTGAGGCCCCTGCCCACCAGAGACCCTGATTCTCCCTGAAGTGTCCCTTGAAGTGCCAAATCACCCTATGCTCTCTGCCTGGATCGTCCTTCACACAAGCTTGCACATGGCTCCTCTTTCCTTCAGCCTCAATGTCAGTACAGTCAGGAAAGTGTCCCACAGTTACCACATTCTTCCCGACTTTTCCTTTCCTTTTTGAGAAGTTGGTTTTTCTAACAGTAAAGACCACCCAGCTGACTGAGCTCAGTGGGCAGAGGCATTGGGCATCAGTAAGCCTTTGCTGGGCAAGGAGACCAGCAGAGTGATGCTAGTACTCCATGCTAGGAATCACAGCAGACTCTCCACACGCCCTTGGCTTTCCAGAGGAAGGAAGTTTACCTCTCACAGAAGGCAGGGCAGTGTCACCTGGCTGCTCAAGCCCGGCTGGCACTGGCAGCCCCTGGGGAGGTTTGTTCCGTAGTTTTATTTATTCTCTCAGAATTGCATACCTACTGCTGTTTCCCCTCCCCCACTCCTCCCAGTTCCCCACCCCCACCTCCCCTCTCCCCAGATCCACTCTTCCTCTGTTTCCCTTTAGAAAAGAGCAGGCCTTCCAGAGATATCAACCAAACACAGCATAACAAGTTCAATAAGACAAGACACAAAGCCTCATATCGAGGCTAGACGAGGCAGCCAGTAGGAGGAAAAGGTCCCAAGGGCAGGCAAAAGAGTCAGAGACCCCACCAGGCCGCTGACAGGGAGTTCAGCTTTTTTTTTTAAGTTACACATCTGGTTGAGTTTGGAGGGCTGGAGCCAGCTTGTGAGGCAGCTCCTTGAGTGTTCCTAGCAGCACTCCTAGAGTGTTCTGGAATCGGCTGGGTTAGGAGGCCCTGATCTAAGGAGACTGATTGCACACACAAGGGAGCTTGAGGTCCCAGATGAGATGTGGGTGGAGCTCAGGGGAATCAGTCCAGCTCCCCCCCCCCCACCTCCGCTGGGGTCTAATGCACAGTACCTCAGTGTCTCATACATAACTGAAGCCATTTCTGGTTTTCCCAGCTTGCACGGTACATATCTGGCTGCATGTTTCAAGACTTCAGAACAAATATGAATGGCAAACCCAGAATTCCTCCAAGACAGAGACTGCAGGGGCTGGGCTGTCATTCATGGGTAATGACAAGTAAGGAAGTCCTCTGTGTCCCAGAGCTGCTAGACAGGTGACTTTAATATAACGAGGTCAGGAATCAAGCACATTGAAACAGCCAGTGAATGGCTCTCTTGGTCCTGCCTCTGGGGTTGACTGGTGGTCAGATTGCAAGTCTGACCTGGGGCAGCTCAGGCCTGTGTGCTGTCACATTGATCTGCTGCACTAAGACGCAGGGGAAGTGGCTGCATGGGGACAAGCCTCTGAGCCACAGGAAGTGAGTGTGGCACTTCAGAGTCCTTGGAAACTGGAAGTTGGGTCGCATCCTGGCACGCATTTCCTTCCTCCTGCTCCTTTCCACTTGTGACTGGTTTCTTGTTAAGTCTCAGGGGCCTGACCACCTTACATGCTGAAGGGCAGAGTGACTGTCAGGGTTACCTGCAGGATGGCTGGGCTCTGGCTGTGGAGGGCAGAGGGACAGCCAAACTCCAGAGCTGGCAGATAACATGGATCTTTGAGCACACACTCATACTGGGGAAATGTACCCCACCACCATGCTATATCCCCATGACCGCCTAACAGCGTGTCCTCAAGGCCAAAGTGCCCCCTAGAGAGGCAACATCAAATATCAGTCTCTGTCTCCTTTAAACCAATGGACAGGAAAAAGAATCTGAAGCATCTTCAGGCATTAGAGGCTAACAGTATGTAGGGCAACTGACAAAAACAGCTGGCTCCTTCGAAAATGGCGCCTGCTGCTAAGCCTAATGACCTGAGTTCAATCCCCAGGCCCACATGGCGGCAGGAGACCTGACTCCTGCAAGCTGTCCTCTCACCTCTGAATGCACATGTTTATAGACAAAATAAATAAATGTAAAAGAATGCACACATTTCGTTCCCCACATTCTCCATTCTGATCCTAGCCAGCCTGTGTGGGCGGAGTCAGGCTCAGGTGCTCTCAGTGCAAGGTTCAGCCCAGGGTTTAAGGAATGCAGCGTTTAAAGACTGCCCAGGGAACTGGGGTGGGGGGCTTGGGGGTGGATGGGGATGGGAATGACTTTGCATGTCTTAGTTCTACCCAGATATAGAAGCCAGGAACTTTAAATCAATGCTTCAGGAAAAGCCACATCCACTTTGGAACTCGGAAGCAACTTCTTTCTCTCATCTCCAGCCGACACTGTTGACACCTCCTGCCTGTTCATACCACACACAGCACACTGCCACAAGGATACCAACCACAAAGACATGGAGATGGGAGCTGCACACACTCAAAGGTGCAGACTTTACTTAAACAATCATCTTAGGAAACTTTCAATATCTACACAATCTACAAAGAACAAAACAAAACAAAAACCTCGAGAGAAAAGATCAGATGCTTCATCAGGAATGGACCCTGCAGACTAATTGTGGGTATTCAAAACCCGCCTTGCCTATTCATCATGCCTCCTTTTCAGAAGTTTTAAATAAGTCATTCGGAATGCTAGAGGATGATTCTACTATCTGGGACAGCAAGGCCTTGGACAATGCAGTCCATTTACCTGGCACACATGGCTAAGAAAGGGACCCAGTAACAATGGGCTCCCCTTTTGCTCTGATCCTGAGTCCGGTGGCGTTTACTTAATCTGGTAGGTTTATGCCAGAGAAAGCCCTTTAAATGAGTTCTGGAGTTGATGCTCTGTCTCTCTTTAGGGCCAGGAGGACTCAGAAATTCATTTCAGGAAGCCAGGGCTGAGCTCAGTGAGCATTTATTAGCTCTCGCTTATTTGCTGCAAAGGCAAGCATTGTTAACATTTTTTTGCTAGTTGCAATATTAAAAAGGGAACATTCTGGAAGCTGCAAACCTTCAGTGAACAAGACATTATTTGGTCCTTGGATGTCAGGAAGAGGGTGAACCTCTCCCAGAACACTGGGCCATGTCTGAAGGATTTGAAGGGGCCAAGTCAGCTGCCTGTGGAGCTTGGTGGATGAAGCTGCAGTCCCAGAGGCAGCTAAGGGTGCTAGGACTGGAGTGTGTGCAGGTGAGGGCAGGGGCTATTTCCTTGGGAGTGAAATGTAACCCTGCAGATGAGTGGGGTGCTCATATCTGTCCTTAGGATAAGACACCAAGATGTCAAAAAGAAAAAAACAAAAAACAAAAAACAAAAAAACAAACTAAAACCCCAAACCATCTAAAAGCATGGTCTGATGTCAAAGGCAAGGTCACCCTGTCCTTGCTGATCTTTTTCCTGCTTTGGTCAGCAGGGCCCCCTTCCAGTGCTGATGCATAAGAGTGAATTCCAATGCACAGATGGGGAAACTGAGACTCAGGGAGCATCATGGCTAAGGAGTGGGGAGTCTGGCAGCAGGCCTGTGCCCAGAGGCCCCTCCATAATGTCACTGCCCCACCTCTCTGGGATGCTCCTGCAGAGTTCAGCCTCACAAACCCACGCCAGGCCTGCTGCTCTGCCAATCATTGCTGCTAACATTCATTTAGCAGTTCGAGAAAGTACTGGCAGCTTATCAGAAAGTTATCAATTCTTTATTTCATTTCAAAAGGCGGCACACACAGAGAATTTTAAATGATGTAAAATGGACACTTTCAAATGAAGCTCCTAAGCTACAGTAGGCCTCAACCTTTAAAGGAAACCTTTACAGGGATCTCTGACTTGTAAGACAGACGTGCCCATCTAGGTTAAGATACAAGTGGGCTCTGAGTTCGAGGCCAGCCTGGTCTACAGAATGAGTTCCAGGACAGCTAGGGCCACACAGAGAAACCCTGTCTCGAAAAACCAAAAAAAAAAAAAAAAGATACAATTGGGCACTGGTGGGGGATTTCTCTGCAGCTGCCCAAGTTTTCAGAGCCATGGAAAACTTCTGTGTGGTCATCTTCTTAGGTCTGCTCACCCTCCCAGAGGAAGAGGGAACAAGCCTCCCTGGAGAGCAATGTTATGCCTCTATTATTCTTCAACTTTCACTTTCAATCAGGACATGCATTTGTTACCAAAAAATTGCTGAAAGCACAACTTTGGGGTGCCCTCTGTACAGGAGCCCAGCTGGATTCATCCCCTTTCCCGGCTCTCACCCTTTTCCCCAGAAGTAACAAGAGGCCATTTTTCTGAAGGTCGTCTGAACAATTTCAAAGGCTATAACAAATCAAAATGTTCCCTGCATCTAATATCAAACAGGGCTGATGCCAACACTTATTAGAGAAATCAGATTCAAGCTTCCCCCAACCCCCTCGACCCAAACACACACACACATCCAACTTTGAAGTGGGAAGAATGCAGGATCAGAAATTACCCTGGAGACAGCTCTGGCTGTCTTTGAAGGCTCCCTTTGATACAGCCATTTCTTCTCCTCTCTTCCGCTCGCAGGCTAAAAGCTGCCTTTTTTATTGATATGGGGTAATTAATGAAGCTATACATTAACATAACCTAAATCCCCTAATAAGATAAATTCAATGGAGACACTTCTATTTTTTGCATCCGTTCAGCCCGACTGATATAAAATCAGGACAATGGCCAGGTGTTCCCACACCCTGCCTGTTAACATGCTGAGTCACGGCCCCACTCCCTGATTGCAGCCAAGAGAGGTCCGTAAGTCTGAGCAGCAGTTTTATTCTTAGAGGAATGAGGGTACTGGTGCTTGATATCAAAAATATGCACCATGGGTTAAGGAGACAGGACATCAAGGTAGTGACTTACAGCAAGGTGCACGCTGACAGTGTGTGGGACAGGTGTTGGTGGGAAAAGCTGGCTGGAAACTGTGGGTGGGGGAGGGGGTGGCTGGCCACTACCTCAGCGTTAAATTCAATGTGTTGGACCAGCACATGGGGGACAACTACACAGGGGCAAGAGATTAAGGCCATGGGAGGCTTTTTGAGTCCATCCAGTGCACCCCAGGCTGAGCTCCACAGAACAAGCAGAACAAGCCCTGAGCCCAGGCAGCAGGTGAACAAATGCAGGGCTGCAACTTCACAACAGCAGAGCTGCCAGAGACTCTGTCCTGCAGACCAGGCCTTGAGCTCCACATCTGACATTTTGTGTGACACAAGTGTGCCCACTGTAGGCTCAGGGCTCAGAACTGGACATCTGCAGTGTTTTCTCTTCTGTGAAGTGATTGAGAAACTGGCACCAATGAACTGGTGAGGAGCAGTCAGCCTCAGGCCAGCCAGCCCACTAAAAGCTTCTCTACCACTTGAGGCCTGGCTCTGCCAGTCTTGCTTGGTCTTGTTTTGAGGTCCCTACCTGCTACATGGGCCCACGTACACAGGCGCAAAAGGGATCAAGAGGTTCCTGCCTGTAACGAGCACGGTAAAACTAATGTCCTTAGACACGTACAGGCAGCTTAGGATCCCCACGACACCCAAGGCTGCTGATATGATAACCTGAGAACCAGAACCCAGGGACATCACTCATTCAGGATAACCAGACACAGTCCTAGAACCCCATGATGCCAACTGTGCTCTACTCTGCATATCTGGGGAGATGACACCTTGATCTGCCCTGCAGCTGGAGAGTCTCCCCCAGGATCCTGACCCTTGACCCAGAGACTTCTGTTAGAAACTGGACCTGATGTTCAGCTAAGATATGTCACACGGGTGATCAGCCTTGGGGACATAGGACCGTACTTAAGACATTCTAGTGTGGACCTTGTGTGAGGATCCTCAGCATGATAGAACTTTTGTTGCAGTAGCTATATGCATCTACCTCCTTGCTCGAGACAGTGTCCCACCACGCTCTGAGACAAGCCGTCCTCAAACCCAGATTCCCTCAAAATGCCCACTTTCTGCTGTACAGGGGAGAAAGGGCCCTCTCTCATGAGGCTGTGTATATGGGCTCATGTGTGTCTCTTTGGTCGATCATTTATGATTCTAATACCTGCTGCTCCCTGATTCTTCATGTTTCCATGTCAGCTAACAGTTTTGCCTCTTAGGCAGGCTATCCCATCAGCCTCCCCCCCCCCCCCCCCAACAGTGCTTCCAGGCTGTTGCAGGCACTAAGGTCTACCTTAGGACTTGGTCCCTGGACTCAATCACACAAGCAATTCCCCACCCTAGGCTCCGTCTCCCATTCTGTAACAGAGTCAGTCTGAGAGCAGTTTCTAAGGCAAAGTGTGGCCAAGAGGGCAGGCTGAGCACTGGAAGTGCAAGAGTCACTCACTGAGTCAGCTAACTTAGTAGATAGGGGCTGGCAGGAAGGAGGTAAGGGGTGGGGGAGAGAGAGGGGGAGGGAGGGGGAAGGAGGAGAGAGGGAGAGGGAGAGATGAGCCCAGGGGCTGAGTAGGAAAGCAAGCACTTAGGAAAAGTCAGAATAGGCAAATGTGAGCAACAGCCTGGCTGTCCTAGGGCCACGTGGGCACCACGGCAGGGGAGTGGACAGGACACATGCGGAGAATGGAGGCAGGTAGGGTCAGATCTTGCAAAGGTGTCTGGATTCTGTCCCATAAGCCAGACCTCAGAAGCATGTTGTACAAGCTGCCTGTACAATATGCTCTCAGGACAAAGTTGGTACCACAAAAGAACTTGGTGACCTTGGGAGAAAATATGTACCCCTTAAGACATTCATAAGGCATATGCATAAACCAAAGGCTCTCAGAATGTCTAAACACACTTAACTTCTTGGCTCGGGTAGAGGGAGGGATGGCTCAGGGGTGGAGGGAGCACTTAACTTGTGAGAGGCCCTGGGCCCTACCCTTGGGTCTGCAAAAGAAAGATAGAGGGAACTATCTGTAACCTGTAACCTGGGTGCATGGGCTGCTCTGTACCTAAGACCCATTAATACCTACCTCTTGCTCTGGGACGGCTGTCCCAAGTATACTGGGATGGTGGCAAGCAAGAGAGCCCTATGTATGCCCTGGTGTTTATGGGGAGAATAATCCGCAGGGACACTGGAGCCTCCTTGTGAGTTAGCAAGAGCAGGAGTCAGATCAGCAAAGGCAAGAATGATGAAGCTGGGGCCAGAGAGAGGGCCTGGGGTGTGGGGGCAAGGGAGAGGACCTCAGAGAGGTGACAGCCAGCACCTGCCGACAGCCCAGCCCTCAGAGGCGGCAGGAGGAAGGTTTAGGCAGTTGGGTGGTGGTATAGCCAACCAAGACCAGGGACAGAGAGGTAGAAGAGATAGGGAGATGAAGGGGCCCGAGAGAAGGAGTGATCTCTGTGTGGACAACATGGCTGAGAACAGCTAAGGGGAGTGAGCAGAGGGAGAAGAGAACCCCAGGGAAGAGGAGTCGAGGAAGAGGTGGGAAAGAACAAAGTATGGCCGCAGCAGGCTGCCAGCGTGGCCCTCGAGAGGGACATGGTAGAGAATTTCTTGTCTTGTGTGCAGCATAAGGTACTAGTGTTCCCCAGTGGTAGAGTGTGGGTGTCCCTGTGTGTAACTCTGGACAATTGGGGCCTGGTCAGCAGAACCTCACAGGCCGTGTGCCAGCAGCACACACAGCTGGTAGAATCTCCACTCCTGGTCTGAATTTGGAGTTTGCATCTTGACTTGCAAGCGTGGTGCTAGTTACAGCCTTTCTTTGTTCTCAATCTCCAATCCCTGCATAAGTGAACAGCAGCTGTTTCAGACCAGGTGTGGCTACAGCATCTTCAACCTGAAGCTGGAAAAGACCCAAGAGGCCGGGCAGTGATGGCGCACGCCTTTAATCCCAGCACTTGGGAGGCAGAGGCAGGCGGATTTCTGAGTTCGAGGCCAGCCTGGTCTACAGAGTGAGTTCCAGGACAGCCAGGGCTACACAGAGAAACCCTGTCTTGAAAAAAACCAACAACAAAAAAAAAAAGACCCAAGAGGAATGAACTTCTACATGCTCAGCGGGGCCAGTCTTCCTGGGAGGTGTGCACTAAGCCTGCCTGGCTTCTAGAGTAGACCAGCAATCAGAAACCCCACTTGACTCAGGCAAAATTTAGACTCCCATGGAGGCCACGCCCACCAGACTTTCACACTCTCTCTTCACTCTTGTTTCAAGGACATGATTTTTCCAGAAAGAAAAAGGGTATCTCCCAACAAGTGATTTGTTATCAACTGGGAGACCTACAGAAACTAGGCAGAGAACTTGGAAGAACAATCACTCCTCTGGTAGCCATGGTCTGCGGCGTGTGGCAATGCTGGGTGCTTTGCTCACAGGTTAACCTCCGTGCAGCACCGGAACAGCTGTCACAGCTACCACCTGCCTTTCAAGGGCTGTCTATTCTCATTATAATGTGGCCATTGAGTGGCAATCACTGTCGCCAAACACATTGAAATGTTAACATTTGAAATGAGGAAAGCAAAAGGTCCCAAGAGAGGAAGGGGGAGTGTGTCTCAGGCTGAAGAGTGACAAGGGGAACTTGGGTGCTCATCACGTTTGGGAGCAGACACAATCGAAAGCTGCCAGCTCTCATTAGTGTCCTCTGCTGCTTCCCACAGAACCAGATGGAAAGTGTACACTCAAGAAGCTACAGGTCCACTGGAGTGAACTTCTCAGGGGAGCCATCACCTGGGGAAGCGCCTGCCTCCTCACCTCGGCCCTCATCGGGTTTGGCTGTGGGGAGCAAGCGTGAGACCGATCACCTGCGGGAAGAAGCTGCTTCTTCCCGCTGAGGTATTCAGTGTGCAGCTGAGATGTGACTTCCCAAGGGCCCGTTGTGAGAGTCAAGGAGAGTGTCATCGGGTTGTGTCAAACTAACTTGATTCTTCCTCACGGCTCTAAGAAAAGCAAAATGTGGAACCCTGGGCTATTGATGTGCTGGCTGACTTGAAAAAAAAAATCTATTTCCTTAGAAGACATGTCTAATGAGGCAACTGGGGTCTAAGGTGCTCAATTAGAAATTCAAGTGAGGGCATTGGGGCTTGTGGTGAGCAGCACAGGTTTAAAACAGCAAGTGGAGAGAATGAAATAGTTTTTGTCAAAGGTTCCTCATCATGCCGACTAGACTGGATCACTCCAGTGCTGATTTGCTGGTTATTAGTGGCACTCGCCTGGAGCTGTTCTGGGACAGAGTGAGGAGGAAGCCCTCCGAGACCCCGGCACTCACCTTCCCGTCCTCCGTGTGGACACTCTCGTTATACCCCTTCACAATCGTGCGGTCGATGAACAGGCTCCTCATGACCACGATCACTTTCAACACCTTCCCCAAGGTCACCTGTGGAGACAGTGCACACACGTGAAGGCTCACAGTCAACACACACACCACACAGAGCTGGGCAGGAGGGTGGAGGCAGAGACCGCCACTTCTCTGTCCTCATTCTGAGTGAGGCAGCAGAGGACATGGAGGGAAGGCTGGGTGCTTAACCTCACCATACTCAACAGCCCCAGCCATGGCCAACTCCTCTGTAACTGTATGCTAGCCTAGCCATCCCGTCCCCCAGTACAGCTTTGCCTCCCGCTCTCTCACTGCCTGCTGGCTGGAGCACCCGCTCCACCACGTTCCAAGGCCAGGATCCTCTGGTTTGATGAGCTAGGTAAGCACATGGTGTTGATCTGTGTCATGGCCATGAGTATAATACACAGAATACAGAGCAGAAACAGGCGCCCAGCAGCCCTTGCTGGAGGTGGAGAAACAATGTCAAAATGACCCTGAATGGAAAGGACATGGCTAGGTGTTGTGCAGACCTGCAGTCGGTGTTTCACTCTCAGAACCTAAAAGAAGCTCATCAAGGATTAAGAAAACACCTAAAAAGCGGGGTGTGTGGTGGCTCACACCTTTAATCCCAGCTCTTGGGAGGCAGATCTCTGTGAGTTTGAGGCCAGCCTGGTCTACGCAGTGAGCCAGGGCTACACAGGGAGACCCTGCACCCTGAACACAAAGAGAAAAACATCTAAAAGGTTTCCACAATGCCAGAGAAGACAGACATTGCTCTGTAGGGCATGTGGCTCTTCACAGAAATTGAAGTAATTCCGCCTTTCCTTAAAAGGCAATGCCTGAGGTGCACACCTTCTATGTTCCCAGGTAAGACCTTAGAGGCAGGCCTGGCCCAGAGCTCCCTGGAGGCCTGTGGTCTTCTGATGGGACTGGAAATCCCAGATTTGCTGAAAGGAAACCCTACTGGTCTCAGAAAACCTCAGCCTGCACAGCAAGCCGAGTTCTTCCAGGCCAGCCTGGTGTTAGCGTCTCCAGATGACTTGTAAGCATCCCTTTCTGGTCTCCTTGTCCCCCACAGCTTTCTGCCTCTCTGATGACTACCTTCCCATTTCCTCAAGCCGTCCTAGGTGCTGGTGAGCATCCTGACACCTGGCTTTTTACTGGTGTTGGTATGATGTTTCTTTCCGTTTTGTGTGCCTTACCTGTGCAGAACAGAAGCACGGTAAGAGAGAGCTAAGATGCATTTGTTTACATTTAAGGAGTGCTAACAAACATCTTACAGTGTACTTTTAAACACTGTTGCACTAGCTGGCACAGAATCACTAAGGACGCCAATGGACCATAAAGGCAGGATCAGCAGGAGCCTCCTGGAAGGGAAGGAGAGCAAGGCAAAAGCCCAGGCTACAGGGCAGGCAGACCTGACCAGCCAGGGCCCATCTTCCACCACACAGAAGGCCAGCTCAGAAGCTTCAGTAACTGAGAACTATCTTCTAGCACCTGACTCCAGCTGGTTTTAATTAACTAATTGTCTCAGGAACGTGCATTTCTGGAGAAGGGCACCAGGAGGAAGATAATGGCCCAGTCTTCCCACGCAAAGATGACCACCATTCATGGTTTTTGGATAATTCCTTTACACACACACACACACACACACACCGCGCACGCACACGTGTGTGTGTGTGTGTGTGTGTGTGTGTGTGTGTGTGTGTGTGTGTGTGTGTATTTTATCGTTCTTTAGCACTGTCCCCCTCCTGCTGCCAGCGGTGGGCTAGGTGAAGCTCTGAACCTAGGTCCTGGGTCTTCCCTTCTCAGAACATGCTGGAATGCAGCCTGGGCCCAACATAAGCCTTTGGCACCTGCATGTGGAAGAGGCAGACTCCACCTGCTCCCAGCACCAGCTCCACGCTGGGTGCCCAGAGCAGTATGGCCACTTCCCTGGCCTCTTCTCCTGCATCCAGGACACGGACCAATGCCAGGAAGGACAGCCCCCAAGCAGTCACATCACCAGCAAATGCAGACCGCCAATGGGCTTGAGCTACATCTAGCCCCAGGTCTGTCCACGCCTTCCTTAGCATGCTGACCAGTGCTGACCTCTCCGGTGGTCCATACATTAGTTGCCAATCCAGTTTTGACATTCCTGACATGTATAAATGTATGGATCTGCAAACCAAATCCTGACATAATTACACCGTAGGCCTGTGGGGCAGTGATCTGTGACAGGCAATCTGGCACCCGGTTAAGCACAGGTGTAAAATCTGGGCGACCCAGCGGAATAATCCGCAAGGGACCGAAAAGGTTATGCCAAAGCTCCCAGGAGGCTTTTGGCTCCAGTCACAGTCACGTACCACCCCTCCTCAGGTAGAGGCGTGGCCACACAGCTCCAAGCCATCCCCGTGTTAATGAAACACCTAGAGGTTTAGCCACGCCCCTTCCCAGTTACTATATCTGCCTTGCCTCTCCCAGAGACCACGAGGTACAATTCCATCCAGGCGGCTCCACACAATGAAAATAAACGTCTTAGAATTATGGACTGTCTCTTCATCTGGACCCGTGGGAAGTGAGGGATCCAGCCCTCGATTAAGGAGCCATGTCTAATCTCTTGCAGAGGGCTTCCCAGTGCTCCCAGACGGTACCTATTCAACCAAGCCTAAGCAGCTAGCCTGGTGCCCCAAGCCTCCGAAACCGGTCCTGGCGGGAACCTCAGCTGCGTTGTGCATGGGCTAGCCCATCTGCAGCACCTTGTGGCGACTGCGGTGCCCCGGGCTAGAGAACCCACCGAGACGGCTGCAGTGCGTTCCTGGGAATGGCTCCCACTCACGGGCAGGGCCCGCAAAGGCTTTCCACAGCCCCCACCTGCCTGTCGGACTGTGTGGGAAGCCACTTCCCAAGTGTCTCCTGTCCCACCCAGAGCCGCAGCACCCGGGACAGACACGTGGGGCTTCTTTCCACCGCGTCAGGCTTGTTCCCACATAGGCCTTCCTCCATATTGCTGCACAGGCTTCAGAAACAGTGCCAGGTCTAGCTATCGGCTACCCTGGGCCCCTCTCCTGTTGCCACACGCTTAAGGTGTTTCCAAGTTTCCCAATATAAATATGGCTGCAGCAGGTACTACTGGTACCATACTGCTACTGCATGTGGGCCAACATTATTATTTTAAGTTACATTTTATTTACTTATTGTGTGTCTATGTGTGTGGATACATGAGTGGCACAGTGTGACTGTGAAGGTCAGAGGGCAACCTGTGGGAGTCTCCTTCCAGCATGTGAGTTCCAGGGGTTGAACTCAGGTTGTTCGGTTTGGAGGCAAGCACCTTTACCTGCTGAGCCCTCTCGCCATCCTAAGGGGCAGCTTCTATGGAGTAAAGTTATGCCGACCACTTTTCTTCACTCCCTTCTCGTCAGTAAAGGGAGCTACTGAATTGAAACAACAACAACAACAACAACAACAGACAAACAAACCCAAATCCCCTTGCTACTCTGCCCCAGCAATAACAACGCAGAGTACTTTAGGGGCGCAGCTCAGACTGGTCTCAAACCCCCAGCATCCTCTTGCTTGTGCCTATTGACCACTTGGACAACAGGTGCAACCTTCCATGCCTGACTTCCAAGGTTATTTTTTTTTTAAGATCAATTTCTATTTAAAAAAAATATGTATGGATGTGTCTGCATGTGTGTGTGGGTCTGTGTGTGGGTGCGTCTTGTGCTGGCACTCTCAGAGATAAGGAGTGGGATGCCCTAGCTCTGGAGTTACCCAGTGCTGCGTGCTGTCCATTGTGGGTGCTGGGAACCAAACTTCAGATCCTCTGCAAAAGGCATTCTTAACTGCCGAGCCATCTCTCCAGGGCCCACCCTCCCAACCCCAATTTGGTTTGAAAAAAAACCAAACATTTAGTACAGTAGGGTGTGACAGTACATGGTTTTAATCCCAGGGCTCAAACTGTGTCTAAAAAATAAGCAAAATCAAACTCCCCAAACCCCTATGGACTCAACCCCCGGCCACCTAGTGTCACCTCTACCTCCTTTCCCTCCAAATAACAAAGCAAGTGTCAGTTCTCTGTAAATATTTTAGTATGTGTCTTTAAAAGACAAGCAGCCGCACTGTGACAGGCCTGTCTAGAGAACACTAGCAAACATCTGCTGGATTAGTTACCAGGTTTCCAACAGTCTCTTAAATGCCACTTTGAAAAGAATAAGAAAGCTCACTCCAAGATCCGAGTATGGGCCCTGAGAGCTGAGGCCCTCTGCCAGGCTAAGCTGGGGTACCTCTCTCCTGCCTTGCTGGCTGGAGAAGTGGAAGAAGTTAGAGTCTGAGGGGGCTATAGCCTGCACCCACAGATGCTTCCCCAGGGAGCGCTGATATGGCTTATCCTGCACTTTCCAGAGAGCCCTCGGAGGATGACTGGTGCTGGGCAGACTGCACTGCCTTATTTTACTGTCTTTCCACGTCCGTGGGGCCTATGAAGTCTGTGAGAGAGGACTCGAGTCCTGAGCTGGAGGTGCACAGTTAGGGACATTTGAATCAGCTTGCTCTTGGTGACAATCTATCCAAACTGAGTCATGTCTTGACTCTGCTGTGGGGAAACTTGGCCTCCTTGCAGCTCTGGCTGAAGTACTTCTTTCAGAGGCTCATTCAGAGTAGGACTAGGAGGAGCCTGGCAGGCAATCCCCAGATGGACAGCCCCATAAAGGTAGGTGTGGATAAAGGGCTCAGGAGCAGCTTTTGCTCCTCAGCCTGAATCAGTGTTTCAGTTTGTTGGAGGAACAATAGGTTTAGCTAGTCAGCAGCAAAGATGGAACCAGAGCCGCTGTCCAGGCCAGTGAGCCACCACTTGGGGCTGTAGGGAAGCTGTGGACTCCGGACGCTACCCTCCAGGACAAGAAAACGGTGAGTCTGATGAACGAGTGCTCGGCAGAAAGCACCTGCTGGCCTTCGGGTCAAGGAAGACTCAAAGCTGCTACAAGGCCAGCCAGCCAGATCTAACCGACCACAGTGGTGGCAATTCGCTCTGCAGAGCAGGTCAAGGCCTGTACTTTTACATGGGCTTTTACTACAGGCTATACAAGAAGTGTGATACAGGACAAGTCAGTCTCCTATGCCTGTCTGCTCAGAAGTGGAATGAAATGTGGAGGGCTTAGCTGAGGGGAAAAAAAAAGGGATGCAGGTTGCAATGCTCATCTTAGGGCGCAATATACCACAAAGCCTTCCTCTGAGCGCGACGCGGCCGAGTGGGCACTACTAGCCATCAGGATGGAGCTGGATGCACATTCTACAGCATACTTTCTAATCTTAGTGTCATTCCAGTGAGCCAGATGCTCTCGTATGTGGAGGGTGTAAGTTTCTGGCCTGGCTTTGTGGGACCCTGGGCTTTGACAGACTGATACAACACACTGCAGATGGACCATGGACATCGTTCTACATGCAGCCAACGCTGCCATAGTCAGAAGCAAGATGCTCACTGACAGGGGCTATGGGTTGATTCTTGGCAATGGCTATGGGGTGCCACAGATAAAAGCTAATGCCATCTGGTAATGAAGCATGCTTGCTGTTGCCAAGGTAACACTTTTCTATACTGAACACCACAGCTCCTGAGAGCTCATTTACCACTTTGTGGCAGTTGGTACATCGAGTTTAAGTGGCACACAGTCAAGGAAGCACCATGCTTCCTGTGCAGAGACCAGAGGGCACTTGGGAAGGTACCAGGCAGCCTCCCGCTGGCCTCCTTAGTGCATGGAGAGTGTGTGGAAGTGCTGGCACTGCCAGCCTTGGACGGATAGCCATGCTCTGGGTCGATGGTGGTCATCAGCAGCTACCTGTCAAGTGGCATTCTCCCTCAAGAGGATTCTAGTTCACTGTGGTCGGGAATGTCACAGACAGGAGATGAAGTGTGAAGAAAGTCAAGAAGGAGAGAAATACCTAGTCCAGCTCTGTCACTGACAGACCTGGTGGCTAAAGGGTTATCCTACAGGAAACCACCTCTTTCCTGCAGTCTGTGCAGCCAAAGCAGTTTGAGATGAGCAGTATCTATGTGTAGGAATTGGGGGGAGGGGGATGCTGACCACATGCTGAAGAACCCAGGCCAGATGGCCCTTGACCTAGAACAGTGCACATGTGCACCAGAGGGAAAGGGGACAGCACAGGATTTACTCTTCTGACAGCTGGCTATATTTCTGAGCCCTGCTTTGGGGAGAGGTGTCTTATTTTTAAAAAGCCAACCATTTCTATAAAGCCACCCATGACTGCTATTTCCCCCATACAAATAAGGCCTTAAGAGGCCTGCTGCAATCTAAGCTTTGGGCTATAGAGTTAGAAAGGTAGGCATACACACACACACACACACACACACACACACACACACATTCTAGGGGACTTAGGAGTCATTTTCTTCACTATAGTCTTAAGGAACTTCCTGTGCACTAACCCTGGTGGACTGGAATGAGGCAAAGGGTCCTAACGGGAGTCAGTTATCATGTGAGATGTGCCCACTGGTTCACACACTGGGTCAGGGAATGGAGTAACTGCTGTCACCTATGTGTGGGTGCCTGTGAAGGCCAGAAGAGGGCATCTTACCCTCTGGAGCTGGAGTAACAGGAGGTTGTGAGCTATCTGATGTGGGTGTTGGGCCAAACTTGGGTCAAGTGCTCTTATCTACTGAGTCATCTCTCCAAACGCAGGCTCTGTCATTGTTAAAGGAATAAACTGAGTCCTATAAAAATGGCATGTACCTGACAGAAGTGGAGGACACCCAGGTGCTCCCCACATGGAGCACTCAGTGTTTGTATGGAGCACTGATGGAGGACAATGCTGTATTACAGAGCCATCTGCTACAATCAACAGGGCTCAGGGTAGAGAGAGCTGCGCCCATGGGCAATCCCCACGAGTGCTCCAAGGACACCCCCAGGCTTTGTACAGCTTTTGGGGGTCACCTCTTTCCCTAAGAATAGGGCATGCTTGCATGGCTGTAGTGCACTCTTCTAAGAACCCAGGAGGCAGCCCAGGCAGCTGTCTTATTTCCATTTTTAACAGAAGGAAGCTGGAGATTGGAGTCCAAGGTCGCTGTTTTTCTGTGCAAGGCCAGGAGCTACCTCTTGCTGTCTCCCCATATCTTGCCTAGCATATGAATCCAAATGCCAGCAACAGTGACCACAGGGCCAGGAGTCACCTGACCCTCTATCCTCCCAGCAATCTTCTCTGGCACTGTGCTAAGTAGCTCTAAACCCTACTCCCTAGGACTTCGGCCTCCCTCACCAATGGCTTTGAGCATACTCCCAACCCTGTGGTAAGACGCTAATAATGTACCTGCTTTGTCTAATTTTAGTGCATTTAAAAAAGCCAGCCTTCTGGATTCTACACAGCTGCTGGCTATGTGCAGCTCTGCTAGAGTCATGCTGGGCAGAATTGTGCCTCTGAATGGCAGCCTCGGAAGCTGCAGCAGCAAGGGGCCTGAGGACGCAGAGACGCAGTGCTGGCAGCTGTTCTTTCTAGGAAACAGGTGGGGCTGGCTGCAGACACAAGCCTCTGAGCCAGGCTGACTCTGAGACCCAAGCCCTGGCAAGGATGGGGTCAAGAACAGGGACTGTTTTCAGTACCTTGCAAGATAGGGGAGGGGGCAGGGAGGGGCTAGGGGGTAGAATCTGTGAGGGCGGGGCAGCAAACCCCTTTCCAAGGGAACTTGGACTGTGACCAGGAAAGCACCAGGAGGAGCAGCCCAGAAAACCAAGTCTCTCCACATTTCAGGGTACGCACAAGAGGACTCAGTTGTGTGCTTCACGGTAGAGCACCATGACATACATAAAGAGTAACCTGAGGAAGAGAAGCTCAAACCGGGAGAGAGCCCCACCTGGAAACTAAGCTTGAGATACCAAGTCAAACGGCTGCAAGGGTTAACAAGGAAAACTCTCAGGCAGGTAAAAGGAGTCTGCCCAACAAGACGTGCGAGTGGCACTGCCCTAGACTTCCATGCAGATCCTGGCTCTGCCCCACCGGCTCTCCTTAGAAAACACCCCACTTCTTTAGCTGGTTGACAGCAGGAGGGGACAAGGGTGGCTGTGTGAGTGCTAAGCATAAGGTCAGAGCTCAGCCGGCAGTCCTGTAGGGTCACTCCTGACAGACCCCTGCCACAGGCAAAAGACACAAGGGCTTTGCAGTTCAGTTTCTTCTGCTACCAACAGAATGGTATGGCCTAGGAGAAGCCTCCGAGTGAAGCCTGGCTTCCTCTCCAAGGAGCGTCTGTGAGGACACACAGTGGGGCTACCATCTCCCAGCATCATGTCTTTAGCGCACTGCATGGGCATCTGTGAGGAAACACAGTGGGGCTACCATCTCCCAGCATCACGTCCTTAGAACATGGCAGCAATTGCTGTATTACTGCTGCCGTTTTTTTTGTTTGTTTTTTGTTTTTTTTTGTTTTTCAAGACAGGGTTTCTCTGTGTAGCCCTGGCTGTCTTGGAACTTATTCTGTAGACCAGGCTGGCCTCGAACTCAGAAATCTGCCTGTCTCTGCCTCCCAAGTGCTGGGATTAAAGGCGTGCGCCATCACTGCCCGGCGTGTTGCCATTATTTTTAATAATTACTAAACACCCCACCTAATAAGGCTTATTCCTCATTAGGTGGCTTAGTCCATTGGCGGGTAAATTGGAGTCATTTGCTAAGGAGCCATCAACCTTAGCGACTCGGGCATTCTAAACCTTCCTTAACTCTTGCCTCTAGAAAATCTAAGGCTTCCCTGATTGCAGGGGGATTTTTGTCACAGTAGCTGCTTGGTGAGTTTCACAGAAAGGTTCATGACAGAGAGCTACAAAATAATTTTCTGTTTTGTATTATAGACATAAAATTCCTCACAATACTATTTGTCTCCTGCTGAACAACAAAAATCCAAAGAAGAGGCTAGAGCATGCATGTTTCCCAGCCCTGGGCTCGTTCCCCTTCAGGCTTTCTCTGTGGTATGAGGGATTATCAAAATCAAATCCAGTCTACTTTAACTTTTAGATATATACATGCATACAGCCCTTCCTGAAGGAGTGCAAATGGACGGGCAGCCTGATGATTCCTGACTATGCATACTAAGAACAATGGGCACTTCGGCAGCCTCGAAAGCAACCCTCCACAGCACACATCCGGTACCCGAACCTAGCAGAGAGTGACTGTCAGAAGTGAAGCCCCTTCCCAATACTCTGTGTGGCGGTGGAAACAGCTGGATTGGGTGTAGCACTGGGAGCAAGGGATCACACAGCGGCCTGACAGAAGGCTCTGCCCCTGCATGTCCTGGGAAGGCTAATTTGCCTCTTTGCAGCGGAAGGGAGAAAGGACAATATTGTGAAGGACTGAAAGAAAGGAGAGAAGGGGCAGGAGGAGGGGCAGGAGAGACGGGCAGACAGACAAAGGACCCAGAACTACCTTGGGAGGCAAATGCCTTGCCCTTTGCATTCTCCCCCAGCTACGGGTTAATGCGTAGCATGTGCAGGCCAGGCAGTAGCACTTAGAGAGGTAAACGGAACAGGCAGTTCATGGAGCTGGTGGTCTGGTGGCAGGAGACAGACAGGTAAGAGACAAAGGGCCACTGCAGTCATGAAGGAAATGAACCAAACAGCGACAGCTTAGAGGTGAGGATGGTGTGTGGGAAACGAGATGTTAGACGCTTGCTTGTTCACACAGATGTTTATTAGGGAGCCACAGCGTGCCAAGATGGAGCATGGGCAAGGGATGCCTGCTCCTGTGCCTGGACATTCTTGGAGGGGAGAAGAGGTGGTGGGGATAATACTGCTCTGTGCAGGGGTCAGAAGACAAGAGAAAAGGGTTGGTTCAAGTTTCAGTGAAGCTTCCTAAGACCAAGGCAGCCCAGGCCAAGTGCAGGGAAGAGCAAGGGAGGAGCAAGAGCAAAAACTGGCTGTGGGGTGGATGGGAAAGCTTGGGTCTTGCAGAGTCTCTGATGGGATGGTTTGTTTTTGTTTTGTTCTCTCTCTCTCTCCCTCCCCCTCTCTCCCTCTCCCTCCCCCCTTCCTCCTCCCTCCCAAGACAGAGTTTCTCTGTGTAACAGCCTTGGCTATCATGGAACTCTGTAGACCAGGTTGGTCTTGAACTCACAGAGGTCTGCCCGCTTCTCCCTCCTGAGTGCTGTGCCACCACCCCCTGCAGGTGTTTATTTCTGAATGACAAGGGATACCTTGCAGGGCCAGGCAAAGGAGTGACACGTCCGATGTGTACAGCTAAACATCTGCTTCTCAGAGGATTATGAAAGCAAATAAGGAGACCACGAAAAGCATCAGTGTAGGGGTGGGGTTATGCCACAGACTGACATGATTTGGGCCTTGGGCGATGGCTCAGTGGGTGGAGCCCTTGCTATGCAAATATGAGGAGTGAGTCTGGATCTCCATACCCACATAAACGCCAGTCTGTAATCCCAGCATAAGGGAGGGGATCCTTGGAGCAAGCTGTCTCGAGACTAGCTGAACCAGTGAGCTCTGGAGTGAAATAAGAGATCCTATCCCAAGGTATAAGGCAGAAAGTAATCAAGCAAGATATCTGATGCAGATGTTAGCCTTCACATGGATGTGAACAAGCACGCTTGTGTGTGTGCGCGCACGCGCACGCGCACGCGCACCAGCATCAGCACCAGCACCTAGCTGCCATACTTGCTTTTAGACTGACTGAGTATGAGGGAAACGAGGAATGAAGGGTCTTCCCAGGGCCCAGTTTGAGCCCCAGACAATGGAACAGTCTGGGCATTTCCTGAGGTGACAAAGGAGAAAAACCAGGGAAAGGATCCCTTCCTGTGCAAAGTTTGAGCTACTTTTGAAATGTCAAGAAGCCACATTGAGAGGTGGTTTTTAGATTAGACCCATGACAAAGGGCTAGAGATAATTCCATACAGTTTAAAGAATCCTGACTTCCCTGGGTGGCATTTGTGGAGCTGAGGCAATGTTCTTTGCTGACTTAAAGCAGGAGTGGACTCCATGATGGTGAGGACCAAGTGAGGCAGTCTCCACGTGGACCCGCCTGTAGTGTCAGAACGGTATTACGGTGCCCTCCGGGGTAACCTGGTTCTGTTAAATCTCTATTTTTTCTGCCAATACCCTGTTAGGCAGCTCTTGGCTTCTTAATATTTTGTCTGTAGGATGTATGCCAACTTGACCTTGATGTAGAAAATTTTAATTCAAATCAATACATGGACAAGGTCACTTTAAAATCCAATTAATATGAATGGAAAAATATGTCCCACAGTTGTCTGAGCTGAAAATGGGAAGACACATGTTTACAGCAGCCCCCCCCCCCCCTTTCTGGGCTGGATAATGCAGCGATCTGTGCTCTTAAATACATGGGGTAGTTTGAATAAAAGCATTTTACCTCTGTTTAGGGTAGCCTAAAATTAAGCTGTGTTTGTTCGAATATAAACATAAAATGTACTGAAAGCTGTGAGTTCCTATAACCTGATTTTAAAATAAATTAAACCCAGGACTTCAGCTCACAAGGACTCCCTGGGGAAATCTAAGCTCCACACCAGCCTCAAGACCAGCACTTTGCATTTATATAGAATGCAGTCCTAGCATCGTGTACAAGAAGCTGGACATGGGGAAACTGAGGCACTGCACTTTAGATTCTTGTTTTATTCCTATAAACACTATGCAGTCAGGACTCTAAGAGATGGAGTTGGTTCTTCTACACCTGGATTTTAAACCTGCATCTTGGGTTTGGTTTGTTTGCCAGCGCTGGGCATCAGACCCAGGGCTTCACACGTGTTAGTACTTTGCCACTGAGCCACATTCCCAGTCCTGGAACCTGATTAGTAGGAAGTATTTACTCACTTTTGGTGTTGAGCATTAAAGCCAGGCCCTAGCACCACCACTGAGTCATACCCTGGCCCCAGAAGAGAAAGCACACTAAGAGTGAGAGTGAGGTAGTGGATCATGGTGGCTCCGCCGCTCCCATCTGCTCTCTCTTTTCCACTTGCAACCTCGGCTTTTCTGCACTTACGTCAGGTGGGGGCAGACAGGAGTGACTAAGCACCCACCTAAGGAAGACGGAGCTGCATCTAACTCCAAGAACAACTGAAGTTATGTAAGACTGAGACGTGATATTAAAGGTGCCAAGGAAACACCAGAAGCTTATTTCTCACTTTACTGCATGTTTGGATTTTCTGAAAGGCTGCTAAAGGGCCCAGAACTGTGTAATGTGAAGAGAGCCCCGCACCTTGCATGGCTTTTCCAGCCTCCCTGAACCCCTGCAGCTTGGAGGGCAGATGTCCCACAGCCCAGGGCCAGTGTGTGTGTGCAATGGATGCTATGGCTGGCTATGGACACAGATGATGGTGCGAGGTGTCTCCTTCTACAGATTACACTGCTGCAACAAATTAAAAGCAGCCAGCCCTCTGCAGCGAAGGGCACGTTGCTGCCTTGCATAACGCTGGCTCTGCCCCCCCATCAGCATCACTCCGCATTCTCCTTCATTTGAAAATCATACCCAGCAGCAAGCAGCAGCCTTCCACTGCCTACCCCACCCCGTCTGCCACTAGTATTAATGCTCTTCACATACTCATTACTCTTTAATGATGCCTGTTTGTAAATAGCAAGACGGATGCAATTAAAGCACGATAGGCTAAATAAACACACACTCTAATTAGGATCTTTACAAGAGACTTTTTTTTTCATGTATAGACTGGAATTTACCTTTCATTAATCTAACTTAATTGCAATAGTGCACCAATAAAGAGTCAGCCCAAATTAAGTGCTCTAAATGATTTCCCCGTATTAAGGGTGAGCCAGGGATCCTTCCTTTGGGTAACAAGCACAGTCTGTGGAAAGAGGGATTAACAGGGAAACAGAGCTACAGTGCAGGGGAAGGAGGATTTCAGCAAGAAGACACCTGCCACGACCAGATCTTGCTGTTTCAGAGGTTAGTGAGGTCAAGGCCCCAGACGGAGGCAGGCTTGCCCTTGGTGCACCAACTAGCTTTGCTCAGTTGTGTGACAGCCAGTCTCACTCTGACACCTGTTGACTTCCCAAGACAGAGAGGAAGGGGTTAAACCCTTCCCTGCTCCTGGACACTAACTCCCACAACTATTTGCTTTGCAGCAGGGCAGCAGACAGCCATGCATGAGATGATGTCTGCTATTTGCAGAAAAAGGAAAGTCCCCGTGTTTAACCCTGATTCTAGAAGGAGTGAAAGTCCACGCACACGGGGCAGCTAACTAGGGTCCCATGACACATCATTAGACAGGATCATCTAACAGAGACCTCAGAGCATTTAACAGTTTATTCATGTAGCAAATGCCAACTGTACCCTCCTAGACACAGGCACTGTGGCAGGAAAGCACTATGGGGAAATGTCACCCACTCCAGAGGACGTGTCATCCTTTCCATATTTTTCTGCTCCTTCCCTAATCTTGGTGAGTCACTCACCACCTTCCCATGTCCCTGACTTTGTCACATACAGGAGGCAGTTATATCTGGCAGTTAAAACAACAACAACAACAACAACAACAACAACAACAACAACCACCACCAAACAGCCCAGAAGAAGGGGAGGTGAGAGGCTGGGATCTGAGCCATGTGCCTTCCTCAGTAGTTTTCTGATGCAGGAGACATTTGATGCTTTAGTTACTAATGTTAGAGTAAGTCTTTGGGAAGTTCTTCGGGACAACAGTGTGTGGCGCGCACTCCATAATGAGGGGTCTGCAGTCAGACTTGCCCAGGAAGTAGTGCCTCTGCTGTAAGTCAGCCTGGCCCAGGGGAAGCGCTTAGTTAGTTAGACGTGGTATAGCAAACCTCCTTATGAAGACAGTGTGCACAGGCCAGTTCAGAAAAGGCTCTGAAAAGAACTGCAGCCAAGCAAACGGATTAGTCCTTTGGCTGGCAAGTGCCTCAGCATGTAATCTGTATCTACTGGCTTTCTTAGAGGGCAGTATGCAGAGAGACCCACTCTGTGCATCACCACGACAGTAGCATTAGGGAAGAAGTAAGTTGTCTGAGTGAGTCACCAGTTGTCTGGGTCCCACAAGACCGCATTCAGCCCAGCTCATGCCTTGTAGGTAGAACTGGGCAGGGCACCCCGTGCTTACTGCAGGGTCAGGGATCCACAACCTTGGCTCCTGAGCAGCTGATTAATGGAGGCTCCAAGGCTAGAAGACAGCTTCCTAACAGACTGTGGGTAGAAACCTACCAAGTCTCAGGTGTCTAATTGCTCCCGGTTCAAGAACTTTCAAAGACTGGCTCTTAAATTCATTTTATGGGTGCGTTCTAAGCCTCTGAGAACCTAGCCTTCTAACAGCACCAGTCGTAGCTCTTGCCTAACCACCCTGGTAGATCGTATATAAAAACAAAACGGGGCTAAAAAAAACCCCTCCATGTTAGCAAGCAGATGTCGAGCCCATTTGCAATTAATACGACCCACTTCCATACAATCAGACTGCTTAAAATTCCTGGAACTAGATGTAAAAGCTAAGATGCAAATGTTCTGATTTTAATGAGAATGAATGGAAACTATAAAATCCTCTTTCCCTTTGAGGGTAGGTACAATCTACATGTAAGTCCCAACTGAACACTAAATTTATCAACAAAACAATCATTTGATAAAGCCTGTGTGCAGGGAGGAGATAGAACTGGGAACATCTCAAGTATTTTCAGAAAGCATTTCCCACCAAAATTAAATTTTATCAGAACCATCATTCTTTTAAAACGCTTTACAAAACTCATTTCAACACCCCCCCCACCTCCCCCAGTCACTTACACGTTTTAGGAGTTTTCTGTATGTCTTTGAATCCATGTAATTTTTTAGGGATGATGGCAGAGGGTGACAGAGGAGACTAGGGCTCTCACTGCAAGTTTGGGCCATACTGGACACAACCTGTGACCCGTCGAGGAGCCTCTTCACTCCAAGTTTCCTCATCTAGGAAATGGCACTGACATCTCCTGCTGAGGGGCTGGTGAGAGGCCAGATGGTGTGCAGGCTTGTTGCTGGTAGGAGCCATCACAGGATGCTTCCATGGTGGAAAGGGGAGCCCGGCTTTCCCTCCTGTTTCTGGCTGCTTCCATGGTCTTTCAGCTTACCTCTTTCTGGATGACCTGCCATATGGGCTCTCTGAGGATCTGTTTCCACTATAGGGCACTGGGTTGCTTAGGGGGCTCCAGATCTTTTTCACCCCAGTAGTTCTGGAGTGAAGCTGATGTTTTTAATTAGCACTATGGACTAGGGCTGTGGTCAGTTAGGGAGTATTTGCCTAGAGTGTGTGTGGTCAGGGCTCTATCCTTACACTGCACAAACTAAAGAAAACACCCAAAACAAACCAAGCAGCACCAGGCAATCTGAAGATCCTCCTGGAGAGCTGGGCTGTAACCAGCCCTGAGTTCCAACTCTGGCACTACCAAAAACCAAGGAGGATTCTCTGAACCATGGGCACGGTGCCCAACATGAACTGCTGTTTACGTGAACAGCGAATGAACTTTATCCCGGAGCCCTTGTCTTCTGCTGTCCACTCAGAGGGTCTCATCAGCATCTCCTTCACAAGCAGGCACAGTTCTGAACTTGCAAATTCAAGAATCAGACAGAACGGGGTACAATCATCCTTTCCAGGTGGGAGGGGGTGATGAACCTGATCAATGTACCCCACACACATGCCTGAGGGTGTCAAACGGAAATACAGTCTGCTAATACAACAGACAATAAAACTGACTTCTCTCACTGAGGTGGGCTCCCAGCTGGGGTGCTGTGCTAGGATGCACTCAAGGATGAAGTCAGAAAAGCAGGGACCTAAACCCTGGCCTCCTCGGTCTTTTGTGACCCTGTGTGCCCATGGAAACCAACCATTCAGAAGTAATGACAATGAAGAGCAAAACCAACATGGTAACACTTCAAAGACACTATGAGATTCGTGGACCTTGGTCTCAGGAGTATCACATGGAGAGCCACACAGCACAGCAGACAGCACGTGGCAACTGGACTGAACCAGGCAGAAGCTCTGATGTAAGTCAGACCAGCAGGCTTGTGTTTTGGGAGGTGCTGAGACAAGATCTCTCCCTTCTGGGAAGGGGATAGCTCTGAGGGCTGCTGAGGAACCCCACTGTAGGAGATTCTTTCACTTCAGACACACTTGGAGGGGCGCCCTGCAGGGCCAGGCGCTGTGTGGTAGATGGAGCTGTCGCTCTCCTATCACAGTTTATTCAAGTGAACAGACACTGACACTATGCTGAGGAACCGGCAACAAATCATGTGGGTTTGGAAGGGGTCCTCTTCTCTGTTCAGGAGAAAGTCGGTGGTGCCTCTGGGCAGAAAAGCAACGGAGCCTTCCAGCTGCAGCATAGAAGACCAACATGGCAGAGGGGAGATCCCAGTAGGAATGAGACTGCCAAAGCCAGGTGAGAAAAGATGGCAGCTAGCACTGGGCTACTGTTATAAAGTGAGCACTCCGGTGAAGTGTCTGGCAAGGCGTACGGTTTACAGAGGAAGTGCCTCTGCACTGTTTAGGACCATGGTCATGTGATGAATATGTGCAGAAACGAGTATGGAATGCCAAGATTTTCAGTAGGTGCTTAGCAGACTCCTGGCACCCCAGGATTACTGCTCATGTTTTGGGTGCACCAGCTCCGAGAGGCAAGCCTGCCCTCAGCTCCATGTCACAGAAGCACTAATGGGAATACAGACCGCAAGTAGACAGCAAGTGGTCTGTTCTGCAGAGCCTGTGTGTGCTACAGTCCCCACCTCAAGGGGCACTATGCTGGGGGCTGGTGACTGCTGTTCTGACTAATTCTAAATAAAGTCCCACACAAGACCACAGACCATCCTGCTGCAGACTTGTGCTCATTAATCCAGCAGTCAACAGCTGGACTGTACATGGCACTCAGATTGAAGCTGAGTAATGCTCCCTTATTCTGTGGATCCAATGAGAAGACTAATAGGAGGAAAGGCCACAGGTGTAGATGGTGCTATGCTAAGATGTGCTAAGAATAAAGTAAACTGCCAAGATGCACTGGAAATGGGCTAAAGATTTACTATGGCCCGGGAAGGTCTCTACTGTTTACCTACATGCTTGGTCTACATAGTATGAATTCGGGCTAATGAGATTCAACTGCTGTATATAAATCTGAGTCAAGACAACTCGATCATGTAAAGATAAGAGCAGCCTGGACTCCCATGCTAACAGCTCTTCCAAGAAGCTCCAGCTCCGGAAGCACGAGGCACACTTGCAGTGCCTTATAGACTTCTAGAGCGGGAACCACAGACCTCCATGGGACAAAGACAAATGCTGAGGTCCAGACTACCTACTGCTCAACACTGGTGCTGTCTCCCAAGACCAGCGACAGTTGAGCTTGTTTCCCTGTGGTGTGGAAGGGTGTCTCAGGAGAACCTTGCTTTGTCATAAGGTTGAGTGACAAGGGCTATGGAAGTCTAACTGCACATATGGAACACAACAGGCGCTCAAGGCAGACCTCAGCTCTCTCCCTTTAGGACTGTGATAAAGGCTGTGCACAGTGGTACCTGAGACTGCAGGTACTGTTAAATGGTGTCTTACATCAGGACAACTCTCGAAGCTCAGTAGGTGACTTCTGCACACGGCATGTCTGTGAACGCAGTGTATAAAGGGCTGGAGGAGCAGAGGAGAGAGGGGCTACTCAGGCAGAAGGTAAAGGAGCATGGTGGCTCTGCTGGGGAAGGGCAGGCCACAGGCAGAGGAAACAGCAGGCACTGAGCACCGAAGCATGCAGGTATGGAGTTCCAAGAAGCCAATGGAGAAGGAGGAGGAATGCTACTTGTTGCAATAAATGCAGGGAACTCTTGGCATTTAGCAGGTTGGAGCAAAGGATGTTCAACTGTCTGCAAGACACTGGCCTGCTTCATACAGGAAAATGGTCTCATTCAAGATGGCAACGAGCAACGGCAGAGAGCTCTGGGCATGGCCAGGCAGGAAGGAAACGAGCTTGAAAAGGTAATCTGAGGCCAAGCTATCATAACCACGCCAGCATCTGTAAGGAGGCTTTCTCTTGTACACCACCAGGGCAGGGGCGGGGTGGGGGAGACTGGCCTCTGTGAGATGATCGTTCTGTGGAGGCCAGAGAGCAGTGTCTAGAGGAAAGGAGACCAGGAGTTGGAGGAAAAGGCAGGAGCAAGCGGCCTGAGAACAGAGCCAAGCACGGTCAGGACCAGCAGAGTACTGAGAAGATGCCTGAGGCAGCACAGACAGCACACGGGGAGCAGGGTGTGTACGACACCTGCAGTGGCTGGTGACAGTGCTGCTGGAGAGGAGGGGCTGGGCTATCTTTCAATGGCTGATCAATAAACATTTGTTGCAGGACAAGGGGACACACTGAACAAAGTAAGGCCAAATTGGGGGCAGAGTGTGAGATAAGTTGTCTGGCTTGAAAACTGGCACAACGTTTACTATGGAGTAAATCAAACTAGACAGCTCAAGACAAACGTACACAGCGAGGACTGGCTGGGAGGGCAGCCTTCTGAATGGTGAGTGCACAGCTTCACCTTGCTTCAAAAAGGCCAACGGCTGACGATTCTACCACACATCAATTTCACATCAGATACACAAACATTAGAAGTAACATCCACCACTACTCCCTCACTATTGACATTGCCTTCTCCAACAGTTAAATTCACTGCTACAAATGCCAGCCTGGGGAGCTGGACTCAGAGGCGCAGCTCCTTGGACACAGCAGCTGGAACACACAGATGGAGCTGCAGGGTTTAAAGGGCATCATTGGAAACGGTGAGGCTAATGACTGCTGGGGAAGGGGTCGACCTCTGTGCAAAGTTGACAGCCTAGGCTGTCTAAGTAGGCTGTTACCACTTTAGAGGCAGTATTTCAAGGGGAGTTTAGGATGTGTTCAGTTCCCACTAATCCGTAAATGGATACAGGTACACAGCATTTCTGTGAAGGGCTATCCTTTAGCTAATTAAAGACGCTAGCGATGCCATGGATACTCTGTGAGCAGTTTTGAGGGGAATAAAGAGAAAGCATAAAGTACTTGGAGAAATGAGGAAACAAAACAAACACCACTGTGCCCTGGCCTGAATGACTTGGTGTCTGAGACTCAGTATTTCTTTTGTGCCATCAGCACCAGTGATGAGACAATGGAGCCCTGCACTCTCCAGCTCCTTCTGCATCCTCCACAGGACCTCACACCACCTGACCTGTAAGCCCCCCCACCCCCAAGTCTCCCCAAAGCAGCACAAATGTGCAAAGAAATGAACAGAAAGCAGGGCAAGGGAACAGCAGCTGTTCTGGGAGGCACCAGAAATTCTGGATAGGACTCAGCTCCAGAACTTTCCCTAGGAATGAACTTCCTTTCTAAAGAAAAGTCCTGCCCTCTCCTCCAGACTCACAGGACATCCCACAGTGAAGTCCAGGTCTCACCTCAGAGCAGAAGTCAGAATAGCAATTTCAGAGGAGGAGGGGCAGGGTAATGCCTAGGAAACACCTACACAGAGCACCGCTATCCCCACAAAACCCGAAGCTACTGGCTTTCAAAATGGTTAAATATGGTATGAATCTATCTCCACAGAAGCATGGACCAGAGTTTAGCTGAGAGAAGACTTCAGAAGTGTAGGCATGCACACAGCTTCCTGAGGCCTTTGTCCCTTTTTAGGTCCCAGTTTTCATTTGCTAGTTGTCAGCTCCTCTCCGGCAAGGAGCCTGCACTCATAGCGACAACATACATCTGAGCCCTTGCTATGCTGTAGCCCAACTTCCCACTTCCCTCACAGCCACTGTGAGGGCACACTGATGCCTCCCAATACTCATTTCATCAGGTACTCACAGATGTCGACTGGACTCTGTGGCTTATAATCATGATGTCATTGTTTTGGCACTCTGAAGTCCCAGATGTGCTTAGTGAGGGGGCCTCTTTAAAATGGTATCTATATCTATGCCCCCAATAATTCTCTGGGTATCTCCCCTATTTTCTGGCACAGCAGGATGCCCCGGGCGCATCTTGTACTGTCCTCAGCCGTTTACTCAAAGGGCTCCTGCTAGTAAGTCAGACTGGCGTTTAGAGACCCACACAAGGAGAGAGGTGCTCACTGCCTTTGAGCGCTCATCTGGACCTTAGCAGACAGGGTCAGGGCACACCTGCATGCACAGACACACCAGCATTTCTGTTTATACCAATACTTCCAGTTGCCATGCAGCACCATAGAGATGGTCTCCTGTCTCTGTGTGCGCTCATTCCTACACACACAGGGCTTCAGACATACCAGTCCCTACCAGCGTGAAGCTGACCGCCACCAACACTCACAATGTAGCTCACAGCGCTCAACGCAAAGGCTGGGTCAAACCCCGAGTTCAAAGGTTCTCGGGCTGCTTCTCTACTTCCCCCCACCCCTCAAGGAGTGAACACGTAATTTGACTGAAATATCCTTAGTTTTCTTTAATTCCAACTGCGTTATTGTTGGTTAAAAACAAAAGCAAAAAAGATAAACACCCTACTCTGGACTGCTAGGCAGAAGCTCCAGAGTCACTCTGCCCGCCTCTGTCTCATGCGCTTCCAGCCCTCTGCTTGACACGCCTCTCTCAACTGCTTCCTAGACCGACTACTTCATTTCAGGTCTGCCCTCCATGTGTGTTAATGGATGTTTCCTCTCTCCTTACAAAGAGGAGCTGTATTGAAAAAAGCCTCTGCTTTTCTCTTTAAATAATGGCCCACCCTGGAAGTCACTTCGCATAGGTCACAGGTCCTTCATCTTTCAGAGATGAGAAGAATAGAAGCTGTGTGGCTCTATTGTGTGGCTGCTTCTTGATCTCCTCAGTCGTCCTCCTCGGAGTGTGCAGGTTACCCCAAGACTCTGCACTCACAAACAACCCCGTAACCAACAGCTGCACACACCTGATTTCATGCTGTTGGAAGGAGTCTTCAGGGTCACCTCCTTGTACAAGCCCTGCTGGTCAAAGGCAAATGCAAACACAGTTTCATGGACACAGCAGACACAGAAGGTCCTTCCTCTAAGTGGCCCACATTGCCATCAGTGGTGACAAGGGGCCTGTTCCCTTGCCTCCGCAGCAGAATGTTGGCATGGCTTTTCAGTACTGCTAACCTGGTCGGCGGGAGACGGCTCTCGGTCAGGCTCTAACCCATCCCTCCCTGAGGGTGAGGATGGACACCTTCTCATCTAGTTAAGTACTGTGTGTGTGTTAATCTTTTCCCCATTTTAGTCCCAATTTAATATTTTCCGCTTTGTTTTTAAAATTAGCAAAAGGATTTCCGAGACGTATCCCTGTAGCTAGGGTGCTTGTTACTGCCTGCCAGTTGTCTCGGGTTGGCAGGATTTCTTTGACTCTCTGAACGTGTTCTCTCTCTGTGGCTGTGGCCCCGTGGACTACAGATGTCACCTGTACCGTCTGCTCCATTCCCACAGTAGCTATGGTCTATTTTAGTTTTTAGTCTGGTTGCCCAGCACAAGCCGGGGCCATTATTTTGACTCCTACAGATTTCTAGGTGTGCTTTAAGAGCACTCCCCACATATCTTCCCCTTTTAGCTGTTCCTACTCTTTGTTGTATACTCTTTTTCCCATGAGCTTTAGTGGCACCTTTGCAAGCCTGTTAGTATGTGTATTACTGACGTGACTAGCATGTGTGTCCTCAGTTTGATGCCACAGTTAGATATATCACATGCTTAGTGTCTCTGGGTGTTCCCTCCCAGTTTCCACCTCTTCTCTCCTTTGCTCCTGTGTGTGAATGCTTTGAGACAATGTATCATAGTCAGCTCAGACTGACCTGAAACTTGCAGTCCCCTGCCTCATCCTGAAAGCTAGGATGGGCTCACCACGCCTACTTTCTTTCTGTTGATGCCAGTGATGGGACCCAAGGCCTTGCTCACACTTGGCAGATGCTCTACCACTAAGCTGTACCCTGGCCCGCCCTCTGTTTTCTAATTAGGTCTACGGTTTCACATTTCCCTTATACCTCTACATGCTAGCACTTCAGACCCCATCCTCTTCTGCATCACCTTAGCCTCTTGCTTCTTAATACGTAACAATATCCTTGATTCTCACCGATTGCATACATAAAAATCAATACACTTCTTTCATCTGCTTACAGGTTCTCGCCCCACCCTCATGGCTGCCTTGCTTGTGCCCTGACCAGCTTGCCCTGGGGCTGAGCAGCCCACTTGTTCTTGGCTGGGAAGCTCCAGGGAGGCTCCCAGGTGCAAAATTCTGATGTGCTCAAATGACCTCTCTGGCCTCAGTCCTCCAAAGGACACACACATTTCCCTGGCTCTTCTTTGAAAACTGCTGTCTTGCGTGTACTTTTTGAATTTTGCATGTATGAATGTTTATTTGCACATATGTATGGACACCACAAGCATACTGGTGCCTAGGGGAGGTCAGAAGAGGGCACTGGAAGTGGAACTGGAGTTATATGTGGTTTTAAGCTTAAAACCACAAGACAGGTTCTGAGACGGCAACTCAAGACCTCTACAAGAGCGGCAAGATTCTTAACTGATGAGTCATTCCTTGTTGGTTTTAAAACATATTTATTTTTATTATTTTGAATTAGGTACATTTGTGCCTGCATGAGTACATGCGTTGTGTGTAATGTATGTATATGCACTGAGAGTGTGAGAGTGTGTATTTATGTGTGTACACTCGCCTATGAGAGTATGTGTGTGTGTGCATGTATAGGTGGGGCAGAGATCAGAAATGTCAGTGAGCGTTCTTTTTAATTTCTGAGCTACTTCTCCAGACCTACTTGCTGTTTTGAGCAGTGTAATGACAAACGATTGTAAGATCAGATGATTTTTTGGGGGCCTTTAAAGTTGTTTGAATTCTTGTTGAAGTCCTGAGGTCTTAGAAGCATGACGACTCTCGAGCTTTAGATGAGAGTTGGTGGTCCCTAGGTAACTATGCCAAGTTCCCAGTGGCCCCTTAGTGCTTAGATTCAGCCATGGCTTTACTTTCTGGGTCTATTTAGTTTTACACATTGGTTCTGTCCCATTATGCTCTCCCCAGAATTCTGACATACGCGCGCATGGGATGGTTTGCACACGGTCTCTTAGCCTGTGCTCTATCTCAATAATTTCTCCAACTGTACATTGGCTGACTTCTCATCACTCTCTCAGTGGTCTGCTTCCCTGGTGCTTGCTATTAGATTTTACATGAATATGTTTTTATTTGCACCTTGAGTTCAGACTTAGAATTTCTGTGATAATGCTCTCACATTTCCCTAACAACCAGCGTCCAGTTCTTCTGACTTTATAACTGAAGTGTTGTTTTGTTTTGTTTTGTTTTTCCATCTTACTGAATGCTACTTGAGGATACTAAAGCCAGTCTGGAGTGTGGCGTTTTAGTCTTTTGCTCCGTGGGATCTGGGATCCGTTTTCTTAAAGGCTGGGGAAGGCGTGTGCCAGTACACATGCCCTACACCCTTGAGCAGCATGGCTAAACAGAACTCAATGGTCATTAAAAACATTTGGGTAAAATCTGCCCATGACTGAAATGTGCATAGTTCTGTAAAACTGGACAAGTGTAGAATTTAGACCTTTCTTCATTGTGAAACGTGTCTCATCCTTCTCTGCCAAAGCCTGCCTCTTCCCTCCAATCAGTAACACTGCTCTAGAACTTTCTCTGGTTGCAGTACAGCATGCTTCAGTGCAGGCCAGTTTTCACTCTGTAGAAGGTGACAGTGACAGCCCAAACAACAGCTCACTGCAATCGTGTGCTTCTTCCTTCTGAAAGGCACCTGTGTGCGGGCTTTCTGGCTCTAGTTACGGTATGGTTTTGTGGCTTCATATGTTCGTGGTTTCTATACCATGTATAGGAAGAAACTCAGGGTGTGCATAGTCGTCTGTAATATCTTATGCTGGATAGACAGCATAAGAATAAAGGAAGAGAGGTGTTTAAAAGCAAAATGATTGTGAGTTGCTACCCCTACTCTATCTGCTCATCTTTCCTTCCTTTCTGGTGGCCAGTGAGGCATGTTGAAGCAAACCTCATATATCATGACATCTCTGATGTACAAACTTCAGCATCCACTTCTAAAAACTATGACAGAGATGAGACTCTGACCACGCCAGCAAAGCACTGACATCTGACAGAAGTCTGTGTGTCTAAGAGAGAGCTCAGGCAAGGTTTGCCCTCCCTTTGCCCAGTGCGGTTCAGTCCCCTAGGCACCCTACTTTCTCTGCTCATCTCCTGGCTACACAATTAACTGGCGGAAGAAACAGATAATCATCTGGTGGGAAGTCTTACATTCTTGTGTTTTTATTTCGTATCAAGGGTTTTAATAAATTTCTAATCATAAGTGCCATTATAACAAGCATTTTAGAGTGTCATTTTTGAGATCAATTTGACATGTTGTATTGGATACATTTTTTTTAAGTCTTATTTTATGTTTGTGGTCTTCCCATGTTCTGCAGGCTGATCTCAAACTCCAGGGCTTAAGTGATCCTCTGGCTGCAGCCTCCTGAGTAGCGTGCACACCACCACTCAGCTGTTCTGGTGTTTGTAATACTAGAGGACATTTCTTCTCAGTGCAGTGGCTCTCATCCTTTTGGTCTCAGGACCTCTTTCTACTGAGAACGGCTGAGGATCTAGGAGCCGCTGCATCTATGGGATGGAGCTTTCACTACTCAATGCAAAGAAATGAGAATGGAGGCCCGCCTACAGCGTGGGGACTCACGGCCCTGAGAGCGTGGGATGCAGTGCCCCCAGCGGTAAGGAGCCTGAACAACTGCACTGCGGACATGAGCATCGGTGAAGGAGAATGGGGAGGGAGGTCTCCCATCTGCCTTAAAGCAGTTTGATAGCTTGGTGCCCTAAGAAGGGTCCCTGCAGCTTCTTGTCCTCAGATCACAATTTGGGAATTGCTACCTTAGAAGAATGGAGTTTTGGAAACAAACATCTTTAGGGCCAGATTTGATAAAAACTGGGTTGTTTTTGTATGTGTGTGTGTGTGTGTGTGTGTGTTTCAAAAGTGGAGAAGAAGGACTGGGGATACAGCATACTGTGTAAAGTGCTTGCTGTGCAACCATGAAGACCTGAGTTCAGATCCACCCTATACCTAGGTGAGGCAGTGTGATCTGCAATCCCAGCACTGGGAGGTACAGACCACTGGACTCCTGGCCAGGAAGTCTTTCTTTTTTTTTTTTTTTTTTTTTGGTTTTTCGAGACAGGGTTTCTCTGTGTAGCCCTGGCTGTCCTCGAACTCAGAAATCTGCCTGCCTCTGCCTCCCGAGTGCTGGGACTAAAGGTGTGCGCCACCACTGCCCAGCCAGGAAGTCTTACTGAAATGGTGAGCTCCATATTCACTGAGAGAACTTGTTTCAAAAAAGATGCAAGCTAGACATGGCACTGTGCATCTTTAATCCCAGCACTTGGGAGGCAGAGGCAGACAGATTTCTGTGAGTTCAAGGCCAGCCTGGGCTACATAGTGAGTTGTAGGTCATCCAGGATTGCATAGTGAGACCCTGTCTCAAAAAAAGTATAGAAGTAATAGTGGAAGACACTCAATGTCACTTCTGGTCTTTACAAGTGCATACATGTGTACTTCTCACGCATTTGAAATACACAGACTCACAAGAGTGGAGAAGTACAAAGCCCATGTCTTCTTACCAGGCTTGTAAAATGGGATGTAATAGAAGCCTTGACAAAGAAGCCCCATAACATCAGTGCAGTAACAAAGGTGCTAGAACTCAGGTTCTGCTCGCTCCGGCAAACACTGCTGGTGCAGCACAGAACTATGGCATGGGTGGACGTCGGGAGTGTCTGATGGACAGTTAAAATGAAGGCCTAAGCCTTTAGAGGGCTGGGAGAAGTCCAGAATCCAGAGTAGCTGGTGGGTCTATATTAGTGCAACTGTCTGGAAGGTGAGCCTGCGCACTTGAGCCCGGCTTCAACCACCGCCTTGGTCTGCTGGGCTGCTCCGGCTCACTGCAGTAGAGCATGTGCAGCCGAATTTCTAGTCTCCACCACTCAGATGCCTACATCAAAGTGTCTTAAAAATACCCCTAGGTATTGCCACATAGCTCTTAGGAGGCAACAATCAAGTCAAGAACCACCATAACATCATACCGTAGCATTACAAGTAGCATGATACAGTCTGAGCGGGTTGTCTTTACATATTTAGGAACACTCGTGCACATGCGTGCGCACACACATGTCACAGCAATTAAAGAGGCCATCAATTTGAAAGGGAGCAAAGGGGTGGGGGATATATTTAAGAGTTTGGAGGGAGGAAGGGGAAGCAGAAATGATGTAATTATAATCTCAGAAAATTATTGAAAAGAAAAGAAAAGAAAACAAAACCCCAAAAGAACAAACGCTGCCCTAAGCCAAGAAAGATCATGGTAAGATCTAGACACCAAGGCCAAGGCAGAGGGGACATCAGGTGGGAGGAGGGTGAGCAGGCAGGAGGAGGGTGAGCAGGCAGGAGGAGGGTGAGCAGGCAGGAGGAGGATGAGGTGACCTTCAGCCATCAGGACCCAAACTAAGGGCCAGGAATGCTCTGAGCAGAGCTGTCTATAATATAGGAATCTGCAAACAAAATAAAAGAACATTTCCTATCAGAAAAATGGGTACACCAACAATTTGAATAAAATGTACTAAACAAAACATCAGACAAAACATTAGTGAAAAAATTAAGATAAGTAAAAAAAAAATTAGTTTTAAAAAACATTATAACTTGCAAATATACTGAATTAAAAATGGAGACATAAAAACCTTATACTTAGCAATCTAAATAAAGCCCCTCCCCAAAGGAGTGATGTACAGAGGGCATGGGGACAGACTCCTGTGTGGGCACGGTTGGGAGAGCTCGCGCGGGCTGCACACAGTGGATACTATACTTGTAGTTAGCTGAGGCAGGCTCTATTGTGCTAAGGATTTTAAAACATTAAAACGTTTATGTATGCATGTGCGTCTGTATATGTGCACACGTGTGCAGATGCCAGCGGAGGCCAGAGATGGCACTGGAGCCCTAGAGCTGGAGCTACAGGTGGTTGTGAGCTCCCCAATGTGGGAGGACCGAACTCTCATCCATTTGAAAAATAGCAAGCACTGACCACTGATCCATCTCTTCAGCCCCTCAGTATTATTAAATAAATATGAAAGGGTCATGCCTAGACCATCAGCAGCATGTGTTAATCCAAGATTAGGATAAAACCAACTCACAAAGCTTCACAATCTTCTGAGCCCTATCCCAGCCTGGGAGGCCAAGCCGGACTTGGGGCGGTTTCCTGTCTTCTCTCTTTTGCTGTCTTCCTGTACTCCAGCTGAGCCCTGATGAGTCTCTCTCTTTCCCTGGGTTACCTCTCTCTTGGACCTTGCTTCACTACCCCTCCTGCGGGTCTCGGTCCCAGCACATTGCCCACGCTCTACAATACCTCTCCTGTTTCCCACATTCCCAACCCACTTCTGCTCCTTAACCCTGCCATTCTAATATAGGTAAAGCCACTGTGGCTGCTCTCTGGGCCCACTCTAGACTGCAGTGGCGGCCCTGGCAGCGTGGAACCTCCAGCACTGAGGTCTCTCCCCTTCTTGCCTGGTGCTGTAGAGAGAATTCTCTGAGTGGTAGGATGAATTTCTTCTCCAGCACAGCCCACATGTCACTTAGACTCCAGGGCAGGGACATGCCAAAAGGCTGGGCTTCCGGGGAACTCTAGTTGGTGTCTAATTAGTTTGGTGTTTTTGTATCACGAGCGATCCTGGGAAAGTTTCTTTTAGACCCACTTGCAGAAGCAGAACTGCTGGGTGCGGGGCAGCGGTTCTCAATGTGTATGTGGGCGGGTTGTCATCTCCCCAGGAGTTAACATGCTTCTCAAAATGTCCTCCACCGCTCCGGCTGCTCTTGGGGAACAGGGCACACGGAGATCCAGAGCTCTGCAGAGGGCCACCCACTCAGGATTTCTGAGTGGCCTGCAAGGAATGTGCATTTGTGGGAGACTCCCCGGGAGCCTGAGGACCACCCAGGCACTAGAGCTACGGAACTCAGGGGAAGTCCAAGTGGCAGCAGGGGAACAGTTTAGGTGTTAGGGAGTCTCCCAACCTCAACTAATGGGCAGAGTGACATGGAGCAGTGTGTCCAAAGGCTTAAGGAAGGAGGTACCATTGAGGCAGGAGGGCTAAGGTGTAGCTCTGAGATGCATACACAAACTTGAGGTTTTTGTAAACCAAATTAACATCTAAATTAAGATTACAAACTACCAGGGTACATTTCAAACATTACAGCAAAAGCTCCATTTTCTTATTTTCTTATACCTAGTCAATCAGTCAAAAACTGGAGATGAGACTGTTTTAAGTGATGCGAGGAGCCAGCAGCTTGTTCCAGTCTGACTCAGTTAAGCTCTTACAATATTTTGACTGTTGGAGGAAAATTAATAATGGGATGTTAGGCGGTAGATTAGCTGAAACTAAATATCAACACAGCTAGATTTATTTTTGGATGACTGAGATCATCCTTCAGAGAACAGAAACAACCCTCATTATACCACAAGCTGCTAACTCGCACGGCAGTAGGGCCTCCCAGCAAGCAGCGCTGTATGCTGCACACAGAGGCACATTAGCTACAGTTGGGTGCGCAGGTCACAGGGAATGACCTAAGGCTCATCCCCAGCAACTGGCTGGCTAGTTTCCATCCCTTTCAAGGAGCCAGGTTGGAGGCAGAGGGGCAGAGCTCTACTGTAGTCAGCGGACCAAGCACACCAGTGAGGCCGACCGTGCTTCCTCTGTATTCGGCCAGTTTTACTAGGCACTTTCTTGCCTCTAGCCTCATCCCAGCTTGCATGTATGCGCTGCCCTGGTGGTAAAGGTCACAGTGTGTTCTCCCAGGTCAAATGTCCTGGGTGGATGGTGATGGCTCCTGCTTCTGAGGGGCTTGAAGCCCTGGCGCTTACAAACCAACAGAGTTGCTTTGGCTTTGGATGAGCCAAACAGACCCCAACTGCTTAAGATAGAAGCACCAGAAAGTATCAACTTGCCCTGATTCCCCCCCCCCCCCCCCCCGGCCTTTTACACAGTGGAGAGGCTGCCAACTGTGGGCTGTGGAATCCCCAGTTGCAGACTGCCTGTTGTGGTTGCCTAGAGAGTGAGAACACCAAAACAGGTTCCCCCAGACCTGCCTTTGCCCATGCCTGTGTCAGTGACTCCGCTGATTCTCATGCAGATGCAGAAGCAAGAACCTTCTCTCCACTCACACAGAAGAAACTGGGGACTTCTAACATCAGTGAAGTGGGGGGACTGAGACTGTGACTGGGGCTTAAGACTGCATGCATGCATGTGTGCATGGGATATAAAATGCAAAGCTGGGGGAATGCCAGCCTATCTCAGCAAGAGAAATACCATGTGAAGAGTCATGGGATGGACTGTGCTGGACAACAGTGTACATGGCAGACAGCACACACAGCATGGCACTATTTTATACAGCTCACGACTCCATGACAGCTACGGACACATGCACACAGAGCACACTGGTGTACAAGGGAGAAGGAGGGCCATTCTTTGGAAGGTGATCTCAGGTGGCAAAGCTACGGGGAACAACACATGCTGGCTCTGCCCTGCTTCTCAGCTAAGTGGTAAGCTTTATAATTTACATAGACATTATAGAGCATTGTAGCTATCCAATTACCTTTTTTTTTTTTTTTTTTTGTTATTTTGAGACAGAGTTTCTCTGTGTAGCCCTGACTGTCCTGGAACTCACCCTGTAGACCAGGCTGGCCTTGAACTCAGAAATTCGCCTGCCTCTGCCTCCCGAGTGCTGGGATTAAAGGCATGCGCCACCACTGCTCGGCTTTTTTTTTTTCTTGAAAGGAAAAAAAAGTCACTAGCACAGTGGCTGGTAGTCTAAAGATCTGTTTATGCCATCAGAATAAGGTGTTTGTCCTCAGAGGACAGCACCCTGGGGGCTTGCTGACAGGATAAGTCTTTCTCCTCTTGCCTATGTCTCGTGTGGTGGTGCCTTACAGATCTTCAAGCATGGCTGAAGTCAGGGAAGGGGTGCCTAGCAAAGGTGGTGGAGGCGGCAGCAACTAGTCCTGACTCCCTCACCCTCAAGGTGAGGGCTGCCTCCCACCTCCACCCAGAAGACAGGGTACAGGCAGCACACTGTCCAGGAGCCTTGCAACCTGAGGCAACGCCATTGCTTAAGAGGAGAAGTCACATAAAGCAGCTATGGCCAAAGTACGGTCACTCTCCTGCCATGAGAGTCTGACTGAATCACCCACTTACACTATAAACAAGCGCCACTAACTGCGGTTCTGTGTCACCGAAGACAGCCAGAGGCACGCAGACCTGAACAGCCCTTGTTGGCTAAGCATGCTATGTGTAATACAGAGTCTTTCCCTTGCATAGAGCCCTAACCTCTCCTGTCAGCTATCAGAACAAGCTCCATGAGCAGGTGGCTGAGGCTGACAGGCCCAAGTTGCCTATTTGGTCAGGTGGTAGGAACTCAAGAGTTCTGCCTGCCCGCCTCTAATCCTGCTCATCCCACTGAGTGCCACATCCTTATCCTCTTCATGACCTGGGAGAAATGGGACCAAACCTATTTCGCTGAGGATGCCTTGTTTTTATCTTTATTAACTCTTTGATACCTGTCAAGTCTGCCAACAGGATTTGTGTGCTGCTGTGAGGTCTGAGGGAACCTTACATGCATGATGGGTATGCTTGAGGGAAGCAGGAAATACCTTTTATATAAAGAAAACGGCTTTATTCTTCCTATCAAAGGAATACTGTACCATATCATTTTCTTTATATTTTAGCCCAAGATGAGAAAATTGCTCAAATGGACTTCAGAAATCTATCTATATCTATATATCAAATACACACACAAATGAAATATTGCAAACTTAGGAAGTTCACATCCTTTCCATTCACCAATCAAAAGAAACATGCATAAACAATCAGCTTTCCCAAGGTGGGAGGGGCTGGGTGCAGAATGGCTTACCTGGGTGACTGTGATCCATAAAGTTAGACAAAGGAGAATGCCAAGCAGGAGGAGTTCACAGGGTCCCAAGGCAGCAACATTACATGCAGAGCCTTGCCTTCTGGATACCCACCAAAGCCCATCCCCTGTACATACTGCCACGAAGCACGTGTCCTCAGGCACCGACTACCACATGGACACCAGAAACCTTCCCATGGACACCACAACACACCCCTAGGCCACTGGGCTCCAAGCGCACTGTCTTTGGTCACTTTATACATTAGTGGACTGTGAGGCCAGAATGCTCAGTGCAAACCCAACAGAAACAAAAGAACCAAAAGTTGGTGGTAGCAAAGGGCCAGAGGCTTTCTCTTAATGTGAGAGTGGTAAACGACTTTCACGGACTACAAAGTCCTGAGGCAACAGTGTATTCTTTCTCTTTGGCAGGATACCAGCCAAGAATCTCTCAGTATAATCTCTTAGAGAAAATATAACATTTACCCAATGCTGCTGGGGAGGCTATCACATGACCTGACCAGAGGTTAAACTCTCTAACTCTTACCTGGGACTGCAATGTGCTCAAAAGCAAGGTTTCAGAATGCAGTGTCTATGTGAAAGCAATGGCTTTATCCTGTGGGTCTCGACCCCATCAGAAAACAGATATTTACATTACAATTTAAAATAGTAGCAAAATCACTGTTATGAAGTAGCAACAAGAGTAATTTTATGGTTGGGGTCACCACAGTGTGAGGAACCATATAGGTTGGTGTGTGGAGACCAGAGGTGGAAGCTAGCTGTCACTCCCCACCTCACCTTTTTTCAGACAAGGTCACCCATTCACTGGGCCACCATGCTAGCCAGCATGCTGCAGGGCCTCCTGCCTCCACTGTCCAGCACTGAGCTTACAGCACGTGTTACCACACACAGCTTTTGGCTTTGTACATGAGCCTGAGGATTCAAACTGAGGCACTTTACTGACTGTGTCATCTCCTCAGCTTCCACAGGGAGCTGAATTTGAAGACAGATTTTTCCCTTCACACGTCCCCACAAACAGGCAAGCAGATCTTACCAGAAGCATTGCTGAAGTCCCATTGGGTCTGGATAAGTGAATGGACATTTCTGGAAACATTCTGTCAATGCGGCTGATCACGTCATCGACATATCTGGGTATGAGAGAAGTACACAGTATGAACCGGAGTCCTGTCAGCGGCTGGAAGACCTTCTCATGCTTAATAGCCAACTTTTAGTTGGTGTGATACCTTTATCTCATACTTAACAGCCGACTTTTAGTTGGTGTGATACCTTTTGAAGAAGACAAGATCACAAGGCCCCTCATACAAACATCTCCTTTTTCCTCCCATGACCCTTTGCAGAGGGGCTTTGTTTTAAGTGATTATATTTTAAATAAAGTGCCTACACCCACCCTAACCTCCGACTGGGCTATGCATGTCTCTTGTACAGGACCCCACTGTAGGCACACTGTAGGCACACTGTAGGCACACTGTAGGCCTGCACTTTGGCCACGCCTTCTCTAGTTGAACCTGAGAGTGGTGCTTTCTGTTTTCGTGGTTTCTGTTTGGCTTTTATTTGCTCTATGTGCCTATTGACCACTTTATTCCTAAACTCCTGACTCTAAAACCTTTCTTAGCATAGTCAAACACATCAGGTGAGCTAGCAGCCCCGTTTTCATCCCTCCCCTGACCCAGTGGAGCCTGCATCTCCCAGGGCTTAATACCTGAGACCACTGGCATTAAGCATGAGGCACAGTGGCAGGTACTTAGTAAAAACTCACGGATGACATGTGTGCTGGTGGGTGGTCCCAAGAGCCCTCCTGCCCTGCAATGGCGGCTCACCGGGAGCATGCCAGCCCACAGCACACACAGAGCTGGCTCTGCTCTCTACATAGGACACCTGCCAGTTCACTGTCTACCCATACCAACACAAAAAGGTGCATACGACTCAGCAGCCAAGACCCAAAACTAGCTATTAAGGGGTAGTAAATCACATGCCCACTACATCAGGGACATGTTAAGGTATAGTTTCTGGGGGAAAGCAGAGACGAGCTCCTTGATCACGTGATATGAAATTTCAATTGAAAACCCGAGGCTCATGAGAAGCAGCGCAGAAGAAGGCCATCTGTCTGCCAAGGAAGTCAGAAGGCAGTTCTCAGGACCGTCCTGTTGGGTTTTCATGTTGAAGGGGGGCAGGAGAGGCTGCAGAAGGCCTGATAACTAACAAGGGCAGTGGGCAGGGGCCGTGAAGAGGAGGTGCTGGCCAGGGAGGGTTCTGGTGGACCTCAAGTAGCCCACAGCAGCAGCCAGCCCCCCCTCTCAGGAGGACCATCATGTGAGGCTTGCTTTAGGAGCTGAAGTTGCCCCAGGCATTTCTTCATGTACCAGCTTCAAAAGTGTCATTCCTGGGTGAGTGAGACACAGTCGGGTGTCTTTGGTGACCCGTGACTCACAGCCTTAGTACCTCATGGCATCTAAGCATAACTAACTCAATTGCAGAGGTAACTGGAAGAGAGGAAGGCGCCAGCATGGCACTGCCTAGTGTCTACCGAACCAATAGAAGATGCATGATAAAACCATGCCACCTCAGGCAGTGGCAATGCCCACCTTCAGATACTTCCCCCTAATCTATATGTGTGCTTTCAACCCATTTCTTCAGACTCAGCAGAAGCAAGCAGTCTCTGTCCCGTGTGAATGGAGGTCACTGCAAAGTATATGCTAATGTGAGGGGCAGGCCTCGTCTAGTGCTTAGTCTTCAATCAATAGCCATCATAGCTCTGGACGGGAGCTGGATGAATATGCACAGGTTCAGCACAAAGACCATCCTAAGCTGCGGTCTCGTGTCTTTCACCTTGAAACCTTCAGCATACCACCTGGAAAATCGGGCTCCTTAGCAGGCCAGAAAACCCCAACAGTGGGGTTATGTGATGGTCCCGGGCCACATACAAACTTGGAGGCAACCTCACTCTGTACTTCCCCAGAATTAAAACAAGCCACCTGGTCCAGACTTCGTTCATTGCACCCAGAGTTGCAGTGGGCAACCCTGGTAATTTTTGGACTATTATTAATAGGGACTTTTATTTGGAAGGGAAGGTTGTGGCAGAGGAAACAGTTCCTGAGAAAGGTATCTGCCGCAGGCAAGGCACATAAAAGGCCCAGGGCGGGTGGGTTTTCTGTGGTTTCCTCCCTGCCCACCCGCCTGCCGGTGATCTCAGATAAGGCAACAAACATTTGAAAATTCCATTGAGCAGAAATGAATTTTAAGGAGACTGTTTTTCTTTGCAGGCCTAACATAAAGGAGATGCAGATTCCTTTGTTACAGGTGACATTATGCATTTGCCAAAAAGAGACCAAAGAAAGTCAGCTGCACCTTTAGCTGAGGAAAACAGTGTCTAGATTTTAGATGCAGAAATCAAAACATATCATTTTTAAATAGACCCAGCCTCAGAGATACAAATGAGCCACTAGTAACTTGACAGAAACCAGGGAGGCTTGCCACACCAGATTAAAAGTCTGGAGACAGAAATGGCTTTCTTTCTGTGGAGAGTGGGGGCTGGGGGGTGTGGGGTGGTCTTTGGCAATGCTTCTAGAATGTTGCCTCCCAAGACAGTGGGTGCTGCTTGTGTCTGTACAGTGCTTGCAGAGTGCGCCAGCACCACGCTTACAGAGCCAGGCTAAGGACAGGTAGGAACGCTTGCTCTCCTCCCACACTGCCACCATATGTCACACTCCACTTTGTGGCAGAATCAAATTAATTTTTACCTTTGGAGTGGAGGCAAACAAGCAGCACACCACAGCGGTGACGAGTTTACACTTGAGCAGACGCGGCCTGTGCGGCCTGCACGGAAAGACATTAATTTGGAGCCAAATTGAGCAGTGAGTCACAATTTGCACATATCTGTCAACCTGCTAACAGGGTAATAACTTGGAAGGATTGCTGTTCCTATTTACATTACAGGAGCCTTTCAAAAATGGAGGAGATGCTGGGTTCTCCTTTACTCCAACACTCAGCTAGACAGCCTAAGAACTAGCTTGGAAACATAAACTTCTAGAAACCACAGGTTCAGATTAAGGTGTGAGTCTTCAGTATTTTCAGGCAGAAAGTTAACTTTTAAGTTTCTGTTTCTCTGCCCCATTCCTAATGAAGAGCAGGCACTCAGTTGTTTAGGAGATGAGCTTGTGCAGAGAAAAGCGGGAGCCCCTCCTTCCCCAGGTTCCCAATGGCTCCTGGGATGGGACTGCAGTCTCATGCTCAGTGTCTCTGTGGCAGCAAAAACCACCCTCCCTACCCGCACTCCCAGACATCACACACACCTGGGCCCTAAGCCTTGCTTTCTTGTTTCTTACAATGGCCTTCACAGGAGTACTGAAGAACACTAGCACCCTAGAAGTCACTGACTTCACCCACTGACAGCATCTCCAAGAGCTGCTCTGCAGGTAATTCTACTTTGCAAGACAGTTCTTGTCCTGTAGGCCGGCCAGCATCTCCACATAGCCACACTGGATCAGCTTGGCAGAATGTTACTCAGATACTTCTCCCAAAGGTCAGTGGCTTCGTAAATATGTACGGTTGCTGGGTTCTTAAGTCCTTCACTGACGATGATTTAGTCTCCTCAGGTCCCAGGTTCCTAGGAGAAGGTACTGAAAACTACATGACATTTCACATACAACTTTCTGAGTTTTATAGCTCTTAAGAGTCTATTTGTGGACTCTGATTTAAGTATCTCGTCTAGACCCTTCCAGAATTAAGGTATCTGGTTTTGTTGTTTTTTTTAATTTAAAAAAGGTAATTTTAGAGAGTGTGTATTCTGCCTGCATGTATGTATGCATGTATGTAAGTGTCACACAGTCTTGAAGTGATCACAATTATAGCAGTGTGTGCAACATCGAACAGTTGTGTGATCTTAGAATCATATTTCTGTAATGGAGCTGTCAGGTGAGCTTATTGCTTAATTGACAAATTAAAAACTGCACCTCTTTTTCCCTGTGAGCATGCTCTGAACTACACACACATATGGAATGGCTACTATCAAGCTAACAAACACGTGCTTTCCCTCACACACCGCCTTTTCTGTCAGCAGTTTTCAGGAATGTGATACCCTATCATTAACACTAGCCACTATGCTCTAACGGATCTTTTGAGCTTATTGCTGACATTCATGTCCTTGAGACAACATCCCCAGCCGTGCCCCCACCCAAGCCCTTGGTAACCACCATTGTAACGTCTTCCCCTCTGAATTCGACTCTTTCAGATTTGACACATGAATGACACCCTGTACTATTTAACCTGTCTGTGCCTGGCTTATTTCAATTGACACACGACTTTCACGTTCCTCCGTACTGACAGGTTTCCTTCTTGTTAAAGTTCCAGTTGTGCCCATATCATGTTTTCTTTATCTGTTAATACGTTGTTGGGCACGTGTGATGACCCCAGATCTTGACTACTGTGACTAAGACTGCAGGAACATGGGGGTGCAGATGCTGCTGCTTACTGCCTGGGAGCCGACACTGAGAGGTGGACTGCTAAGCCATGTGGTGTTTCTGGTTCCGCCTTCTGAGGAGCTTCCATACTATTTCCTCGGCACTGTACCACATCCGGTCCCCACCAGGGTGGAAGCATCCCTTGCGCCCATGTCCTCTCAGCACTCATCTCTGTGACAACTCCTCCACACCAGGGTCATGTACCTAGTCACAGGACCTTAGAGGTGATCTGACAAGAGGTGACCAGCTTTGAAGGGCAAAGCCACACAACCCATGTCTTCTAGGGGCCTTTGCTGGTCTAGGTAAAGCAGCCTCTGTTTTTGGAACCACTCCTGAGACAGGGCTCAAGTCTCAAGTCCTCAGAGGCCAAGGAGAATCTTCAACACAGCTGTCGCTCCCTTTCAGCCTCAGCTGCTACCTCCTTTCTTTGCCACACTGAGCATTCTTCCTGAAGCACTCTTTGCACAGCGGGGCCCACCACAAAGCCTTGGTCAGTCTTTCTTAGGCTAACTTCCTCAGGAAAGCTCTCCCTGGCCCTGTCCTGTTCACACCTATCAATCAGTACACCCTACCTCACACAGCGCTTTCAACTTCTGTCACCTCTGCACATTTGTAACTAGACAATTTGTGAGTGATTATTTCTTTAAAGTCCTACTTCCCTACAGGATTCTCTAGGGTCATGTGACCACTCTCTTCCTTGTACTATCCCAGCGCCTTGCCACAGTGCCTGGTGCTCCTTGAGTACTCATTGAATGGGTAGACAGTACATTAGAGATTGCCACATGGACCCAGGCTAGGCCATTATGCAGTGAGATGCACAGTTCTCTGCAGCGGATGAAGAGGCAAGGTATGGCAGAGGTCACTACATTAACCACGGAAAGTCATGCACAATGGTGGCCAAAGCTCATTGAAATACACCTCAAAGAAAGCATCAGAGCCTTTCAAGTCTTGAGGCTTAATGTCTGTCCACAGAACCCCTGCATCTGTTCTTGCAGAAGCTTAATGCCTTTTAGAAGCAAAAGCCTTCTAAAGAAGCACACTGTACCAACACACTGGCTTTAAAATGCCACTTTTAATGAACTAATTAATTCTGCAAAACCGTAGTACAAAGATGTGCACTATCAAATGGAGACAACACCACCAAAACGATAACAAAGGAATGGGGAAGACGCTTCTAAAGATAACACTTCTGCAAAATATTCATTTCTCCTCTATGCGGTAAGATATATTGCAAATGATTTGTTATTAAAGACTTAAAACATTATACTGGACAGATGGCTAAGCTCTCTAAGCCTGACCCCTCCTCAAAAGAGGGGGGGGGACCCAACCCACAAACACAACAAACCTGGCCCCAAGCCAATGATCTCATGCTAGTGCGATGCTTAGCTGCTCCAGTCAGATTTAAATAGCATTTACCCCACACAGTGTGTAAGATCCATGCTGTTCATTTTCTCCGCCCATACACACCCTCAGAGTTAGGGATGAATGTATTAATAAACTAATTTTCCAGAGAGGAAAAAGCCAGGAGTGACCATGAACAGAGACATTTGCAAGATCTGGAAGTAAGTGAAGACGTCTCCCACATCTGTCCATACCCATGAGCCTGAGTGGCCTCTGACAGTGGGCTGAGCAGATGGGGGCTTGTCTAAAGACTCCACAGGAGTGAGGCTGGCTGAAACAATGACCAACCACTGATGCTGAAGGAGGGGACCAGAGATGCAGGTCAAACTTGCTTGCACCCACATTTGTAAAATGTCAGTACTAAGGCTACCATGCAAGATATCTGGTTGTTCTCTCAAGAAATGAAAGGTAGTTGCTAAACCGTGTGCTGAGGACAGAAACAGGAGTACCTGTTCTAGTCACGCCACCTCTCCACACTCCTTTCCCATCCCAACATGAGAGCTACTAGCCGGCCCCTCCAAGGAAGATGCTCACAAACTTAAGCCTCTCCTTGTGAAACTCCGCATCTACACAAGAGGGTTGGCAAGTCTGAGAGGAGTAGCTTCCTAGGAATGAGAACGGCCAGGGGTGGGTAACCTTGCTCTCCACTTTGTAGCTCATGAATGTGTGCCCATGGTCCCTTTACACACTCAGGTGAGCACCCAGCCAGGGAAGCAAAGGACTCCCTCCTCCAATTCCAAATGCTGACCAGCATAAAGACCCAGCACACACTGGGGCCAGTCAAGCCTGGCTGCTATCTGACCAGCAGCTTCTCAGGTTCCTGGATATCTCATGAACTACACCCGTCAAATGCCACCAGGAAAGGGGACTTTTTACACACACCGTATTGGTTAGTTTTATGTCAACTTGACACACGCTAGAGTCATCTGGGAAGAGTAACCTCAATGAAGCAAATGCCTATTTAAGACTGGCCTGTAGAAGGTCTGTACCAATTTTTTTTTTTTTTTAATTATTAATGATGGGTACAGGAGGACTCAGCCACTATGGGTGGTGCCATCCCTAGGCAGGTGGTCCTAAGTTGCATAAGAAAGCAGGCCAAGCCAGCCACGGGGAATGGTACAGTAAGCAGTGTCTCTCCATGGCCTCTGCTTTGGCTCCTGCTCTGGCTTCCCTCAGTGATGGAATGTGACCAGAGAGTTATGATGAAATAAGCCCTTCCCTCCCTGAGCTGCTTTTTAGTCTCAGAAATAGAAGCCCTAACTTAGACACGCACCTCTCAGAGTGACGTAGAGAGGGAAGTCTCTCTGTAAGCTGCCCTGTCTGTCTCTGCATTAATATACTTACAAAGCCTACACTTGTCAATGAGTAACACATTCCCGGGAGTGTTGCTACGGAGTGAGCAGGCTTTGAAGGAACTGGACAGCTGAGCTGGCTCTCCCAGGTGCCAGAGAGCAGCACTCTGGTCTTTCACTCACCCTTCCCCAGCTCTGGGAAGTGAGCAGAGCCGGGTAAAACTCCTGCTTTACAAGGGAGAAAAAAGCAGGCTTGCCCAGGGTGATCGTGTTAAGGGGTGAGCTGAACCAAGAGTCCATGAGCAGAGAGACTACAGTGTCTTGGGTCTGTGAGGACCCTGTGGTTGTAAGCGAAGTGAGGACATTTTCAGATGCACAGTAACAACAGGCAATCACTTGACAGTTCTGCCCTTTCTGCTCCTGCAGTGGATGTCCTCTAGTGCTGAGTGAGTGCAGGTACTTGACAGTCACTGTGGCAGGAAACTGGGTTAACAGTGATTCACTGCCTTCTCTGTGGGCCCTTCCAATGCTTACGAGAGAAAGGGGAAAGCACAGCCCACAACAGAACCACCCAGGCTCAACTTCTCCAAACTGAAACTTTAACAGCAGCTACCTTGTCACCTGTCACTCATGTCCTCAGGATCTGGTTCAAGGGCTTGGGGTGACGAGAGAGGAGAAGGCCACTTTCAGTTCTAGCAGTGTCCCTTCCCTTCCCCATCTCAGATGAGGATCAGTCACATGCGCACACCAGCCTGCTCAGTGCTCGGAGATGGTGAACAGGTGCAGGTCGGCAGCTTGCTGCCCGCATAGACACACACCGTAGGGTGTCATTCCTGTGCGGTGCTTTACTACCCTGCGAATGTAAGGCGGTGTTCGCAGTGATCGCCATCCCTGTACACACACTTGGTTCTGTTGGAACCAAACCGTAAGCACACGGTACTGGTTGTCCTGATGGGTCAGCACACTCTAGGAAACTAAAACATTCCAGGGGCAAGTGTGTTTTGTATGACAGCTGTCTTGTTATATTTTGACTCATCAGACAATTCCTTGAGGAGAGTCTGAGGCTCCCATCTCCAGTCCCTGGGATGTCTCTACACAAAACATGCTCAATAAATACTTGGTTTTATTCAAACTGGAGAGATTTAATCAGGCTGGATCAAAGAAAAAAAAAAGATCACAAGAGTGAATCGAATCTTCTCTTGTAACTGTTTCTTCTACAAGTCAAAGCTTTAAATCAGAAAGTGTCACACAATAGCAAGTACAGCCCAGTGAGGCTGTCCCTTCCTGACGATAATGACGTGGGGCAAACAGGTTAGGAGGAGGCAGAACTAAGGTGGGGACAGACAGGCAGAACTCAGGGTCTTACAGTTTCCACTGCTGTAAGGGACACCATGACCAAGGCAACTCTTATAAAGGACATTTAACTGGGGCTGGCCTACAGTTCAGAGGTTCAGTCCATTATTATCATGGCAGGGAACATGGCAGCATCTAGTCAGGTATGGCACTAGAGGAGCCGAGAGTTCTGCTTCTTGATTGGATTGCAGACAGGAGAGACTGTCTTACAGACAGCTAGGAGAAGGGTCTTAAAGCCCACACTCACAGTGACACACTTCCTCCAATAAGGTCGCACCTCCTACTAGTGCCACTCCCTGGGCCAAGCACATTCAAACCACCACACTCAGTGAATTCTCAACTGCTCCTAAGCCAACTCCCCACACGTCTCTGCTGAATGGAACCTTCTCAGAGGTCCCCACTGAAAACCACTCACCCTTCCCAGCACTTGTAAGTCCATGCTGCTCCTGCTGCCACAGTAGTCTCTCATCAGACACTGACAAACAGCAGCTTTAGGAGCCAAAGGGACCCAGGTGTTCAGTCTTCCTCTGTCCTCAACTCAGTCCTCTCTGGCCTTGGCTTCATATCTCACAAATAAGATCATCACCAGTCATGAGGGATGTATGTGACATGCAAGCTTTCAGCTCTGAATACACAGCTAACATCAGTTGCTCCCTTTATACAAAACACTGTCTTTCTCCTTGGCAAAAGTGAGACAGCCTGAGAACAGAGGATTCTTCCAGGCTTCTGTTCTAACACCTCACTCCATTCCTGCTAGAAGGGAGAACTCTCCTAGCATGGTGCTTGGGAGAGAGGGCAGGCAGCTCACTCAGGCAAGATCCTGAACTGTGAGTTAGTGCAAGGTGAGCTAGAGTAAGCAGACCAGGCTCCAGGCCAGACCTGAGCTGGGTATCTTCACTGGCCCCTCTGTACTGCACTGTGCCTGGGAAGCTGGCCCACACCAACGGGACGTCAGCTAGACTTTTGGTTCTATGGTCAACAGCATGTGCTGGCCGGGGAGCACTGGGCTGGCTAAAGGGCTGTAGAGCTGCACTGCTCAGGGCCTGCTAAATCCCACTGCCCAGTAGAGTCATGGCAGCATGACAAGGGCATACCAACTGGGTAGCTTTGTCCCCACGGCCGAAAGCTGGCAGGAGCTGTTTCCTGCTCACTTTTGTGACAATCCCCACCCACACATCCTCTTCAGCATACACACAAATCACTGGGTACAGGTCTTCTCTGGAGGTGGGACCCTGATAGGTGATGCCATGTGAACTATACCCATAGACTTCTCTGCGCTCTACCTACTATCTGTGTTTGGCCAAATGAGGAATCCTGGTGGCTGCTGCTGTTATTATTATTATTGCTTTTTGTGGGTGTATGGTCAACTTGACGCAAGCTGGAGTCACCTGGGAACAGAGAATCTCAACTGAGAAATGCTTCAATCAGATTGGCTTGTAGGCACAACTGGAGAGTATTTTCTCTATTAATGGCTGATATGGGAGGGTCAGTGCACTGAGTAAGCCAAGGAGAGCAAGTCAATAAGCCTCGTTAGTCCATTACCTCTGTTTCAGTTCCTGTCTTGAGGACCTGCCCTGACTTACCCCAGTGATGGAGTGTGACCTAAGAGTTGTAAGCTGAAATAAACTGTTTTCTCTTTAACTTGCTTTTGGTCACAGGTGAAGCCCACTAGGACAGGAAGCCTGGAGGGGACATGTGGGAGGTGGGAAGCACCGTCAGCTGTAGTCCTAGCTACCTGTGAAATCACCAGCAACCAGCTGCACTGGGCCAGCCAAGCTGCCAGAGGCTTTCTCCACACAATGTTCTGTCTGCCGTCCTGTCTATCCCCCTGGCTTTTAGCATTCTCCCCTCACACAGGAGGAAGGACAGCAAAGCCTCTGCCCATTGAACAGAGCACAAGGAACTGCTCAGACCCCGGAGGTCAACAGGCACCCTGCTGCAGACAAGTTCCTCAGCCACTCACTCTCTTTCCAGAACAGTGAAAAGTTCTTCCACAGCAAACACAGAATGCCAAGCAACAGCGGAACCCCATACATTAGAGTAGAAAATATGGCAACCTAGATACTGAAGGTAACTGAAGGTAACAGCAACGTGCACGTTCTTGACTAATAACGAAGTGAAACTTTATGTATTCTGTTCCTTAATTAAGCAATATTCCCTTAGTAGAAATTCCTTAGACTGTTAGCTGTGGATGTGGCTTCGTTTAGAAAACTATTTCATTCAAACAGAAGCAGCAGGCGAGAAGCAGGCCCCAGGCCTGGTCTTCACCTTTACTCTCCTCGCACACCCGGCACCATGCTGGGGACAGAACTCAGGGCTGTACAGGCTAAGCACTGCCCTACCCGAGCCCCACCCCTACCTCATCCTTCTTGTGTGTTGAGGCCTCTAAGCTTCAGGTGGAGAACTTCTTTCTCAGACCACTGCCAAGTGCTAACCAGCTTCCCTCTAAGTTCACTGTCAAAGTCTCACATGCCCCAAAATGTGACAAACATATCCACATGGTGGCACATGAACTGACTGTAGGTGACATGCAGATGAACATTTTCATGTCAACATCTATGCAGACAGAAAAGCATAACCAGCAAACAAACCCAGCAACTTTACACATACCATTCTGCTCAGCCATGCAGCTACATGGGCTTAAAGAGTTTAAAAACGCAAGACAGGTTTGCCTATTTGTAAATTATTGTGGGGTTTCTCCCTTCTAGATGATTTTCCCCTTTAGTACCTTACAAAAGGTGTTCCCATACCTCCACTTGGACGTACTGAAGGAGGAGAAATGGAACAGGCATCCAGAAAAGGCTCGAGTGTTTAGCTCAGCAAGGCCAGGAAGCAAGGGCTGTGATGACTGGCCACCGGGCAGCTGACAGAGTGTCTGAGAATGTGGCGTGAGCACACCAAGGGCTCAGGGAGAGGAAGGAAGGTAGCCCTGGCACTTGGCATATATACAACCATTCCACCATATTCTGAGTAGTAAAAACTGCCAGAACACTGCTCTCAGTAGGACCATACCTAGGATTCTCCCACATGACTAACCAGGACAGACCCTGCTTAGCTTCCAAGAGCAGATGAGATTGGGTGTGTTAGGGCGGCATGGCTATAGACCAAACCTAGGAGTCTATCCGACACAGGGAATGGTGGTTTCCAGTGCCTGAAACAAACTGACAGTGCACCCTTGTGGTGGTCTGAATGCAAATGGCCTCTATCTTAGAGTTTTGTTGTAGTTTTTAAAGAGACACCATGTGAAGAGACACCATGACCATGGCAACTCTTTTAAAGGAAAATATTTAATTGGGGCTGGCTTACAGTCCAGAAGTTTCCCTCTTATCATGGCAAGTAGCATGCTGGCATACGGGCAGGCGTGGTACTGGAGCAGAAGCTGAGAGTTCTACATCTGGATCCACAGGCAGCAGGCAGAGAGAAAGAGGGAGAGAGAGAAGGGAGGGAGAGAGGGAGAGGAGAGAGAGAAGTAGAAGGAGAGAGACTGAACTTGGTTTGAACATTTGAAACCCCAAAGCCCACCCCCATAGGGTGACACATTTCCTTCAAACAAGGCCATGCCTCCTAATGCCACACCTTAAACATTCGGAGGCTGTTCTTATTCAAACCACCACAGCCCCGAAAGGCTCAGATATTTGAGTCCTTAGAAATTAGGTAGTGGCATTACTTGAGAGGGGTTAGGAGAAGCTGGCATGACCCTGTTGAAGGAAGTGTGTCACTGGGGGTGTGCTTTGGGGTTTCAGAAGCCTAAGCCAGGTCCACTGTCACTCTTCCTGTTGCTTGTGGATCCTGATATAGAACTCTCAGCTCCTCTTCCAGCACCACATCTGCCTGCATGTTGCAGGCTCCCCGCCATGATGATAATGGACTGAACTTCTGAAACTGGAAGCCAGCCCCAATTAAATGCTTTCTTTTGTAAGAGTTGCCATAGACATGGTGTCTCTTCACAGCAATAAAACAGTGACTAAGACAATCCACTACAGGTAGATGGTGGCCTTGCCCAAACTCATGGCTCACTAAGCTTAGAAATCCCTGGTGGTCTGTCAGATCCTGCATGAACTCTTTTACTGTGTGTCAGAAGAGAATTAAGGTCAATCACTTGACTACCCACTAACCACGTCCCATTCCCCCTAAGCCCCACCTACTGGTCCCCACATTTCCACTCCAAACAAAAAGAGAAAACCATCATTTATAAGCAAAGGAAGTTTTAAGATTTCTTTTTTTAAAAAAGAGAGAAAGAAAAATAGAAGAGTGAAGTAACTTGGACCCCAGTTTACTTTTCAAATCCTATCTGTGTTATTTTAGTACGTATAGGTGTGTGTGTGAGTCCCTGCACATGGGTGCAGGCAGCCTCAGAGGGCAGACACACTGGATTCCCCGGAGCTGGAGTTACAGGTGGCTGCGAGCTGGCCAACATGGGTGCTAGGGACTGAACTCTGCTCTTCTCAACATCTGAGTCATCTTTCCAGCCCCAAGCCTAACTTCTTAAACTGTGGGGTTGCAACCCATTGGCAACCATAAAGGGTTTCTAAATGAACAACAACCAAAAAAAAAACCTTAAGATCAAATGTATCACGGATCTGAGGGGCTTCGGCAGTACTTACTTGCCCACAGCACATCACACGGCTTCACTGTAGCCTTGGCTCTGAACACACAGCATAGCACTTCACACTGCATGTGCCTAAAGTGCTGTAGGTCAGTGAAGCCTCGGTGTGTTTGAACTGCATGGCTCGCACTGCGCACACACGTGTCCTACTCTACTTCCTTACGGAAGTGAGGACACTGTTCCTGCTGTTACTTCTTAGCCTGCTTCAAAGCAGTCCACACTGATTGACTGTTGTGTCAGAACAAAAATCGTTCTTTGAGTTGCTGGCTTGATAAAGAATGAAGAGCATAAAATGAATTTTGGTGTTAGATTACGATGAAATTCCTAACAATTTCTGAAATGGTCCTCAGGACTCGCCTGCCATTTTGTGCGATGCATTTATGCAAAGAGGCACTCTCCGCACTGGTGACTATAAGACGTCGAAGACTGTTTATGTAAAATAAGCAAACGCACCCATGAACTGCACGTACATTTTCTTTCATCTTTAGTAAATGAAATTATATGTGCAGCAAAGAACTGTTTTAAAAGAAGCATGGCTTCCTATGCGCAGATGCTTGGTGAGCGTGCTCATTTTATCTCTCTTCTGCTGCGGGTCACGAAAAGATTTCTCCGTGAAGGAGTCACAGAGCTGAAAAGTAGCGATGGTTTTAAGAAGCTGTGACTCAGGAGACAAGACAACCCTGAGTGAAGAGGCTCTGGGAAGAGGTCACAGTCCTCTGAGGGACAGGAAGGACAGACAGGAGAGCGGCCATGTGACCTGCAGGATACACGGTCTCTCTAGGTGCACAAGTTAGAACAGAAGCAGGGTGGGCCTAAAACAAGTTTCAAATTCTCGCAGAATCCACTCTCCAACCAAAAATGACGTTACAATCCACTGAAAAAATACATCAGGATTCCTTCCCAGGTTATCTGAAAATTAAACAGTAGACTTCTAGAAGTCTCAGAAGCCAAAGAGGACATCACAAAAGGAAATTAGAGAATAATCTTGAACTAAATGACATTAAAATGTGTGGCATGCAGGTAACACCATTTTGGGGAACATTTCTAGCTTTCCAATACTTCTACAAGCACTGACTAGCTAAGCTTCCATTTACGAGTCTTACAATGGAAAGTGAGTTAATTCCAGAGAAGCAGAAGAGTATTACAATGGAACAAATCAGCATATTATTAGCAAGCTGGTGAAATGTAGAGAGCAGTCATGAAGACACCATTAGCAAGACTCACTCAGGAAGGAAACAGAGACTCAGAATTTATCAGGAGCAGGGACAAGCTGGGGACATGGTTCAGATTACAGAGTCATCAAAAGTAGAATTAAGAGGATATTATGAAATACTTCATGTCAATAAAATTGACAGCTTAGATGAAAGCAACAGCTTCAAAAGATGTAAGCTATGTGACAGACCGGAGGGGTGATCTTATGTCTGGGGTGGGTGCCTTTTAAGAAGCTCACTAAAGGAGCCAGCCCACACAGCCCACAGCCTGCTGAACCCGGACAAGAAAGCAGCGTTAAGAGCAGGGGTTCAGTGGCTGGAGGGGACCCACTCCACAGCCCTCCACAGACAAAGCTGCTCTCTCATTTGTCCACAGGCTGTTCCTGCAACTTCCAACCACAATGACTTAAAAGTGAATTTGCTATTTAAAGAGAATCAAAACAAAACAAAACAACCCGCCAGCAACAAACACCCACAAATCCTCCCAGAGGAAAATAACCCTGGGCCAGGCTGCAATCAGTACTGCCCTCCTGAGCCATGCACGTTTTGCAAAGACTCACAGACTCCCACGCAAGCACTGCCCACAGCAGTTTCTCCAGGACAAATCCAGTTTGGCCTATCTGCCCATGGACTACAGAGAGTGTCAAGCACGTCTGAATATAGGCAATGGTTTTGACACACCTAGTCCCGTGCATTATAGTGGAAGACTGTATATAGTGCAAGACTATATTACAGAAGCAAGACTGTGTCCCCAGAAGAGCACAGCAAAAGTCCCTTTACATTAACAAAGCGGGAAGGTGGTACACAATTGGGTGGGATGAGGCAGCTCCTGGGCCCTGGCCCTTCCAGGAGGAGAACAGTTTTGTCTAGGTGTGGCTCTGAAGGAAGACCCTGAAACAGCATACCCAAAGTCTAGACTGTTGCACATACATGTACATCCAGAGACTACGCACCTAACCCTGGACCAAGCAGCCAGGTCCTTCTAGGCCCTGTATTCCCTTCCAGTTCACCTTAGCCTGAACACACAGGGCAGGGCAGTCACTGAAAATAGCCCAGATGAGGGAAGACACCCTGGCTCTCCACACCCACTGTCACACTAGGCAAGTCACTGGCTCCCCCTGGTATCAGTCTCCTATTGTTTGGGCCAGATGATCTCTATGGTTCGTTCTAGCTTTAGCCAATTCAACATGTATTTCCTAAGAGGTTACTGTATGCAAACACACAGTTTTCAAGACCTGAATGGTAATTACTGTAGAGAATTCAGTTAACCGGAACTCTCCACGCCCAACTTTTGGGAGGAAATCTATTAGACTTAATGGACTTTAGTAAAATCTGCTGGTGTTTTCCCAAGGTCAGCTCTAGTACAGAGCACAGTGCTTTCAGTGATCTCGGGTCTATCACTTGAAACATCTGAAGAACCTGTGGCTAGAGGAGAAACTTCTGAAGGACCATGGCTAGAGGCACCAGCAACTGCACCTGTAGGCTGAGTGTCCACCAAGGACCTCAGGAAGCAGTTTTCCAATCCAGGAATTTACAGGGGGTGTCTGCCCACCAGAGCTCACAGACCGGCACTCACTGGAACTGTGTGGATGCCTTAATGTAGCCAAGCAGGGTGTTCAGAGTGCACAGGTAACCAGAATCCACACCTAACTTGTCCTTCACTGAAGGCTCTGAGAGCAATTATAGGAGAGAGGTAATAGTAATAAACAATAGGAGGGCGGGGACAGTTATTTACTCAAGCGGTTACAGCTTTAGAAATGGAAGCCGAGAAGAGACTAAGTACCAGGTCCGTTACCTCTGAAATCTCAGATGCCCACGTCTATAACCAGAAGCCCTGCTCTGTTCCACTGAGGTTATCCATCTCCCAACAGCACCATAGACTGTGTGTGTGTGTGTGTGTGTGTGTGTGTGAGAGAGAGAGAGAGAGAGAGAGAGAGAGAGAGAGAGAGAGAGAGAGCGAGCGCATGCACACTCGCATGGGAGTCACATGGGATTCTCCACTAGGTAGAGCAGACTGCTCTGGAGCCAGGCTATGGCTCTCTCTCAGGTCCTTGGAATTGTGTTAACATGGACAATTATACGTGGGTGGAGTCTCCCAAGATGAACTGCAGCGGTAGTGGTGTGACTAACGATGAGGCATTAGGAGAACACAGCCAGTCACACTTTGGGAACAAGGTATGCAAAGCTTCCCTTCCCAACTGGGCAAGAGAGGCAGCTCACACCAAGGAGAACACAGAACAGGGGATGCAGGCACCTCAAACATGGAAACAGGAGGTCCCAAGTGAGGACAGCTCAATGACTTGTTATGGTCTGTAAAGTAGTGTCAGCAGGACACACTAAGGGTAGGCAGTGTGCAAAACTTCACAGCTCTAAGTGTGAGGGGGTTGCGGGAGAGGATGTGGGGGCTCACACTCACAGTTGGCCAGTCACATACAGCTGCTCCTGCAAGGCTGAGGGGATTGAGACTGCCCTGGAAAAGTCCCATCTAAATGAATCCCACAGCAAGGAAACTAAACTCTTGTTAAACATCATTAGCCCTTTAGCCTGAAGGAGACTTTGCCCAGCAGTCCAGGTTGCACCTCACTATGTGCCAGTCAGCTGGCTGGCTGGAGATGGCAAGCTCAGGTTGGCACATGGAGACCTTCCGAGAAGAGGGAGGGAAACGGCTTGGGCGTGGCTCTGAACAACACAGAGTGTCTGTGTGGCTTGAAAAGCTCTGGTAGTTTCCAGCCCTAATTCAAAGGGTTCTTTCTTTGTGGTCTTCAAAGAGGCTGGCAGATCATTTGCTGTTGAACAATGTAAGGCGCTTGCTGATGATTCCTGTGGCGGACTTTTCATCATTCCCATGAAGGTTCTAAGACCTGCTGACAGCTCTGGGAAACAGCTTTCCCCAGATTTCTGCAGTAAATAATGATTGGCCATGGCCTCTGTGTCAGGGCCCAACGCAGGCAGCAGGGCACACGATGGGAAACTGAGCCTTCACTGACCAGCTGCCTTTTCACCGGGGAAGCTCTACAGTCCCTTAACAGCAGAGACAACAGGCCAGGTTGAGCCCACTAGGACCCACGCGTGCTGGAAAGGTGACAGCATGTGGCCTGTGACGCTAGCAACTCTTGTCCTTTGAGTGAATCCAAGTGGGAGACGCGCTCCAGGAGTTCGACAGACTTCAGATCAGAATAACGGTCCCGGAAGACACACAGTCTCGAGCTGGGGGGCAGCTGCAGTGCTTTCTACCCCAAACCCTTCCCTCTGAGAAGCTGTTGGATGCTCTTCACTGTTAGCCTTACTGGGTTTGGAATCACTTAGGGGACACACCTCTGGCCAGGTCTGGAATGTGGGCCTTGCCATCCCAGGGGCGGGGCTCCTGGACTGAATTAAAAGGAGAGAGCTCAACATTGCATTCACCTGTCTTGTTTCCTGACTACAGATGTGATGTGACCAGCTGCTGCTCACTGCCACCAAGCCTTTCCCACCACGATGGCCTTCCTCCCTGAAGTTGCTTCTGTCACATCTGATCACAGAACAAGTACAAAATGCTGAAGGCAACATGGGACTAGAACTCTGGTCTTTCTGAGGGCATTGCTCCTTCCAGAGCTTTAGAACATGACCCCTGAGAGGCTCACAGAGCAGTGCTTCCCCCAAGAGGCAGGGTTTACAGGCTCTCTTGTGCATCTGGAGCACTTCCACACAGCAGGGGCCTCTTAACTGCTCTGCTTTCTCAGCAGTGAACTCTGCCACTGTTTAAATGTCAGTCTATTTTCTTGGACATACTTTGGGGGAAATAATGTCGTGTGTTTAAAATGTGTGCTTAGACACTCAGATGCATCCAGGTAAGGGGCTAGCCTACACTTTGGAATCTTTCTGACAAACCTTCTGAATAATCAGTAATTGTGTTAAATGTTCTTTCCTTCTCTGTGGGAGAAGAGCTGGGTGGAGTCCACATCAAGACAACTTCATCATACCTGCATTCAGGTAACTAACACTCTCCAGGCTGCAGGTGTGTGTGTGGGGCATTTCAGCACCAAAGTAAATACAATTGATCCATCTACTTAGTTTTGTAAGAAAAAAAAATCCAAATAAAACTACAAAAGCCAAACATACACGACTAGTGAAAATGTTGAGGCGTAACGTCCACTCGGCCATTTCCAAGCCAAGCGTGGCTCCTGCTTGGCCCTTCCCAACTGTTTCAAAGTCCATTTTCACAGTGTTCAGGGATAGCAGCAGCCGTATCATTCACAGGAAGCATGGCCAGTCCATTTCTACAGAGAGTAAATGGAATTTTCCAAATAGATTAAGGTTTAGTGTAGAGAACAAAGACCCCCTGAGGTTAGTATTTCTGAAACAAAATGGCTAGAAATTAAGTTCACATAATTTCAAGGGTTATTTTTCAAGTGTGACTGGTTCAAAATGGAAAGCCTACTATCTTAAACATGAAATTGTTTAAAGGCCTCAGGAGCAGCAAGCAGAAACAGAAGATGGGACCATTGAGATTCCTGCACCACATGAAAGTCTTTCCTCAAGGCTGGCAGCAGGAATGGGTCCCAGCTGCCTCCCTTCCACCGCCCAACCCTGCAGGAGAATGTGGCTTCTCTCAGCTAAGGGCTCAGACACTCTGGGCTCTATCTTTTGGTGACAACACTTAATCCCCCCACCAACCATGTATGGGTGTCTTTTTAAAACAAAGACTTCCGTTTATTCCTAACAAGAAAACAATTTAATTTTTGTGTTAATGTTATGAACATCCACTCAAGCCCTGTGCTTTATATAGTGTCCCCCATGTCTCGCTCTTGTTACATAAGCATGGTGCCTGGCTGTTGTGAAGATGCGTGCTACACGTTTCCAGCCATGTTACCCTGACAACCTGGAGAAAACAAGCTTGTGAGGGGCTCTGACGGTCTGAAAATCTGCTCTCAGGGCGTCGGCTAGGCTTGCTAGCATTCTTTTCGAATCGCCACTGTGTTTGACTTTGTCGTGGAGTTGAAAATGGGTGGTGAATATCGTGTGCACCCTCGCATGGCGTGGACTACCCAAGCATGCGTACTTCTGGTCTCAGGTGAGGAATGCCAAGAAGTTGTCATATGGATGCCAGATGGGTTAAGAACATCAGCTCTGAGATCTCAGGTAACTGAGCACTCCAGCCTCAGTTTGTCATCTATAAATGAAGGCTACAACTGTACCCAGTTCAGGAGACAGCCAGGATTAAATGGGTTGGTCAGCAGTAAGTGCTGACAGGAATGCTAGACAGAGTAGCTGCTCAATAAACCCCAGCCACTGTCAGTGCTGGTGTGAGGCCCATCAGGCCTCTCAGGGTCACTGTGCCTATGTTAACTCCTCTAATACCAAGATGGCAAAGAGATTTCACCCATGAGAGCAAATCACTGTGGACACATGTTTGCCAGGACACAAATGGAAAACTGTGAGTCCTCAATGGCCTAGAGTGAGGGGGTGGGGCACTTTCACTGCGGTGGTACACACAACACAAAGCTGGACATCACCAAACTCTCCTTAAACCTTGAAGCAAGGACAAACCATTCTTACAAGATGGTGACCTGCTTAGAAAGTGGAGAGCATAATGTTTAGCACATGGGATCAAACGGGGCTGCTTTGATGGAGTCCTTTCAGACACAAGGACGGACTGCCGCATTTCAAGCTTCCCGTGGCGCTATGCAAATGTATGTTCAATGTTACATCTAAAAACCTGCACCCCTTCCAGCCATTCCATACCCAGCTCTTATTTTAAGCTCTTGTTTACACGCCTACATCTTTCTCCACAAAGGGTTTAAAGAATGCAGTGTATAGGCTTCTGCACATCTTGTCTGCATACTGTCTTCCATTGGTCTGCATCTTAGTATTTGGTGGTATTTATTTCTACCCTAGTCAGAAGGTTTGCAAGGTGAGTAAGTTCAGATCCCTCAATATTTTCTTTTGAAAATAAATTATTCATGAAGCTCTCTCCCTTGTTCCCAAATGGTTAGGTTTAAACAATTGCTTAAAGTGCTGTTTTTAACTGAAGAACACATTATTCAAAAGCCTCCGGCCCAGGAAACACTTACTTGCTAACTGGTCATTTTCATCTGATCAATGGCTTTGCCACGCTGAAACACCCCATAGTGGAATATGTTTCCAGCTCAGGGCCAGTGTCATTAAGTGCCCGGCTCTCATAAACAAAGCAAGTTGGTTAATGGTCGCTTTACAGTCCACATATCACCCTGAAAATCTATTATAGTCTGGTTTAGCGGACCTCATCTCAGATAATCTGAGGTACCAAGCACAGAGGAAACCTTCCTGTAACAGGTTAACGGATCAAATTATTTATTTTAAATTTGTTGTTTTCAAGTTGAAAAACCACTAAAGACTTTCTATGCCATTGGCTCAATAACCACAGGGCAGGTAGCCATGCTGGGCCTGCTGCTGATGCCCGGGACTCTCTCTGTCACGAATGGTACCTAAGGCACCACTGGTGTCCCAGTGCCTTTGTCCAGGTGTCCAGAGACTGAGCAGTCTTGAGCTATTTATTGTGTGTTCAAAGGCACCGCTTCACTTTCTCTAGAAACAAACTTGAAGGTAGGAAACAGTTCAAACAAGCAAACACAAATGACTCCATTAAAATGACAGTCCTCAGACCACTGTCAGCAAGTATTATTTAAAAATCTTCATGAAGATACATCGCTAAGGGATCTGGAGGATGTCTCAGCATTAAGAGCACTTGGGGCTCTTGCAGAGGACCTGGGCTCACAACCTCTTATAACTCCAGCTCCAAGGACACTGCCTATCCTCTAGGACTCTACGTATGTGTCTACTCATATGTGCGGACACATACACACACACGGCCAAAATTACAACAAATCTGTTAAGAACACACTACCACAGCCTCTGGGTTCTCCTTCTGCATTAGTGCCTGTCCGGTGTACACTTTTCTAAACAAGTTAGCACCGATGCATAGTTGTCACGCACAGTATAACAGCAGCTGACCCTTTGGAGTTAGGAATCTCCAGTGCTCCTTGATGACCGTGGCCATCCTAGAGAGGATATACCCTTTGCAATATGCTTCTGACACCTGTGACTGAGAATGTGTTTCTGCAAATGGCCCCAAAACTCGGGACTTCAGGAGTGGAGCATGAGCTTCAAGCCACATGCAGCATGGTTAAAGAACTCAGTGTGCTCTTCAGGGTAAAGAACCAGCTTTCAAGTCCTTCACCTAGGGCTCTTTCCACACCTAACATCTGCAGAAATGGCTGAGAGGTTCGATGCCTTTTCAGCACTTTGTGACACTAGGTCCGGCAGGTAGGAACTCGGGCGGCAGGTACTTCCCAAGCCCATGGCTCTTTGATGAAAGAATCTGAATTAGCTTAGCCATACACTGTCTTTGTGCCCAGTCTCCTCATCTGTAGAAGGCAGAATAACAGCATCCACGTGGGCATTGAAAAGACAGAATGACTCAATAGATGCCCAGGGTTCAGAGCAGACCCGGTTCTAGATCATCCGCGCTAGCTGCCCGGCACTGGTGAGCTTCTCCCATCTCAGCTTTCACCTAGAATATGAGACTAATGATCGCAGCATGGTAGAGTAACACCGTATGTAAAGTGCTCTAACACATGACACGGTCGACGAGGTTGCTGCTGTCATTAGCTTAGTGCCTCCTCACAGGCCTTCGCTGTGTAAGAACCACTGTGTCTGAATAAACAATATGCTGTAAGCTTATTCAAAACACAAACCCCAGGCCATTCCAATCTGTGGGTGTTAATTCAAAATTTCCAGGAATGCCTGCTCTATTTTCAGCACTGCACTGCTCCAAGAAATGTCTCTCTCAAACGCATCCCCCATGACACCACCACTGTGAATCAACAACGAGAAATAGTCAGTGGCTACTTGCAAATGGATAATTGTAAAATTAAGTGGAAGCATTCGGGCTTCTGGTGTGCTTCTGCTCACAGAGCTCCATTTGCAGCAGATACCAGCTCAGAAAAGACACGTCCTGTGGCTCCTCTGCTTGAGGCTTACAGCTTGTCTTCAGCTAATAGCAACTTAGGCTTATAAGATCCTATGCTTGGAGCCAAGGACCCAAGCTCCCTGATTCACAAATGGGACACAAGCTCATATACTAGAGGGCAGGGAAGAGAAGTTGTCTGGCTTTGTTTCTAGCTCTGGGCCAGTCTTCCTTCCCATTTCATCACAAGCCTCACTGATGGGTCATGCTTGTGAATGAATCTAGATAGATCAGACCATCTCAGATACCACTCACTACTGTCTTTAATGTAACAGGTAAACACACACACACACACACACACACACACACACACACACACACACACACACACACACGCAGCCATGCACGATTGCACACAGGATTCAATCACAGTAAGGTATCTGTTCTCTTTGCTGGGAGCAGGTAAGCCAGGACCTTTATGTCTGGAGATATTCACTTCAACATATATTTCATTATTAATTTAGTATCTTTAATGGAGATTTTCCCTTGCATTTTGTAATTTAAGTACCTTTGGATAAAGATTTTTCTTTTATTTTCTGTTTACTACAATCATAGTAAAAAGGTTTACTCACAATCCCTGGAGTGGTGAGGAAGGAAGAGGCCAGGGGCTACAGACTGTACTCAGCCCAAGGGATATTCCAGGGGGAGCATGATGGTCCTGACACATGACCAGAGAAGTCCTGCATGAGGACGAAGGTCAAGGGGCAATGTATACACCTAATTTGAATAAATTAATTAAATTTAATTCTTGGGTTTTCCTAAGTTTCTCCTGGAAACCAAACTAAAAAGTAAGGCAGCGAGAGATGATGGGCGCTCCAGCAAAACCAGACAAGTCCCTGATAGCACAGGACACAGGACCATACAGGGCCAGCAGACCCTAAGGCCATTGGGAAATGCTAACGTAACAGGAGGGTCCTGAACTGAAGGAGGACACTGAAAGGCAGGCACAGGAAAAGCTGGCCCCAAATGGAGGTCTGTGGGTGTGAGCAGCCGCTCAGTAAGGGCCTGGACCCTCTAGCAAATGTCCCTCTCGGCAAAGCAGTCCTCTGCAGACATGCTGGGAGCAGGACAGGGAGTCCCAGATCCAGCCCTAGTAGGGCAGCTAACAGCTTCTGATGCCCTGTAGCTACAGAGAGTTAGAGCAGCGTCAGACACTTCAGGAGTTTGGGAGAGCTGCCCTAGAGCCCCAAACGAGGACAAGGCTGAATCCTGATTCTACTTTTCCCAGTACAACAATACAAAAGCCAAACAGAACAGTAGTTTACCTTAGTGACCACTGGCCAATAAAAACCAGAACCAATGACTTCAAATTGGGCTAAAAGAATAAGGAACAACTAACTGATACAACACAAACCATGGTCCAACCAACCAAACTAACAAACAAAACCAAGGGCACAGAGCAGAAGTCCATGGAAATGAGGTGACTGGACAGGAGCACAGGCAATGGGAGCTAGGACTCAGAGACAGTGAGGGACATTAGGAAGAAAGGAAACAGAAAGAAAAATAGAGCCAAGAGATCACAGAAGCCGCGCGGGAGAAACAGGGTCAGAGGAGCCAATCAGACCACATATACGCAACAACAACATGGGATCTGTCTACACCACAGACACCAAGCAAAGGGCATGTCCAGGAGGGTCAGATACGAGCAGGGACTGAGGAGACAAGCCGGAGAGCTGTCCTTCCTTCTGTCAAGCGAGCTATCGGGAATATGCTTACAAAAGCAAGCGTTCCTGTTTTATAGAATCGAGTACTCAGAAGGGAAATGCCAAGGCATCAGGGAGTTGCTTTAAAACACTATGGCATCACCAACAAAGAGCAAGCACTGGAAAGAAACAAAGGGCTGGGAAAGAAACATGACCAAACAGCACTAACCTGGGACCTGTGCTGTCCCTGTGGGCTCCATTCACCAGTCTGCTTCTGGGTGTGGCTATGCTTAAATGATGAGGAGGGTGTGGTGGGGAGCACTTGCCACATGAAAATGGCAGGACACAGCAGGCATCCAAAGGCCAAACAGCATCTGGCCCAAGGAAGAATTGGCAGAGAGCTCCAGGGCAGGCAAAAGGCTGGTAGCTGGGGCAAGCCGGGGGAGGGTGGGCTCGACTCTGGAGGCCCCAGGAGGCCAGAGGCGGGGCTTGGGTGGTTGGAATGAGGAGAGGCGACTGGATGGATGGTGAGTCACTATGGCAGGACTATGACTTGATACTTTGATTGATGTGTATGAGGCAGACAGAAGAAGCTGAGCCCAGGAGGCCAGCTACAGGTGGGCAAGAGAGCATTTAGGATGGGTAGCCCAGTGGTGAGGGCCCAGGAGGAAAGGAGACACCATTACTTGGTCATGTCACAATTTAACCCCTTTCTGAAACCCAGAATTAAGAGGGAAAACTTGGCTGCTCAATGCACCTTTTGGCTTTCCAAAACACTTCAAAAGCTTCACCAGATTTCTACCATGGTCAGATCTGGGGGACTGAGCCACATCGCACACAGATAGCAAAGCCACCAAGCAGGTAACTGCCGGAAGGAAGTTTACTTAGCTACAGTGTCAGTTAGATCAGGCAGACACGGACAGCAGTGTCTGCTCGCTGCCTCCTCGGTACTCTACTTCCAGTGCAGGTATCTTCTAGTTGAGTACTTTGCAAGCTGTGGGACACGGCCCCTCTGCGGCTGCATGACCTCTCACAGGGATGGCTTATCAGATCCTAACAGCAGCAATGACAGTTGTGATGTAGCAATGAAAATAACTTTATGGTTGGAGTCACCACAACATGGGGAACTGCATTAAAAGATCCCAGCGTTAGGAAGGAGAAGCACTGGCCTCGTTGGATCTGTTCCCTCACAGACACAAGGGCTTCAGGCGGGACACTTTTGAAGAAATGAGTATTTTAGATATATCAGGAAGGATGGGTACTAAAATCACCCACCCCTTCTGCCCAGATGGAAAGTGAGTCCATATGTATTCCACTGCAGCTGTGACTCAGCTTCCTTTTGACAGTCAGCTGTGACCAGAGCACATATATGGTGCACATACATGTCCGTGTGTATGTGTGTGTGTGTGTGTGTGTGTGTGTGTGTGTGTGTGTGTATTGCTCTCCACTTTATTGTCTGAGGCAGCATCCCTCTCACTGAACCTGGGGCTCACCTCAGAGTTCTGGACAGGCGCTCCCACGCCCGTCAGCACATGGGTGCTGGGGGTCATCCCAGCTGAGCTGGCTTCCCAGTCCCACTCTTTCTACTGATCTAGCCCACAGCTCCTCACCATATCCACTAGTGGGAAGAATCCACCAGTGATTTGTTGTAAAACCTGGTAAAGCCACGATGAGAAGAAGACAGGTGCTACAGGGAAGCAGTGTGATCAAGTCCCCAGGATAATTTCATAAAGTCTGAGGAATGTCAGCTCCCCGGCCTGCAGCTTCCTTGCTTAGACTAAAGGTGGTTGAGGTGCAGCAGTGGCAGGCAGAGCTCTATGATGAGGACCGGGTAAGCAAAGCCTCCAACACAACCCTGGCCTTCCCGGCTCACTCTCCACAGGCAGGGATGTCTCCTCATTCAACTCCTTTAAAAAGTAACTGAGGTGAACTGGAATGAACTCCGCTTTGTCTCACTCCACCAAAGGACCTAAGCACACGCCAGCTCTAAGTGCACAAGGGCAGACTGTTTATTCTACACCCTCACCATCTGACAGTAAGGTACGCTCTGAAGGTTGATGGCCAAGAAGGAGCGAGAAGAGGCCTGGAAGCCAGGATTTTAGGTTGAGTTGAGAGATGGGCTAGCTTCCCAGGATCCTGAGCACCAATCCCATAACAGGATGCGAAAACCAATATTAGTTCCCAGTGCCCACCTTCCACCACACTTACAGGCCTTGCCAGGGAGTGAAAGGTGAGACTGTTAGCAAAGGCCGGGCTCTAAGGGTGCTAGCAGAGAGGTGTCGTCAGACTCTCCTTGCTTCCTTGAGAAGCTGAACTGCTGACCAATTTGTTTTATTATTTGCTCTTTTAAAAAAGGATCTGTAAATATCAACTGTTCGCACTGATTATGAAAACAGCCTACCAAAACCCACCAAGCCAGTAACAAGCAAACACAGCCTTGGACCTCACTGGCTCCATCTCTAACCTACAGTGCTATTAGCTAATCAGAAAGGCCCCCAAACACATCATTATGCCTTAAAAACACTGCAATTAGGAAGAGCCGTTCTTCCCTTCTGCTCTCCCAAGCCCGGCCACAACAGCCTTGCAAGACTCAGCTCACAGAAGCCCCATTTAAGCAGGAGAAGCACTAATTGGGCCGCTAGTCACAGCTGTACCACTTTGATGTCAGTTCCAAGGATGAACTTGATCACTTTTTTTTTTTGGCCCTGCCATTCAACCAAGCCCCAAGGTTAACTCTTCACTGTTGGTTGGTCATGCCAGGTCCCAAGGTTAACCCCTTGGCTGCTGGTCATGCCAGCTATGCTTTTGGAGTCTTGTTCAAGAGCTGCTTCTCCTGGAACATTCCTCACGGGACAAATTCTCTGACCGCTCGGGGCCATCCAGGACAGCCACACAGGCCAAGCATGGAAAGGCAGTTCTAGTCCCATGTATAGCAGGGTCAGCCTGGCTTACTGTCAATGGCACCATCCTGCAAGCTACAGAATTTAGGTGCCAGCTGCCATGTGCCACTATGATGTGGCATCAGACCATCTTTGTGGACCCACTTTCCTTCTCTAAACAAGGAAGCTGGTCTGGATGCTTGGCCAAGCATGGCTTCAACTCCTTGCAAACAAAGGTAAAGGTAGTCAGACTGACTGCCCAGCCAGGATTTCCACCAGCTCTCAGGGCATGTGGACCATTTGATGAGCTGCCGGTCTCAAGAGTCAGATGTTGGTCTGAGAGTTGTATAGCAGTCTATCTATGGAGTTTTGGAAGGCAATGCACACATCATTTCCCCACAGAAATCAATGTTTCCACCCAAAGTAATAATCACTTCTATAACAAATTATGGGGGAGCAACTAGTCATTAATGAAAGAAGCTAGAGCACCAACTCGACTTTGAGAACTAGGATCCAAAAGGCAAGCATCAAGTATCTCTTCTGCTGTCCTGTCTGGGGACAGGAGGAAGCCCTCTTCTCAGTAGCAGGGCCACACTATCACTATGGCATCTGTCTGTATTCAGCCCCAGCTACTGCCACCATCAGAAAACCAAACAGCCAGCAATCTTGCTCTTCCTCACAGGGCACCATGCCACTGGAGATGACACCCCTGAGAAAACAGACAAGCATATCACTGTGTCTCTGGCAAATGTCTAAACCAAGCCAATGGCACAACAGGAACACAACTGGCAACATCCAGACAATAGAAACAAGTTAGTTCTTAGACAACAAAATTTCACCGGAAGAGAAGGGGCAGGGTTTGAGGAGAGAGGGAAAACTATATAGAGATACAGCAGACTATCAGCCAATCACAGATGTGAATTCTGTTTGGATGCAATTCAGACTCTTAAAAGCCACTACTGACACCTAGAGAAAACTGGAAACCTGAACCCAACAGGGCAGCTGTTGCGGGGTTGCTACGGTCTGACTTTCAGCAGAGCGAGCGACCACATTATGGTTATGCCTCATTAAGAGTGTTTGCATCTTACAAATCTTTACATTTGTGGGCTCCATGGAGAAACATTTAGGACTTAATAACCATGATATCTTAGATTTGGCTCAAAATCACAGGAGAGCTTGGGGAGCTGGTGTACAAGCCCATTCACTGTCCGTCTAGTTCTGCACACATTCTAAGTTTCCCTTTAAGAAGGTTTGACAGAAGTGCAAGGCGATTGCTTTATGCCAGGGTGCTAAGGAGGTGACTGCTTAGACGTAAGACTGCCATCTATACACAATGAGACACAGGCAAGCACAGATGTGGACAGCCACCTCAAGGGCTCCACAGTCGGAATATGCAAAGCCTTTAGTTCAAGGGTTTTCTGGCCATCTCTAATATGGCTAGATCAGCTCTGCAGCCCCTGCCCTTCCTCTTTACCACAGAGGGGCCACACGAAAGTCCTTATAACACACAGGCAGTGATCCACCAGCCAAAGCACACACATAGCAAGCTATGGGACACAGTTGCCTGTGATACTCTGGGGCACAGGCTGTACCACAGAGACAGGCTTGGGCCTGACTCGCATCCTTGTCTGCTTATTTTTCCTCAGCCACCCTTGGGGCTCAGACGCTCTGTGGGCATTGCTTGGCCCTCCTGACACACGGGGCTGGGCACAGTGGACACCCACCCTAGGTCAAACACGGATCTGACACCCTCTTCTTTGCCTCATTTTATAAAATACAAGGGAAGCACTCAGAAGCCAGGGTACCTGTAAAAATCTCTGATTTCATTTGAAACAGATCTGAGAATTTAAGTCAAACTCTGAATTCTCCTTCCTATATTAGAAATACACAAAAAAACCACTATCATTTTATTTTTCCAACTAAGCTCCAGTATACCAACCTGCCATTGAACATTAAAAGCCATTCTCTAAAAGAATCTGAATGTTTCTAGTGAAGACAGACAACGTAGGGGATCCTGGTCATACTCTGATTGCTGTCACCCTGTGCAGAGCCTGAAACACAGCAAGTGTTCAACAAAGAAACTGCTGGGTGAAGAAATGAAGAGGGTTCATCCATCAGTGAAGAACTTCCGTGCTTTGAAGCGAGCAGAGAGTCCGCGCAGTACTCCTATGGAGCTATCTGCTCAGTGGCAAAGTCACTAATGTTGGAATGAGTCACTTTTCTGGACTGGGTTCTTTCTACAACTAGCGTAGAACCGGACATGAGAGACGGGCGGAGAGATCAGTGGGTGTGGACAGAGGGTAGAGTCCATCTCAGGGATCTACAGGCTCTCTTGGGTTCTTCAAACCTTGGGCTATGTGCTTTGCCTAAATTATCATTTTGTTTTTACTTAAAATATAATGTAACCATACAAATTCCTAAGAACTACAGCCTCAAACCTTAACTGTCTCTTTAAATGGCTTTTGGTCTGTGAGTACAAACACATCACTAGCAAGAACACAGCTCACACTGTGCAAGGCTTTTGAGAAGGGAGGCGGGTGGAGGGGAGAGAGGAGAAACCGAGGCCTGGGCCAGAGCGCCAGCTCCGAGGACTGTGCTGCTCTGGAAATAAACCAGCCACCCAGGTCATTAGCTATCAAATGAAATGCTGGGGCAGGCAAAACTGTTCTCTCATTCAGAGCACACCTGATTTTGACCCCAAACGGTGGACTTCTGCAATCAGCAGAAGACTGCCTGATTAAGAGACTCCACCACTGAGGGAGGCTGAAAGGAGACCCCGCAGGCACTGGCTCACAGGCAGCATTGGGCAGTTTCAGGTGCCTGCTCTTCCTCTTTTGTGAAACAAATGGGACCTCCGGCAAAAGGTAAGGGGCACAGAAGATCTTATCACTCTTCACTGGTGGGAAGAACCCGCCAGGCACAGGGGCCTTTCCAATCAGTTCTTAAAAGTAAGAACACAGCAGTCAATCATCCCAACCGCATTCTTATGGCAAACTTCAAATGCATTTTAACTGCTCATTGGAAAGAGGCTGGAACACATTTGCCTGTGTGGTCCCATTTTTAAAAAAGGCTCTTTAACCTCTTCCCTGCTGCCCAGCTTGGTAGTCGAGTGCCTTCTGACAGAGGTGGCAGCTGGCAGCAGACAACCCAGTGCTGTCTAAGTCCTTGTTAGTGGAAGAAATGGCTCAATGGAGCAGATTAGAAAATGAAACCCCGGGGAAGAGTTTCAGTCACCCAAATTTTCTGACAGAATTTGCATATTTTGAAAGCAAAGATTAGACACTTTAAAAAGAGAGAGAAAAATCAGCATAACTTTCTTTATCCCAACTCAATCTGGAGGAGGGCATGGTGTCTCCGAGCAGCAGGGCTCCTAATTGCAAGAAAGAATGCCACCGAAATTGTTACCCAAAATATAAAGGCGATTCAGAGCTGCTGGCTAGGACTCACATTTGTGACTGCATGAAACTTACTTCATACCTTGTATAAACTTGCTCATTCACAGCACTGTTGTGGGTTTTCAGAGAAACCATTATTTGTCTTGGCTAAATTACAATCTATCTCATTCTCCCATGCTTGCCCTGAATGATGGCTAACGATGTTTTCCTTCAAAACAGGCACCAGCCATTTGGACAAGTGCAATCTGGTCCCCCGGGCCAAGATGAAACGAAAATACAATTTCTGATAATGAAGAAACACATGAGGCACAGATGATATGATTCCCCTCTCTGGGTTTATTTTAAAATGTAGCCATTTGTGAGCCCCAACCCTGACTGGTGCTACTGTATCCCCAGGAGAGGGGATTGGTGCTTGGAGAGGAGCATCAGGAGGGGCTCAGGATTTACAGTGTGTTTTTGAGAGCGCGCACGTGTGTGTGTGTGTGTGTGTGTGTGTGTGTGTGTGTGTGTGTACTCTTGTACACACTGAGGCTCATCCGCACCCACGACAGCAAGAGGATATTTAACATGCTAATACAATGACAGAGTAAAGCAGGACGCGAGGAAGGAAGGCAACATGAAGAATGGTAACTGATAACCAGCTCGGCAGGCCCCAAGTCACCACACTACTGCTGAGGACAGCAAGAGATATGGAAAGAAGGGCACACTGCCAGGGAAGGGACTGGCACACTTTCTAAGAAAAAACAAGGCCTCAGATTTCCAGCCAAATTTAACAACTGACCCCATTTTCTTCCCACTTTATTTTGAAGTGTTAGAGAAAGAGAGGACTCCAATGAGTAGGAAGTCACCTGGGGAAAGGCCCACTCCCACATACAGAAGATCCACACACATAGCAAACACCACATCTTGCACACTCTGTACTCTTCCATGTGTGATGGTCTATTAGCTGACAGTTCCCGGAAGGAGGCCTGTCTGGTGTCCGACAAGGTCTGGAGATGCTCTGAGTAATAAAGAACGGTAACACTGACCACCAGTTCCAGCCTGAGCACTGGCAAGGCTCAGCAGCTTCCCATTCTGCTCCCCTGAAAGTCCCAGAGCCCCAGAATGCTCTTCTGCTCTCGGAGGCAGTGAGGCCACACTGAGCAAGAAGGGAGCTGAAGTCACAGGGTAAAAGGGCTACAGTAAACAAGCAAGTGACAAGGCCAGAGGAACAGCTGACCAGCTGGGCCAGACCAGAGCAGGAATCACTAGTAAATCACAGCGTGTTATGAAGGACAGGTGAGCGAGTCATCCAGAGTAATGGCGTTACAGTCATGAGGGAACACACAGTGCCCCACCCTTACAGAGCCAGGAAGAGATGAGGTGTGGGCGCGAACCAGAACTGGTCCTCTAAGCCAAGAACCAACAGTCCTTTTCTTAAAGGTCCAGAGAGCAAATACTTTTAGCTTTGCTTATCACATGACCTCTGTGGCAATAACTGACCTCTGTGTAGTCTCTTTAGTCTCTTTGGATTTACAAATGACTGGACATGACTCTGCATAGAACTGTATTGAGGAAGCACGACCAGTGAGCCTTGGCTTGCCAATCACTGCACTAAGCCAATGTTTTCCTATTTTCAACTCGTGTGCATGTGTGTATGACTTGTATGCTCATGTGAGTGCAAGCCCACACACGCCATGGCGCACATGTGAAGGTCAGAGGACCTCAGGGGTCAGTCCTTGCCTTTTACCCTGAGAAGGCTCTTTGGCTTTCCATTTTGTAAACTAACTTGGCTAGCCTGCACGATTCTGAGAACATCTCTGTCTACCATCTTGCCAAGAAGCACAGGTGTTACAGATGTGTACTCCCATGCCTGGAGTTACATGAGCTCTGGAGATTTGGACCAAGGTTCTCACTCTTACAAGACTAGGGCTTCACTTGCTAAACCAACTCCCTAGCCCCCCTTTTCCACTTTAAAAAGCAGACTAATCACCTGACGACTTTGTTACTGTGCAGTCTCATGGGGGTGGTACAATGGACAGAGGCTTGAGCTCTGGTAAGTTCCCAGGAGACCTTGCTGCAGGATTACAGACAGCATGAGGCTTGTCACTCCGCTCTCTCTTGTCATATTTCACAACCCTACCCCCCAAGTTCCATTCACCACTGTTTAACAGGCAGAAAAGGATGAATGAAGTCAGCGAGGTCAAAGCAGACCTTCCTGGAAAGAAAGGCCTGGGCTGCTTTCCTTCCTTCCTGGTGGCTCCCTGACTGTACCCTGATGCACGCAGTCTCTTCCTCACATCTCCAGAGATTTTACAGCGGAGATAACAGTGGCCAACCTTCCAGGCAGACGTTCCCACCACGCTCAGTCATCCTGCAGACATTCCTCTAGAGCAGAACAGGAGTGATGAGTCTTGGGGAGGGTCCACTCCTATTCCAAAGGCTGCCTGGGAGACTTGCTGGAAGTGGCTCTGACTTTGGTGTGACAAATATGAAATACTTCTTTAAACCTACCCTCCTCCATCATTAACAGTGAGTATTTTTAGCATCTCAGATAGATATGTAAATATTTAGCACCATCCTTTCAGACTGTTAGGCTTTCATTTTCAATCATGTGGAGATATGTGAATGTCTTCATTAATAGTCTAATTATATCATATATTTTCATCCTGTACAATATTTTGCTTCTATATTTGAAATAATTGAATTCATTTGCGCTAATAAATGTTCTAAATGGACTTTTTAATAATTGAGATTAGCACATATTGTTCACCTCAAAAACAATGTATAAAACAAGGACTCTCGTTTGCATCGTGCCATGGCAAAGCTGCCTGGGATGAGCAGCAGCTCAAGGTCATTTACAGCCCAAATTCTTCTTGCTCAGCTGATCCAGACACTGGCTAGCGTCAGAGTAGGGCTGGTGTCAGGCCTATGGTCTCAGTAGGACGTGCAAGCTTGGTATGCAAGGCCCCAACCTTCCTTGCTAGTACCCCTGTCCTTGGCGCCTGTCTCGAACACCTTTCCCAAGTGTGCCGCACGGCTAGCACCCCATCTGCTCCTCCGTCACCACCTCACAGCATTCTCCCTGGCTGGTCCTCGGGGCCCTTTCTGCCAGCTCCACTTTCTCTGAGGCCCTGCTCTCCTCCCAGCATGCTGCACTCTACCTATTGATCATGGGCTCTCTCTGCTAGAAGGTAGGGTCTGTGCTTAGACTGCCATTGTGTTCAAGAGTTCCCGAAACAGATGGAATAGGGCAGGTACCCTTCGGGTAGTTCCTAAGTCAGCAGAGGCTCGGCAAGCATGTTACAGGCTCTGGGGCTATAGCAGTGAAAAAAGACAAACAAGGTCCCGCTTTTAAACAGAACTTTGCCAACCGACAGCACGTAAGATATAAACCAGTCAGGGCAGAGAAGGGAAGGGGTCTGCAGAGGGCCTGGAGAAGCTGCTTCTGACTCTGAGGGATGACATCTCTGCAGGGGTGGCAGCACACTAATGATGGGGACAAGGAGACGGTATGTAAAGCAAGCACATGCTTGTTGGCGTCTCTGTCACCCTGAGCTGCCATGGGCTCCTAAAGTAAGTCTTGGTCTCTCTCTTGGCCCTTCCTGTTCATCACACAGCTGGTGACCTGGCCCATCAGGCCTTCCTGTGGATGTCACTCTCTTGCTAGAAGTGTCCCTTTCTTGACCACTGACATTGTGTTTCCTGAACTTAATAGGGTCTCTCATTGGTCTTCTGCGTCAGGGACACAGAACCTGCCTCTAGGCCCGTCTCCAGCGTGTGATGCATGGCAAAGCCTTCCTGGGGGCTGTCTGCTTCTTTCTCCTTTAGTGGGAATTAATACCATGGTTGTCCATTGGCATCAGACTATGGCCAGTCTTATATCAGCACCAGTTCTCCTTTGTTCTTTTGTTTTCTTGGTGTGTGTAGGGGGTCACATTGTATCATCTTTCTTTTTAACACATGGAGATTTTTTGTTCAGCTTTATATACTATGCAAAAACCTTGATTTCTCTGTCTCTGTCTCTTTCACTCTGTCTCTGTTTCTCTTCCTCCCCTCCCTCCCTCCCTCCCTTCTTCCCCCCATCCCCCCATGTGTAGTAGAGACCAAAGGTTGCCACCAGGCCTCTACCTTGATGCTCTGTACCTTACCTTTTGAGACTGGGTCTTTCTGTGAACCTGGAGTTCATCAATTCAGCTCAGCTGGCTGACCAGCAAGCCCCCGGGGACCTTCCTGTCTTTGCCTCCCTGGCATAGTAATTGTGACTGTGCACTACTGCACCTGACATTTTACATGGGTGCTGAGGACCTGGACTCAGGTGCTTATGCTTGCATACCGAGCCACTCCAGATCCTAAAATCTTGATTTCTTGTTAGCCATAATTGCTTACTTTTAAACAATATGAGAAAGCTCACTAAACCCGAGTGCTGGTTGGCTATGCAGTGAGGATTTCCACACCCTTTACTAATGTGATCTCTGACCAGTATTTGGCCTTGGCTGTGCATTTAAATGGACAAATGGCCTTGCTATTCCTCACCAGAATCTAACAGCTAGAACACTGTTATATTCCCAGTGCCTCCTGCAGGAATCCACTCACTTCAGACATTCACTAAGACCTGCTCAGCTGTGGAGCAACTCGGGTGATCCCTCCACTCACTCTGTGACTCATGACCCTTTCCCAGAGGACATGTAACTTTTAATAATCATCATCATCATCATCATCATAATAGTAATAATGATCTGGGTGGGACTTCCTCCTAGATACTGTACTGCCGCTGGCCTGAATAGGTGTCATGAACAGGACTTAGGTAACAATTTTATAATCTGCTGGGCCACCTGCCCTGACTGCCAGCCCCTCCTATGACTGATGTGGGTGCATCCTGGGTTTGGTTTTTTTCTTGTTTAACTAAATGTGCAAGCAGGGAGAGTCTAAGGCTACAGTACAGCCTCCAGGGTGTTTGTGTGTTCAAAAGCTCCGCAGGGAAAGATTATTACATGTCAGCAGTGAGCACTAGATGCTGGAGCAAAACCCAACATTTTAATGAGGCTTTACTAAAATAGGGCAGTAAGCTAAAGGACAGAGTTGAGCATGTGCAGAAAGTGGTGGGCGCCACAGACAGGAGACTGCTCTGGTATGTTGTGTCCCCAAAGCAGGTGGGACATCTGCTCACTGAGAAGCATTGTCAGGCAGGATCCAGCTCTTTGTACGGCTGCTTCAGGTTCAGGAACTTCATCCCCAGCAGCTGAACTTAGGGAGCAAGAGTCTGTCTGATGCTGGCAAGAAAGCCTTTTAGGTATTTCAAAGGCATTCTTACTTTCTTGCGGATTACTCGATTTTCTACTTCCTCTTGCTTTCCATTTATATTGTCCCAACTGTCAGGAGGACAATATTTTGACACAATAGCAAACAATTAAAATGCTATGAGCAGTCATGACGAATTGTGTGTGAAATTGGGCCTCTCCCTTTTGGATAGGGTACAAGGAGATCTCATTAATTTGGATTCCACTGAGGCAGTGGAAAAGATGTCAAGTGAAAATTGAGATCCCTGGTGGTTATGCCTGGCTATCAGGTGCCACGTAGGTGCCCACTCTCCTGCCAGGGCTCAGGGTTCTCAGTTACATAAGAACACACTGGAGGAGCCTGAAGCCAAACGCTGAGAAGGACAGAGGCCATGCCCATGAAGACCTGGTGGGGCTGGGGACTGGGGAGATGTGAGTTTAAATATAAGCTAGAAGGAACAAATACGGTAAGCCAGCACTCAGGAGGGTGAAACAGGAGGACTACCATGAGTATGAGTCCAGCCTGGGCTACAAAGTGAGCTCTAGGCTATCCTGGACCTAGAGTGAGACTCTGCCTCAAAACACTATTAAAAACAACAAAAAATGAGCTAGGAAGATTATTTCTGTAAACACAATAATCAAAATGTAAAATCATATTAAGAATGTTAAATAAACCAGGTGGTGGTGGCGGCACATACCATCCCAGCACTCAAGAGGCAGAGGCAGGCAAGTCTCTGAGTTTGAGGATAGCCTAGTCTACAGAATTGTGTTTCAGGATAGACAGACAGACTGACAGATGGGGCTACACAGAAAAACCCTGTCCTGAAAAAACTCAAAAAAAAAAAATTAAATAATGTTGGACATGGTGGCATATACTCATAATCACAATGCACAAGGAGGCTAAGGTAACAGTTCATAGCCAACCTGGGCTATATAGTGATTTTAAGATTAGCCTAGGCTATACAGGGAGATCCTATCTCCAAAAAAGAAGGGGGGGGCAAACTATGAGTTTGTTTGTTTTTTTTCTTCTTTTAAAATTCTCTAACATTGTGATTGTACCCTTTAATTCTTGAAAATGATGTGAGAATAGGGACAGTCTTTGTCTGCTACTTTTCTACCTAAGAATAATTACTACATCAATGCCACCTATACACTAAATCGTTTATTACACATGCTCTGGTGAATGCGCGTGGAGGTGTTTTCATAAGCTGATTCCTCCTCTCATTTAAAGCTCATGATGATCTTTATGGTGTCGGTGAATCACCAGGGACTAGCTGTACAGTGCACTGATGAAGACTGAGAATGCAGCCGTATAGGGAGGGACGGGAGCTCACGTAATGGAGACTGACTTTGCTCTTGGATTTACTCAAGGCACAGGAAGGGGTCTGGGCCACCATTGTGCTTGGGACCTCTCTCTCAGGATGGCAGCAGGCCTCGTTGCCAGTCAAATGGATATTGCTCTACAGGTAAGATAAACATAACATGGAATTTACCTTTACCACTTTCTAATATGCACGGTTCCGTGACACCAGGCCCACTCACATTTTTTGTGAGTCTTGCTGTGTTCTCAGTTCTCTGCTACGGAGATGCTCAAACATTCCCACAAGGAAGGGACAGTCACACAGACTCCTGTCAGGCAGCTCTAACAACTACACACACATCTTGATATCTTGCTTCATTTAGGACAATGCAAACCCCAGACGCTGTTACCAAGTCCCCATTACCTATTCCAGCGAGAGTAGCTGCCAATGAGAGGTACATTAGCAGGGACTTGCACAGATACTCCGTCACTGCCAGACTTCAGCTTGCCACCAAGAAATCCTGAATTCCTCCCCCACACCCGTATTACAGGAAATCTGCCTCTTCCAAAGCCCAGTTCCACTCTTGTCTGAAGGGGTCAGAGCTCTTCACAGTTGTTTCTGCCCATATGGAGCCTGAAGAGACTCCACAATAAGGCACCCATGGTGCATCCCTATCGTCTCAGCAAATCTTGGAAGTGAACCCTGACAGGACCCTCCTGCAGCTGCGTTGTGCAGAAGCCTCTATGTGGACTTCTTCTTTGATCTTCCCTAAGAGTTTTGGCCTAGGCTGCTGAGAGTGTGTATGTTGCTTATGTGGCCATAAGATCACCTTGCTATGTGTCTGAGATCCTTGTCACTTCACAGCAGGCTCACCCCAGAAGTTTGCTGAGCATCCTCGAAGTTTTCCTGAGGGAACAGAGGTCAAAACTGCTGCCTTGTTCTTTTAGATTTGTGCCTGTGTCCCACAGCATACTCCGCCACTGACTTGTACGTCACCTACAAGAGGGCAGTGTCTTCACCCTTGACTCCGTGCATGGCAGCCTGAAAGTCTGCCTTGTCTAGGAAACGCAAGCGCTGCCCAGGTCTAGGGTTTCCATTAACGCAGCAGAGCTGGCTGCTGACCCTCTCCCAGGACCTCAGCTCACAACACTCTCACGACAGACAGTCTATACAAATCACCAGGAATTGATATTCTCTTACCTGCATCTGAAAACAATCTCGTCCTTCAATCAGATTATAAATTCTTCCTAGCCAAGGGCACACAACTCTGTGCACTAATCAGACATGGGTGGAAAATCCATAAACACTTGTGGTCAATTCATTAATCAGTGTAATCGGCACTCTGGCCACAGGGTACAATGGGAAACCCCGGCGTGAGCTAAAGCTCAGAGCAGAGAAGACCCAGCTTTCCAGTCACAAGCCAGAACACAGCAAGAGGAGGCTGTTTTCCTTTCCTAGACAACTTCTGACAGTTTCTCCTAACTGCGACTTGTACCCAAATATCTTGGAGGCAGCCATACAAAACAACAGACGCTTGCTATGTTAAAGTACAGCTGTGTTTCAAAAATGCAGGTGCCACAGGAGACCTAAGTCTGCACCTGCTGAGGGAGGCATACCCTCAGCCACAACCATTCCGAGTAACATTTTACAGTAGAGCCACTCCCTCCATACCCTGAACCCAGCAGGAACCCCTTAGAGTCTAGGCAGAAGCACGCTAATGGCATTGGCTGCTGTGGAGATTCGAAATGGACTAATTTCTAACCGACTGTTAGAAACAAGAAACATACTTTGAAGCAGGCCTCCTACCCACACCGTGGAAAGGGGCCAGAGCTAAGCTCCAGGGTGACAGGTAAATCTTAACTTGACTCTGTAAATGATCTGTCCTTGCAACAGCTTTCTCAAGGCACTACACATAACATGTGAATGAATAGTAACATGTACTTTGAATAAAAACATATAAAGTAGGATTTAATTTTCCTTTGAAGATTCAGGAAGGCGTGCATAGATTTCTCAGTGTTGACATGATTCATTAATTATAAGCAACCAAGACATTTACTCCAACTGTCTGTTAGGAGAGCTTTCATAAGTCCATCTAGAGACCACTGTAATGACATTACTTTTCATTGCATTATTTGGGAAGAAAACTGTGTACTCTGTGTACATTGAGTAGACACACGTACAAGGAGAAGACATGGCTTGGCCCAGGTGTGCATGGAGGAGACAGAACAGTCATGGTACTGTCCACACAGGCAAGTGCCTTTCTACGGCTGTGGGTGTGGAAAGGATGTAGCCCCCAGATAAACGGGAACCCCAGGCTGAGACTCAGTCTATCGAGAAGCTGTGCTGTTTGGGCTGGTCTTCATTTTCATACACCATGTATGTGCAAACAAGGGCTGAATTTCTGCCAAGTTCTAAAGAACATTTCAATCTACACTGTATCTCTTTTGGTGCCTGCTTTGAAAAGAGAATGCACAAAAGAAAGGCATGAGGGCCTGACTCCACCGTGGACCCTGTGTCACAGCTCTCTGCTGGAGTCCTGACACACTCAGTGCTCACAAATTCATTTGGGACATACTGCTGCCACCACATCTAATAGCTGCCATGACATATGAATAGCTAACGCTCAGTGATTGCCATCTGGGACATGATGTGAGCTATGTTTCCATGATTGTCACCCTGTTTGACAAAGGAAAGGATTAAGATGAGTAATTTCAAAGAGGCTGGGGAACATGGCATGCAGATAAACCGAAACCCCGGTTGAGACTCAGTCTGTCCAAAGCTGTGCAGTTTGGGCCGACCCGTCTTCATTTTTATCTACCACATATCCTAAGCACTAAGAACAAGATTCTCTCTGTCCCCAGGGTCTGACCTAAACCCACTGATAAGCAGCAGTTTCTTGAGCTGCTTTCTGTGGAAAGTTTCTTTCTGTTTCAAAACCTATCTGCCATCTTGAAAGAGGGAGTCAAAGCACAAACCCTTGTCCTGGGGACTGAGGGGAACGAATCCTGGTGCTCCAGCACCAGAGTTGAGGAAGAGTGGAGCCAGCAGACAAGCATCTCATTCAAGCTCAGAGCCCACTGCAGAGCCAACTATGGTTGACATGAATTCCTAGAGACCTGAAGTTTTGTTGAGGGGGTAAAACTCAGATCAACATACCTGACAGTCTACTCAGCAATGATATGGAGTCCTTTGTGGGTAAAACTCATCAGAGTAGAGAAGGCCCAACAGTCTGACTGGCCTACTGCTGCTCTACTCCCAGTCCATACTGTATCAGAGGCAATCCTTCGATGCTGGAGACCAGTGGCTGCTTGAAGAATCTCAAGGATGTGGGATACTGGTCTTTACCTTATCTGTTTTGTTCACTAGTCTGACCTCTGCAGAAGGCAGACAACTCCCGGAGGACTGAGATCATAAGCTCACAAGCAGAGGGCCTCACTGTACACCATGTCAAATGAGGAGCATCTTTGTGAATGTCACCACTTCAGAGTGAATGCATTTTCTTTCCTTATCCCAACCAAACACAGAATCAAGCCCAGTTCGTATTCTACAGAATGTACATAGCTTATATTTTCTTCTTTGGGAGAGCTCTCCTGCTCTCCGCCACAGTATAAAGCCTACCATGACTGTGCCAGCTCCCTCCCAAGACTATCACCTATGGCTGAGCAAAGGAATTCCACATGGCCAAATGAAAGAGAAAGAAAAAGCCCAGGTTTGGTCTACAGATGGGTCATCTGGTAAGTGAGCACCAGCCAAAGCACATGTCAGCTGACTTACAGATCCACGGGCTTGGCTTCAAAAATCAGCAATGAGGGGGAAATTGCCCAGTGGGTGGGACTTCAGTGTACAGCAAGACTGTATGTCCCACAGGAGTAGCAAAGGTTCTGTGATACATGGTCTCATGGGTAGCCCACTTAGATCGGTAAGTCAGGACAAGGACAGGAGTAGACATGTGCATAGGCACATGGGGAACGGAAAGGGTGGAAGAGCCCGCATGTCATCATCAACCCTCAAGGCAAAGGCTCTGGGCAACTAGAAGACAGACTCCTAGCCCACAGTCTGCCCAGTGTATCCACTCAGGGTGGCCATGGCAGGAGAAATGGGCGGAACATGAACATACCCTTCTTGAAGTGATCTGGCTACTGATGCCAATCGACATCTGCCATCAAGAGAGAGAGACTGATAGTGAGTAGTCAAGACAGGTTACTCCTCAAGGAGGCCAACCAACATCTGCTGGTGAAGCTGATGAGCTGACATCTTCTATCCTGCAGCGCTAGCAGTCTACTCTCACAAGAATGATGTCTGTGATGCCAGGACATCATCATGCAAAGATGAGGTACCATCCCCCAAGATACAGGATAGGGATCAAATCAGAGAGGACCAGTAAGATGCTGTGCCTCTGGGGAAAGAATACACAGGACTGGGAGTCAAGGAAACCAAGAGAAATGTCTCTACACTCAGAAGAGACTTGGAGCAACCCTTTCCTGGGACTCTGATCATATATCTTGGGGAACACAGTTCCATTGTATCATGGCATGGCTGCCTCCTGGGTACTCTGCAATCCTGGTCTTAGAATATGGGAGCACAGGGGTGTCATCATCTTGCCTCAACACTGGCTCTAAGAAGCAGGAAGTAGAATGAGGATGAATCCAGGTGGCATCAAGGCTACCCTCATGGTGTCCTAGTATACTCACCCATTGTGACTCTAGGTGCCTGGTGTTAAAGGGGTCTGGTGACAGGGTCTCGGGTGTGGCAGAAATGAAGCTGTGTGCCTCCCTGGGCCAGCTCTTCAGCTAAGGGTGAGCAGAACCCAGAATGATAGTTCAGCAGCTGACACTAAGCAGCTGAGCATCCGTGACAGCAACAGTGTTCACCACTGGGAGGGCGGAATCAGTGACCAGCATTCTGAAATACCACCATGTGGTACCAGAATTGAGACTGCTACAGAGCAGGGTTGGTGAGATTCTGCCACAAAGTCCTCTTCTAGGAAGCCTCTGTGGCCAGCTGTGGGGGCAGTCAGCTTCCAGCTGTCAGCTCCTTCAGCACCTGCCCCAGTGCATGCAGGAGCCTTACTGCAGTGCAGCCTTCTTGGAGCCCCTGCAGCTTCTGACTGAGTGAGGTAGGATACAGAAGGGCATCTCCTGCTGAGCACCAAGCAGTGCTTCCTGCAGACATTTCCTAGGAGGTCAAGGCCCTGTTGGATGCAGGCAAACTGTTGTCCCATGGCCTAGACCTGCTCCTCCCCTTCCTTTTCCAGGTATGGAACCCTAATAAACACACCATAGCTCAGCAGCCATGCCTTGTACAGCTAACAAGTGGAGCTGCCAGAATTCCCACACCCAGCCCTGCACTGGGGGACTGTAGACAGAGTGTGAGCACCAGTATCAGCACACCTCTAGCTGAGGACTGCACCTTCAGAATGACTCATTTTTCCCTCTGTGGCTGACTGGCTTTGGCCAGTGAGCTGTCATCTCATTCCTTGGACTCTAAGGCTATAAATCTAGACTCTTTTGTAGCACAGAAGTATCTGTCCATTCTGGCTGATTAAGTACTGCCTCTGCCAAAAAGCAGTGTGCACCGGGCAACGCTCCAGGGCCACCAAGCACACTGAAGCACAAAGCTCTGCAATAGAGGGAGCCACGCCCTTCCACCTGCAAAGCTCTGGAGCCAGGGGCTTGAGGCTGGGTTCACAGACAGGTCTCCAGCAAGTGGGGAGAGGACTGTTGAGAACAGCAAAGCAAAGCAGAGGAAGGGTTCAGAGACCACACAAAATCATGGGGAGAGACAGATGTAACTGTGTTCTGTATCCTGGATTTGTCTGCCTCTTCTAATCCATCTTACTTGAGAGAAGGGGGCAAGCAGAGCTATCTGATAAAACCTCAGGAACTCAGATGAGGTCTCTGCAGCCGGAGTTTCTCTAACACAGGAGGAGGTGGAAGAGATGCCTCCTGGCTCTTCCATTCTGAGCTTCATGATGCCCCAAATATGCCTCCTCAACAATACAGAAGTTCCTTTGGGGTGAGGACAGTTCTGCATAGTGTCTACATGTCTGCTGAACAAACTGCATTGAATTAATTGGTCATAAGGGACCTCTAAATTCTAAGTATTCCTTTGTTAAAAATAAAAAATCTGCCAAAAAACATATTTTTGAGAAAACCCATTCCAGCCCACATGTGATGTGGAAAGTCAGATCTGTGCACAGCCTGTGGGGGTAAGGTCCATTTCGACCGACAGGAAGAGGTTTAGAGGAGGGAGAAAATGCAATTGGTAGATTCAACTTAATGTAATTACATAATTTATTGTTATAGTTTTTCCATCATGCCCAAGTCTAAACCTCCTTCTCCACTTTGAATCAACGTCTTTTGTTATGTGCCGAATGGGGAGAAGGGCTTTCTTTCTAGAACTACCATGTTTGGAAATCATGCTCAGTATTGCTAAGAATGAAGTAAATGTTACTGTAAGCCCGTGAGAGAATTACAGGGCTATTTTCTTTAGAGCACTGTGATGCCCTACGATTCCCTCTGATGGCAAGAAAGCCTCAGATTTACCCACTACACGGGGAGCTGGAAAAGCTACCATGAAGAAAGTCCCTAGAGCCAAGAGTCACAGCCCTTCAATGGGGTGCCCCAGCTCCAGAACATATTGGGAAAGAGACCTTGGGACATGCGTGGCACTTCAGGAGTCTCTCTGCAGACTGGACAGAAGAAAACCTGGGGACCGCCCTGTCCCATGTGTGCATCCTATGTAGTTCAACATTAAGCTGTTTTTAATTTGATCTGAGACCCAAGTCTTGTTACAGAAGGTTAAGGATGAGGTCACTGGGCAATGAGGTCACTGAGTGAAAGGTGAGAGACAAGGTGAGCAGGGCAAGTGTCTGTTTAGCAGGCCTTCCTCTGACTGCAGGGATATTTACTCGCCCCTACTGCTTACTCAGCACCCAGCTCCCAGTATCTAGCATGGCAGGCATCAGGTTTTCTTCCCTGACTCACGAAAGGGAACACAAAGTGGAACTGAGTGCAAACTAAGTGAGGATAATGTCGATTTAAGCCAGGCATAGTAGCCCTCATAACCCAGCTCTCAGGAGGCAGAGGTGGGAGGCTCGCCACAAACCTGAGGCCGGCTTGATCTACATAGTGACCTAGACCAGCCAGGGCCACACAGCAAGACCGGTTTCAGCAAACAAAATTAAAGTAAACAAAAAGAATTGCAAGAATAGCATGAATTTGGACATCAGTGGCTCAGAAATTAGTAAGTACTCTTACAGGAAAAAAAAAAAAAAAAAAAAAAAAACAAAGCAAACTTGCTAGATGCCTGTCCCCACAACCAGCCTCTCCAGACCATAGCTATCACAGCTATCTAGCAAGAGCTCAAAGCTAAGAAACAGAAAACCTAGGCAAAGTCCTGTATTTAGACCCCTGTACATTTTGGTTTCCATCTGTTTCCTCTGAAATCCCCATGGCAGCTGAGGGGAGGATGAGCACACAGTAGGTACTCAGCACATAACCAACCATAGATTTGCAATTAACAGTGCGTTAAGGCCTCTTTGAAGCAGACAAAGGAAATGCTGACCTGCCTTTTGACGGACCAGGTCTGTCCTGGCCTGCACTTCACCAAAAAAGATACCTGGGCGTTCAGTCAGCATCACTAGTCATCAGGGAAGTGCCTGTGAGAGCTACAGGGAGACTCCACTGCCCCTAATCACACTTTTGCTGCTATTAGCCATGAGGAGCACGGGTGAGGGCATGGAGCACCTGGACCCTCAAATCCTGCTGCTAGGGATGTGAAGTGATACAACTTCTTTGGAAAATAGTTCAACAACTTCTTAAAAAGTTAAACATATATCTATGATGTGACCAAGATACTATGATGTAATCCAAGTCGTATACAGGAAAACAGAAGCACATGTCCATACAAAGCCTGTGTATGTGAAAGGTCAGAATGGCTTTATTTGCAGCAACCCAACTGTCATCAAGACAAAGGGACAAATTGTGAGATATTCAGTGGACTACTTACTGTATAAACAGAAATGATCTATACATGCAACAACTGGCTCAATCTCAACGGTCATGCCAAGTAATAAAGACATATTTTTTTAAAAAGGTATATGTTATATGGCTTCATCAACATAAGGTTCTGGAAAATACAAGCTAATTTACAGGAAGAATGATAAAGGGGCATGGGGCAATATTTGAGGTGGGAAATAATTTTCATTTTCTTGATTATTGCAAAATGGAACTTATACATTATTTCACAATTTAAATACATATGATTTATCATAAAATATAGCTATTAAATAATGGCCATCAAGAAAAAATACACATTGGATCTACAAGAAACTAAACTGTCACATGTATACAAACACATACACACACATTTAGTTTTAAAAATCTAAATTGTATACTTGTGATTTCATAAATATACTAATTCTTATTACCCACAGGGCAGTGCAGCATGGCTAGTTACACAGACTAACTACGTGAATATTATATGCAATGGCACAGTGAAGAATGAAAGTGGATCCCCCCCCCCCCCCCGTCTTCCTGTAGTCACAGGCTAAGGTGAACGAAGGCGGTGGTCAGCACTGACAATGGACTCCTGAGCTGAACCCAGCAGGCCCCATGACTGCCTGGGTTAGCCCTGCAAACTTTCCTCATAGTGTTCCTCCTGCTGCATACTACAGGCTCTCCCAGGTTCTCCGGATGCACCACCCTGGAGAACCCCCACACCTCGGTGGATGTAATAGTTCTCTGAATCTCAGGTACCTGCAGGAATCCTCCTGGGAGCTGTTAATGCCAGGATGCTGGGTCTCTTTCCCAAGCGTCACGTATGGTTCCAATGGCAGCTATGGCTATCCCTGCCTTTTACTTGGGAGCCTGTTCTGCACTGGCCCAGTTGTCTGAGTGGCCAGAAGTGGGACTGGTCCTGTCCACTCCCCCTGCCTCTACACCATGCCACCAGACAGAAGGAAAAAATATCCAATTCTTTCCACATTAGACCCAATTCAAGAGATTTATGTCCCAGCAAGCTACAAGTCAATATGACAAGGGCAGCAAACAGTGTGTTTTACTGCTGAGAACTCCTGTGTGTCCATCTACTGGCAGCAAGTGCTAAGTGAACTGGTACCACAAGACCAGAGTCCATTCTACCCTAAGTGACTCCAGCTGAGACACAGCCACTGCCTCCTCAGGCCAGATCTCACAGCGGTCACTGTGCCTGTGAGTTTCTGGACTCTTTGAAAGTGAACAGTAAACCTGGCTCTCTGCTTCCCCATTGCCTCTATGCTACAAGAAGACTCCTTCTGTCTATAGCTTACTAATGGCCAGTGTGGGAGGGAGGGAGGAGGAGGGGGGAGAGAGAGAGAGAGAGAGAGAGAGACAGAGAGAGAGAGAGAGAGACAGAGAGAGAGAGAGTGTGAGAGAGACAGAGAGAGAGAGTGTGTGTGTGAGAGAGAGGGGGGAGGAGGCACCCCAGGAGATCACAGGAATTGTTTTCCAGCCCAGGCAGAACAGGATTTCAGAGTCTCACTTACACCAGGCTTTAGTTGGGAACCCTATGGCGTGAAAAGCTAAAAATCCTAGGCTCAGTTCTTTGTTATGCAAAAGAATTAAACAAATACCCTTTACTTTCAATTACTTTATCATGTCTACTGTTTGGAAGGCTTGTACTAAGCAAAATTCAACATATAATGAAGCCATAGCTTTCTTTGCTATGATTCAAACTTGACGCAATGTTTTCAAAGGACCAGAGCCTGTGAGCCTTAGGAACTACCCAGTCTCTTCTTCCTTTGCCCCACAATGGCCAGTGATGTAATAGCCACAGCAGACAACTGTCTTCCTGGATAAAATTACCTTGTAAAGGAGAAATGCAATTAGAGCACAATGAGACATCATTTGAAACCGATTCTTCGTGCTGCCGCGGCCCACTCAGGGTTTAACGGCTAGGCTCTTCAGTACTGTTTCCCAGTCTGTGCGACTGAGTCTGAGTCTGTGACTCAGTATCTACAGAAGACAGAGTTTCTCAGGCCTGTCTGTGTTACATGTAGTCTGAGACAAATATAGGATGGGGCAGGGTCGGGACCAAAGCTTGTCCCTGAGGCCTGCAGGTGCCCATGCTGACCAGAGCTGCGCACTAACGGCTTTGGGTTTCTGTGAGGTCAGTGGGACAGGATGTGACAGAGTTGCCATCATAGCTCAGTGGTCTCCCTTGCCACCTGTCACTTGTCTTGCAAACTCCCCTAGAGTCACAGCATTTTATCGTAAAGATTTCAGATATAGTATCCCCCATCATCCATGGCTTTGCTGTCTGCTGCTTTAGGTTCCAGCAGTCAACCACAGTCTGAAACACCTTCAGATAAACAATGCGGCATCCCAGAATGTACATTCCAAGAACCCTTACTTGACTCATGCCGGCAGCCTGGACTTGCCAAAGAGAAGCTGGAAAGGGCTCCTGTAAGGGAAAAAGCAGTTTCCAACTTGATTTAAAAAAATTAAAACATGCTGAGGTTCCTAAGACCTGTGGCAACAAGAGCCTTCTGTCTGAAACTGGGAAGACAGCATGCTGCTCTCCTACTGTGCGCAACATGGATTAGGCTTCATCACTCACGGGCTCATATGGAAAAATGCACTTGGACTCATGAGATTCAGTACTCAGTTCCCATTATCTGTGAAGGTGTTCTGCAGATAAGGGCATGCATACAGACACAGGCAAGAGTACAGAGAGCCCAACAGACAGCCCGGCAGCACCATACACAGGACGGCCTCATGGCCCCACTCCGACAGCAGCGGTACGCTGACCACGTGCTTGGCAACAGGACGCTGGCATATTTAAAGTGAATGCCCAAGTTTCACTTAACAGTAACCACTGGACTGAGAGTGAGGTCCCAGATGGAGGAGTTGGAGAAAGGACTGAAGGAGCTGAGGGAATTTGCAGCCCCATGGAGGGAGCAACAGCGTCAATGGGCCTGAACCCCATCCCCAACCCCCGGTCGTCCTGGAGTTTGGACCACCAACCAAAGAATACACATCTATGGACCCATGGTTCGGACCACATATGTGGCAGAGGACGACCTCAATGGCCATCAGGGAGAGAGGAGAGGCCCTTGGGCCTGAGGGTGTTAGAGGCCCCAGTAAAGGGGAATCTCAAGGTGGGAATATGGGGATGGGTGGGCGGGTGGGTGGGAGGTGGAATTCCCTCATAGAGGCGGGGATGGAGAGGGGATAGGGGGTTTCCAAAGAGGAGACCCAGAAAAGGGGAAACATTGGAAATGTAAATAAAGTATCAAAAATAATAATAATAAAAAAAAAATTAAAAAAAAAAAAAGTGAGTGCGGCCCAGCCATCACTCCGCCTGAGGCTCGTGAGCACCTCGAGCTACACATGCCTTGAGAGGAATGCATCCTCTCTCCCTCTGTTTTCAAGCCCTTTTTATGCCATGATGTTCCTGGCCACACCCCTCACCTGCTCTGAGTAGAAAGGACACAGGAGTGCATGGAGAGGGGATCAAAGGTCCCACCACAGGCCAGGTGGGAAGGGGGTTGGGAGCACCAGGCATCCTTCCACAGGCGGTCCTCTGAGTTCAAGGAACCAGAACCCCTCTGGCTGAAACAAGGAGCAAAGTTCTGCCATATGTCTCAAGTGCTCCAGTCCCCACAAGCTAGATTCTGGTCTGTGGCTATTAGCTGAATGGGACACAGTTCTTCAAGCGAAGCGGCTTTTACAACATATATGCTAATGAATCGCAATGACATAGAGCATTTAAAACAAAATGCCCCTATATTTATTCTCCATGGACAGATTTTTGCATTAATATTTATGAGGGATTCCTCGTTTATTTCTCCCAGAGACTTTTCTCCTGCCCAGAGAGAGGGGATAAGAGATAAGTAACACGAACCAATTATCTTCTAAACAGCTAAAGAGGACTAGCTTACTCATCTGCAGCCTGCCAGTGATTCACCTTCCTCATATCCCACTTTGCACATACTGGGCCCTGCTCGCCAGCCCCCAGGGCCTGCTCTTCCCCAGTGTGCTAAGGCTGGCTTTTGGGCCCGGTCCTCTGTGAAAGGCTCCAAGTGCAACCTCTGCACCCCTCCCCTACAACCTGTCTAAATGGCCCTTGGTTCCTGGCCACTTCAACACTCAGTACTCACAGGCACAGTTCACCACGAGTCCTGGACACTGTGATCACATCTAAAATGTCTTGCAAGCATTCCTGGGAAGCTAGATGACTCAGTAGTTAAAGTAGTTGCCGCATAGCATGAGGACCTGAGTTTGATCCCCAGCACCTATAAACACAGCTGAGCACGGGGCTTCATATTCACAATCACGCTACTGGGGAGAAAGACACAGGAGGATGCCAGGGCTGTCTGAGAGAGTGTGCTGGGAGCCATGGAGAAGCCTGGGCTTACAGCCTTACTGGAGGAGGAGGAGAGAGCACTCTTTTCTGCACACGAGCCACATCACGTCTTCCTCCACCTCAGAGTCTCAGAGTCTCTTTCCTCCTCTACCTACCAATAACACAAGGACATAAGCCTCACAACGATTATGGGCTTGTCTCTCCTCAAACAGACTCTAAAGAGCAATGAGGAGATAGAGGCAGAAGGTGGTCAATTCCATACCCTTGGCCTCAGAATGCTTTCTAAGTCTATTTCAATAGCACCGGGAAATTAGGTGCAAACAGCGGCAAAGGGGGAGTGAAATACTGTCTGGCTGCTACAGCGCAGTGAGCAAGGCTGGGTGGAGAAAGGCCCTGGGCTTGCCCTAGCCTCTGGGAGGCTGAGTGTCTAGACTAGTCTCAAAAGCTCTGGAGACCAGATGCCAGCTGTGCACCACTTTCCTTTCTGTCCCTGGGTTTAGGTGGCCCGTCAGCCACAGTTATAAACATAGCTGGCTATGGCAGAGTTCCTATCAATATCTTTGTCTTTGCATGCAAACTGGCTAAAAGGAACAAACTGAGGATGACTGTGTGTACAAGAGAGGGTAGCAGGGGGCTGCAGGGTTTGCGATTCCCATAAAGGCAACCCTGGCTATCTCAACATGCTCATCACACTCAGGAGAGCAGAGGGACACAGTGGCTTCTTCTTACATGGCTGTGGGAGCTCTGACTGCTGCTCCTCATGCTGTGCAGCGTCCCTTTGCCCTCTGGGCATCTCCCCAGCTCATGCAAGCTGTTTCTGAGGAAGGCCGGCCTTGCGGAAGTCCTGAGTCAGAAGCTCAGACTTAACGGTGTTAATAACTGAGCCCCGGCAGCAACAGTTATTGGAAACTGATCTCCTCCTTATTAATATGGTCCCGCAATGGAGAGAAAAGATCTCTCCATGTTCTAGAATGCAAACAATGTTTTAATCTTTAATTATATTCTCAATTTCAGCTCTTCTGGAGAACTGCAGCCACCTAGGCCTAGGATTATTTCTTTATTACACAGCCTCTCTGTGGTATTTAATGAATATTGTTACTTAATGCTCGCCAATGGGAGAAAGGAGGGCTTAGTGAACTTCCACCTAAGTTTTGACAGCTTTCCCCCAAACTTTCATCTGGATGCTTCCCTCCTCTGTGGGACATCAGCACAGGCCAAACACTTCTCTGCCACAGCCCCAGTGCAGGCTGAGGCTGCTGTGGGCCGTGAAAAGCCTCTGACAGAGGGACAGCCAGAGGCTACTGGCTGTGCCTTTGCTCAGGTCAACCGAACTCAGCTCCAATGAAAGAGGCAGGGTCCTATTCAAGCCCCTGTCACCATCAAGGCCAATGAATTTAATATAAATTAATCACCACAGAACCACATTCTGCCCTCAACAAAATAGTCTCAGGAGTGAAAAAATTCAAGGATCACCATTACCACAAGGATGTAAGCTCATGATCACCACGGGCATGACTATGGTAGTGCTGTAAAAGTATGGGCTTCACAGCTGCTGATGGGGACAAAGATGGAAAACAAAAACAAATTCTCCATCTTAAAAAGGTCTTAAAGTCAACAGAAGAGAGAGAGTGAGAGTGGCAAGAGGCAGAGAGCCACAGGGCAGCCTCCCACCAAGCATGCCTTGCTGGTGACAACACACCAGTGACCCGAGTCTTCTCCGTCCCTCCTTCCCACCCAGGACACACAATAGCACTGCTTTGCTTCCTGGTGCTTCTACACTAAGCAAAAGGCAATGTGAACCTTCTGAGAACAAAGCAACCATGTGGAACTGTGAGTGGGTGGGTGATCTTGGGAGCCAGACACACATAGTGGTAGCAGGAGACCTGCCTCATTTGACTCAAGTCCCAGAGCAAAATCAGTGGCACAGAGAAGGCCACTGTGTCTAAGGCCAGGTGAGTGTGGTGCCGTTCTCTCCCCACCCTGGGTTGATGGCACTTCTTTCCAGCAACTGCATCGCGCATGTTTGCCCCAGTGATGCTATTACTCAAATACACGTGGTGTGAAGACAGCTCCCTTGAAGGTCTCAGACAATACCAAAACACACACGTTGAGGAAGGGTCACTAGGAGGCTCAAAGGATGTAAAAAAATAAACAAAAAACAAAAAACCACCATTTGGCATCAAAATGGGACAAGGCGCTGATACACACAATGAGAGTGAATCTCAGAAGCTCCACACTGAGTAAATGGGAGACAGTCTGCACTCCACTGTGTGCCATTCTAGAGACAGCAACTGGAGGAAACAGCAGAGACCACACACAGGTTGCAGAGAAAAGAGGAAACAAGACATGAACTCTGAGAGCTTGGCTGCAAAGCAGAGCTGGGTGATGTGGGAGCTGGCGGGGAAAGGTGGTTCTTCCGGGAGATGGGTTTGAACCAGGATGCTTTGTTTACTAAGAGGAACAAGTGAAGGGAAAGGAAACTGTGACATACAGAAAAGGAAGAGCAACGGGGAACTAGCATAGGGCGGGCGACCAGCAGAGAATGGCTTGTTCCTCTCGAGGAAGGCCCTAAAGGAATGGTGCTCGGATTCTACAGGCAGGATCTTTTCAAACAAAAAAATGTGGTGAAAAGATGCTGCTATTCCTGCCTGCATGGCATAGTGGTAGTGTTTTCAAAAAGAACCGTTCAGAGGAAACTAGCTTCCCCTCAAACCTAAATGAGGCTGAGGCATGCTGGGTTGGAGCAGAAAGGGCTCTTTCATCTCCAGCCACTGAAAGCCAACTCATCATTAGCTGTTGAGGCCACAGTTCTGTGGACCCTTCAGCCTGACCACACAAATCCAAACTAGCATCTCATGTTAATAGAGAAGCACACCCAAACCTGCTCTTGGGAGAGAGCAGCACAACATAGCTACACCTGATAAATACTAAATACAGGTCTCTCAGAACATGACTCCCAGACCAATCAAATAAGACAGAAGCCAATCTCAATCCAATGGGGGGGGGGTGTCAAAGGTCCAGCAATGTTTCCATAGCAACAGGGAGACAGTCTCTTTTGATGGAACAGCACCCCTTCTACCAGCGACATCCCTGAGCAGGAGCACTTAGGACAGCCGGAGGGGACGCTCAGCAGCGCACTGAACACACTCCATTTTAACCTCCTTACAAGCTTCTTCAGACTCTGGTAGGAGGGAGTGGGGAGTTGGGGGGAGTCGGAAGGAGTCTTTAATCTCAGCACTCACTCATTCTATGGAACACAGGAAAACTAAGTCTGCAAGTGACTACTGTTCAAGCCAGTGCATCTGAAAAACACATTCTACAACTGTCCCATATTCCTCTTCATGGTTGCTGCACAGCTCAGCAGGGCCAGTACCGAGGGTACAAGAGGGAGCAACCTCGGAAAGCCCCTAGCTGCTTTCTTCACTGGTTAAAGCCCACCTAGCCTTGGAAACCTAGACGTCTGGTCAAACTGGTAAGAGGGAAACCTGGTGAAACTTCATGGGGTCTGTAAGTGGATCTTCCTCAGCATCTGACATGAGACCCTCTTGCTCAGGGACATGGCTACAAACACCTACCCTCTCCTTAAAAAGCTCCAAGAAAAATCAAAGTCTGGTTCCACAGAAGTCCAACCTGGGGAGCCACTGAGTTTCATAGGCTACAGAGTAGAAGTAAGTGCCCCTACAGCAGCCGTTCCCCAGAAGAGTCTCATGCCAGGCCAGGTGCTGGCTTCCCTAATACAGCATCAAGGGGCTCTTCAGTTAACTTCCGTACTCCGCTCACATTAGCACCTCCTCATACCATGAGGGCAAGTGCAGTTAAGGCAGAATTACATGCAAGTGGCCAGGAGGGGTAGAGAGCCTGCAGAACTGCAGGTGACAGGTCAGAGACCCCACCCCCTTCTTCTATGAGGGAATGTCAACAGCCAACAAGACTGGTCTTGAGAGTCTCTTGCAGCAGGACAATGAAGGTGTTGGCTACTATGCTCAGAAGATAGGCCTCTACAGTAGCACCCTGACCAGAACGTGGGTCTTGTCTAGCACAGGACCTGGCACACACTCTTGATACCCTGTGACTCATTTGTTCCAGTCTCTAGTCTCCTGAAAGCATTAGTGCACCCCAGTCCTTTCTGAGGCTCCTGCTTGATGCACAGACTGGGACACTTGTGGGCCTAAGTCAAGAGACGGACCTTAAGGGGCTTGCTCTTAGCTACCCTTCTCCGCAGTCCACGTTTTCCTCATCACTTTCTCTTTCATAAAGAACAGCGTGTGCCCTCCAGTTGAATGCCATTAGCACTCGGTGACTCATCTCTAATGAACAGAATAGCGGACAACAGACACCCTGAGGCTGTCAGAGAAGGACAGCCTCCTCTTGGAGAAGCAGTGCCATACATACCTGAGGACACTCAAGAAGCCTGTGATGTGGGAAACACCATCTCCCGTCACCAGCCAACAGTGGCTGGCTTGCTGCTGAAATCTCAGAATGTTCAAATGAGACACCAGCTAGAGCCACAGTCAGCTGGGGTCACTGCACAGCCTTGGTGAACTGACCTGACCTGAGCCCTGGATGACTATGGCCCTAGCTAATGTCTCAGTAGAACACTCTAAGAGACTGGTCAGATCTGCCCAGGCCAGCCGCTCTCACAGGCCTGACTTAGGGTGGTGACAGGACAGAGACTGCCTCGTACTGCTAACATTATGATCAGGGCAATTTCTCTAAATTTGAGAGTGGTGGTTGGGGGTACGTGACAGTTAACATGCACATGTTTGAACACTTCAGAGACCTTGTCATGCTGCCTTCATGATGCACTAGCATAGAAACAAGGAGAAGCTCTCAGGCGGATCCCTTTTGCTTATAAAAGTGATCTCCCCTCCCTCTCGTGTGTGTGTGTGTGTGTGTGTGTGTGTGTGTGTGTGTGTGTGTGTGTGTGTGCTGAAAAAAAAATCCACCAAACCTTAAAAGGGGTTTCCTTGGGAGGGTGTGACGTATTTGCTACCTTTTGTTTTTCTTTACATCTATATTACACATCTATTACTTGTGGGTTGGTTTCATGGGTTTTTTTTTTGTTGTTGTTGTTGTTTTTAAATTTTTAAAAAATGTTCATAATTCTAGTAGGCCATCGTCTATGCCGTGTCCCATTCCTAGCCAACATCAAGTACAGAGCAGAGCTGTGTGGAGTCTGGATGCAGACCCTGCCTATGAGGCAGTAGCTCTATGAAGGGATTCCAGGAGGCTGAGAGCCCTGGAGCTCAAAGATGTGAAAGAGGAGCAGTCGATCTCTGCAGGAAATGGCTCTAGCGGACAGGAAATCATTCCACCCTTGTATTCTTGGGCTGCTGTAACTTCTCACTTTGAAAGCAAGTATTCTGAGTGATCTATTATAAATGTACGATGACAGTTGTGAACACTCCTCTCTCTCCTTCCCTTTGGCATCAGAACAGTGTCTGTTGATTGCTTCGGTGCTTAAAATAGCTTCTAAGTGTCCTCATAATAGCATGTCACCTGTAAACAGGTTTCAAGCCAATGCAAATTAACAAATGGTGAACAGATGGACCAAGAACTGACTTTTGTCAGGAGAGAGTTAGCAACAAACACTTTTTGGCTTCGGTCTTATGGGACCATTAGAAAGTCTTTCACTTCTTGCCAAACATCTTGCCTCAGTAGACAATCCATGCAGGGAAAATGACAGATTACAAGGCCCATCAGACTTCGGGGAGCTGCATGCTGAGATGTGCAGAGTCACCGAGTCAACACGATGCAACAGCAGAGTAACACTCCACAAGAAGCTTTCTGCTTCTCAGCTTCTTTTCAAAGAACACAGCCCATGTATATGCATGCAGCATGCAAACACACCCAGGGAGAGTGCTGCTTGCTTGTGCTCATCTTGGCTGGCTGGTGCCGGCTTTGAGAGGGGTCACAGAACATGGAGCCTGCTGTGGACAGGTGCAGGCTGCTGCCTAGTGCCACAGGGACCTTCCTCGGCCCTCTCTTTCTTCAAGTCTCTGCCGTACACCACCGCTAGTAGGCCCTTGTTGGCTGCTCTGTTTAAGCAGGCCCCTTCTCCCCCACTCTACTCCTGTTTATTCTTTTCCTAGCATTAACGATAACTGGAAACTGGTGTCGGCAGCCATCTTGCTTGTGATTACAGCTTCAAGACGTGGAACCTTGCCTGGCACATAGTAGGCACAATAAGTATTTGCTAACTAGACAAAATCAGTGAGCTCCTGAGTGAAGGTGAGTATGCATATCTTAGATGTAAACGATCCTTCAAGCCTTCCATGTAAAGATGCAAATCTGAGCTGAGGACAGGAGCAAAGGGAAGGCAGGACGAGAATGATGGGTGGGAATGACTGAAGCCCACACAGTCTCTGGAAGTGTGACCCTTCTGAGGAGTGCATGCTGGGAGAGGAACCTATCAGCAAGACCTCTCAGCATACAACTTGCCAGCCAAGTAGCTGAACCAATTGATGCAACAACTATTAAATGGAGTTGGAAGAGAAAAAAAAAAAAAAAAAAAAGGACATTCATGCCTCCTATTTTTATGCTGATCTAGGGAAATAGCTCAGTGGAAAAATACATTCTTAGCAGACAAAAGGCTTTGGGTTCAATCCCCTGTGCATACACCTGTGTACACACACACACACACACACACACACACACACACACAAACACACACACACCCCTAGCACAAATGATAGCATATGATTTTATTTATATGAAGTTCAAGGACTGGCAAAACTCTTTTTGGTTCTTGGAAGATTTTTTGGTTTTGTTTTGAGGTAGAATCTTACTATATAGCCCAAAGTGGCCTTAAACAGAGATCCCCCTGATTCAGCCTCCTACACGCTGGGACTCACAGGCCCACGCCACCATACCACGCTAAAGCAAACTATTTGAAGAAACGGGAACAGTACTCAGCATAGGGTTAAAGGCAGCTTGGGTGCCAACTCGGAGCCTGAGGATTCTCCTAGGGTTCTGGAACTGGTGGCTACAGGGCTGTGCACAGGAAAGGAAAGGCACCATGGTTTGCTGCCTACTCTCCCTCCTAGGGATAAAAACAAGAAGACAGCAGCCAGCCCAGCTCTAACCCTATGCCAGCTTAAGCACGTCCCCTAGGCTCGTGCTTACCAGAATGCACACAGGTCAGTTCTACCAGTGTTCTGCCAGCCTCAGAACTGGTCTGAGGAAACAATAAGATATGAGGTACCTAAAACTCCCAGCTGGCAAGTCATATGCCAGACACGTAAACTAGGAACTATGTCACAGCTGAGCCAGAAAACCTTAGGTAAGTTACACTTTCGAGTCTTGATGGAGTTCTTTTAAAAAGGAAGACACTGTTTGGAAGGAAACCAAAACCTTCCCACCAACTCCAAAAGAGAACAAAGCAATATTCGTCCATGTGGAAAGCCCTCCGCAAACCCTTCACTCACTGAGGTGGTAGAACCAGAGTGGTGGGCTGGGCCTTTGGTCTCCGCTTGGCAGACACACCCATCTGATTTGCAGAGCGCTTCAAGGACTGTTGGTTCAAAAGGCCAGATGCTAGACCTGCGTGGTACTGCAGCTGCAGAGACAAGAGGGAGAGAACATTCCATGAGCTCAGGACAGCAGGCCTTACATTATCAACCCCAGGCTGTTCTGTCACCTTACACATTTTATGTTATTTCAAATACTGCTGCTAACATTCTACTGCAAGGAACTTATTCCTAAGGTGATAATTAGATGAAGAGAAACAGAAGCAAAGTTGTTAATCTCAGCAAGAACGCATCAATGAAAACTGGACACAGCTGAAAGTGGTTAAGCTAGCAAAGGGCCTCACAGCATCATTACACTGATGTAGAAACAGCAGAATGCACTGTGAGCCAAGAGTCACGTTCAGAGGGGCTTCGGAGCACTGCACATTTCTGAGTACTCGCAGAACTGGGGAGCTGTGGCTGTGGAAATTCACTCAGGTGTTTTATGGGGTGGTCTGAAAGTCTGCAGCATGTTGCTAATAAGATCTGGACAGTCTTCCCCAGGCACAGAGTAAGTTCTGGGAACTCTTAATTATAAAGAAAACTACAAGACTGATCCTGGGCTGTGGTAAGCCAGGACCTCAGCTTGGCTGGTCACAGGGGCTCAAGCACACCTTTCTCTGGACTCACTTTTCCCACTGGTGACAGAACAAGTGTCAGCATAAGAGCCAGCTCAGGACTCAATCTGAGAACAACCTGCACAAACAGACTCAGGCTCTGGAGGAAATGGCAGACAGTAATTCCATTTCCGCTCACATGCCACCAGACTGTGCAGCAGAGAGGAAGCTGCATCTATGACGGAGGCTTGGGGCCAGAACCCTTTGCTTTATTCCTGGACAAACTGCTGAGCTTGGAGGTTACTTAACACAGATCATTTTACTCCCTGTAGTACTCTGACTTCGTCCTAGTTCTGACCCAGACACAGCTGCACAGAAACCCACCATACTTTTCATTTGTGTGATGTGGAGTGCATGCATTTTAAATGTCCATTTGATGGCTTTAGACCACTGGATCCCAACCTGGGGGTCACAACCCCTGTGGGGTAAAACGACCCTTTCACAGGAGTCACATAAGACCAACAGAAAACACAGATATTTTCATTGTGATTAATAACAGTAGCAAAGTTATAGTTATTACATAATAACAAAAATGATTTTCTGGTTAGGGGTCACCACAACATGAATAACTGTCTTAAAGGGTCACAGCATTAGGAAGGTTAAGAACCACTGGGTTAGACAAAGGCATAGATCTGTCAAGACAAAAATCTGCCAACACTGCAGAAAGCTCCCTGGTTCCCCAGACAGACCCCCAACTTCTGCCATCACAACATCTGGATTGAAAACATAATCCCCCAGTCTCACACACTGCCAAATGAAGCACAGCTCTGTGACATATGACAGTAACCTTCTTCTGCTTTTGTAGTCTAGATCCTAAGAATTGTCATCAATCTCTCTACAATAAAATTAGCCTTGACAGGTATCCCAGTCCTGAACAAACATAAACAAAACACTCAGATGTGCAGATGCTAAGCTAAAAATGTGGACCAAGACCATTTCTAACAACTGATACGCTTCCTCCCTTCCTCTCAAATGAAGCAAAGTCTTTAGAATTAACTAAACATACAAATAGTAACTCATTCTGAATCAATTTCTTCCCGATTGCTTTTCCAAGGCATGGATTTTCTTTGCTGAGTCAGCTGCATTACAGCTTTTGGTAATGAAATGGTGACCACCATATATAAAGGGCTGGGCCTGGATGCAAAGGGCAATAAAGCTCTGAAAAACAAATGGCCTCACCTAAAGCCACTGGGCCACACACAGAGAAAAAACAAAGACGATTAAAATGATCTGTTCCTTGCAAGCGGCTATAAAAGAGAAGCTAGCTACCCCGTGACCCAGTGGGGCAGAAATGGCTGTATTTCTAACAGGCACCTGATTTGCCTGATGGACCTGTTGGGAAGCCTATGGCCACCCCATACAGGACAAATACAGATGGCCTTCATAATGAAACAGGGGCTCCTCACAGGGTGGAGAAGGCCATAATTTGCCTTTAACAACTCATCTTAGACCAATGAATTTTGCTCAGATTTGGTTTTCTCCCTCAGATTCCTTAAATGGGAAATCAATGGAAGCAAGGGACAGCACAAGTTTGAAAGACAATGTTTCAAAATGTCAGCTGCTTAGGCTTCGATCTTCCCCACCAGAATCTGCAGTGAGAGCAATAAGCAAGGGCCTTTCTGGAATGAAGGGAGAGACAGCTTGGCAGGGTCCATCCTGGCCCAAGGAACCCTCTCTGCCTTTGGCTCTCCATCTCCTTTGTCCATGCAAGCTCAGCCGATCCAGCCCTGCTGACTCTTTTCAAGGCAGAGTCCTGCTAACTATGCAGAGTGGCAAGGGGATTCTGTCCACCTGGCACCATTTGGATCATTTGCTCGAACAACAAGAAGCAAACCAGCAGAGCTGCACGCTGAGTGCTGTGTCTTTTGCAGGGTCCTGGAGGACCTCAGCATGCAGTGCAGCCCCACAAGCACATGTCGGTGGAACACTTTCCTTCTTCAAGAACAGAGCCTGCCCTTGCAAGCTGACTCATAATGATTAAGTGACATTTGTTAATCATATATAAGATCCTGGTTTCCAGGAACATGGCTCCAACTGTCAAGATCTATAAGGGACCATTAAATATTAACTGAACCGCCTTTATAATGGGCGGAAAGGTCAAAGTTAATAAAACTGACAGGCAGCTCCTGTCCAACTGGATTTATACATTATTTAAGCACCAAACACTTCATTCCATGGAACACTGTTTAGATCTAAAAAGATTCTTGGAAAATGTCCACCCAGCCAACGGTTCTGAAGCAGACGGGGGTTCGGAGCAAATCCACACACATTAGGAACATACTATGCCACAAAACTCTGCCATAAATTTTCAGTTATAGGTTCTGTAACTTTTTCTATAAAAATATATTTCAATAAACATACTCCCTTAAAAATGTCTGTGGCACGGGAACAGCTTCATCTCAGAAAAGCCACTTGCAAACGTTTTACTGTGATGCTTCCATGCAGGGTCTTTCTTCACTAACAAGAAGGAGCATGAGAGAGGCGAGAAGCGAAACGGCCTGGCCTGGTCCCTCTCACATCCTCCAGCTGTGGATGTGAGAGCTTCATTTACCATGGGGCTGCCAGTCCCACACACAGCAGCTCGCTGCTCTCTGCAGTTGAGGGTGCTGCAGTTAGGACTTGACTGGGTGTTAATTTCAGCCTTCTCCCTTCTCCCAGGACTGTTCTGTAAGCTCTCAACCTAAAGCCCTGTCTAGTCAATGCGAGCTGCTAGTCACTTCCAGACCTGGGAAACCTCAACAACTCACCAGTGCCTGAGTAAAGACCAATCAGAAGTAGGAAAACTTGGATGGCAACTAATTGTAAATAATGCTGAGAGACTCTCTGCCCATGAGAGACACTTCAAGTATTGTCAAGAGGGGCTCCTGCACAAGCATTCTCTCAAGAAACTGCTCCTGGGCTTTGCTCCCAGGAGAACTGTGGCTGCACATCCTACACCCATCTCTAGAACACACCAAGCTAGCTAACAGAGCTGGGAGGGCATCTGACTCCAGCACAAGGGTAGTAAAGCAGTTATCACCTCCTCTGACACTCCTACAACAGGTGATCCATGAGGAAACATAAGCATCCTAGCCCCAGAACTACAACCCCAAAGTCCAACCTGGATAGCCAATGAGTTTACTGGGCTTACAGAGCATAGGTGAGGGGTTACTTACAGGAGCGTGTGTGACCCCAAAGCTGCTGCACCTTGGAAGCTTTCACCCTGGCAGGGATGGTGGCAGGGATGGTGGCAGGGATGGGATGGTGGCAGGGATGGGATGGTGGCAGGGATGGGATGGTGGCAGGGATGGTGGCAGGTGCAACCTCCCTTTCAGCTGAGCTTCCATGCTGTGTCCGCTCCCTAGGCCACAAGGCCATGTGCGGTTAGGGCGGAATTCCAGACAGTGGTCTGAGATGTGCAAGAGGGTCCGATGACTCTCCCCACCCTCTTTCTATGTGAGGCAGTATCAGCAGGCACGGTCACACAACTCCAGTGAAATCAGAGGACAGCACTCTGCAAGGCTTACCCAAACCTCTTCTCTACGTAGTCTAGGTCTCACAGAACTTTCTTCAAAGAACCTAGACCACCAGGGTCAAAGTTCAGTTGGCTTGAGTATGCTCTGAATTACAAACAGTAGCACATATCGAAAGAAAACTATCAAATCAAAGAAAACTGTATCAAAGAAATACAGAAGGCAGGAGTCATCCCAAGTTCCTGGTTGAAACTTGAGTGTTTAAAAACCTCAGTTAGCTAGTTCTCAGCTTGCTTTATGTCTTCCCTGCTGTCCTGATGATTTCTACCTGCTCCAAAATAAGGAAAATGTTTTTGCAATGGACCAAGAATGAGAAGGAAATTCCTTAGCAAGTCACAAGTTCAATGCACTAATTAAGCCAAGGCCCCGGGGTCCAAGGCCACAGCATCTCTCCATATGAAACATCTTTCTACCCTCGTCTTATGGCCTGGAGCCCCCATTAAGAGAAAATGACATTCAAAATACATCTGAAAACTTAAAGTCAGATCAATCAAGCTTTGGTTTTTATTTCCTTCTCAAGGATTCACCCAATCCTTAAACAGGGAGGCCATCCCTTGTCCTGAAGGGGAGATTCATTTACAAGAGGCCCTGAAGGATAAGAAGAAGAGACAGAAGGGCAGGGAGCCACACAGTCCCCGCTGCCTGTCATTCTAGCCCTCTCCAAGCACATAACTGTTATCCTGGGATTTGGACTCAGGAAAGGTACCCAGGAAATGTCTCTTGGGGCCCACCATGTATGCTGTTGGTTACCCCATACTGCTAATGTCCAGGACCACTCACTACACACAGGGCCTGCTGGTGCATCTGTCAGGGGCCCAGCAGATGGGCCACTTAGTGAGAAAACTATGTCCTGGCACGACCTGGCACTGTTACCAATCTGGAGAACAGATATTGATTTTACTCAAGACATTGGGACTTTTGATGAGAAAGCAAAGGAGTCCCTGCCATACTTCCTTGTAGATCACCGGCCCAAAGATGCACCAACAGATAGATAGACAGACAGACAAACAGACAGATCTCTCCAAGGTAGCAGAGAATACACTAAAACCCAGCGCCGCAATCTAAGCACATATTCTATATGTCCATTGCACACCTGAGTCAACTACCACCTTGCACAGCTGGGACACAAAACTGCAACATGGGTGGACAGAGCTCATTGAGAGTTTCATACAGTCCTATTTCCCCCAACCATTAAATTCCAACTGGAACTAAAAACCAGGAATACTTCATCACAGCTTTGAGCTGCAAAGACCTTTGGCCCTCATTACTGCAGTAGCTTAGCTTCCTGCTAATGAGACAGCACGACATCACTGTGCCGAACCCAACTCTGGGCAGAGAGCAGGGAAGTCTGCCTGGCATTGTCTGCACCAAGGAAAACAACTACAGAAAAATACCATAAATCTAATTGTTCTGCTTGGGTTTCAATCTAAATATCAGATGATAACATTAGCGTCGGTCGCCCTTTTATCTCGTAGAACTTCTTTCAAACAGCCCATTATTTTTTTTAAGCTATCGAGTTGAGCTTTTATAGGTAAATAATCTTTTTACTTGGTCAAAACAGCATCAATAAACCATAAGAAGGAGGCCTCCAATTTACTTGCCTATTTGTTCTCCACCGGGCAGCTGGGACTCCGGCCCTTCAATTACTCTGAAAGCAAGCCCTGAAGCAGGGCTGTGCTTCCAGCTCAACTGTGGCATTGTGTTGATGTGCTAACTGCCATTCGGGTTTCTTTCCGAGATATTAATGCATGGACCTGCTCTACTGGTGCTTCCTGGAGTTCACGCCTTTATTAATAGGCCGTTCCTCCACCTGCTCCTATTTACACCACAGCTGTATGCATGCAACCACACTTCAAAATGCCAATCAGCAAGGGGAGAAATCGCTCATGTAACTGAACATTCAGGAACAAAACACACTTAATGCAGCTAAAACTGAAGGCAGAGCCATCACGGGGGTATCACCTAAGAAGGACGGAAGGAAGGAAGGCGGGCGGGCAGAAAAAGGAGGATGAGCAGACCTCTAAGTAAAAAATGGACAAGGGGAGGGAAGACAAGATGTTTTGCTATCTCCCAAGAGCCACTGAGTGTCACACCAGGCTTTCACCCAGGTGCCCACACAAGGGTCACAAAGAGCTATATGGCTAACAGGCTGACGATTCTGTCTCTCTCGTCTGCTGAAAGCAGTACTTGGACATAATGACATTAGATGAGGTCACCCTGTGAAGGCACCATTGCTTGGATGGGAATTCATCAAGAGGGTGGCTGGTGGCACACATGGGAGACCATCCTCACTGGGCACCCAATCTGCAGGGACCTTGACCTTGGACTTGGCAACCTCACAGTAAGAAGCATTTGTTGTCTAGGCCATTCACTGTGTTACGGGTTATGAGAACAGCCTGAACTACAATGACACACTGCCACTTAAGATGCAGCCGTGAAGTACAAATAAGACCAAAACAACATTTACAGTGCAGTACCAAGATTACACATGTGCCCAAAGGGCAATGACAGAGCTGAGATGGTACCCTCCTAAGAGCAGCATGGCCGGTCTGTGTCCCCATTATCCTCTCAGGGGCAGACGTCCCTCATGCCTTCAGCAGCAGCTATGCTTACACTACCTGTTTACCCTGACACTCCTGCACCCAGTAAAGCACAAAGTGCACCTCACCTACTACGAAGACTTCTCTGGCTGACAAAACGATTTGGAAAGTAACAGTGCCTGCCACCAAGATTGATGACCTGGTTCAATCTCTGAAACCCTCGTGGTGAAAGGAAAGAAGTGAGCCTGCAACCTGTCCTCTGACCTCCACACACATGTATCGCAGGCACACGCACGTGTAGCTGCCATTTACTACTTTGTGGGTTCTTCTTTTCCCACCCTTTATCCCCTCAGTTCCACTCCCTAACACTAGATAAAAGAGCAACAAGGACAGAGGGGAGAGAGGAATTAGGAAAATCTCTGAATCTAATTTTGATCCTTTTGTTTCTTCTTTGACCACTGCTATCAACAAACCACATCCAAACTCCCTAAATGACCAACAACCCCCAACCTCACCTCTCAGGGCCCTCAAATTTATGTACCCTCTGAAAACTTCCCAGAATTCCAAATGTCACACAATTGCAGACACTATCTACAGCTGGCAAAACCATGCTTCTGCTAGAGCATGAGGCAAATCATAGTCAGCTGCTGTGGACAGTTTGAAGCAGCCCCATATCCCCACACATGGAATTAAAACAAATACACATTCTTATATTTCTGTATTAAAAAAAAAAATTCCAGAGTTCTCAAAAATGTCACTACACATGCTCACATGTAAATAAAAAAATATTCTTCTATGAAAACACAATCTGAGTCTGTGCCCAGAGCTGATCCTGTGCCACAGCACTTCATACCCAAATATCACTGGGAGAGAGCTGGTCTCCCAGGAGTGTAACACACCTGTAAGTACAGGTAAGACCACCACTTCTGCCTAGAGGGACCTGCCCGGAGCTCTCAGGATACAGGAACTGAGGAACAGCCTGGGACAGGAACCATCTGGCTTCCATCTGTGCTGGGAGCTGATCCTGTGCCACTGCACTCCATACCCAAATACCATTGGGAAGAGAGCTGGTCTCCCAGGAGGCCGACATACCTGTAAGCACAGGTAAGACCACCACTTCTGCTCAGAGGGACCCACCCGGAGCCCTCAGGACACAGGAACCGAGGAGCAGTCTGGGACAGGATCCTCCCGGTTTCCTTCTGCGCCAGGAGCTGACCCTGTGCCATAGCTCTCCATACCCAAATTCCTCCTGGAGAGAACTGGTCTCCTAGAAGTACTGACACACAGGCTTGCAGGAGGGACAAGCCACAGTCAGAGACAGCAAGACCAGCTAAAACCAGAGATAACCAGATGGTGAAAGGCAAGGGCAAGAACATAAGCAACAGAAACCAAGGCTGCTTGGCATTACCAGAACTCAGCTCTCCCACCACAGGGGGCCCTGGTTACTCCAACACGCCAAAAAAGCAAGACTCTGATTTAAAATCACATCTCATGATGATGATAGAGGACTTTAAGAAGGACATAAATAACTCCCTAAAAGAAATACAAGAGAACACAAGTAAAACAGCTAGAAGCCCTTAAAGAGGAATCACAAAAATCCCTTAAAGAATTGCAGGAAAACACAACCAAACAGGTGAAGGAATTGAACAAAACCATCCAGGATCTAAAAATGGAAATAGAAACAATAAAGAAATCACAAAGGGAGACAACCCTGGAGATTGAAAACCTAGGAAAGAGATCAGTAGTCATAGATGCAAGCATCACCAACAGAATACAAGAAATAGAAGAGAGAATCTCAGGTGCAGAAGATACCAAAGAAAACATTGACACAACAGTCAAAGAAAATGCAAAAACCAAAGAGATCCTAACCCAAAGCATCCATGAAATCCAGGACACAATGAGAAGACCAAACCTAAGGTTGATAGGTATAGAAGAGAGTGAAGATTCCTAACTTAAAGGGCCAGTAAATATCTTCAACAAAATTATAGAAGAAAACTTCCCTAACCTAAAGGAAGAGATGCCCATGAACATACAGGAAGCCTACAGAACTCCAAATAGACTGGACCAGAAAAGAAATTCCTCCTGTCACATAATAGTCAAAACACCAAATGCACAAAAGAAGGAAAGAATATTAAAAGCAGTAAGGGAAAAAGGTCAAGTAACATATAAAGGCAGACCTATCAGAATTACACCAGACTTCTCACCAGAGACTATGAAAGCTAGAAGATCCTGGGCAGATGTCATACAGACCCTAAGAGAACACAAGTGCCAGCCCAGACTACTATACCAAGCAAAACTCTCAATTACCATAGATGGAGAAACCAAGATATTCCATGACAAAACCAAATTTACACAGTATCTTTCGACAAATCCAGCCCTACAAAGGATAATAGATGGAAAACTCTAACACAAGGAGGGAAACTACACCCTAGAAAAAGCAAGAAAGTAATCGTCTTTCAACAACCCCAAAAGAAGATAGCCACACAAACATAAAAATAACATCGAAAATAATAGGAAGCAGCAATCACTATTCCTTAATATCTCTTAACATCAATGGACTCAATTCCCCAATAAAAAGACATAGTCTAACAGACTGGATTTGTAAACAGGACCTAGCATTTTGCTGCATACAGGAAATGCACCTCAGTGTCAAAGACAAACACTATCTCAGAGTAAAGGGCTAAAAAACAATTTTGCAAGCAAATGGTCCCAAGAAACAAGCTGGAGTAGCCATTCTAATACTGAATAAAATCAACTTTCAACCAAAAGTTATCAAAAAGGATAAGGAAGGACACTTTATACTCAACAAAGGAAAAATCTACCAAGAAGAACTCTCAATTCTAAACATCTATGCTCTAAATGCAAGGGCACCCACATTCATAAAAGAAACTTTACTAAAGCTCAAAACACTCATTGCACCTCACACAGTAATAGTGGGAGACTTCAACACCCCACTCTCATCAATGGACAGATCCTGGAAACACAAACTAAACAGAGACACAGTTAAACTAACAGAGGTTATGGACCAAATGGATTTAACAGATACCTATACAACATTTCATCATCTCTTCAAGGTAAAGGAGTCACGAGGCGAGTGCCTGAGGTCAAGAGGAGGCAGTGGTCCAAGGCAGCAGATGCTCTCCTCCACACTGTCATGGAATGGCAGAGGCAGAGCTTGGCAGTGTGGCCTCATGGGCAGGAGACAGAGCCCTCTAGTCAGACGGCTAGCTCCACACAGAGGCTCCTGAGTCTCTCCTCTCTTCAGAGCCTGTGTTTACCTTATCAGCTCACTGTGAGCAGCAGTGGTCATCTAGAGGGACCAAAAGCTGTCTTTATGTCAACTGAACAGTCCCTAAGATGGATGTCAGGGGGGTTCTTATCTCACATTTCTGTGGAGAATGGTGGTGACGGACAAAGAAGGCCAAGGCCACCCAAGGACGAAACGGTGTAACGTCCACAGGGTCAAGCCTGACACTCTGCAGACACGTGGAGATCAGAGCTGCTCTCCAAGTCTACAGAGGGCTCCATTCGTAGCCTCAAGCACAGAGCCTATCACTGCATAAAGAGACCAAAGCTGTCCAAGGTTTGTAGAAGGCTCTCTACTCAGAAAGGCCTCATCCTGCTAGCTAGCTGAGACCTGTCACCCTACCCGCATCAGATAACAAACTGGGAAGGTGGAAGAGGGGAAGATGCAGCTGCACCGAGAAGAAATCCAACTTAGAATTCTCCTCACACAGCGAAGGAAGACAGTCTGCGGGCAGAGATGCCTCCTGGCCCATCTCGAGCAAACCTCTCACTAACAAGAAGAATGACTCTGTGGGGCCTCAGAAGCCCTGGAGCACAGTAAACGGGAGGCAGCGGAGCATCAGTTGGGAAGCGCCTTCTAATAGACTGCCCAGACTGTTCTTTAATCTGCACTCAACCTAAATGCCTGGCTTGTTAGCTCAACCTTGATGTGTTAAGCCACGGAGAGGATCACAAAGATCTCAGTGAGGCAAGGCCAGAGTCTCCTTCTACACCCCTGCCTCCCACAGGAACGCCCTCTTTCTTTGTGGGGCTGTTGAAGGCTTTTCACTGGCTTCTATTTCGGTTTGTTTTGGTAGTGCCAGGGACTGAACTCGGCCCTGAGCATGCTAGGCAGGTGGGTGCTGCAGCACTGAGTGGTGGACCAGGATCACTGTCTACACAGAAAGAACCAGAAGAGGCAGACAGTGGTCAGCCTAGGTGCCAGAACTTTCCCACACAAATACTGGGCTGTAATTTTTTTTTCACCCTTGGAAGCAAAAAGAGTCACCCAGTAGGGATGGCTTTGGTTCAAAATAAGCAATATATCAGAGTGAATGTCCTATTGACCAATAAACACGATTCAGGCAGAGAAAAGTTTTAATTCTGAGACTGTGTGGGTGTGTAGTCATCTGCTCAGGTACATGTCAAATGCCCTCTAAGCCTGTGTCCCGTGAGTGCAGGTTCATCAGTCTACCCTGCCCCCCAAAGCCTCTTCTCTTGTTAGGGTAGTGCTGCTTCTCAACACTGCTCAGTTGCTCCAGAAGAAACCTGGCCTCGAGTCCTCAGAGTTGGTGAGATGTGAACACATAGAGAGAGCTGAGCAAAGAGGCTGGCAGCAGGTATATACCTGAAACATGTAATCTGTGGTTGCTACTGACAGGCTGAGGCTGACGAGCCACTACCAACAAGGGGCCCGGAACAAGCCAATGACTGGAAAGCTTGCTCTGGACAAAAGACTGAGAGGAAGCAGATGAGTTCTGGCCTTGAGAAAGCCAAGTACAGCCACACCAGAAAGCAGAAGAGCTGGGCCGAGGCCGAGGCCAGCTGGAGGCACTTTCTTCCCCCCCTGCCTTTTCCCCTCCCTCTCTCCTCATTCTCTTAGTCCTCCCTCCCACGCATCTTCCTTCATCCCCCCCAAACCCTCCCCCCCCACTACAGACGACACACAGGACTGACTTGATGCATGCCAGGCAGACACAGTACACTTGGCCACACCCCTAGCTCAAGAAGGGCAGCTTGGAAGATGACCACTTCCTCTGAAGCGGTGGTGGAGCCTATTCAAACCATCCAATCCAATCTGCTGGGAGGAAACCAGCAAGCAACTGACCCACATAGGAGCAGCGGCTGGGCGGGGGGAACAGTGTCCATGAGGGAAGACCAAGAACATGACTATACCCAACTGTGCCCACCCAGAGGAAGAACTCAGTGTGGAAAGGAGCCATCCTTGGGCCAGGGCTGGGAAGACGAGAGCAGGCCGCTGGGCTGCACTTGTCCTTTCACCCTTGATATCATGAAGGCCACCTTTCCCATGGGTTTCCTCAAGCCAGTCCAGACACCCCACTGTGCCTCTCAGGAATCTCTGTTCTATTACCATGGTACACTATGGCACGCCAGCACGTGAAGTTCCACCCATGTCCCGCTGATTCTGCACATGGCCATGTGGAAGTCCATAGCATTACGCCAAGAACGTGCTGGAGTGATGGCTGCAGAACACAGGGCCACATGTGGCTAGAAGCAAAAAGCACTGTCTCTGCTTTTAGGTCAAGATTTCCATCTAGTACAAACCCCCAGGAGCAGAGACTTCCTTTGTCTAGAACAGTGGCTAGCCTGTGGTAAACATCACTAACATTAATGATGCACAAGTTTGTTAGACTTCACCATCTTGAGAAGACTCCTGAGAAAGCAAGAATAGGAAGGAAAGACCAACTTCTGTCCGCGGGGAGCCTGCTTCTCACTGTCGGCCTGAGGTGGGGCAGAACGGTAGGAGCTAGGAGCGTGTGGAGGGGAACTGTCACTTCAAGGCAGCAAAGTATGAGAGAGGAAGAGGCGGGGACAAGATCCGTCTCTCCCAGGGGATGTCCCCACTAACCTACATCCTCTTCCTAGGCCACGCCCACTGCCTCCTCTCCCCCACCCCAGCAGTGCCGTCATACTGTGAGTCCACCACAAGGATTAGTCCCCTGAGTAATGCGGTCACCTGGCAACCAGGCCCCAATACATGAGCCTTTGGGTGTATTTTATATCTGGAGAATAGCAAGGGCTCACTGTGAGCTAGGGACTCAAGTGATCTGTGTGATGACCTTGTAAAGTAGGCACTGGTACTCACTCTAAGCTGCTGAGGAGGAAACTGAGGCACAGGCAATGGTATGGTGAGGGCTGGAATCTAGAACCACTACACACACTCTGCCGTCACTCAGTATGCCCTCGCTACGGATTTTATAAAGAAATCAGTGACAAGTGCTCAGCTAGTGGGAACATGCCAGAAGAGATAGGAAATAAACTTCAGACTGTGCTGAGAACCACACTGGGGGGCTGGGGGGCGGTGGTAAGTGAGGTCCTGGAGAAGGACAGGCTTGGGGTGGGGGCTAGAGTATGTGCCCATTACTTGGTTAGGTCAGTTACAAGGAGCACTCTCCAGATGCCCAGCCAGTAAGGGTCTATCATGAGGAAAGCAGTAGGAGAGGCATCTGCAGCCAGGCCTCTTGGAAGATGGAACCATGGCTTACCACAGCCTAGCGAACTGTTCCTGCTGGCCCTGGAGTCCCAACCCACTGGCTGCTTTTCCAGCTCTAGAGGAGCCAACTGCATTGGACTTGCACTTGCTCTCCCAGAAGCCCCTGCTGCTGCTGAGGGAGTGTTCTAGCTGTATACATACCTTTCACCCACTCACTGCCTTCTGCTGTCTCACACCCAGAGCAGAGGACGGGACAAGACGCTGCCAGCACAGAGCCAGGATTCCTTCTCGAAATATGAAAATGTATGAAAGTCCTCAAAGTCAAAAGCTTTCTCATCAATGTAGGCGCAGAACTCGTGTGGCAGCAAAACCTGCCACGAACTGATGTGAATCTATCTGAATCTTAATTTATCTCACTTACTGTGAAGAGGCAGACATTTCTTCAGCACAATATCTGATTACCAGGTATTATCCTGGATCCCACTGGAGAAATTAGTGTTTATACATGGTAAATTCTAAAAGCAAAACCCATTCAGACTCCCAAGCTTTGGCTATGGAGCTGTGAACTTGTGCCATGCTGTGGGGCGTAGGTACCCCTGCCAGCCTGCTTCGCTGGCATCAGGGCCGCCCACAGGGCGCTGACCCCATGTGCAGATTACAAGGCCCTGCCGCAAATCTGCGGGATGCTCATTTCTATGAGATGCCCAAGAATTCACATCAACACCAGTGAGCGCACAGGGGCCTCAGGCACACTAGAACCTGAGACCATCATGGAACAATCAGGAAATATGTATGGACTCACTGATTGGTTCAATATCTCCCCGGAAGACATCAGAAATACACAACTATGCCAGGGGGATGGCTAGTCAGTCAATGTGCCGGACGCCAAGCTGATGACTAGCCTGTGATCCTTGGAACTCACTCGGTGGATGGAAGGAGAGAGCTGACTCCCGTAAGTTCTTCTCTGACCTCCACACAAGTACCAGGGTGTGTGCGGGCACACACCCATTCTAATGAATAAGTGCAGTAAGAATTTACTATGCAATAGAGTTTCTCTTGGACAAATCTCAATGAGCTCACTTGAGCTGTGCCAACTCACCACAAGAGTCCAGGGGTGCAGATACAGATGTGGCATGCTTCCAGCATGAAGAGGCATCTATCTAGCCTTTCAGTCAGCATCTGCTGTTTCCATGATGCCGTTGGGGACAAGTGGAGACAGCTTTGGGAATTTGGACTCCCTATCCAGTGCTCAGCTACGTGTGACTAAGCAAATACAGACGTGTACTGCAGGAGTCTTCAAATAGTTAAATTTTCAATCTTTATAAAAAAGAAAATCCATCAGACATGATTGATAAGTGTACTTTTTAAAACTAAAGGTAAAAAAAAAAAAAGTGAAGATTGGCAACATTTTTCCCCATATAATTTGCTTTCTTTGCCTTTTTCCACAGCACTGCACATAAATCAAAGACATGTTAAGGAGGCCTATATATCACCAACTGGCATTTCAAAACTATTTACAAAGTCTTTAACAGACACAGGACAGAGTCCAGAAAACCAGGACCTGGGAGGCTGAAATTCAGGGAGAAAATTAACTCAAACACTGACAGAGCTAATTAAGTTTACAAATAATTCTCCAACGAGCAAATTATGATATTTAATAAGTCCTGCCTCGGTGAAGCAGGGTTACAAAATGCAGAGGGGGTGGGGAGACAGACAAGCCGACAAGAGTTTTCCAAACAAGAATAATGTATATTTGAGCAAGCTGCCTTTCTATGATTAAGCACAGAAATCTGGGAACAAGGCAGGGGAAATGATGTTTTAATAAGGTCTGAGATAGCCTTGTGAGCTGCATTTTACATTCCCCTGTAACAGTGGTGGAGATAGAGCAGGAGCGAGGTGCAAGCTGGAACTCAAGGCTCATAGGCAGGGCTCATGCACCGGCTGAGGTGGGGAGAGGCAAGGGCAGAGAAAGGAGGGCTGCCGTGGCCATATCCCACCCAGACGGGACATCATTTCCCAAAGGCAGGTGACAGATCAAATTGGTAGTTTGTGTTCTGGTTTCCAAAGACAGGGAGAGGTGTGCAAAGGATTTTATCTTCCTTCTTATTGGAAACAGCACAAGTGACTTGCAGGAGTGTTGTCAGGTGGACACCACATGGAGAAACAGGTCCAACTGCACAGACATGAGTCACACTGTCCCTAGCCCCACACTGGAGAGCGGCTCTAATATTAATGAAGTCTACTTTCTTTGTCAAGCTCAGCTTCCATTGGGCTGCCATTCCAAACCATGTGCCTTTGTCCTCAACTACTACAGTCCAGAAGATTGAACTGCCAGCAGTCCAGGCAGCAAGATGGGCTGCTGTGAGATAAGGCTAGCCCCTGGGGAACGGCAGAAGAGAAGGCCTTCCTCCTCTGCATCTCCAGCTCCATCTCTCTCCCTTTAAGCATGTTCCTTAAAGTACAAAGTCAGGAAGATAAGCCTGTGCACTACACAAGGTACAATGCCTTAATGGGAGCCAGGACTCATGGCTAAACATGTCAGATAAACAACATGCTCAACTGCACTCCTTACTGAGTCCCTGAAATGGTGGGGGTGAATGAGCACAAAGGTCCATTCAGAAGAAAAAACACAGAACCTGAGTTCCTCAGCTTTCTGTCTCTGTAACAAAATCCCTGGAAGAAATCAACATAAAGGTGTATTTGCGGTCATGTTTCATGGCCCATCACTAGCTGGCTCCATTGCTGATGGTCTGAGGTGAAGACACAAAGGCATAAACGTGGGAGTGAACAGCAGAGGAGACAGCCAAGGCAGCCGTGAAGCTAGAAGATCAGAGGCTTCCTGATACCTATGTTTATACTCCCAGCCTTGATCACAGAGGCTCATGCAGTGCATGATGGTTAATGCAGAGACCCACAACTCGTCAGGGTGCTGAGGGTGACAGTTGAGGGCTCAGTGCTAAACAGGACATCTACATCATTCCCTTTGGTGGCCTAGGGAACACTGCAGAAGACAGAATAGAAAGACAGAGCACATTCACTGCTGCAACCATGACCACACAGCAGCTGTGGCTACCAGCGCATACACACATACACACACGCACATGTAAGAAGGGGACTGGCTGGGAAGAAGAGGGTCAGCAGGAGTCAGAGGGTATAAGAGAGGGCAATCAGGGTGAATACGATCACAATGTATTGTATACATGTATGAAATTTTCAAAAAATAAAGAGATGTAGAAAGGGCCAGAGACAAGACAAACCTCTAAGGACATACCAGCAAAGGCCCCCTCCCATCATCCAGGTCCCACATCCTGTTTCTATCATCTTTCAACAGCCCGACAAATCATAAATGTATCAGTGGATTACTGTCAGTGAGGTCCAACCTTCCAAGACCTGTTTGCTTCCTAAAAGACCCACCTCTATACATGGCTGCACTGGTGACCCAACCATCAACAAACACATGAGCCCCTAGGGCTTCCTAAAGACCCACCTCTATACATGGCTGCACTGGGGACCCAGCCTTCAACACGTGAGCCCTCAGGGGACAGTCCAGCAGACAGGATGCATGGCCAACACTTGGCCAGGAAGCTCATTGGAACTCTGCACAGTGTGGAGAGCTGTTCAGGGTGGCCGAGGTAAGCCCGTGAGCGGCATGGCACGGAACTCCTACATACTGAGATGGGAGGGGGTCTGGGGAGGGTGGAGGTAGGTACAGAAAAAGGCAGATTGCTTAGATCTCCACTGTTGCCCCCAGATCCCTGCTCCCATCAGATACTAATCTGGAGAGGCTGACCCAGAGTCTCGGGCTTCATGGACAGCTGGAAAAGTGGAGTTTGGTGAGATAGCCCTCCAACCTTCACAAAGCAGCAGCACACTGCCTGGGGTAGTTGCTCCATGCACCATGTAAACTGACGTCCACCAGAGGCAAGCAAGGCATGGGAGAATGTGATGTACAGGTGCCGAGCCCTTCTCTTCCTCCATGGAGCCCACACAGCAGCTGAGGTGGCCTAGGCAAATTACTCAAAGCAGCACAGGCAAGAATCAAAAGCAAAGAGCTTCAGAAAAGCTCAAAGAGTTACCTCTGAAGATCAACATGGGGAGAGCCAGGCAAGGGACCTGTCCTCTGTGAAAAGTCCTGCAGTATTAGTCTCCTTTAAACTATGTACACAATTGTTCCTTTGATGAACACAAAACTGATTCGAGGGAAGGAGACCCAGAGTACCACGCAGGTTGTTAACGTGACGCAGGTCGTCAGCACGCGTGTCCCCCACATGACAGAACTGGCTCCGTCACCTGGGGACTATTAGTTTACTATAGTAACACTTAATTTTATTTCAAGCTTTACTGCCTCAGCTAAAGGATTTTACAATAGCAGATGCCTTCCCTCCCACACATCAATTAATTTGCAAATTCACTAAGGTTGTAGAGATAATGAGGTGCTGAGAGCCTTCTCCAGTGTGAGGGAGAGCTGGGCACTCCATCAGATGTGGGTGGGGTGGGTGCAGCACTGAGCTTCCGGGTGCTCGAAGGCACTGGGCACACGCAAATGGCCCTCTCTCGGTGCCCTAGCCCAAGGCCCACCCCTGGCTGATAATAAAGATAAAAGACGATGGGAAAGTTCTGGAGACACAGGAGATGTCTCATGCCCAGGAAAAAATGTCAGCTTTTTAGGCTTCTTTTTAATAGGTTTGTATTCGATGTTTATTGAGAAAGCAAACTGTTTGAAAAGAAAGAATGTGGCCTCAGCATTCAGCTTAGGTGAAATTTGGCAAGCTGCTGATCAAGCCCACGCATCTGAGTTTCTTTTTCTTCATTCTGAAAGAGCTGAACCAAAGTAACCAATGTTGTTTCAAAACACAGTAGTCAAAAGTCACGCCACACGTGCCCTGCCAACGATCTGCCCTTCTTCCTTTTGACTTGGATACAAGACAGGCTTTCATGCCTCAATATGCCCATGCCATTTTGGGACAAAACATGCTAGCAACTACAGACCTTCCTTCATTACATGAGCAGTGCATGGTCTCAAGAAGCAATGGCTCCTCCCAAGCACCAGCATCCATGGGGTGGGACCCCAGCCCGCTGGAAGGAGGGCTTCCTCCGCCTCCTCCCCTTCGGCTTCTACTGTCCTCTCTCCCAGGACCCTGTGATCAAGTTGCCCTCTCTCTTCCTGAGCAGTGCCTTGCTCCCTTGCCTGCCCTTTCCCAGCTGTAAAAGGGCCTGCCTATGAGTAAGCCTCAGAAGGCCTCCTGCTTGATGAATCCACCTTCCCAACAAATTAGCAACAACGTGTGTTCTTCCTCAAAACTATGTGAGGCCAGAAGTGAAATCTCACTCAAACATTTTTTCATTCCCCACCAGCCAAAGGCAGCTTCGTGCACACAGTGCTGTTTGGCTCCCCAACACACCATCCAGGACGGATGCCTGCCATGGGCTCTGGATCCTGAAGACAACAATTTTCTTTACACAATTATGAAAGCAATTCGAAGTTCCCCTGACATTTTCTGACCCGGCATTGTCTGTAAAGGGCACAGGTTAACAATGTTTAAGAAAAGATCACATACAATATATAAATCATGAAGACACTGTGTGGTCCAGGGCTTCGGCTTCAATACCACACCACAGAGGAAGTAGATAGCTTTTCTTTTCACTTGCTCCCTGCACTGGACTCACAGAGCCATTCAAATGCCAACCAAGACAGTTTGGGATCTACAATCATTTGACATTTTTTTTCCCTAAGGAAATTTAAACCCAAAAAAGTCGAGTAAATTTAGTCGTGTGAAGTACCACCCGCCTCCTCTTCTCCTCCCCTAAAAAGGGCAAGAAAATTCATCATCAGAGGTCACCCCCTGAGGAATGTCATCAGAGCGTGGTATTTCCACGCATGCATTTGTGTACACAAACCTTCAACGGTGCCATGCTCTCATAGGCAGAGGCAGGAGCGGGAGACTGGGCAAGGGGACAGCTGCTTTCCCCAGCAGTTTTTTGGTGGGTTCTCCTCCACTTTTGTCACTACACCTAGGTTCCTGGTGTTCTGGGCAATCCTGTCTCCACTCAGCCAGCACACAGGGAAAAGGAAGGGAGAGCTTTTCTTTCCTCGCCCCACCACCCTAACTCAGACACCCAAGGACATTCACACCTGCTGATTAAAAATGCACGATTTTTATTCCAAAAGTTAAACCACAGCACATTTCTTCCTTTAAAATTTTTATGGCATCCACACTTTCAATTTGAGAGTTTTCATTCATGGTAGGTGCACCTCTTCTGTTCTATATTAAATGCAAGGCATGTGTGATCAGTACTATTAATAATATAACAGTGCCAATCTCAGAAGCGGCACACGGCGCCAGCATGCAGCCCCACGTGAATAGACACGAAACCATGAGTACCACGGCAACCTTTATTAAATATGTGGGAACAGAGGATGCAGCTTACTGCCCTGCCTACCCCAAGCTCAAAATCAGGAGGAACTCTTCCTTTCTTCTCCCCAGGTACAATGTGTCATTAGTTCTCATAAATATAAACTGGTCTGAGGCAGAAAACAAGTGATTACCTTTATTAGATTCAAGGGGGAAACACAGAAGAGCTTAAATATTTGTGGACACATCAAGACTGCAAATTCATCAAAGCACATCGGACACAAGGATTTAAGGTCACCAAGGTTACCTGTGATGGCAGAGAAACAAACTGCTCTTCACCTAGTAGAAACTACTTTCTTCACAAGCCTTGCCCTTGGCTTTGAGGCCACCCTAGTGCTCTTGCCAATGGACAAAGGGCAACTTGGAAAGTGATCTCTAAAGAAGTGTGCAGGGCAGTTAGTTACAAGGCCCACCTCACTGCTGGACAGAAAGCTCAAAACGGGCATCTGATGGGGAACTGAATCTCAGAATGACAGCTTGAGTTTTTTAGACATATTACATAAAGCCACTTAACTGTGCCTCATGTGTCCCCAACAATGTCACGTACTAAACTTAGAAACAGTCCCCTGTTGGCACAAGGCAGATTTAAGTAGAGACCCTGACCATGCACTGGCTGTGACCTCTTCTCTCCTGCCAGGCAGGCATGGGTTAATGAGATAAAGACTCAAGCTAAAGGACCTAACACACAGGCCTCTGAATATCAAACACATGAGACTGTCATAGGTAGGAAACAGGCTCTGCTTGTGCTGACATGTCAGCTGTTAAAACAATCCATGGCGGTGGCCCAGTTCAGCCTCAGTGTACTACAGTCCCTAGAGTGGGTGTGCACACACACAACAGCTCCACACTCACCTCCGAAGAGAACTATATGGCCAGAAATGGTGCATCAAGACTGCTGGCTTAGCACAGCAGGCATCTGCACCGGTGCACTGGTGGGGCTGACACCCTGGGGTAACCAACAGCTGTCTAACTGGACTTGAGTCTAGTTCATGAGTGCTACTTGTGAACCATACCTGTGACTAGTGAGGCCACGGAACATGGAGGACAACCTATTCCTGCCATGTTCCTAAATCAGTATTACCTCTAACTGCTCACGCCAACAACTCATTGAAGAAGCCTGGCCATGGGGTGCCCAGCCCCAGCTGACACAGCTACAGCACAGCCCATATACCCAAGGCTCAAGAAAGACTGTGGCAAGTGCATACAAAGACTTTAGGAGCCAGAGGACCAGGACAGCAAGACTGTATCTTCTGTAAAGGACATAGAACTTCATCATGACATCTTAACAATCTAGTTCCCTAAACAAGACTTGCACAGTGATGGCACCAGTAGACATGGAACAAGGGTGGGATCCCTTTAAAGCTCAGCCCTACATGAAGGGTGGGATCCCATAAGATCCAACCCTACATGAAGGGCAGGGATCTTCTTATAAGGCCCAACCCTACACAAAGTGCTCCAGGCAATTAATGGACTGAGAGAAGGAAAAGCAGTCTCCCCCAGGGAGATGTTCTCTAATCCCAAATGGTCAGCCCTAAACTCAAACATATGATCAACACCAAATGAACTCAGCAGGTTGTGTTTACATGTCCATATGTGTGTGCAGTAGCAATAGTAACAGAGATCACGCATGAAAGCAGAAGGAGGGTTTGGAGGTATGGAGGAGAGAGCAGTGGGAGGGGTACGAGAAGAGGGGATTAAAGATGATCAAAGTGTGTCACAGGCAGGTATGAAGGTCATAATGAAACACACTATTTTGTACAATTAACAAATGCGAATAAAACAACAGAACAAAAGACTACTGGTCTACCTACTTTGTGAAACAGTAACAACCACAACAGAACTCAAGTGTCTGCTACATCAGGCATTAATAATGCCTTCACGCCAGGCGGTGGTGGCGCACGCCTTTAATCCCAGCACTTGGGAGGCAGAGGCAGGCAGATTTCTGAGTTCGAGGTCAGCCTGGCCTACAGAGTGAGTTCCAGGACAACCAGGGCTACACAGAGAAACCCTGTCTTGAAAACCAAAATAAATAAATAAATAAATAGATAAATAAAATTTAAAAAAAATAATGCCTTCACAATGCAATCCAGGGAAGGTGTCCTGACAATCTCATTTCACTCAGACAGAAGAGGCCAGAAGAAGCCATCACTTGCCCAAAGTCATATTGCTGAGACCAAGCTCACAACACCTAAACTAATAGTTCTCAAACTGTGGACCACAACCCCTTTAGGGTTGAATATCAGATATCCTGCATATCAGATATTTACCTTACAATTCATAACAGTAGCAAAATTATAGCTATGAATTAGCAACAAAATAATTTATGGTTGGGGTCCCCACAGCATGAGGAACTGTATGAAAGGGTCCCACTAGGAAGGTTGAGGACCACCGAGGCATTTCATTACAGGTGTGTATTACTGTCAACCAGACTTTTTGCTCATCCAGTGATGAATCAGCACATATTTAACTTCATATGTAAATCTTAGCACATCACTAAATACATACTGGGCATCTAATGTCCTAACATCTGGCCCTGCCCTGGGGTCAGTGCTGAACTCCAAAGATAAGCAGGACTCCCACAGCATGGTGAGCGCACCCCTGAATAAAGCAGTAAGGAAATCATGGAGCTGGTGGCGAGGCACACAGAGAAAATATGGCAGGGACACCAGTGGGGGAGGTGGCAAGGCCACAGAAGAATTCCTGCAGAGGTGGCAGCAATCACGTAATATCACAGAGGAAACCAGGGAGCAAGGACAGAGCGGGAGGTGGGGAGAAGATGGGGGGGGGAATTCCATCACACCTGCAATGGACCTCAAGGCAACCTCCCCAAACCCCAGCGTGAGCTCCTGCTGGGGCATCTCCTCATTATCCCAGCCTGACTCTCTTCCTTTGGACCCTGCTGTGTGAGCGGGAGAGAGGAGGGGAGGACAGGCCTAATAGAGACCAAGCATGGAGCTCTGCCTCCTCAGGCTCCCTGCACAGTTTCCACTACACACAGATCCCTCACGCAGTTACACATAGGAGGGCAATCGTGTGTGCTTATGCTCATCCATTAGGTAACCTAAAACCCAAGAAGCAGACCGTGAAAAGCATGACAGAAACACAGACAAGCCTCTGTGCTCAGGCAGCATCTGAAAAGGCAGAAGGAAATGGCCACCAGATAGTGAGTGCAGTGGCCCTTGGCTCACAATCTTTCCTCTGAGTGTGCCTGGGTCTGGGCGTTCATACAGTATCTTCAGTGTAGCAGCCATGCAAACACAAGAAGCAGGAGCCAGCCTAAGCTCCCTCAGTGGAGAACTGATCATGGTAGGCCCAAGAGTGATCCTGAGCAAGTGCTGGAAAAGGAACCAGCTGAGCTGAGGGTGTGTCTTGGCTCACTTACCTTGCATGCCCAAGCCAGGCAGTGGTGGCGCACGCCTTTAATCCCAGCACTCGGGAGGCAGAAGCAGGCGGATTTCTGAATTCGAGGTCAGCCTGGTCTACAGAGTGAGTTCCAGGACAGCCAGGGCTACACAGAGAAACCCTGTCTCGAAAAACAAAAACAAAGCAAAACAAAAAAACCCCCACAAAAACCTTGCATGCCCAAGGCCCTGGATTTGATGACCAGCATAGCAAAGTGAGAGAAGAACCCAAACAAGAATGAGACAGAAGGAAAGAGAAAACTCTGGCCTTTCCAGACAGCGCACTTGAGAACAGTAGGTAGAAAGAAGAGTACCTTTGTTCTCTAGAAGTGACGAGAAATGGGCTATGGATCATCCCACTCTTAGCAAAACTCCTAACTCAGACAGCAACACTGAGCAACAGGAAGGGGGCGTGGGCGGAGTCCACAGAGCTTTGCACGCACTGCTGGGGACATTTCTAGAAGCTGGAAACATATCTGAAATAAGAAGTTAAGGAAAACCGTAAAGATGGTAGGTTCTCACTAGGGGAACACTTTGCCACATGCAGTTGACCTGAAGCTCCCAGCATTCTGCAGGGTCAGTGCTGAAACCCAACTTAGCAGGGGAGTGGCAGAAGTTCTGGGTCTCCTGAGCAATGACAAGGCCAAAGCCTCAGTGACATGGACTCAGCCTGGTTAGCTACTATCACTTGACCAGCAACAAAGCCAGTTCTACCTTGCCCCCCGCCCCCCAAAAAAGAATCTATTCCTGTCACCATCCCAGATGCACAGCCTAGCCTCCTTGAGTGACAACTGCAGATTCCTCAAAAGAAAAAGACTGAACTGCATTTATGTGGGGACTGTTTAAAGTAGAAAACAGACATTTGGAAACATCAGAAGAGAGAGCTGAAACACGAAACCATTCTTTGGCTAACGCTTAATAAACAGGAACCTCCAATCTCCCTGAGCGTGTGGATACACTGGAAAGACGATCTTTTGGATGGTGTGCAGCTGTGGGTTAAGTGTCTTGGCAATCGGTATTCCTCTGACTTTTGAAGAAAGAGTGCCATAAAAAAGTTAGCCCCGCCTTCCACCCAGGTACTTGTAGGCAAGCACCCTTCTCTGTTCCAGTTCCTCATGGGCAAACATCTTTATATGGTTGTCTGTGCAAACTCACCTTTCACTCTGGTTCTAAGAGCTCAATGCTTGGTGGCACCATGAACCTCATGGAGCTACAGTCTTATTAAACAGCTCACTCACTCCAAAACCAAAGATCGATGGCCTCCGTGAGAGATGCAATAGAGGAAAGACAGTGCTAGAAGGGCTCACCATAAATTCACGGCAGGTGGAGGGAGCGGCACGTGAAGAGGGCCAGCAGGATGGCCGTGTACTAGGGAAAGAGGAAGAGGGCAGGGTGAGCCAGCGAGCCCGGGGCGGGGCAGGGGCAGCACCTGGCCAGGGCTGGTATGGCAGGAGATGCTACAGGATGAAGCACACAGTGCATTTACTCTACCATGGAGCAGGTGGGACTGGAATTGCATAGCAAATAAACACTGAAATATGTGGAGTCCTTTATCTGTGAACTTACAGCAGGGGGATTAGTGTACACTGGGGCTTTCTCAGACAGCTCTGACCTGGAGACCCTGTTGGATGAAGGCTTGAAAGGAACAGCAGTATAAGATCTGGCTGCTAGTTCGCCCAGTCCCAACTCCTGCCCACAATGCCTCCCAAACTAAGAGGAAGCAAAGCCTCTGCAATGGTGGCTTCTAACGGTTGAAAGTCTAGCTACTGGCATATAAAACAAAAAGCCACTGAAATTCTTGGAGCGGTTGGCAAGTCATATTTCAAACTCTAAAGCTTGGGTGGTAAAGGGAGCAGATGGCTGAGCGATATGCAAACAAATCCACAGCAACAATGGGTCTGGGCTTGGTGGCATCCAGGAGAGGGGAGCTGCCATGCTGGCACAGGAAATGACAGCGGCATGGCAGAGTCCCCAGGAAACATCACCAAATGAAAATGGGCAAAACATGTGGGGCTTTCTGCTGTGCGGCGGAAGTGGGGCGCGTCTTCCATGCATGTTCGGGCGGCCGAAGCTCAACTTCCCCTCCCAGAAACAGCACTACCATGACACCTGCCTCCTCAACACCAGCTAGATCCTGCCTGCCCCAGGAAGCCCACATCCTGGGGTGGGGGAAGGTGGTGGGTGACGCATCAACACCACTAGATGCAGAGAATCGACAGAAGTCACAGTTGGGAGGAGATGACATTTCATCTAGTACAAGCTGATATTTCACTTCAGAAATCTCAAAGACCCAAAGAGAAAGTGGCTCTTTCAAGTCTACACCCCATCCATCCATCCATCCATCCACCCACCCATCCATCCATCCATCCATCCCACAAACGTCAGTGAGCCACTCCCTACATGTGCCAGGTACTTCTCTCAACACTTAGAACACAGCAAGGCAAGGAGGCAAAGACACCTAGGGGAAAGTACACACCCAAGTCACATTTTTCAGGGAGGAAAGAACGTCACATAGGAAGATGAGGCGCTGTGGTTTCTGCAGGGAAGGGAGGGCACAATGTTAAACACTGCTCTCTGAGAAGATGAGGGAGAGAGATCTGAAAACGAGGAGACAGACAAAGGTACGTGTGGAAGAACAATCTGCCCAGAGGTCCAGGATGGCCAAGGAGTGGAGACAGGAGCCAATGTCAGACGGAGAGCACAGAGTTCAGGGGTGATCTCTGAGGGCTTCACAAGAGCAAGATGGGAGCTGCTGCAGAACTGGAGGTAGATGAGAGACAGGAACTGGCTGTCCTTGCTGAAGGACACTCTGCCTGCTGGCCAACAAGCAATACAGCAAGGGAGAGCAGTAAGTCCATGGCAGGTCCAAGACAAGAACATGGAGGTCAACCCGTTTAGTAAAGCCTTTGGATGTAATTAAGTAGCCCTATTTGGGCCCCTTGGCCTTCACTTTGACTTCTAAATGACAAGGAATGCCATTTGTCAAAATAACTCCCATCAGAATGTAGAGTACATCTCGGTGGGAAAGAACTGCCAAAGAGCAGAGTAAGGTCAGCGCATGAATGTCTTCACTTCAGTCTCCTCCTGTGTCAGGGGCTTTGTTGGGAGGCAGGAGCTTAGGGTGGCCAGGAGGAGGCTGGAACTGGGCTGCACTACAAGCTAGCCTATGCTTTCCATTTCCCCACCTCTAAGCAGGGGGTGTGAAACCAACAAGACCACGCCCTCCACACTGGCATCCTGCAGAGCACTCAGTTCAGTCCCCAGGACGCAGCAAGTACTAAGTATCAGCACTGTCTCTACTGGCTGCAGCTGTAGAGTCCCGAGTCCACACCGTCCTACCACACAGGGGGAAGAAAGTCTGGGGATGTCTGAGTGGGTCCTGACTGTATCCCCTGACCATGTGATGGTAAGGCATCTGTGGAGCCTGTGAGTGCTAAGGAAAGGAGTGTTGCGTCAAGCGAGTATGCACAGAGAATGCACACACACGCCCCAACAAGTGGACTAAGAACAGGAGTCAAATGTGCCCTGCTCAACAAGCCCTCCCCGTGCGTAAGCCCTGTCACACAGTGCTAGCCCTAGGAAAGGACACTCATGACTAGGTCCTGCCTCTCTAGGCTTTCACTAAAGATGCCGACCCTTCAGCTCTATGATCCAGCGCCCTCCCTTGTAACACAGTATCTTTGTGGCTTTTCTCTCGCTCTACAATGTCAATGTTCATGTCTTATTTGTTTTGTTTCATAAGACCGTGGGAGGATGAGGAGTGTCAATAAAAGAGGGCATTTTGAGCAGGGCAGTGGTGGCGCACGCCTTTAATCCCAGCACTTGGGAGGCAGAGGCAGGCGGATTTCTGAGTTCGAGGCCAGCCTGGTCTACAGAGTGAGTTCCAGGACAGCCAGGGCTACACAGAGAAACCCTGTCTCAAAAAAACAAAAAAAAAGAGGGCATTTTGTTAGAGAACACACACAAGGTTCCCTTCACACAGTATGCTATGATAAATTTGAGACTACCACACCAATATCACACACTTACTTATATATGACTTTTCAAAATGTTGTCAGGTAGACTAATGGCCAAGTGAGCCTCATCTGGACTGTTGAGGGCCCCTCCCAGCACAGGGGGCAAAGACTAGACAAAGCCCTGGCCTCTCAAGTGACTGTAAGCCTCAGTCTCTTCCCAGTGCTGGGGAGATGAATTAGTAAAAGATGGAAATGTAAACGCGGGCTCCGCATCTTTGTTTTCTTTCCTTGTAGAAAACCTGTTAGAACCAAACTAGATGGAGCCCTTGTGGAAGGTTCCTTCTGAACAGCTGCTTGGGAGAGCACCTGGACCAAGAGGTGGGCCAGAGAAGGAGTCAGCTGAGTCCTGGCAGGTCTGCCCAGGAAGACAGCTCTGGATGGCGGCCTGCCCATACAAATGTCAGGAGAAAATTCCACAAATAGGGCTTTGGGACATAAACCAGGCAAAGTGTGAGGCGGAGAACAAATATGCAGGGAGCACGTCTGCATTACGTTGGGAGCAGACCTCTCAGCCGGTCTGGCTAGAACCTGCATCACAGACTCCACAGACTCAGTAAGAAACACTGAAGGGACAGAGTATTACAGTCGTCTGCTTCCTCTGCCAGCACACCCTACACATGTGGCTCCTGCTTCCCGCCCATGCGCAGTCTTTCCTGGAAAGGTAGTACAACTATCTTACTTGCCCCTTGAGTAGCTAATATTAGGCCATGGATGCTTCAGTCAAGCTGAGGCTAGGGAAGGGGAGCATTCATAGCCTGGTTCCCAAGAGCTAAGCTACATCCCCAACCCTAAGACTGAAAGAGGCAACAAAAGAAGGTAAAGAAGGCCTGGCCCTCTTGGTCCTCAGAGCCTAGGGTAGACTGCTTGCAAGAAGAACACGGGGGCAGCAGGAGGACAGGAGACAGTCATGCCAAGAGCTAGGACTTCAGTAGACTGACCTGAGCAATTATTGCCACGGTGTGGCTGTGTCCCCAGAGTGGTGATGCTGGAGGCTAGTGAGACCATTAAAAGGCAGAGTCTAGTGGGGTGGCCCTGGAAGTGCTGGCTGTGATGCTCATGGGAGCAAGTTGGCTTCCAACAGGGTGGCTATAAATAAAAGAGCGAGCCTGGTCACACCATGACTACTCTCTGCCTAGCTGCCTATGTGACCCCCACACATGCCCCTGCCACTGTGGTACCTTCCATCAGGAGGTCCTGCAGCCAAGATGGAGAAGGGCCTTCCCAGAGCTACTGTGCCTTTCAGCATCTGTTGCTGAGAAGTAGCAGACCTCAGGTGCTTCACTGCAATACCAAAACTTGGCCTGACACATCCTCTCTGTCCAGCACGGCAAGCCCAACCCCGCACACTGTGTCCACATGCCCTACAAAGCAAGAGTATTTTCTAAATGTTTAAATATTCAAATATTCTGCATAGCTTTAGAAACTGTTCTTTAAGGACCCAAGTCCAAATTAGTCCTGTGTGGCAAACAAGGAAATGGGGGTGTGGATGCGGCCAGACTGAAGCAATTACAAGCAGGCACAGTCACAGGCCTGGCCTGTGGTGGCAGCTGCCACTGACTTTCTTCTCCTGGAGAATGCAAATGATTAAGATAGATTAAATACCTACTTTGCTTAAATACTCTTGATAATGAGTTTCTTTCCTTCTTTTAAGGGTGTTTGATGTTGGCAGTTGATGGATCTCGAGCTAAATTGTTTTAATTCAAAACAGCACCATCTGTTGTCAGGATCTGCCGGGCTGCAGAGAACCGAGGAGGTGACAAGTACGTGATCTGGAGCTGAGTGCAGATGGGCAGCTGGCGGGTGAAAGGAGCAGTCCCAGCCTGGCCTCTGAGTGCTGCATGTGCTCACAGGAGCTGGGACTCAGTTTTTCCCTCTACAAAATGAGGAGGTCGAGGATGACAGCGATGGTGGCAATGGCCAAGTTAATGCATACTGTGCACCATGCCAGAGAAACAGCTCACAGCCTTTTTGTGTCTTGCTGAAATGCATGATGGGAAGGAGAGCAGGGCTTAGAGAAGCAAAGTCACTTGCTCCAGGTGGCATCAAAGAGGTCTATAAGACTCAAGGGTACACTCAGATGACCAAGCACTACAGTCCAGTGGTCTCTAGGACTAAGATTCCAGTGTCTCTGCCCCTTCAAAATCCACAATCCAGCAGCTGCAACCTTACCACATTAAGTCTTCACTGGAATAAATGCCAAGCTGAGCTCTGGGCATTTCTGGGCTGGTACCCTAGGTCTGGGTGGGCACCCTGGCACCAGGTACTACTGTGTGGGGCCTTCTTTACTGGGCTCCACTTAGAATCCACCTGTATCTGTGAGTTGTGAAACTTTCTAACACTTGTGGCAGAAAATCCACAACATTTGAACTTCTGAGAGGCCAGCTGTCTTCTGAAACAAGATGACTCATGGGAACCGACTGTGCTGACTATAAAGAGTGTTTCTGCGCCTGTTCATTGGGCACCCATTAGTCTAAGTCAGGGAGGCCCAGACACAGACTTTCCGTAGACCCCAGCCACTTTGCCCTTCGAGGCAAGGTAAGCTTTCTAATGAGAGTAAGAGAGGTAAAAGGAAACCTCAGAAAAGAAAGCAATGCTTCCAAAGTGGACTTCTTTGGGAACGGTCATGGTCTCAGTTAGGACTGGAGGTCACAGGAAACACCTACCACCCATAGGAGGAGGAAGTGCCTTGAGACGTGGGTGCCAATGTGGCGGTTATCCTTGCTAGACTCGGGTGCCTCAGTTAGCCTTCAGCAGAAGGAATGTGGGGCTGGAGAGATGGCTTGGGAATTAAGAGCACTGGCTTCTCTTCCAGAGGATCTGGATTCAATTCCCAGCCCCCGTGTGGGAACCCACAACCTTCTGTAACCTCGATTTCAGGGGGTGTGAGACCCTCCTGTGGCCTCCATGGGCACAAGGCAGGGGTGTGCTACAGAGATATGCATGTAGGCCAAATACTCAGAGACATAAAACAAAATCAAAATAAATTTTAAAAAGAATACAGATGTCTGCCTTCCAGAACTAACAAACTCAAAATTCAGACTATATATGTTGGTGTGCCTGGAGGGAGTCACAGAAAAGGTTCCAGGATAACCAGGGAGGCGGAAGCAGACCCTCCTCAGGGAGGAGTACAGATGTGGTCACTTTGTTGACTCATATTTCTCACATACAATAGAGCTCTCTATATAAAGTTCTCATTGTAAAAAAATCACTATTGAAAAACAGGCAGAACCTGGGGAGTCAGGTTATAACTAAATGGTCCAGATCCAGGCAGCAATTCACTATCCAAAAGAAACCTGCACCCACAGTCATCCAGCCTACTGGCCCAAACAAGCCCATCTTGGTACTCCCTAGAATGTGAGCTCCCTAAGGTGGTAAAGCTGCAAACTCCAACCTCCCTAGAAATTCCTTTGGTAACCTCAGATAAAGGTCAGGAGGCAGCAGAAGCCAGCTCCTTAGTGTCTGGAATGCTGCAGGGCATCACTTCCTTAGCCACTCTCATCCAGACAGGGGTCAGAACTGCGGGCTGTGCCTGGACTGCAAGCCCCCCCATTATGTTGGGATTGGAACCAATCAAACAACAGTTCTACTTCCAACCCTAACAGCTGTAAATGGAACCAACCTAAGCTCACCTGGGGGACCTTCAAGGTAAGGGTGCCTGTTTAGTGGTACTGAGATAACCTCCGTGAAGTCCCCCCATGCAAGTAAATTCCAGGGGTGGCAGTCAGATGTACTTCCAGGTCTCAGAGACTGCCTGACTTGCTTGCACTAATGGCTTGTGCAACATCTCAATTCTTTTTTTTTTTTTTTTGGTTTTTCAAGACAGGGTTTCTCTGTGTAGCCCTGGCTGTCCTGGAACTTACTCTGTAGACCAGGCTGGCCTCGAACTCAGAAATCCGCCTGCCTCTCCCTCCCAAGTGCTGAGATTAAAGGCGTGCGCCACCACTGCCCGGCAACTTCTCAATTCTTATGCTGGAGGAGAACCCACTCCTTTGTGTCCTTGTGCATGCTGTAACACAAGTGTTCACTATAATAGATAAGAAGGCAGGGCCCACCTAAATTTAGATTCTGGCCTTCCCCATTTGTGGTGAGCCCCCTATTCTCTCATTCCCCTGTTGGTGGGGCAGGCATTGCAGACTCTACTGCAGTAGAAACTGGCCCTATTTGTGAAGGATGATAAACACTTTAAGGAATTCAGTGCTCAAGTACACACAGACCTGGACTATCCAGAAAATCCTGGCTTCCCATCTGGAAGCCCAGTTAGACTCCTTGGTCAAGGTTGTTCTTCAAAATTGAAGAGGACTGAAGCTCCTCTTTACAGACAAGGAGGTCTATGCAGGGCACTGGGAGGGATAGAGACAGAGACCTGGGATAAGGGAGGTGCTCACGAACCAATGGGGGTGTCCGCCATAAGTAAGCTCACACTGGCGTGCAACACTTTGGAACATGAGTATAATGCACCTCACCCATAGTGGATGCCAAAGGCCCAATCTTCTGACACCGAGACAGCACTGTCATCTACAAAGTTCATGCTTAAGAATCATACAATTGAGTTTGGTTTTTTTTTCAAGTCACACACACACACACACACACACACACACACACACACACACACACACGTCTCATAATGTTTTAAGTAAGCCTACACTTTTATATTGGGCTTCGTTCATAGCATCCTTGGCCTCTGAGGGCCACAGGAACAGAAGGGGAGGGTGCTGCCAGTGTGGCCCAGCCCTCCTGGCAGCCTTCCTGCCCACTGCATGACTCTCTGGGTTCATGGCTAACTTTGTTTCTCATAAGCACAGTAGCTTCACCTGCTGTCCTCAAACCTGCAGGACAGCCATGATCCTGCTACGTCAGTCAGAAACAGCGTGTGTTCCCCAGCAAACTTCATGGCTGGCAAGTTTCTCTGTGGAACCCAACCACCATACCCACCCAATATCTTTTCCACTGTTAGCTCAGTTTCATTTCATGAGAAACCTGCCATTAAGCAACAAAATTAAAATTCACAATACTCCATGAAAATGCAGAAAAGAGAAGAGTTGTAACTGCTGTGCCCCCTCACACTGCACCTGAAATACCTCTCCATATCTGAGAGTTCAGAGTATGAGATCAAACCACAGCAGAGGTGGCAAGAAAGCAATGGGAATGTCTTCCATTTATTTCTAAGATTAAAAGAAAGAAAACAGAGAAGGGACCAATAACCCCCACCAATAAAAACTTAAACCCTGTGGATGTTTATGGAAAAAAAAAAAACCCAAAATCTAAAACAGTCAACAAATGAAGAAGACTCACAGGAAACAAAAGCGTAATATTAGGCTTTCACAGAACAATGACAAATATTTATGCCATGTGTGCCAAGAGATATGCTTGAGACACCCTGCAGCAAATCTGTAACAGAAAATACACCAGGCAGCCCATCTATCAACAGCAGGAAAACAAACCACAGTGACCCAGGACTGGCTGTCAGGTGTACGGCACACATGTGAGCTGTGCCATGACGTAGGAGAAAATCAAAGGTTACATGCCTAGCAGGGGCCCACATTTGTTTTTCTTGATATCACACACTCCTCTGTCTCTCTGTCTGTCTGTCTCTGTCTCCTTTTGAGCCTTTTCTTCTCTCCTCTCTCTTGTCCCAGCCCCTAAGCAGCAAAGCCAGGACAGCATTGGCAGCAGCAAAGGGAGCCCCAGGAAGTCTATCAAGGAGCCTTGGGTTTGAAAGTCAGGAAACTGCCTGTCCAGTCAGGAGCTGGGTGTGGGGGGGAATAGCTCCTCCCCAGGCTCTGCCTTTGTGCTCTGTGGGCCTTTCACTATGTTGTAAGCTTCCCAGCCAGGGAGACAAGAAAGCCCCACCCACAGCAAGGATGGGAAATCACAGAAAGATAACACCTGCACAGCGACAGACAGCACTGGACAGAGGACTGACACTTGTATCTCTGAAGTCCCTGAAACAGAATAACGAAAATTCAGGGGCAGGGGCGTGGGAAATAATGAATGGAGCTGATCAAATGTGAAGGACCCAGAATTGCTAAAACAATTTTTATGAAGAGGAATACTTGTTAAGGAACTTAACCTACCAATTTGCAGGCATTTCATAAAGCTTCAATAATCAGGACGTGTGTGTCCAGCACGAGGCAGACACGAGGACAATGCAAGCCCTGCATGGACTGGGTTGGAGAACCTGGAAATGCACGTGACAATCCTGCTCAGCTGACTCAGTCGACAGATCAATGAGAGGAGGGTCACCTCAACAAATGATGCAGAGCCAGCTGGACAGTCTACCACCATGCTCCCATGCCACAAGTAAAATTTAACTCAAAATTAGTCTAATGTTAAACTCGTACTGTGAAACTTTTAGAGGAGAGGAGAGGGGAGGGGAGGGGAGGGGAGGGGAGGGGAGGCGAGCTTTGTGAACCAGGAATACTAAGATTCCTTGGCCATGACACAGAAAGGAAAGTCACAGAACCCATACAAATGTCTACAGTACCACTTAACAAAGTCGAGCAATCATCCTTCAATGTGTGTATGTCCAGATGTCCAGAGCTATGAAAAATAAAAGGGGTCCATGAGCAGCCTGGATGGAACTCGAGGCACCAGGCTTACTGAGAGAAGCTGAAGCGACAGTCAGGTTACCCTCAGACAAACATAGTCTGAGGGACAAGCCACAGGTTTGGGAATTACAAAGGATGGTTGGTTTTCTTGTTGTTTGTTTTTGTTCTTTGCAACAGAACTGTTCTGGATGCTGCTGGTGGTGTTCAGTCCAATAACTCCAAACTCACAAAACTGCATATAGACAGAAAAGCTATCATCAGTTTTTTAAATGGGGTTTTCTTAAAGCCTTCCCTGTGATCAGTGCTCCTGTGATGTTAGCACCAGCGATGATGAGGTGAGCACAGGTGCGCAGCTCTACAGAGCGCAGCAGCCCTGAGCAATTGCCTCTTTGTCACACCAAACACTACAGTCCTCTGACAGTTCCCATACTAGCCACAGAGCCTTGGCGACCAAGGGGCAAAGTCCGGTTCCCACGAAACCCCTTTCCGTATGCCCGTCTGACTGAGTGCCGTGCTCACCTAACTGCAGCACCGTTCGGAGCATCCTGCTGCTGCTGCTCTTTATGTCATCCCGTGTCTATGTGGAGCTCTGTGGTGTGGATGCAGTGGCTGTGGAGGCTAGCAGGTGCTGGATTCCCTGGAGCTGGAGTGATAGGCAGCAGATGTGAGCCACCTGATGCAGGGGCTGGGCGTGGAACCTGGTATATGCTCTTAACCTCTGCGTCGTCTCTCCTGCTCCTATTTTTTGGTTGGTTGGTGGTTGGTTTTGAGAAAGAGCCTCACTAGATGGCCTTGGAACTAGCTATACATAGACCAGGCTGGCCTGAAAATTCCAGAACAATCTTTAAAAAGACATCAAGATTAGAAATTTACCATGATAAAATGAATATGTCTCCCAATGTATCTTGCCTCAGAGATCTCAGTGCCTTTAGGCTTTGTACCTCACCCCAGTAACTCCACAGAAAATGAGGGGAACAGACTACCTCAGTGTGTGCTGAGACAACAAGAGGCAGAACACAGGTGTAGAAAGCAGCAGGGGTCACGGGAACACGAGAGTGAGTGTGAGCATCAGGAGGAAGAGCACCCAGCAGAGGGAGGTGTGTGTATGGCCACAGAAGACAGTCAACACAGCTTGCATGGGCTCAGCCAGACTGCTTGAAGATTTTAAAGACCTGAGCACAATATGCAAACACACACACACACAGACACAAAACCCTCTTGATCCAGCTGACAACTTTGCAATGAGGTAGCAATCTAGACTCTTATAAAAAGCTTGTTTAAATCCTGGAAGAGCGGAAACAGCACTCTGACCAGTAATCACTCTGGGGCTGGGTCCTTGGGCAGTCCTAAACAAGGCGCTGATCCCATCCGTCTTGTAACCACAGCCATTGAAATTTCCAACAACAGGAAAATAACACAGTAAATTGTGGTACATGTCCTGAATGGAATATTAGGCTGTTTTGTTTTAAATGTCTAATTCTCTAATGCCATGCAACACTGTCATAAATATCATACTAAATTCTTAAGGTCCAGGAGAAAATAAGGCAAGGTCATTTTCATGGCATATGAAGACTGAACAAACAAATCTATTTCCCTAGAAATGGGCCTGTGGAAAAGCAGACAACAGGATCCATATTCAAGTGGCAAGGTTTGCAATAACCTTTTGTTTTCTTTATACGTTTCCAGATAGGATAATGAGCACATGCCTCTTTGAAAACTATAATTACCCACTACACACACACATACATAAAATGTTAATTTTTTTTCTAAAGTCTTACAAACATTCTCAACATTCACTCTCAGAATATTAAATAATATTACAGATTTTTTTTCCCACCCAACCTTTCCCCTCAAGAACAAGGAAGGGTCTTGGGTATGGGGGGAGGGGCTTGTCTCACAGAGGAACCAAGGTAGCCCTTGTTTCTGGTCCTCAAGTCAACCACCATGACAAGAAAGAAGCATTCCTGAAGCTGATGGGTAATAAATACTGTGAAATTATTCCGAACTATTCAAATCAAACCATTCCTCCTTATTAGGGAGAAGTTAATAGGGGACATTCACGATGGTGTCATTCTAACGCAGCCTGGTCGCTGTGGACAGTTACAGAATGTCAGCCTGTCAGCCAGAATGCAGCTAATAACTAAACTGTTCTTTTGACTCCTCGTAACGTAAAGGTCCCCACCCTCCGAACTGTCAAGGAGGCCTCTTCCTCTCCATCTGTTCTACAGCACCACGCTTAACATGAAGGGCTAGCAGCAGAGCCCCGTGACCTGTCAGCTGCTTCATCACTGTTTGGAGGAGCTGGCCCACTCGGTGGCCACTGTCTGTCCTTCCTCTAGCATCTGTGTCACAGGCGTGGAGAGCAGGGCTTTGACAGCCTGTTGGGATGTCAGCCCATTCACTTTACAATTTCCATGGTCACTCTCCGTCCCTCCTCCTGCATCCAAGTCACGGGCAGAGAGCAGAGCTTTGACAGCAAGCTGGGGTATCAGCCCATTTACATTAGGATTTCCACAAGTGGACCCTACCACTCGCAAACCACAGCCAACTGGCTGTGACTAATTTTCAAGATAAAAATGCACACCAGGTTTTTGCCCTTTAAGTGCAGGCCTACCTGCTTGGTGAATTAGGGACGTGCTGTTAAAAGGCAAATATCAGCAGAGAATCGCACAAAGTCAACTGCAGTACCCAGGAGCTCTAGAATCTTCTCCAGTATGCCTGCAGCCTGATATCTAAGCATGACCTCTAAGAGTAGTGGATCAGCTAATCGATGCTGGTCCAACAGCCTTGCATGGGATGCAGGTGTGCTGTGTAGACAGAAGAGCCTACTACAGCAGCTGTGTAGACAGAGGGCCCTACCACCTCACCATGCAGGAAAAGTTACTGAGATTTATCTGCATTGATTTTACTTGCAAGAAAAACACATCAGCAAACTGCAGCCTCAGCAGGACACTAAAGGTCAGACTCGGCTTCTTGAGGGATGAACTTGATATCAATAGTTATTAGGACACATTCATACAAGATACACAAGAGAGACAGAGGGAAGATGCTGGTAATCCTACTTAATCCTGGTGCGGCCCTAAATCAGGCTCTGCAGACTGTGGGAAAATCAAGGCAAAGCCTTGCCATTCCAAGATGAGGTTCTGTGCACACGTGCTTGTACTTGGAGCCAACTGTAACCCTCAGCCCTGGGATGAAGGAAAGTGGGGGATGGGAGAAGCAGGCAAGGAGGGGGAAGAACAGCATAGTCAAGGCTCATCTGATCCCATGGGTCTCTAGGACAGGCAGTAGGTGTAGGCCCAACATGTAACAGAGTCCTGGATGGGCTCTGGTGTAGGCCCCAGCAAGACAGCATCATCAAGGGGCTAGGAATGTTTGGGCCTGGGCAGGGCCTTCCAACCAGAAAGGGCTGAGAAAACAATGCCAGCAAAACAACACCAGCAGCATCTGGGGCCCATCAGGAATTAACAAGATGCCCCTGGACTCCACCCGAAGGACATATTCAGTTCTCAGAAAAACCAGAAAACTGGAAGAAAAACTGCCAAAGAGAGGTGGGGACAGAAAGAAAACAAAAGGTGAGCTCTTTCCTAAGGGGGTGGGAGAACCTCTTCTACATTCTAAAATAAAATTATTCTTTATTTTTTAAAAAAATTTATCTTTATTTATTTGCATTAGTGTGTTGCCTGCATGTGTAAGGATGTCGGATGCCCTGGAACTGGAATTGCAGACAGCTGTGAGCTGCCATGTGGGTGCTGGGAGTTGAGCCTGGGTCCTTCGGAAGAGCAGCCAGTGCACTTAACAGCTAAGCCATCTCCTTAGCCCTAAAGTTATTGTTTCTTAATGCAAACTTTAGAGTCCTTGAGCCTAAGTCCAAGCCACTAGAATCTGCTGGTTCTCAACCTTCCTAATGTTGAAACCTTTTAACAGTCCTCCATGTTGTGGTGATCCCAACCATAAAATTGTCTCATTGCTACTTCATAAATGTAATTTGCTGCAGTTATGAATTATAATGTAAATATATGATATGCCAGACATCAGATATTCAACCCCCAAAGGGGTCAAGGCCCCCAGGTTTCAGAACTGCTGCTAGATCAAGAGAGCATTTTTCACACACTGGAATTATCCTAACCACCCCGCCAACTCAACAATCCCAGAACATCGAGGGGATGGAGTACAAACACATTGTGCCTGGGTCAGAAAACGTGGGTTCCTGTCACAACCAGGTGGCTTAAGAGTGTGTCCAAGAAGAAGCAAAAGTAAGAGAGCCTTCAAGGGTGCAAGGACCGGGGAAGGAGTGAGGGAAAGGGTGCTTTCTAAGAGGCAAGATCTAGCAAGAGGGACATGTGTTAAATAGACTGTGGTCCCTGGGCAGAAAGGAGACCATCTGGGCTGAAGAGGCTCCGTGGGGGTGTCAGGCAGATGGGGCAGGCACCAGTGGGATCACCACTGAAGGACAGACACTCAAGCAAGAAGAAGGCCAGCCACCAGGTTTTGGCTGAAAATGCCCACTGAACAAAGCCACTCTGTGGAGTCATAGGTCAGGGCCTATGACACTGAGAGGGACAAGGACAGTGAGAGCGGCTATAAAATGGATATGCAGGGCATCTTTTCTAGTAGAAAGACACCAACAGCTAGAAGCCTACTAAAAAGGCTTCAAAAGACTCTGAAGCCAGACTTCTTAATGCTTGCTGTTCCCAGACAGCTGCTGACTGGCCCTGGCTTCCCAGCAGGCCTGTCCCCACCCCATCTAAAGGCCCCACCCAGTCTCTACTTTCAGCCTATAGGCTTAATTTCTTTGGAACGCTTATCACTGCTTAATGTTGGTTCTGCACCTTTGTCTCCCCCAGCTGAGGGCAGCTTCAGGACACCAAGCCGTTGGTTTTCATTGCTACCATGCCAACATCTGAGCCTCTTGTTGGTACCTGGGCATAAAGGCTGAGTGCAATGCCCGAGTGATGACTGAAGGCTGCATTTCGTCAGCCATTACTTAGCCAAGAAAGCCTAGTTCAACACACACCATGAAAACACACACACACACTCCCCCACCCATGCACACAACAGGTGCTACAGATGCTGTCATCAATCTTTGCAGCAGAAATGTCAAAGCACGGTGGCTTTTGTAATCAATTATGAGGCCCTTCGAAAGTAACATGTTCCCGATAACACAAGCTTGTCAATGATTTACTAATAAATTAGATCAGATTCAAGGTTATCCCTGATAACACATCTACCACTCATCTGCATCTTATGAAGATTTTATTGGCAAAGAAAGGAGCAAGGCGCTGGTGGCTGGTAAATGCATCTCTCCAAGGATTAACTCAGGAGCCCAGCATATTCTGTTCTAGAATCGAACCACGCTGGAGGGGAGGGGGGGAGCCAGGAAAGAGACCAGGACTCTTCGGTTGGGGGTCTGCTTTCTTTTGCATCTCACCATTACAGCTTCCCAAGGCCTGTGCTCCCATCTAAGCTGTGGAGGCTGGGCACAGAGCTCACTGAAGGGAGCTTACCTGGGTTTGACTCCCAGCTCTGGGGGCAGGAGAGGGGACTGTGGGAATGTGGATAGCTAACTGGACAGGAAGGTTGGTACTAGTCTATATGACCCAGGAGTCCTTCCAGTCTCCAGATCTATGTTCTTTAATTCGGTGGCTACAACCTGCATACAGCTACTTAAGTGAGACTGAAATTTTAGCTCCTTGGTAGCAATGGCCACATTTCAAGGGCTCACAGGATACACATAGCTAAAAGGCACCATGTTGGATGATAATCTCTGAGTGTCGCCATTCTCATAAGACCTTCATCCGAGGAGTACTCTCCTCATTCTAGAAAATGACTCCATTGAGTGCCAGACTTCTGTAGCCAGAAGGACCCCCAACAGAGGAGTCAAAGGTGCCAAAGTCGGTCCCGTTCCCATTTAATTACATAAAGAGCCTGACTGCACAAAAAGCAACAGTAAAACAAAGCAAACTCAGGTCCAGAAAAGGGGCAACATGAAGACATGGCCCAGCCCTTCTTGCTCTGAACAGCACAAACATGACCCTGCAGTGTAACCTCACAAGTCCCCTTACAAAAGGGAACAGCTAGGAGAAACGCCTTGGCTGAAAGGCCCCTACCCTACACATAACTGTGTTGTTAGCTTTCTGTTATAAAGGATCTGTTATCTACAAACTTCTATTTTATCTGGGAGTAGAGCCTTAACCTAAAATAGAATCAGTGTCGTTCGTGTGAGTGTGTGTGTGTGTGTGAGTGTGTGTGAGTGTGTGTGTATGAGTGTGTGAGTGTGTGTGAGAGTGTGTGTGTGAGTGTGTGTGTGTGTGTGAGTGTATGTATGAGTGTGAGTGTGTGTGTGAGTGTGTGAGTATGTGTGTGAGTGTGTGAGTGTGAGTGTGAGTGTGTGTGTGTTCCTGTTCATTTACACAGAGGCCAGAGGCTAAGCTTGGGTATCATTCCTCAAGAGTCCACCTTTTTTGTGAGGCAGGGTCTTTTACTGACACAGCTCCTGATAAGGCTAGGCTGGCCCAGCGAGCCCTAGGGACCTGCCTGTCTCCGCCTCCCCAGCACACAACTTCACATCTCACTATTTATGTGGATGCTGGGGATCAAACTAAGGTCCTCATGCTTATGCAGCAAACGTATTGCCAACTGGGTCCACCTCCCCAGGCCTCCTGCTTTAAAGGATTAATTAACTGCACTACTTGGTAGCAATGCAATATGTATGTTTTGAAGTATAGACTCAGGATAAATCTGCATAAGTTGTAGAAGTCATATTTCAAAGATTAAGACTCATGACTGCGTGTGCGCGTGCGCGCGCGCGCGCGCGCGCGCACACACACACACACACACACACACACACACACACACACACACACACACACGGAAATGTACAAATGAAGCCCAGGCAAGCACAGGTACAGCAGCTGCTCCCCACTCCAGGTGGGCCCACCCCATCCTTCCTGAGCATGCACTTCGCTCATTTGTGCTACTGTGCTCAGCACACTGTCAGCTGCTGTGGCTATGAGGAGAACCAAAGAAGGGAGTTGGAGGTAAAGATGCTGCTTTCTTTAGGAGAAGCTCCACAGAGCTGAGTGTAGTCTCCCAGAAGAGACAGCATCATGGAGGACATGCTTACCTCCAAAGGCAGGGGAAGATCTAATAAAGGCTTACCTTATCAACCCCCCCTCAGTTCTCCCTGTATTACAGTCTGGGGGATACTACACTTTACACGGGAAAACACAGGGAGAGACGTTAAACAATAAACTGGAACAGTAAGCAGCAGACACTACAGACCCAGTGGCCTACCTAGAGCCAGAGCCAGACTTGTAGCTCTGAGGCTGTGTTCCCAGCCCCTCACTGTTCTGCCTCATCAACTCTTCTTCAAAGAAAAACAGTAAAGTCTCATTAGCTGAATACACAGTTGGCCAAAGTGTGTGCATGTAGCAAGGTCTAGCAGACAGCTCCTGGGTGATGCCTAGGCACGATGCGTCTCGATTTAGTATATATACATAATCTATTAGCAAATATATGTGTGCATAGAGTTAATACATGGCAATAGTTCCTTCTTAAAGCAAATATACTTTTTTTAAAAAGCTAATTTTAAAAGATATCAAGTAATCAGAAATAAAGATATGGAAATATAGCAAAAAAAGGAACATTCTCTCATCTTCTCCCCTAACCGTCCACATCACCCATCAAACACAGACAACCTAGGGAGGCCACCCCTCCCGAGTCTTCTTTTTGGTGCACACAGCAGTGTCTCCCCCAGAGAGAGTCTACAATGCCCTTTCTTTGACCTTCAGCCCTGCACCCTGGACATGCATTCCTCTCAGTGTCCTGGAAGTACTATGAAAAGACCTGGTTCCCCAGTGTCCAGCAAGTGGCTCTGAACACAATGGTCCAAAATGACCATGTCAGGGCTCCCCAAGCTGTCCTGGAACTCACTCTGTAGACCAGGCTGACCTGGAACTCAGAAATCCTGCCTCTGCCTCCCAAGTGCTGGGATTAAAGGCGTGTGCCACCACTGCCCAGCCTTCCCCAAGCATTCTTAGGGAACATTTCTACCATGGAATGGGAAGAGGCACAAAACAGGTATGCCGTGTGTGTGTGTGTGTGTGTGTGTGTGTGTGTGTGTGTGTGTGTGTGTGTGCGCAAGCGCGCGCACATGTTCGGGTTGTGTTGCCATGTGGGCATGTAGAGGTCAGAGGCCAACATCGGGATATGTGTGTGTGCATGTGTATATGTGTGTTTGTGTGTGTGATCCCTGTGTGTATACATATGTCAGGCCACGTGTGCCATGTTCCTCAATTAATTTTTCACTTTGTTCTTTAAACAGCTTTGCTTCCTCAGACCAGGGCTCGTCACACTGGCTAGGCTGGTTGGCCAGCAAATCCCTGAGATCCTCCTGTCTCTCCCCACTGGTGCTGGGGATATAAACACACACTGCTGCACCTAGCATTTTATCTAGATGCTGAGGATCTGAACTCAGGTCCTCATGTTTGCAAAGCAAGCACATTACCCACTGCACGTCTCCCTAGACCCACCCACATACTTCTTAAGACAAAGACTGGATCAGGAGTCATCCACCAAGCTACAAGACCTGGGAATTCTTTTCACTTTGACGATCATCAGGTTTTACTGCCAGTCTATAGACCTAAATGGTGATAAGAGTTTTCCTAAGTCCTCCACAATATGCCCAGCCTCCTGTGAGCACTTTATAAACAAAATACAGTAATTAACCTTGGGACCATTGGAAACCACATGTACAAACAGACTAAATTAATATTTACAAGATCAAACAGGATAGCAGAGACGATTAGATCAAGAAGGATTTAGATGTGGGTCAACTCATACTGCCAACCACAAATGAAATCTGCTATTAAGATGCCTCAGACTCACTAAAGCACAGACAAGCCGCTTCCAAGACCGAGCATTACGAAGGGGAACGCCATTTGGACTAACATCAGCACAGAGAAGACACCCCACTACCAACCCCTTGCTGGAGCCAACAGAGCAGTCAAGGCCATTAGATCTGCAGACAATGCAAAACCTCCTATTAGTCAAACCCCGGCACAGCCCACTCATACTGAATGATGGTGCTGAGAATAGCAACTGGTTACTGAGCCCTTACTATGTTCCAAGTGCCCTCTAACAATTCCGTGAATCGGTAAGGTGGTTAGCCCCATTTTTCAGATGAGGAAGCAGAAAGAGAGGAAATCACGTGGACCAGGACATCCAGGAAAGGAACAGCAATACCAGAAGCGACGCCTGGCACCTGAGTCCATGTGCTTGATCATCACGTCTGCGCTGTGCTCCAAGTCTGTACTCTCAGATATAACTGACAGCATTTCTGCACATCCCCACCACAATTACCAGGGCATACTGTTTACTCACGCTTTGATAAGGTAACCTCATTAGGGAGGACAAATGCCAGCGCTTTTCACACCTCCTTATCCCGTCTCTAACAAACACTACTCAGGTAGGCAAGATGCAATAATAAATCTTTCTGCATCTGCACGGTCCCCAGTTGGTGCCATCCTAACAGGAAAATGGAAGATTAGATCTTTAAAACAAAGGCTGACACCTGGCTAATAATCATGTTACAGCCAATCTCCTGTTCCAACAAGAATGAGAGTGCTGGGTCAGGTGGCCACCAATCTTCTCTTTAAAACTAGAATCAAACGATCCTTCACGGGGCCCACAGTACTGTAAAATGAATTATTTTAATATAAATATAAACAGTGAATTAACCCAGTGGCTGCATTTGTTTACCTTTGTTAGTCCCCAGTAACCACACAGAGAAACCAAGATGTACTTCGAGCTGCACTCAATATCTAATCTGGCTATCTCCCAGCCATGATCCTGAATGCCAGCAATTAGGGCTTCACGTGTTTCTTCTCATGGTGTGTTCTTGGACTCTCTCCACCTGGAGATCGTAGCCCGACTGAATCTCTCTCCCTGTTTCTCTCTCCTCAACTAAGCTGAAGAGGTGTGACCTCAGAAGCACAGGGAAAACCTTGTTCCACCACTACAGACAAAAAAGCCAACAGAGACATAATGAAATGGGGACAAGGGCCCATGAGGCCAAGGGTGGCCAAGACGCACAGTGGGGTTGCCGTTATGAGTCCTACATGGCCTTCCCCTCAGACCCATCAAGGCCCAATAAACGTAATCTTTATTAAAAGAACCTAAACATATGTAAAGGTGAGCCTCAGACTGCATGCCTGATGTAATCCTCAGCCAACCAAGTCAAACAGGATTAGAGGGCTGGAGCCTGTCTGTGGAGAGGAGGCAGTCACACAGCCAGGCCTCCACCATAGTGCTGTCTGGTTTTAGGCTTCTGGTCTTTGTCTTCCCTGACCCGCATCCTCATCTGACAAACCAACAGGGACTGCCATGCTTAAAGGACTTGATTCATAAGTCCCTAGGGAACAAAGGTCAGACACAAGAGTGGGAAATTCACCCTACTGTAAACAATTACTTCCCTGGAAATTTGCACATGGAGTCACCACATGCAAAGGTGTGGAAGTACTGGTGGTCCAGGAGGGACCACAGTTGGCATGGACCACGCCCAAACTCTGTGTTGTGATCCAGTGGTCTCTTACACCTGCAGCTAGCTTTCTCCTGTCTGAAATAACCAGGAGTGACTTCGGTGGGTCCTCATTCAGCCTTACTTATGCTTGGATAAATATAAGCCAATGAGAAGGCTGGATTTCGTTTCCTAGAAACCAAATCAGAAGTGACTGGGCAAATGAAGCCAGGAACTAGGCTTTTCTAACAGGCGGTCCCAGATCAACAGACTTCCCAAGTTTCTACCCTTAGACTCAAATGTCACCACCTCCCTTTCCTCAGCATCTCCTTGATGACAGCAATGGCAACTGGGCTCAAGAGAATTGCCCTGGGGAGAAAAACAGTCACAGTGACAAGCTTTTCCTGATGAAGTCAGAGGCCGTGGTAAGTTTCTTGATAGGAGTGCTGGGAACTAAACTTGGGTCTTTTGGATAGAAGCAAGTGCTCTTGATTGCTGAGTCCCCAGAATCTTTTTTAATATCAAGAATTTAAAGTCTTGTACAGAAATGTTACTAGGAAAGGCTTCTATGAAGCCAAGCTGAACGTGTTCATTTCAAAGTCAGACGTGACACATGGCACAGGCGCCCCCCCCATCTTCTCCATTTTCTCACGTAGAGTCTGGGGGTTGGGGGGGCACTGGCCTCCCTCTTCCTACCTCAGAAAGGAAGGCTCATTGCTCTTCTCTGTGATCTGGGGGTCTTGAAGGTGAAGAACAACAGCAAAAATACCTACATCTCCACAGCTTCAGAAACTGCCAGAAAAGCTAGGACTGCACAGCCCAACCCCATCATCAATAACTCCTAACTCACTTATCCTAAGGCCTGACATGGCAGTGCCTCCCACCACCAGGAGGGCTGGGAATTACCCATGTCTTGCCTTCTCTGGTGGTTTCACAGCAGCCCAAAACAGAACGCATGCCTTACAACAGCACTAACAGTCAATTAAACAACCAACTTTGTGGGTCTCCCCACGTGCTACTCGCAACCCCTCCCCGTGCTCACCAAGAACATAGGAACCTGCTCTAGCCCCATTCTGAAAATCCCACTTGACTCAAAGATTGAAGCAGCAGCAGCAGCCAGCTACAAAACCTTACTGCTGAGAGAAAATGGAATTGGACTCACAGGCAAAGATAAAAGAGTCAGTTCTCTGCCCGAGAGATATGACAAACGGGATCAGAATCCAAACCAGTGCTTTGCTTTTCTCAAAAGCTTTTAACTCAAACTAGAGTATTCACTTAGGAGAGTCCGATATCTCGGGGAAGACGAGAGAATAAGAAACACTCTCAAAAAGACTTGGTGAAGAACCATGGACCAGCATGGGGCTCAGGAGGGGAGACAAGCTTCCAGTTTAAACAGTAATTGTGCATAATTATCCTTGCAGGTTGATACAAGATAGTTAGATTAAATAAATTAATCAAAGTACAAATTGTGCTGGCAAACCCCAGTGCCTAGCATCTCCTTAAGCCAATCTGCTAACAGCTCCGAGACCATGCCTCACAGTCGCCAAATCAGAGTTGACAGCTAATGGGTGGATGAGAGGCAGTACCTCTGGAACCTGAGAGGCAGTCTGAGGGGTGGGCCCAGGGAGGGCTCTGCTGAGCCGTGACAACAGAAGTCTTAAACACAGGGTCCATTACAGCCTGCACACCCACAGCCATTTGCACGTGACGGATGGAAATAAATCCTCCAGAAAGCAGCCATTAATATACCTTGGTCAACATAGCTTGGGCATCCAGTCTGTTGTACGGTGTTCCTGGGATACTTGATTTCCCACACCCTATCTCCTTGCTCCTACTGTGAGTAACACAGGTCCACATTCTTAGCATGGACATGAGGAACACATCAGCGCACTGGGAAGAGCTAACATGCCCATTCTGTTAGCTCCTGGGATCATCACCAGACCCTGACACAGTAAGAGCCATGATGCCCTTACTTAAAAATGTGGAAACTCAGAGTCAAGGCCACACAGCCTACCCAAAGTTACATGTTGAACTTGCTCACCTTGCTGGGCTGCCTAAGGAACCAGAAAGGAAGTCCGTTTTCAAGGCAGAAAATCATTAACAAAAGCAGTTAAAATATTGATCTCTTTTTTTTTTTTTTTTTAAACAAGACTTGATTAGTGTAAGAATACTCATGGTACGGGGAGGAATCAGGTGCCTGCCATGAGGCCGGACTGCAGGGCAGGATCCTGGGACACTATGTCCAGACTGTAGAGCAGGATCCTGGGACACTATGTCCAGACTGTAGGGCAGGGTCCTGGGACACTATGTCCAGACTGTAGGGCAGGACCCTGGGACACTATGTCCAGACTGCAGGGCAGGACCCTGGGACACTATGTCCAGACTGTAGGGCAGGATCCTGGGACACTATGTCCAGACTGTAGGGCAGGACCCTGGGACACTATGTCCAGACTGTAGGGCAGGATCCCGGGACACTATGTCCAGACTGTAGGGCAGGGTCCTGGGACACTATGTCCAGACTGTATGTAGGGCAGGGTCCTGGGACACTATGTCCAGCCTGGGAAGTTCTTTCTCTGATACTACCCAGGAGAACACATGGGAAAAGGCACTGCACACTGCTTAGGGTGCTGGCCCGTCCCTAAAGCAGTGGCCGTGCTTCTGTGGAACCTTCAGGACATGCCTCCTGCTCCTACAGAGCCTTCACTCAGTGCTTCCTGAGTGTCAGGCACTCTGCCAATCATGTATTGCTCGAGATTCCAATTTCAGCATTTTGAAACATTCCTTCCCTTTTTCAGAGAAAAATATCCTGAAGGGTCACCTCTCCTGACAGCTGTTGATCCTCTGGCCAGCTTCATCAACTAGATGACAACCCCAGACCCTTCCTGACAGACAACCATTCCTGCAGCATTAAGAGGCATTTTAGAGAAAAAGAAAAGGGGTACAAAGCAGCCTGGAGGAAGCCTTGAGAGACACAGGATGAGCCTCAACTTTGGAAATGAATTCTCTAATAGAGAGAAGTCAGGGCCAGGAAGACTAGGTCATCTTCCTGCAGTACTTCTGGTGTCCTGCCTGAGGCTAGAGCAGGGTCTTAGCAGCCCAGGGAGAACCAGAAGGGAGGCACTGGTGGAACAGGGACCATGTATACACCTACACATGTGTTTGGGGTATGTTTTTTTACACTTATGCTGATAGTAGCTTGCAAATTAGGTTGATCTGTCACACTGTGTGTGTGTGTGTGTGTGTGTGTGTGTGTGTGTGTGTGTGTGTGTGTGTGTACACGTACTTGTGGAAGCCAAAAGACAACTTTAGATATCATATGTCATTCCTCAGATAGCATTTACCTTGTTTTTAAGATGGGACCCCTCACTAACCTGGGACTCACCAAGCAGACCAGGCTGGCTGGCCAGCAGGCCTCGGGGTCCTAACACTTCTGCCTCCACATCACTGAGATTACACATATGCACCACCATGCTTAGCGTCTTTAAAAAGGGTCCTGAGGGAATCAAATTCGGGTCCCCATACTTGTAAAGCAAGCCCCTTACCAGCTAAGTCATCCCCTAGCCTAATCGGTTTTAAGTTATATTGTTGTGGTGGGAGCAGTCTGATAAAAAGAGCAGAACATGGTAATCACTGTGAAATGTGTTCCCAGCTCCCAGCAATGTCAGCTCTCTCCTGTGACCCTAACTCATCATAAGCTCTGGGCTCAAAGCAACCCTGAGGTGGAGACAGTCCTGAGCCCCAGTTTATACACCAGGAGACAGGATGTCCAAGGTCACAAACCAGTGAAGAAGTAGACTGTGAACCCAGGCAGCCTGGCCCCAAGGCCAATGCTTTAGTCCCATTTGGACACCACATCTCCCAGTGTTGAAAGGATGAGGAGCAGGCCCAAGCTTCACACTGCACAATGCTATGAGGTGTGTGGTGGTTTGAATGGGTTTGGCCCTCATAGATTCATGTGTTTCAATGCTTGGCCCATAGGGAGTGGCACTATTAAGAGGTGTGGCCTTGTTGGAGTAGGTTTAGTGTGTTGGAGGAAGTGTGTTACTGTGGGCTGGCTTTGAGGTCTCCTATGCTCAAGCTCTGCCCAGTGTGGAATTCCAGTCTCCTGGCTATCTTCAGATCAAGATCCTCTAGCTCCGCATCTGCCTGCACGCTGCCATGCTTCCTGCCATGACGATAATGGACTAAACCTCTGAACCTGTAAGCCAGCTCCAGTTAAATGTGCTTTTTATGAGTTGCCCTGGTCATGGTGTCTCTTCACAGCGATGGAACCTCTAAGACAGGATGTTTAACTTTCACGTTATCCTTACCTGTCCTTTCCCTATCTACCTTAAAATAATCAAGTCAATTTGCCTTCTGTTTATAACACCATTAAAAACAATAACAACCTTAATATGCATTATCCTTCAGCAAGTCTCCCCTGAGTGGAATACATAAACCAAAGACAGATCTCCTGCAGCTGTCAGAGGCCCCAACCCACCAGCAAGTGAGGACTCACCACAGTCCCCTGTTTCTGTCTCTCAAAACTGTGGGCATGAAAATGCCACTTTCCTAGCTGGAGTTGTCCTTGTTGGTTTGTTTTCTTCTGATGAGCCTTGGTGGACACCAGAAATACAAAGACAAACAGGATGGCTCGGGGTCCCCAGTCCTGGTCCAGTACCTAGAGTTCAGCTGAGTCAGGTCATAATGGCAGAAGCTCACAGAAGGGCATCTCACCCCAGCTTGTGGGGTCAGAATTTCCCCAGTGTATGACTCTAAACAAACACACAAGAGGAACCATGAGTCAAGCAAAAAAAAAAAAAAGAAGAAGAAGAAGAGTTGAAGTCCACTGAAGCAGAGCATGGCACATCAGGGTGCTTGTGGGCACCTCAGGGTGACCAAGTGCCAAGCTGGACCTTGGTTGAGACAGCCCAGGACCATCAGTGCACAAGAAGTCCTTAGCCAATCTTAGCAGAGCTGTATGACCAAACTTGTGTTCTGAAAGTCCACTCTGCTGCAGTGTGGGGCAGACAGGAAAGTCAGTGAGGCTGGTAGAGACTGCTAGCAAGCAGCAGTGGCTCGCTCCTGGCAGCAAGTGCTTCCTGTGCCTTCTGAAGCTCTCTGGGAAGCATACTGCAGGCCACAGAAACCTGCAGGTGCAGTCAATGTTCCCCTAGGACTAAGTGGAAGGGGAGATTGAGCAGAGGAGTTTCTGTTTCCCAGAGACCCCCAAAGATGTGTCACTGCTCCTGGAAAGCAAGACATGCCATGCCTACCATGGTTTAGCAACTGGGAAAGATGCTTCTCTAGTTGGGACAGGTCACAACAGAAAGGCGCCATCCCCATGAGACATCTAGCCAGGAAATTACTAAATTCCAGCTTCATCAGTAGAGGTCCCCAAGTACAATGTTGTGGCCAAGGATCCCTGTGAACTGCCAGCAGGATACTGTGGTTACTCTATCTGAGCATGTAAAAACACTCATGTGATGCCTCAATGTCTGAGTGCACAGAACCAACACAGCTGCTCTGTTTAAAGCAAGGGGCTGAGAGTGGTGTGTGCCCTCCACACCCACTGCTGGCTTTTTTTTTTAAATTTTGTTATCCCACTATGGTAGTTTAAATGAGATGTCCCCTATGAGTCTTGGGCATTTAATACCCAGTACCCATCTGGTGCTGACAGAGGAGGATTAGGAGATGTGGCCTTGCTAGAAGTATGTCATAGGGGCAGGCTTTAGAGTTTCAACAGACTTAGGCCATTCTGAATTAGCCCTCTCTGCTTCCTGTCTGCAATTCTAGCCGTGAGCTCTCAGCTGCTGCTCCAGGTGCCTGCTGCCATAACTTCATACCACCATCCTGGACCATAACCCTCTAGAAGCCCCAAATAAACCCTCCTATAAATTGTCTTGGTCATGGTATTTTGTCACAGCAACAGTACCTAAGACACCCCCACTCGAGCCTGAGGGTCATCGAAGGAACATGGTACAGGGAAGAGAGGGAAAGAAAACTGAGACCTACTGAGTGCCTACAATGTGCCTGTCCAGTGCTAGGTACGTTCCCTCCTGGAAAAGAAGTGTGTCTTCAGAACCCACTCTGTGCAAGAAGACGGTGAAATTATCCCAGTGGTCTAAACAGGAAAACACACACCTGTTTATTTGGTCGAAGGCACCTGGAGCAGCAGCTGAGAGCTCACGGCTAGAATTGTACACAAAATCCTTCCATGGTGGCCCAATTGCTTCCTGTTCACTGGAGAGTATGAGAATCCAGTTTCTCTGGATGCTCAGGTGAGTCCAGCTCATCATAGAAGCTATGGATGACATACTGGCTTGAATTGACACATTCAATTCAAGGAAACAGGCTGAATTATAAAATGTAATTTTAAATGGGAAGGCGGGGCCAAGGAGATGGCTCAGTCAGTAAAGTGCTTGGCTTGGAAGCATGAGAACCTATGGCTAGAATTCACATTTGAAAAGCCAGAAATGGTCATTGTAATCCCAGTGCTGGGGAAGATTCCTGGGACTTACTGGCCAGACAGTGGGAGCAGCTCACCTAAAAAGTGGACAGTGCCTGAGAAACAACACCCCAGGTTGCTCTCTGGCTCCATACAGGGACACATGTGTACACATACAAGAACACAAACACAACACACACACATACACACAACACAAACAAATGGTGAGGCAAACAAAGCTCCCTTGGCTAGATCCCTGGATGGAGAACCAGATGGGCAGTCAGACAAATGGAGACCCCAGGTAGGGTGCTGAAGTGGGACAAAAGGCCAGTGTACACAAGAGAAAAATCACCCTTCAGGACTCCCAGCATCTCAAGGAGATCCAAACAGACTCAGATGAAAATACAGTCATCCCCATAACTATAGCTCAGCTTTCCATAGTCTGAGTTAGCCACAATCAGTAGCAGCCTGGAAATGTTAAATAGAAAATTCTAGAAATAAGTAAGTCATAAGAGTTAAGTTACACGCTATTCTCAGTAAAATTGTTGTGGTGGTGTGAATGAGAATGGCCCCCATAAGCTCATATGTTTGAATATTTGGTCCCCAGTTGGTGGAACTATTTGAGGAAGATTAGGGGGAGTGGCCTTGTTAGAGGTGATATCACTGGATGCAGGTACTGAGGTTTCAGAAGACTCCCACCATGCCCCCAGTGTGTCCTTTCTGCTTCCTGCTTACGGACAGATGAAGATGTAAGGTGCCAACGGTCCCTGCTTCCATGCCTTTGCTCTGTCAACCTGGACTCTCTCTGTAGCCATAAGCCCTGTTAAATACTTTCTTTCATAGGTTGCCTAGGTCATGGTGCCTTGTTACAGCAATAGAAATGTAACTAATACAGAACTGTGGTAAACCTCGGCCACACCACTGAGGAGAACCCAGTGTCCTCACTGTTTATGCTACCTGCTTGTGAACACTGCGGCAGATGTCTGGGTTATGGGGTGACTGTTGTGCTATTATTTAGTAAGAGAGCAAAGCCTAAGAGATGCTGGTGATTCAGACATGCCAAAGGAAAGCTATAAAGGCTTCAAGTAAAGAGGCAAATGCTCTTGGGCTAACAAGGAAAGAGAGAGAGAGAGAGAGAGAAAAGCAGAAGCTGAAGTTTCTCATATCTACTACAAAGAACGACTCTCCTGTCCGTGAACTTAATGAGGAGCCAGAACTCCACACTCTTCTGGCTGTGCCACCTCCAAGGACAAGAAAGGTAGCCACAGGCATGGCACTTCCTTAGAGTAGCTGGCATTCCACTGTAGGACTCAGCTCCACTGGGCTTTGGAAGGCCTCCCCTGCAGACATGGAGCAACTGTACAGGGAAGAAGTACACAGCACTGTCAGCTATGCTGTCACCAGCCCATGTCACAAAAATGTGGGAAGTTATAACAAAAGCAGACCAAGTCGGCCAGGTTGAAGTCTGACAGTGCAAGAAAGTTGGTGCAGCGTGTGATGGCTTATCACCACTGTCAGCTTGACCAGATGTGCCTCATCTCGTACCTGTGAGGGCTTTCCAGAGACCCACTCTGAGTGTAGGTGGCCCCACCCCACAGGCTGGGCTCGGCTCCCTCTGTGCAGGTACAACGTGGGCAGCTCTCTCACCACTGCTGCCGTCCTCCCCACTATGGCAGATTATACCCGAATGAGAGCCAAAATAAACTCACCCTTAAGTTGTCTTTGTCAAGTGTTTGGTCACAGAGATGAGAAACAAACCAGAGCGTCCTAAAGTTGACTGTGGGACTATTTCTCCTCTGGACACAGATGTAAGACATACATTTACTGCTCTCTTGAAATCAAAGAGAACCCCTTCAAACAAGCACAGCTTTGGGCTGGAACAGGGTAAGGGCAAGCTAGTTGCATCCGAGGACCAATAAGTGAGTTCAGGGGACAGCCCTAGAGATCTGCATCTGTATTATGCAGGGGCAGAATTAAAATGCGGTGAGCTATAACAGGATAAAACTTAAGATACCTGGGTAGCAAGACAAAGCTGCCTTTGTGGTCAGACACTGTTTGGCTTTCCTCTGTGATTACATCCCTCTGTGACAATAGAGAACACAATATGCTGAGCCATTTAAGGCTCCTAGCTAAAAAAAAATATTTGAGGAAAGGTTGGGACCCAGCAGTGGGACCAAAATCACGGTTATAAGCAGAGACTTTGGGCACTGCACTCTTGCTAGGTTAGCAAGCTGCACCCCAGGTGTGAGTATTTATTACCTTCATTCACCATAGTCTAGCACGGTGCCCACACAGCAGGTGCCTACATAGTGGGACTCAATTCGTCTGCAATGGGCAAGTTGGGTATGTCCTAGCAAAGAGTGCTCTGCCTTAATTAGGAAATGATTACGACTCAGAAACTTACAAGTGCAGCCACTTTCTCACCTAGACACTCAGAATACAGCGGATTCTAACAATATACAGGCAAGGAGAGAGCTGAGCCCAGAACATTCATGGTGGCTGGGGGTGGCCACCACTGTCAGAAGCCTACTGACTGGTATAACACAGTACCACTCTCTGACCTAGAACACACAGGCAGGTGTGAGTAAGGAGAAGAGCCACTCAGGATACTCTGATTCTCGATGAAAAGGCAGGGGGGTTTGGCACCTCCCTGGCACGGCCATTCCCTGGTGCCCCCTTTCATGTCAGGAGGTTAGCTGAAGCACTGGACAGTCCCGTTTTCCTTCATGAGAGTCCTGGCACAAAGGTCAGTTACTTGCCAAGACCCTCAACTTAATGTATCAGCATCTCATTGCAATAGAGGGCTGCTGCTTTTCTAGTGAGGCGGGGCCTGTGGCTGTTCTGCCCATGATAGTCAAGGCAATCCCTGACCACGCCCAAGCCTGGGCTGGACCACTGCTCCCACCTTACCTACAGGGGAAAGGGCTTCAGCATCAAGGAGGACTCTGCTCTTCCAAATATCAGGCAGCCTCCCCTGCCAGTCTTAACTAGCCACATAGCCATGGGCAAGTTACGTTCTGTAAGATGAGGTAGGATATCGAGTACTTGATTGCTGAGCCCTTGAGGGCTCATGCTCAGCTGAAGAGGCACTGCCCCTGAGTTTTCTTGAAAATACAGCAAGGTAAGGCTCAGTCACCAGGTGTCTATCAGATGCTAGGTATCCAAAGGTGACCCTCAGTTCCAACCCTGGAGAAAGGGGCATAACTGGACATCCCATGATACAGTGTGATCAGTGCTGCCACATGAAGGCTAAAGGATGACATGAGACTACAGCTGCTTAGCCTTTATAGGACAGGAGGGAGGAGTGTATGTGTGAAGCCACAGGCGTCCCAGGCAGAGTGCTGGTGGGCAGCTCAGCACAGTCATGGCTGAGCTGCCAGCTCGCCAAAACCTGCTAGTCAGGCCAAGATATCAACAAGTTCTGTACTGGCTGGTTTTGTGTCAACTTGACACAAGCTGGAGTTATCACAGAGAAAGGAGCTTCAGTTAAATAAATGCCTCTATGAGATCCATCAGTAAGGCATTTACTCAATTAGTGATCAAGGGGGGAGGGCCCCTTGTGGGTGGTACCATCCCTGGGCTGGTAGTCTGGGGTTCTATAAGAAAGCAGGCTGAGCAAGCCAAGAGAAGCAAGCCAGTAAGTTACATCCCTCCATGGCCTCTGCATCAGCTCCTGCTTCCTGACCTGCTTGAGTTCCAGTCCTGACTTCCTTTGGTGATGAACAGCAGCATGGAAGTGTAAGCTCAATAAACCCTTTCCTCCCCAACTTGCATCTTGGTCATGATGTTTGTGCAGGAATAGAAACCCTGACTAAGACAAGTTCTATTTAGTGTCAAGTCAGCAAGAAGCCCAGCCCAGCATCAGCCAGTGCTGGCCAGCAGTGGCAGGAACTAACCCAGCCCCAAGCCCCAGGCACTGCAGTGAGCTGCGCCTCCCAAATAAATGAGAAACTGCAGCAAGGGAATGCCCACACTGGGAGAAAGGTCAAGTGCAAGACCCAGAGCCAAAGAACAGCACAGCAAGCAGAAGGCAAAAACAGATGTGCCTCACCTCCCCAATCTGACAGAATCCTGAGTCCAGCCTCAAGGAGCCTGGAGGAGCCCCAAGAGCAGGGGATGGCCATGAGAGAGGTGGGGAAGGTGCTTGCTCCCACATCCACACCTCCTCCCACAGTTCTTCTCTAGTGAGCACAAGGAAATCTGCAAATGGTCAAGGTGAGGGAAAGATACAAAAGGGGAGAGCGAAGGAGGTGGGCTTGAGTTTAACCTGGTTCCAACACACAGAGGGAAGCCAATAGCAGTAACTACTTGAAATGTCACAGTGAGCTCTGACCTGAGGCGGAGACACTAGAAATCTGCACAGCAGATGGACAGAGATCAGAACAGCTCTGGGAGACCAGTCCACTGAGAGTCCAGCACCCTAGGCCCTAAGAGCTTCAGTAACTGCCCAAAACAGAACCAGACTTTGTCTTGTGATCAAACAGGTGGTTAAGCCAACAGAGTGAGATAAAAGCAACAATAGGGACAAAAGGGGGCACCTACTGGATTCATAGCAAGCTTTCAGAGAAGGGACAGCAAGAGGAACCTAAGTGACTAAGACTTTTCCACAGAAAGAAATGAGGCGTGAGACGGAAGAGCATGTGCAAAGGCCCCTGGGAGACGGCATTCATTTTAGAAACCACACTGGCCAAAGAGGGCCAGGCAAGCGCAAACCCAGAGCTGGGCATTAATGACTGTGCACACTACGGGACGCTGTGTCTGGTCTTGCTTTAAAACACTCCAGTCCTGCTGGGGGGGATGGTGCATGTTAGTAATTTAACATTCAGAAGGCAAAGGCAGGAAAACTAGGAAAGTGTGTCCAGCCCTATCCCTTCACCAAAAAGAAAAGCACTCAGGGAGAGGTGAATGAGGCAGGACTGTAGAAGGTCCTGAATTATCAAGCGAGGCATACAGAATGTTCTAGTTTGCTTTTTCTGCTGCTGTGCTAAAACACCAACGAAAAGCAGCTTGGGAAGGGAAGGGTTTATTTGACTTGCAGGTTATGTCCATCATCTAGGGAAGCCAGGGCAGGAACTCAAGGCAGGAACTGAAGCAGAAACCACAGAGGAAGGCTGCTTCCTGCCTTGCTACCTCTGGTCTGCTCAACTACCTTAGTTTGTTTGTTTGTTTGTTTGTTTGTAGATAGGGTTTCTCTCCTGGAACCCGATTTGTAGACCAAGTTGACTGTGAACTAAGAGATCCGTCTGCCTCTGTCTTCCAAGTATTAAAGGCATGACCCACCATGCCCAGCTTTTGTATATAGCCGGGGCCCACCTACCTAGGAATGCTACTGCCCACAGTGGGCTAGGCACTCCTACATCAGTTATTAATACAAAAACAAAACAAAATGCTCCGTAGCCATGCCCTCAGACCAATCTGATGGAGGCGATTTTCAAGTAAAGTTCCCTTTTCCTTTCCAGGTAGGTCAAGTTGTCAACTGAAGCTAACTATCACAAGAGTTATGTAATTCTTATTTCTGTGTCTATTTGAAATTCCCATAATAAAACCTTTTGTTTTATATTCTGCAGGAGCGAGAGGAAACAGGAAGGGCTAAGGAGGGCACTAGGGAAGCAGTGTGTGCCAGGCCATACCAACAGGCCACCTGGAGACCACAGATGGAAGCAGACTCAACCTGTGCCACACACAAGTCACCATCATGGCAACAGTAACAAGCAGGACTGTCAGGACCATTTCATAGAAACTGAGGTGGGCTAACACACTGGGCTTCATGCACACAGGTGCTAAAATGCTCTGCATAACACTCAGGGGGCTGGAATCATTCCCACAAGAGATGGGGATCACTGGAAAGTGGCAGATAATATGCCTTGAAATCTGAAAATAGAAGTTTACTAGACAGGAGGAAAGCGGAGCTAAGTAGCAGCAGCCTGAGCGAAGGTGGGCAGGATGGGGTGAAGAGGCCCAGGCCAGAAAAGGCTAGCAGAGCTGGGGGTGCAGCTCAGGGCAGATTGCTGGAGCAGCATGCATTAAGGCCCCAGGTTCCATCCCCAGCACTGCAAAACCAAACACATGAGGTGGGGTAAATGGAAAAAAGCCACAGGCCTGTTACAAAGCCACAGCTGCCCATGGGCAGGCCAGCCCTGAGTCACAGAAGCCAAAGGGGGTCACAAATGTTATCCCAACGCCAGTCAGGTAACTGTTTTCACAAACTACAACCAATAAGAACATTAAGACGTGCACTGGCCTGAGGCCTTGGGCTAGATATCATTTACAGTATGGGGAATCGTCTGACTCTCATTAGCATTTATACAGGCACACTGCAAGAGCCGAGGCACTGAAGAAGCTTCCTGAGGTAATTTTCCACTGAGCCCTCAAGGGCTGCCTTGCTCTGCTAGTGAGACACTTGGAGCATGGACACAGTTCCAAGTGCTTCAGAAGCTTCCTGGACAAGTGAAGAACAGGGGAGCTCCTCTCCAGCCCTCAGGAGGCTTTTCCTCCCTACCCACAGCATGCATCAATGCCACAGAGCATTTCCAGACCAGGGCAAAGGACCTTCAGAGCACATCCAGCCCAACCTTTCAGTCAGCCAAGGGAAGACCATCAGCATCAGACGGCAGAAGAGCCACGAGAGGGCTCACCACCTAGTCACCACAGATGAGTTACTCTTACCCTGGTGACAAGGCTGAACCAGCAGCTGCCTAGGAGGGCACACAACTCACCTGGTCATACATAAATGCTGTGACAAATTGAACATTATTCAAATCTTCTTTCCAAATCAGCCTTTATGTTCAAACAGGTGGGCCCTCAGCATTCCTGCAGCTGAGGACCATGGGAGCGGTCACAATTCTAAACCCTGTGACAGACATCTTACTGAACCTCCAGGTAAGATGAATCTTCTACGGTTACTCAGCATACTTGACTGGGCCCTTCTCTGGAGCCTTCTCCTCCTCCCTGTGGCTTCTTCTAAGGAGGCTCTCCCTGCCAGCATGCCTCACAATTCCCAACCTTTGCCAAACTCCCAATCCCTCACTCCACACCCCAGGTTTTATAAGGAAAGAACTGACTGCAGACTAACTTGCACTCACATGTGAAGTTACTATCCTTGCTCAGGCACTTCAAAGAACCTCACAGTCAATACAATGTCAATGGTGGGAGGCTTGCTGTCAGAGAGGAAGCAATGACAGGGAAGTAGAGCATCCGGAAAGTCTCTCCTCAAAGCTGTTTCTGAATGTGTACCACCAGTCCTACTTTATTACTCAGAATTCCTAGTCATCTTGAAACATGCCCAATTTAGGGAGCTAAAGAGAAAAACAGGAAGGCTAGTCTCATGCTCTCGGGTAACGGGATGTGATGTGAGCCAGGGTGCTCGGGGCCTAGAGCTTCCGCATGTAAGCGCACAACAGCGCCACCGAACACCACAGATGCACGTGCCTGTGCACACTACCATATGCTGAACACAGCCACCATTCATTCAACGCTTACTGGGTGTGAGTTAGCTGTGGACAGTTTTATTTTTATTTTGCCAGCAGAAGATGAAAGCCAGGGCCCCTCACATGCTAAAACAGATGATCTACTACCAAGCTACACCCAGCACCAACAGCCAAGGAAGACCTTCTACAGACATTATCTCTACTAGATACAGACTGTCTATCTCTATCCATCTCACTGACACTGGCATTGACTGTGAGGTTCTTTAAAGTGCCTGAGCAAGGATAGTAACCCTACACACGTGAGTGCAAGTTAGTCTGCAGTCAGTTCTTTCCTTATAAAACCTGGAGTGTGGAGTGAGGGATTGGGAGTTTGGCAAAGGTTGGGAATGTTAGAGATACCTCCACTAGATAGAAACCTTAGTTCTAGCCTCATCTCTTTCAGGACAGCCCCACGCAGGAAGAAGTGTATTGCTTAGATAAGGCCCTGGGTGAGTGGAGAACTACATCAGAACCAGGTAGCCTGACTGGAGAACAAGCATCCAGGTCTCCACAGGTCCAACCTCAGGGCAGTGGCGCGCCTGCAGGCTGCCTTGATGTCAGAGTTTCCTGTCTGGTGATATGACTCTTCTATCTTTCTATCCTGCCTCCCATGAAAGGGGAAGTGCCAGGTCCAAGGCTAACAAGAGCAGTAGATGCCAGTCAGCCCCCACTGCCAGCAAGGCTCACTGTGTGAGTAGGTGCTCTGAACACCAGGTTTGGGAGAAAGCATCTGTAAGACTGGCCTCTAGCACCTTCCTAGATCAGTACCACAGGAACAAATACCTAAGTAACTGTCTGACCCATCTCACCTGTGAGAACTCGGGCCCACAGGCTCGCACACACATATGTGCACGTGTCAGATATGCTTGGTCAGGGCCAGGCCTTGTGGCCAGGAAGACTCTAGGTCAGAAATACTTGCTAGGTAGTGGTGGGAAGATGGCTGGGTCAGTAAAGTGCTTGGCACACAAGCACAAGGACCTGTCTGTACCGTCAGTATCTTAGTTAACCTAAGTATAAATTTGCACAGCTTAAGTCATCTGAATGGACAGTCTCACCTGAAGAATTGCCCAGGTCAGACTGTTTTATGGGTAGGTCAGCTTGTATAGGATTGTCTTGATCGTTAATTGATGTAGGGGTGTTGGGAGCACAAAGGCCTTTGCACCCACAGATCACCAGGTAAACCAAAAATGTTAATCATTTGGGGTTGTCGTCCCCAAGGGGGAAATAAATATCTGTCCCCTACCCAGAAGACTGAAGTGGATGTTGTAAATGACCTAGAGACCTCTGCTATTTATAGAGCCAGACCAGACCTAAAGCCCCAGAATGTTTATCCCCGACCCTGCTCTGGACCTTTCTTTGTAGCTTTATCAGTCAACAAAGCCCACCCTTGGGGGAAATGTCTCATATACTTTATGGCCTGCTGACCACACATTATTCTCAGTCAGAGACCACACCAGAACCTAGGCCCTTAAGACCTCTTCATGGACATATGTACTTTGAGTTGAGTTTAGATGTAATTAAACCTCCTTGTACCCCAGGAATTGTATTATACAAGGAATTTTTTTTTCAAATTATACTGCGTTTAAATATGCGTACAATAAACCATCCTGGTACCAGACTCTAGAAGTTTGAACCAGCACTGACTAAATCAGACTGAACCAAGTTCTCCTTCTTGCCTCTCGTGGTTCATTCCCTGTTGGCCTCCATGCTTGCAGGGGCCCATAGAGGAAGGCCCGTCTGCTGGGAGGTACAAGCCCTGCTCAGCTAATCTTGAACTGTACACAGAAGCTAGCTGAGAATAAGGCAGGCTGAGAGCCGGCCAGCAAGCCACGTCCTCCACGATCCAGCTGTAGTTCACTGGCTGTGAAGTGAGTTCCTTGGTCAGAGATACTGCTGTGTGGAACGACAAGCAGACCTGCCTTCACGTTCCTGACTCAACGTTCCTCAGTGATGGTGAGGACTGGAGCAGTAAGCAGAAGAAAGCCTTTCCTGTCCCAACGCTGCTTCTGGTCGGGATTCTATCACAGCAACAGATCCCTGGGGCTCACTGGCCAGCCAGTCTAGGCAAGTCAGCAAGCTCCAAGCTCAGTGAGAAACCCCAACTCAAAAAGCAAGGTGGGGAGCAACTGAAGAAGACCCCCAGTGTCAGCCTCTGGCCTACTAAAAAAGACCCCCAGTGTCAGCCTCTGGCCTACTAAAAAAGACCCCCAGTGTCAGCCTCTGGTCTCTAGAAGTGTGTTTATGTATACACACACACATACACACACACACACAACACACAACACACAACATTATTGAGAATTCACAAAGTGGAACCCCTTGAGGTTGGCAGAGTGACCCTGTTCTTCCTAGGCAGTTTCTGTGATGCTGTCAAAGCAACAGCTGCCACAGAAAACCTGAATCAGGTTCAGCAGCTCAAATCAGCCTTACTCAGTCTGCCCCAAGGGGCTTCCACCAAGTCGTGTTCCCTCCTAAGCACTGGCTGTGGATCTAGCCCACTAAGAAGGGCATCCTGGGTGACATCGCTCACAGATGAACCTGCTAAGCTCAGCCAGCAAGAGCTTACCATTGTCTACTAACTGACCTCTGTCTGGCCTTCCCAAATTACCCTCCTGGAAGTCAGGCCCTCAAAAGTCCTAGGATATCCTCTCTTCTAACTGTGCAACTGGACTCTCAGAAATGGTGGAAAATGGACATATCCTGTCACATTTCATCAGAAATGCAAGCAAGAAAGTCACAACAGGGTCATGAGTTAAAAATCAAAACAAACGTCCTTCCATTCCTCCAGAGGTGGCATCTGTGTTGTTGTCCATATGCTAAGCTAAGCAAGCACTCGGCCACTGGGCTGCAGCCCTCTCCCTTCTCTGGGTGAGTCTGTAGTGCATCTTTATTCTGCTTGTCTATCAGGCTCCTTGCAAGGTTCTGGAACAGCCTATAAAGAACAAGATGGCTGTGGTGCCTCCCCTCTGGAATTTACAGTTTACTCTTAAAACAAGACAGGCATCCTAGGGGAAAACTCAGTGTTACACTCTAAACCAGCCCCGGGCCTGCCAGCTCCAGAGTGCACAATCAGAAAGCACACTTTCAAAGACAGAGGTCAACCTAGACATGGTAAGTCAATGCTTGGGAGGGAGACCAGGAAGATCACACATTCAAGGCCAGCCTGAAGTGGGGGGCCTACCTGGCCCCCATGAGACTATACACAACGCACACGCATGCACACGTGCGCACACACACAATGGATGTGGCAGACAAGCATCAGAGTAACTTAAAGCCATGGAGTAACTCGAGTTCTTGAAACAAAAAACAAAAACAAAAAAACAAACTTGTTTTTTATTTTATTTTATTCTTAAATAGGGCTTACCACACAGCCCTACTTAGACTGGAACTCACTATATAGACTAGACTTGCCTAGAACTCATAGAGATCAGCCTGACTCTGCCTTTCAAATACTGGGGTTAAAGGCATATACCACTGAATCAAGCCTAAAATCTTTCTTTAAAAATAAAACATTAAGCCAAGTATGGTAGCACATACTTTAGTCCCTGAACTGGGGAGGCAGAGGCAGGTAGATCTCTGTGAATTTAGGGACAGCCTGGTCTACAAAGAAAGTTCCAGGACTTTTGGCTATTACAGCAAGAAACAAAAACAAAACCAAAAACTTAAAGATGTTGAAAAGTAGGGAAAAAGGGAGGAGGAGGGAGGAGCCGCATTTTGCTCAGCTAGCCATTCCCAACCGAGTAGTTGCGATCTTGGTTACTCTCAGTATGGCCAAGGAAAGCAAAGGCGTGGTTGGCTCTTCTAGGAAGATACCATGAGCCCTCCCCTAGTTCTTATCTGTGAGTCTGCAAATTCAACCAACTCCTAGTAGAAAATACTGCTCTTATGCTGACAGTCTACAGACTTTCCCTGTCATTATCTCCGGCACAGTGCAACAGCCATCCCATAGCAAACACATTGTGCTATGACCTATGTGACACACAGAGAGAAAGTGGGCATGGTGGCACATGCTTACATCCCAGCCTCTCAGAAGGCAGAGGGATAAGGATCACTTGGGGGATCCCTGGACAGCACAGCAGGAACCCATCTACAAAAGCACAGAAAAAAGAGGAGAAGGCAATGTATTTAGTTACATGCAAATCGTTTTCCATGAGGAACTTCTGTGGACCTCCTAACCTCAGGCATGTGAGCTCCTGGGATCAAACCCCAACTGGGACCATGGAAGGTTTTACACAAAGCGGCCTTCTGCCACGAGAGTGAAAAACATCAATGCCTGAAATTCAAAGCGTGGTGACAGAAGGTTGGAATCCTCAGAAAGGGACCTTCAAGATGAGCTTGGTCTCCCTCATGCCTAAGCATATCAAGTGACATAAGGCTATGCTGACTACTTTACAGCAGGGACAGTGGGGATGCCAATTATTTCCTGCCCAAATCGAGAGAGCTTGTCACCCGTCTGCAGAACAATTATCTATAGGTACATCCGAGTTTTTAAGAAGCTCAGCTCTTTCCCCGAATCAGCATGGGGAAAGTGCTGTTCGCAGCGATTTGACACCATTTCATTAGATTAATCTTTGAATGTGTTATTCTAACAATTATGCCAACTACCATGTAATTAAGACTCCAACTGACTTTACAAAATTTAAAAAAACTCCCCCAAAGAAAATAAGCAGTCATTGGACATGCACGAGACCTTTCTATGGCCAACTGCACATAGAGCCCCCACATAATGGGTGGTGTCAAAGCCTTTTCCTGCTCCTTCTGTTCTCAGCAACAGTGCAGAAAGCTGACATGGGCAAGATACCCAACTCCCTTCACACATTACTGCACACACTGTTTAAATTCCTTGGATAAAATGATGAATGGTGTCTGTTTTCGCAATTAAAATCTCTTTTCATTTACAGAAGGAAGAAAACCACATAATGAATGCTTGGCCTCTTGCATGTCAACAGCTGGAAATGGGAACGCTGGCTTCTTCCTTAAGGCTGCTTCTCGGGTTGACTGGAGAGATGTACATAAGGCAGCCTCATGCTAGCTATCTTCTTCTCTTTCTGGTTTTATGGATCTCATAATCCTAAGTCTTTCCCTGAGTGAGGTACGGAAGAAATGAGTAACAGCCAATGCTAGACACCAAGTCCTGCTACAGAGGTAAGGTCCCCTGCAGCCCTCCCCTGAAGTGCCTGGCAGTAGCTGCCCAGACATAGAACATCTGTAAAATTCAGAGCCAATCCGCAAAGAGCCTTAGCAGGAAAGAATGCAACAGTTGATTAGTAATGTCTACCCAGGGAAGAGCAAACGTTTGAAGACCCACATACCATGTATTTGTCTTCCCTGCCTTTTCATAAACCATGGAAATGCATGCAGACTGAATGGCTTCTAAAAAGAAGAGAGTATGAACAAAATGACATGAGAATTTCTAAGGTGTGGCCAAAGGGGAGAAATGTAGGAGCTATGACAAGGTCAGTTTACTGAGCTTCAATTTGCTTGGTTCTAACACAAGAGGCTGAATTCTTCTGCTAGTGACCCAGGGGACAGTGAGAGAACACTGTGGCTTTATAAGCACATCACCACATGTCAGGGGCATCCTCCAAAGCTCCTGACACTGGCTACAGGAGACACAGTTTTTTCCATGACAAACCTCCATGAATGTTTTAACCTGTAGCACCTCTGAAGCAGGAGGTCCACACATGTGTTTATTTTCCTTAATACACTTTCTCTCCTTGGGACAAAAGCAAGGGCCAGGGACTCCTGTTTCCATAGTCGAACAATCGGACTTCCTTAAATTATGAAAGCAGTTTGTTCAGGCATAAATTGTCATCACTCCAACAGAGACCAGTCACTTCCGTGTCTGTCTCGCCTCTCCTCTTAGGCTTCTTGCCCATGTGACACAGCAACAGGACTCCCTCAACCAAGCATAGGATTCTCTGGGAGTCAAGTGTAACAGTTAGAGCCCAGCCATGCATCTGCTGGCCAGCTAGCTTCCACCCACTCACCAGGCAAACCCACGCTCAGATCCCAGGCACACGCCCAGGAAAACAAGCTTCCACGGGGCGGCCTGGAAGGCTGTGGCTGTGGCCTCAGCACCTCAGCACACACCTGCCACTGTTTCTGCCTGAGGCCTTCTGCTCTGGTCGGTATGTTTAAGTGGGGGTTATCACCTCCCTCCACGCTTCACTGGCTAGCAGTTTTGTCCCCAACATGGTGATGATCTGTTAAGAGGAAGAACCTAATAGGAGGTCCTGAGGTCAATTGGGACATGTCCTCACAAGTGACTGGAGGACACCAGCCTCTCTGACCCATCTGACAATGAGATCTGTCCCTCCTACATGCTCGCCCACTGCTACGATACCATCTGCCATAAAGTCCTCACCAGTATCAAGTCAATGCAGCACCTTGCCCTGGTATTTCCAACACCAAGTCCTGAATAAACCTCTCTTCTTTATAAGGTTAGTCTAACAGTAAGGAGACAGACTAATACCCTCTTCTTTTGGGAAAATGGCCCTCTCTAACACCAAGGAGAATCATTCCAGTGAGCCAAACTGAGACTCCCACCCTTGGATCCTATTAACCCTCCCCAAGGACACCTATCACACAGGGCCTGTCATAGTCACTGGGAGCACAGGCAGAAGGATGCACAAACCTACAGCTGACAAGCTATGCTTTCTCCCACCAGGAGAGTCTCAGAGCAACCAAAGCAAGCAAGCCCTGAGAAGCACCTGAGTGACAGACACAGCAAACATAATACATGAGCTGACTCTCATGAGCTGAGCGTCGAACCAGGGAGCTCCCCTAACCACTGTATTGACCAACTCCAACTCCAGGGCAGGTTTCTATACCTGGCACCACAGAGTTTGGGGGAAAGGTCTTAAAGGCCAAATCAATATATTCAGAGTCTAAGTTCTTTTAGTCCCCCAGTGACAACCATCTTTCTAAACCTCCAACTCACTTCAAGCCAAAGAATACTAAAATCCTACCACAGAAAGTCAAAGGAAAAAGAAAAACATGAAAACTATCACGGCTCATCCGTCACCAAGACAGATGAGAGGGAGAGAACCGGGGCAGAGGGGGAAGGCCAGATCTGGAAGAGCATGGCAGTTCACAATCAAAAGCAGGTCTCGGGAGCTACTGAGAAAGGCTTCTAAACCTGTTCCTCCAACGTGCCACTTCCCTGTCAGCAGGAACACACACCACACACTACAGACAGACAAAAGGGACTCAGGTAAACAAATTGCTTCCAGGTTTGTAAACCCAGTGGTTCCTGTGATTCACACTATAGCTTAGTTCTCCTTTTCCAGATTTCCTGAGGGCTAATGCCATGGGCCTGCCCACTCAACGACACCATAAAAACTACACTCAGAAGCATATGGGCTCAGGAGAAAGTGGAGCATAATCTAATCCACAGCGCTCTCCAGATACTCTCCCAGCATGACAAAGAAAATACAACACAAGACCACAAACAATGTGAGCGCTGAGCAGCTAAGCCTTCCCATCGCCAGTCTTTAAACTGTCGGAGTCAGGACCTCCTGGTAAGAAGCTAGAACAGATGCACCTTCCTCAGGCAAACCTGCACACACCACAGCACACTGCATGTAATACACCAGAGCACACTGCATGTACCATCCAGGGTTCTATAACCAGCTCTCCACACCCAACATCCAGGCTAAATATATCTGATGTAGGATTCCCTACCACTTACAGGAAACCCTAGAATTCCAACTCTACAGCCCGTGCAGATGCAAAAGAAAACTTCCTCTCGTGCTCTGCATTTCTGGGAGAAGCACTGGGTTTTGTTGTCAGCTCCATCCGCAGCAGCCCCTTACCTTGTTGGACCATTTGTATGCTTGCAGAAGCTGGCTGTAGAGTGGGGTTTTGTCCTGCACAGGATCCAGGCTTAGCAGCCCACTGTTGTGAAGAGGGTGGTTCTCAGACGGCTTGCCTACCAGGTTGCTCAAACGTTCCAGTTCGCTAAAAGCAAAGAGAGAAGCTACATAAACCCGAGTCCACTTCACTCCCTCGAGGCCAAGCACACTGCTTCTTCTGATACCATCAGACATCTCTCAAGAAGAGTTTTTGGGGGGGGGAACTTAGGAACAAACTAGAGTGCTTAACTGAGGAGTTCTAATCTCAAATATACCTGTCAAATCCAGTCATGGTGTCCCACACCTTTAATCCCAGCACTAGGGAGGCAGGTGTGGTATATCAATGTCAATTTGAGGCCAGCCTGGTCTACATAGGGAGTTCCAGGCCAACCAGGGCTACACAGTGAAACAAAATAAACATCTCCTGCTGTAGATGAATCTGAGTTGCTACATCCCAATTTTTAGAACCCTTACAGCTTCTTTGTGCCCTGAGGCTTGTTCTCCCTCCGGAATGGCATGAGACGGCTATGTTTTGTTTTGTTTTGTCTCGCTGTATAGCCCTGGTTAGTCATCTCATGCCATCCTAAAAATCGGGATGTAACAACTCAGATTCGTCCACAGCAGGAGATGTTTAGGATCTTGCAGTAGAGTTTAACACTGCCTCTCATTCAGGATTTTTTTGGACCCACGTGCAGATCACTCCATTTGGCAAAACAGCAAGTACCTGAATAAATCATGATTATTTACCATTTCACATTGGGATAGATTTGTGCACAGTGCTTCACAGATGGCAAAGCTTAGCAAAACAAAGAAGAGATAAAATAAACAAATGGAAGGGGAAGACACCATCAAGAGGGCTGTGTCAAACAAGTGCACTTCAGTCTATCAAGAAAACTAGGGAGAGGCTTGAGAAAGTGAGCGAACAGTGAAACCACACACTTTGAGGAGCCAGTTCCCAGCAGCCAACAGGATGCTGTGAACCACTCCCAAGCCGCATTCAATCTCAAATCTTCAGCCACCTTCTTCTTGGCACTACTGTACATTTAATAAGTCAAGGAACTATCAACATTGCTAAAATTTCTAAAGTGACAAAGGGCTGTGGCGTCCCATTAGAAAGCAGGGCGGAGGTGGGCAGTGGTGGCGCACGCCTTTATTCCCAGCACTTGGGAGGCAGAGGCAGGCGGATTTCTGAGTTCGAGGCCAGCCTGGTCTACAGAGTGAGTTCCAGGACAGCCAGGGTTACACAGAGAAACCCTGTCTCGAAAAACCAAAAAAAAAAAAAAAAAAAAAAAAAAAAAAAAAAAAAAAAAAAAAAAAGAAAGAAAGAAAAAAGAAAAGAAAAGAAAAGAAAGCAGGGCGGAGGTGACACAGTTTAACCCCAGCACTCGGGAGGCAGAGGCTGGGGGATCTCTGTGAGTTTGAGGTCAGTCAGCCTGATCTATGAAGAGTTCCAGGGCAGCCAGCACTACAGAGAGAAACCCTGTCTTAGAACTGCCCCCCCCCCGGGGGGGGCGGTTAATGGAGGTGGGGGGAGGGGCATGTCATCCTCAAGCTGACACAGAACCCAAAAGAAGGGGAAAAGGGTAATTTAAGGAGGGGAGTGGAACACGGGGGAGGAAAGGCACACATCACTTCACTACTTCTTCCTCCATCCTACTTGACCAACTGAGGGGTAGAGGAAGTCCTAGGGGTTAGCCCAGTAGTGAAGAACCTGCCTGACACATGGAAGGCCCCAAGTTGGAACCAGGCACCTTGGAGAAATCTGAGATAGAAGAGAGGAAGCCCAACCAGAGATTCTAGGTGACTAGATCACCAAGTGCTCAATTTCAGAAGTAAAAAGCCCAAGTCCTTACATTCTAAGTTCTAAGACAGAAAGAGAACACAAGTTCAGGCTAATAAGAAGTGCCTACTAAGCTGGGTGTGGTGACACACGCCTTTAATCCCAGCACTTGGGAGGCAGAGGCAGGCAGATCTCTGTGAGTTTGAGGCTATCCTGGTCTACAAATTAAGTTTCAGGACAACCAAAACTGTTACCCAGAGAAACCCTGTATCAAAAAACAAAGTGCCTTCTATGTATGGCATGTGACAAATGTCCTCTCAGATAATTTTTAATACACTAATGAAGTAAAAGAAGGAGTCTTGTGAGGAAAACGCTAATCCCCAATCATCAGGGGTTAAGCTGTTCAAACATGCCTTTCCCGTTGTGGTGGACTGCGTCCTCTGAAACTGAACCTAAATAAATCCTTCCTCTTCAACATCCTAACAGATGTGAGACTCTCTCATGAGAAGAGAGCTGAACAAAAGGATGATGTTGAAGGCCAGTGAAGCAGGTGGCTTCGGAGGGGAAATGGAAAGAGGCAAAAGATAACGGAGGTAGTGTTTGAGAGTGAGGTGAGGTAGAACTGATGAATTCCAGGCTCTGAAGACGGGAACTGGAGCTCATTGGATCGAGAGGTACGTAATCGGGCCTGGGACAGTGTTAATGGGGCGGTTGGCCCGATGTGATGGAGCCCAAGGAAGAAACCTGGTAAGATCAACGAGGTGGAAGTTCCTAAGAAGAGCTACTTTCCTCATCAGAATACGACCACTACAGCGGGAACCAAGGACCACAGATGGCAGCCAGGACGAATGGCCAACAGAATGAATACTAGGTAACGGGACGGGGGAGGAGTCCCTGAGAGGCTGACAGCGGCTCGGGGATGAGCGAAAGTGACAGCGGACTGCAGCTAAAGGAGAGAGGCCCGTGACTGGGAAGACTGGCGCAGGATCCCGGCGGGATAGGTGCCAGGAGGTTCCTCGACCCTGATCCCTTCAGCCAGTACCTACTTGAGGTCCCGGTTGACGGAATGCAAGTTGTCCTGGAAGTGCGCGATGAAAGCCTTCTCGCGGCCCTCCAGCGTCTCTTTGTTGCGCATGCCATCCTTAAGGCAGTCGAACACCCTGCTCACGCTAGAGCGCAGCGCCTGAATGGCACTAATAGCCTGCGAAAAGGCCTCCAGGTTCACCCCAACGCTCAGCACATCCGCCATGTTGCAGCCGTCTCAGCCGGCTTTCCAGAGCCCGTAGACTGAGCGGCGCGCGGCGCTTCCTGATGACGTTGTCCTAGGAGGCTTTTGGGATGTGTAGTTTGCGATGTGGCTCCTAGCCAAGGCGCTCCAGCGAACAACTTCGAAAAACAGCGCCAGTCTGACTAAATGAGAGGGTTGACCACGAGGTGTGATCTCCATCTAGGGAAGTCAGGTTGCCCTGGCCTTTTGTTCGTTAGTGAATGACAAAAGAGATACGTCCGCCGCGTATCCCCCAAATTTGGACAGTCACATAAGAATTTCTCAGAACAATAAAATATCCCTAGAGTACATGAAGAAAATGAGTCCATAAAGGGGAAGAACGCTCTTACCTGTAGTAAAAAGCCACTTGGCAGCCTAAATAATTGATTAAGGTATGAATCAATTGATTTAAAAAAAAAAAAAAAAAAAGCAAGATATTCTGTATAGTCTCAAAGCGTTTTTCTCTATGAAACTTAATAGGAAGGAGAAGAGAGTTGAGCTACATGTCCAAAACGTAAATTAATAATAATAGAAATAGGCCGGGTAGTGGTGGTGTTTGTTTGGTTGGTTTTTCGAGACAGGGTTTCTCTGTGTAGCCCTGGCTGTCCTGGAACTCACTCTGTAGACCAGGCTGGCCTCGAACTCAGAAATCCGCCTGCCTCTGCCTCCCGAGTGCTGGGATTAAAGGTGTGCGCCACCACTGCCCGGCCTCATTGTATCATTCTAACAGTGTATAACAGCCTCTCATCCCTGTGAACACCTTATCTCCTATAAAAAGGACCTCAAGGGACTGTTTGCTCTCTCAAATCCTGACTTAGGGTGAGACAGCCGGCTGGCCACTCTAGGTACATCCACAAATAGATTGCTTTAATTGGACAATAGTCGATTTGGTCTTTTCTCCTCCAGATTCTCAGGTTTAACATAACCTTTTTTTTTTTTTTCTAGAGGAAAGAGGGAAATTCTGACACATGCTAATCAGATCATATCCTAATTACATCTGCGGATTCATTAATCATTTTATTGGTTAGTCCTATAATAAACACCTGTAACCCCAAAACTTGAGAGTAAATTGGAAGTCTAAGACTTTAAAGTCAGCATAGGTACAGCATGAGTATTGTACCAAAAAAAAAAAAAAAAGAGAGAGAGAGAGAGAGAGAGAGAGAGAGAGAGAGACATGTTTTTGGGCTGGGAAGAGGGCTTAGTGTTTAAGAGCTCTGGCTGCTCTTACAGAGAATATGGGTTTGGTTCTCAGCACCCACATAGCAGCTCACAATAAGTTATAACTGCAGTCCCAGGGCATCTATTGCCCTCCTCTGGCCTTCAAGGTGCACAAGCATGCATGTAAGCAAAATACCCGTGCAAATAAAATAATATGGGGGCGGGGAGCAACCTATTTGCCAGTGACAATTTCACAGATGGAACTGGAACAACAAGCTATAGGAAGCAAAATTGTCACAAAAAAGACAAATAGCCTAAGATTCTGTTTTTATGAAGTAAAATCACATGGAAAGAAAGTGAAATTGCAGTTTCCAGGGGCTGGTTTCCAGTGAAATTCACACATCTAAAGAAAAGACTCCTAGCATAGACACGGTAGAAAGAAAAGAGAGTTTGGGGTGTAAACAAAATATCCAAATCTGGCACTGCAGTTTAAGGCATCTTACTTATTTTTCTGCTGTGTCTACTATGGACAGGTCCTGTCCTGAGAGGAGCCAAGCACACACAGTTCGGAACAGAGAAGATAAAGGAGTAAGAAGAAGTCCATATGCTGACCTTCATTGTGTCTTTGTATCAATCAGGGAAATGAGCCTTTCTGGGATTTCTAGGATCCACAAAAACAAACAAACAAAAACCACAAACAAACAAAATAAACAAACAAACAAACCCACTGTAGCTAGGGATGTAGTGCGGACGTAGAATGCTTGTCTGATCTATGTGAGTCTCTGGTTCGGTCTCCAGTCCCAGGACCGGAGTCAGTGATGGGGAAGCTGCAGGTAAGAAGAGTGTGCTCTGTTGTCTTGGGAACATTAAAGAAAGTGGGCTTGGAAAAGTCTCTGTGGATGACAGATGGGGACTCTCACAGAGCAGTGTGAGTGTATACAGCACTGTGAACAGACGGAATGCCACAGGACCAGGTGTGTACGATACAAATGAACAAACCAGAAGCTGGAGAGCTGGCTCAGCAGGTAGGGGCGCTTGGTGATCTTGCAAAGGACCTGAGTTTGGTTCCTGGCACCCATTCAGTGGCTCACAATCATCTGGAACTCCAGTTCCAGGAGGTCTGACCTACTTGGGCATCCAACACACACATGCAAGCAAAGAAACACACATAAAAATTTAAAAATAAATAAATAAAAATTTAAAACTTTAAAGAAAATATCTCAGAACATTTTTTTTAACGTAGTAATATAAAAGATTGCTTAGCTGGTAAAAAAACAACCTGGATTCAATCTCCAGGCCAAACATGGTAGAAAAGGAGAGCCAGTTCCCACAAGTTGTCCTCTGACATAAACACAAACATACATAATATACAATAATAATAGTGTGATAATAATAATACATTTTATTTATTTGTTTGTTTGTTTGTTTCGAGACAGGGTTTCTCTGTATAGCCCTGGCTGTCCTGGAACTCACTCTGTAGACCAGGCTGGCCTTGAACTCAGAAATCCGCCTGCCTCTCCCTCCCAAGCGCTGGGATTAAAGGCGTGCGCCACCACTGCCCGGCTAATAATACATTTTTAAATGGGAAGAAAATAGAGTAGACTTTACAGACAGCAGCTTACCTGAGGGGTCAGGATCAGCATTACTGGGGACTGAACAGTGCGTTCTTCCTGACACCATGTACTGAATGGAGGCACTGAGACTTCTGTTCCTGCTCCCCTGTCCCCTCCCAAGAATGCAAACCTTGAATTTAATAAGCACCTAAGCTGAAAACCAACCTCAAACTAAAAAGCATGCAGCAGAATAATTGACTTGTTGGAGTTTTTAACAGAATAATAATACTGTGTTAACAAGAGCTCATGAAGGCAGAGAAGCTGCTCCAGGCCAGGCATTGCTTTCAGGACCAGACAACTGAATGCAACGCTTTCCCTATGCTCATCTGACTGACACAGCTGAGGAAATCTGAGCAAGGTCTGTGAATTAGTTGTAAGCATTTTGCCTATGACAATTTCATGGCATTGTTCATTATGCTGTGATTACAGAAGAAGATCCACTCGTTTGGGGAGAAATACATCTATACAGATGTGAGAAAGACCCTCACTATGTCTACATGAGGAAGGAAATACCACAAATATGCTTATTTGGAGGGAGGAAAACAAGCAAATGTGCCAAGGTGGCGGGCGTGCGTGCGTTGTACCACATGATAATTCATATATATAGACGTGCATACATGCAACTGTAAGTTTGAGATGATGTCACTACCCATTGTTTTAGGTGACTTCATGATTTTAGGAGCAGGAAAAGTAAAAACACAGTCCAGAAGGTAAGCAAACTCTTCCTTTCTGCCAGGCTATGCTGACAGAATAGTGCGTGGACCACTCTTCCATCCCCACTCCCGCCTTCTCCTCAGCCCGACTGCAGCATCTCGACTTTAATTCACTGGTTCTGAAAGTTTAAAGATAGATTCTGGGGACTGGAGAGACAGCTGCGATGTTAAGAGCACTGGCTGCTCTTACAGAGGTCCCAGGCTTGATTTCCAGCACCCATGTGACAGCTCACAGCCACCTGTAACTCCAATTTCAGAGGATTCAAGGACCTTTTCCATCCTCCACGGGTACCAAGCACACATGTGTTATATACACACATAAAACATTTATACACATAAAATAAAAACAGGCTAACTTTTTAAAAGATAAATTCTGCACAAAAATCTGGTTCCCAGTATTGCTTTGCCTGAGACAAACAACACTCAAGTGCTATTTAAACGAATTCACAGTGCCTCGAGAAGGAAAAGCATTCTGTTGACTTGGGTTTCAACAGTACTTTTCATTTCCAGGCGTCAACCTTACCTTCACAGTACTGCGAACTATAGCTTTTCTTAAGGCTGGGGGGGGTGGGGGTGGTGTAAGCTGGAGAGATGGCTCAGTGGCTACAAGTGCTTGCTGTGAAGCCATTCCTACCTGAGTTTGAGTCTCCAGTGCCAGGGACAAAACCAGACACACACAAGCCTCTCTCCCCAGGACTGTGGTGTGGAGATGGAAGAATGACTGAGACTTGTTGGCTGCCAACCGATCAACAGAGTCATAGGTGAACACCCCAACACGTACACCTTCCCATACACCACACACATGCATATGCCACATACATATAAATAAAAAAATAATTTCAGGCTGCAGAGTTTTACCTCAGTTATTTCTCCTTCTTAACCTCTGATTAGTTTGTTTGTTGCTTATTGTTTTTGTTTTTTGTTTGAGACACCGTCTCACTATGACCCTGGCTGGCCTTGAACTCACAGAACTCTGCCTGCCTCTTCCTCCTAAGTGCTGGAATTGGATTGTTAATCTTAAAACTAATTTTCATAAAATAGCCACGAGCTTTATTTAATAACTATCTACGCAGGTAAAACCTTTTAGATCTTGGAAACTGAGGCAAGAAGATTACCTTAATTTTGAGGCCAGCCTGGACTAGAATGTGAAACCTCATCTCAAAAATGAAAAGTTTTGAAATAACACTTGGTATATAATAAACACATTGAAAACCATAGCCATTAGGAGAAGGTGCCTGTGACCCACTACAGGGGCATTCTTTATAAAGGACCACAAAAGGATTTGCAGTGGGTCTGTTTGTTCTCAAGATTTCTAATGCCATGGCCCTGTTGCTACTGCATTGTCAATTAACTGTGTCCCATGGTTCTCTGTTTGGGGTAGACTTTTCATCAACGTTGGCATATAAGGCTTTTATGGTGTTTGTTCCTATTTTACAAAAGGCAAACTGAAAAGGAAAGGAGAGTATCTGAGTCCCTTGTCTTGGCTTGGTTTGGCAAGACTGGAGACCCTAGATTCTGGCAGTGTGTACTAATTTTTTTAGTGGTCCCTAGAGGGTTAGAAGATGTGGCGAGGCATGGTGGCTCTCACCTGTAGTCCTAACACATGGAAGACTCTGCAAAAGAACTGTTGTGCAATCAAGGCTGGAATGGATACAAAGAGTTCCAGCGCTACAGAGCAAGAATGACCCTGATCAAAACAGGAAGAGATGCAAGGCCGAGACAGGTGGATCTCTGTGAGTTTGAGGCCAGCCTGGTCTACATAGCAAGTTCCAGGACAGACAGGACTACTTAGAGAGACCCTTTTTCAAATCAGACAGACAAACAAACAACAGAAACAAGCAGAGAAGAAGAAGGGGAGAGGAGGAGAAGGAACCCCAAGTTATGTCCTTTGTCCCTAGGAGGAAAAATGCACCGGATTTGTCTGCTCTCATCCATATTTACCCATGTGAGATTCTGTGACATCTGCGGGGGGTTCACGGCCCCTAGAAAGCCTAAGTGGTCCTGTAGTTTAAAAGCTCTCCTGCAGTCCCCATTGTGTCTCCAGCGCCTTGGACACAGAGGCTGGGATCTGTACATGAAGCAATGAGTCAATGCAGGGTAGTTGCCTGCTGTTTTACCTCCTTTTTCCAAATGACTCTCTCTTGTGTATGGAGTCATCTTTTCATCTTGTTCAGCCCCTCCCCCCAGATCCCCCAGCAGCTCCCTTTGTCTCCTTCTGTGAGTCGGTAGTTTCCACCCTGATTGGAGCAATAAAGTACAAATAGAATTTGCTCCTGCAGTCATTAGTTTTCTGAATTTCTCCATGGCTCCCCTCTTCTGGGAAACTGAGAAATTGATCAGTGAAAATACACATTTCCCCTGAACCTAGTAAGGAGTCTTTTATCACATCAACAGAAAACTTTTCATTTCAGAAAGAAATGGACAGGGGTTCTCTGAGGTGCTGTAAATTCTCCAGGATGTTGGTGTGTACATGCCCGCATCTCTGTGTGTTGGTGGGATATAAATTATTTTAAAGGAGTTCATCTTGAGCAATATCAGATTTTAATTATTATGATCTTCTGTTTGGGTAAAAGGCAGCACCCCACTGCTAACATCTTCCAAAATGAGCAAGCCATTAGCTGGATGCTACAAGCTCGGGAATATGAGAACAGGCAATCAGAATTATAGTTGTCAGTATTTAATTAAAATACACTTGTGGCTCCGACTGTATTCTGAGAGCAGGCAGTTGAAGCATTCAGTGAAGACATCCTCATCAATTAATAATTATTAAAGACACCCTAGATGCAATGCTATGCATGGGACTTTTGGGCAGAATGTCACCGGAAAGACTTCCCCAGACCTGCCCTGGATCAACACGACGACGCTGAATTACCTGTGATCATAAAATATGATGCTTAAGACACTGTGGGTTGGGGCTGAGGCAGCCCAGAGTCCTAGGGCATAGTCCACATTCATGGTAGTCATTCAGTATATATGCACACAAAATGCGTTCAGCACTTTGTTGCAGCAGTGGGGGGCAATGGTCTGGGATAGCCCAATGGACAGCATGAAGATATGTGAGGTAGAATATATACACCTTTGTGTTTACCTGGCTAAGCTCAAACATCAATCATGTTTAAAGTGCTTAGTATCATGTCTATTACCATCCATCTAAAGAGAAGGTGGTACAGGCTCCTCCCACGCTCTCTTGCTTTCCGCCTACCAGGACTTAGAGGTAATACTGAAGACCGCAGGATGGTGAGAGCAGCGATCAAACTGACCCCAGAGTCAGAGAGAACCCTGGGAATGAACCTAGGCAGAACCCTCTGCCCCTAACCCTTCTAAACCTGTGTTCTTTCATTTAAAAAAAAAAAAAAAGATTTCTCTTTATTATTTTTATACATGTGTATGTGTGTCAGTGTGGGTGTGTGCCACATGCATCCAGGTACTGGTGGAAGCCAGATGAGGGTGTCAGATCTGCATGGAGCTGGAGTCATAAGGTGGTTGAGATGCTGGGAACCAAGGCTGGGTCCTCCAGAAGAGCAACTGAGTCTTCTCTCCAGCCAAGAAACATGTGATCTTGCCTCTAGAAGGCAAGGAAGTACGGGCTGGGAGGATGGCTCAGTCAGTAAAGCACACGCATGAATACCTGAGCTGGGATCCCCAGCAAGGTCCGATGGTGACTAGATCCATCCACAGCACTGATGGAGGAGGTGACAAACAGATGGGTCCTCTGGAGATCACTGGTCAGGCAGCACAGCTGATCAGTGAGCACCAGGTTCACTGAGAGCCCATGTCTCAAAAACTAAGACGGGGCGCAAGAAAGGAAGACACCCTCTGTCAATGTCTGGCTTCCACATGTGTGCACACTCATACGTATAAACAACCACACATGTGTTCATGCAGAGAGACACAAGCACACACATGCACACACAAAAACAGACTAAGGGATTGGATTCTTCTCAGAGCTCACAGCATGAAGTATGATAGCAGGAGGGTATCCATTCATTCATGGAGACAAGGGGGCTGCGTGAACATCTTGGTGGGTAAAAGTGTGTACTAGTTTTGTAGGAGACATGATTTGGGTTCCCAGCACCAACACCTGTAACTCACAAGAGCCTATAATTCCAGCTCCAGGGATCTAATGTCCTCTTCTGGCTTCCTCAGACACCTGCACACACACACACACACACACACACACACACACACACACACACACACACACATGCACACACTTAAAAATAGAATAAAACTCTGTAATGCCAAGTATGGTAGCATATATCTTTAACCCCAGCGCTCAGAAGGCAGAGGCAAGTGGATTTCTACACAGAGTTCCTAGAGCTACATACTGGGACTCTGCTTCAGATAAATAAATACATCTTTTTATCTTTAAGAAGAGGAAAAATAAACACTGAGCCTCTGCTGCCAAATTTGTTCAGTAACAACCACCTAAGAAAGAGACTCAAATTAGAGGGTTCGAGGACACCATGAGACACAGCCCACAGCAGGGCTCATGGGGGCTGACAGAGACCGAAGTGACAATCGGCCTGTTGGGTCTCTGAACACACGACATGTTTATGTAGCTTGGTGTTCTTGTGGGGCTCCCAGCAGTGGGAGTGGGCCGGGCCTCTGACTCTTTTGCCTGACTTGGGACCGTTGTCCTCCTATTGGATTGCCTCGCCAGCCTTGATAAAAGGGTTTGTGCTTAGTTTCATTGTTACTTGTTGTGTCCTGTGGAGCGAATCTGTGAAGGAGAGAGGAATGGGGGTGGGGAGCTGGGAACAATAGCAGGAGGGAAAATTGTGCTTGAAATGTTACCTATGAGAGAAAAATTTTAAAAAAGAAAGAAAGAAAAAAGGCTCAATGAGGGTTCAAGTAAAACATGCTTCCCTGTGGTTTAGAACACACACACACACAGAGAGAGAGAGAGAGAGAGAGAGAGAGAGAGAGAGAGAGAGAGAGAGAGAGAGACATATGCATATCTATAAGAATTTATTAGAATGGCTTACAGTTTGTGGTCCGGCTATCCCAACAATGGCTGTCTGCCAGAAGAAGGTCCAGGAATCCAGTAGTTGTTCAGTCTGTGAGGCTGGATGTCTCAACAGTGAAGGAATGGACTTGCGGTCTCAGCTGGTCTTGAGTGTGTGCCAGTGAAGGGATGGACTTGCCACTGAGTGAAGGCAAGCAGACAAAGAGAACAAGCCTCCTTCTTCCACGTCCTTTATTCAGGCTGTCAGCAGAAGGTGTGGCCCAGATGAGGTCTATTTTCCCACCTCAAAGAGCTGGATTGGAAGTAGGTTTAATGGTCAGTTAAGGAAAAAGTTCCCTGCTGGGCAGGGTTGATGCTCACCTTTAACCAGCACTCAGGAGGCAGAGGCAGGCAGACTTCCATGAGTTCAAGGCCAGCCTGGTTGTGGTCATTTGAATAGGTTTGGCCTCTATAGACTCATTTCAATGCATGGCCATAGGGCGTGGCACTATTAGGAGGTGTGGCCTTGTTGGAGGAAGTGCCTCACTGTGTGGGCGGGCTTCCAGGTCTCCTTTGCTCAGGCTCCACCCAGTGTGAAATTCAGTCACCTTCTACTGCCTGCAGATCAAGATGCAGAACTCTCAGCTCCTCCAGCACCTTGTCTGCCTGCACGCTGCCATGCTTCCTGCCATGATGATAATAGACTGAACCCCTGAAACTGTAAGCCAGCCCCAATTAAGTATTTTCCTTTATAACAGTTGCCTTGGTCATGGTGTCTGTTCACAGCAATGCAACCCTAACTAAGCCATCGGTCTAGAAAGCAAGTTTCAGGACAGCTAAGACTACATAGAGAAATCCTGTCTCAAACAACAACAACCACAAAAGCAAAACCAAACAAACAAACAAAATCCCTCACAGGGCTGGACTTTAGTTAATTCCAGTTGTAGCCAAGTTGACAACCAAGAATAACCATCACAAGGTGCACATGTAAGGTAGGAGATGTGCAGAGGGGATTCTGTGGTGGCTACGGAGGATGGACAGAACACCCCAGCCCAGGGAGAGGCCAAGCTCCGTCTGAAAAGGCACTTACCAGGTGAAGCAGTGGGAAGGGAGGACTTGCAGACCCAAGGCAGGTCTCGGCAGTGAGAAGCAGCATGGTGTGCAGAGCCTGGAGCAAAATGTCATAAAGACATTGACCTGCATTTGCGTTAGTTAGTTTTTATGGCTATGGCAAAATACCTAGGAAACCAACGTAAGTAGGTTTGTTTGGTTCACAGTTTTAAGTTTCTTTCTTTCTTTTTTAAGATTGATTTATTTATTGTATGTATGCGAGTACACTGTCACTCTCTTCAGACACACCAGAAGAGGGCATCAGATCCCATTACAGATGGTTGTGAGGCACCATGTGGTTGCTGGGAATTGAACTCAGGACCTCTGGAAGAGCAGTCAGTGCTCTTAACCGCTGAGCCATCTCTCCAGCCCTAGAAGTTTCAATCCTTGCTGACCTGTCTCTGTTGCTTTAGGACATGTAGCAAGGACACATTAAGGTGGTGTCTTAGTTACTTTTCAATTGTTGTGTTAAGACAGCATGACCAAGGCAACTTAGAAAGCATTTAACTTGGGGACTCACTATGATCATCACTGCAGGGGACATGGCAGCAGACATGCAGGCATGGTACTGGAGCAATAGCTGAGAGTTTACATCTGACCCACAGGTGAGAGGCAAAGATCAACAGAGCTAACTGGCAATGGTGTGGGCATTTAAAACCTCAAAGCCCACCCTCCAGTGACACACCTCTTCCAATAAGGCCACACTCTCAATCCTTCCCAAACAGTTCCACCCACTGGGGACCAAGCATTCAAATATATGAGCCTACAGGACCACTCTCATTCAAACCACAATAAGTGGAGAGATCATGACAGAGCAAAGGAGGCAAAAAGAGAAAGCAAGAGGCTGGTTCTGTTATTTCCTTCGGGAGCACATCTTCAGTAACCTAATTTCCTCACACTAGGCCCCACCTATTAAAGTGTTCACTACCTCCCACTAGCACCATAAGCAGGGAGCCCAGCCTTTATCACATGGAGACTTTCCCGATGTAGACTAAAGCACAACTTTACAAATCCAGATGATAACTGCCATACGGGGCCAGCATCATATGAGGGGTGGGGCAATTCAGTAGATGGTTTTAAGTGGAGACATCACGTGATTAGATTTGCCTTTCCAAAAGTCTCCTTGCTATGGAGCAAATGGGCAAAGGGATCCAAGCTTAGAAGCAGAGAGACCAGCAAATCTAAGAGACCCACACTGCAGAGTGGCCAACAGAAGACTGTGGGTGAGCTGGGTGCTACCCGTCACAGAAAGCCAAGAGGTGTTTTAGACATCATAGTAAATTATTGATCAACCATTTGGACATTCACTTAATCAATCTCTGGGCATGTTGTGAGGGGCCTCCACGCTTTCCCATCTGTAATTAAGCACAGTGCATCTCAGGAATAGACCCTTTTACCAACACATTAAGTCAGGTCAAAGCAGAATGAGATGCAAGCTGTTTGTTCAGCCCACTTGAGAGTGGAACTGCCCACTAATTCTATTACTAGGTTCTGTGGTGATGTGTTTTAACCATGGGCTGCCCACAGCAGATACTTCTAACCCTGGAGCCCTCAGCAGAAGCTGGGGTCAGAGGGCAGATGCCCTGGGTCCCAGGCTCCCAGGAGAGACTACGGTACATGGGGTGGTGACAGACATGGCATCTTTCCTTTTTAAAAATTTGCGTATTTTTATTTTCTGTGTATGAGTGTTTTGCCTACATGTATGCCTGTGCAATCCACATGTATGGTGCCCACGAAGGCCAGAAAAGGCCATCGAATCCCTGGGAACTGGAATTCCAGACAGGTGTCAGCTGCCACGAGAGTGCTGGAAACCACAGCAGGTCCTCTGCAAGAGCAGCCAATTCTCCTAACCTCTAAGCCATCTCTCTAGCCTCAGCCCTGGGATTTCAGAAGGTCGAATCCCTGATTATCAGCCAGACTCCCACCAGACTCCTGGTAAGGCAACAAGAGAAGACTGGTGAGCATCCCAGCTAGGAAGAGAGTTGCTCCCCTTGAAGCCAGGACACCACTCCCCCACCTGCCCTGCTTTGTCTTCTTCTAACTAGAAAATAAACCATTATCGTGGGACCCTGGAAACTACAGGAAATGCTTACATAGGAGATGAAGTTGCACATCACACCACCCACTGGTTTGGAAATCCGCACGTACACAGACTTTCACATAATGGAAATCACAGGATCTTCAAACTTCTATTTTCCTATCATACAACGTAAACACCTTTGTCTGCCATAAACACGCTTCTAAGACATCCCTTTAATGACCACCAAAGAGTCAAGTGAATGGCTTTGCTGAATATCTTAACTTCCTGTTGTTGGTAGCAAAGGTTTCCCCTAAACTACACAACCATGGGCATTTGTGTGCTACACAGAATTGGTATGTCACCATTTGACCAGGTAAATGTTTTTCCTAAGTGCATGCATCTGTTTGTGTGTGTGTGTACATGTGTTTGCCTGTGTGCATGTGTGTATGTATGCGTGTGTGTGTGTGCATGTGTGTGCATGTATAGCCTTGCATGCACTGTATGTGCGTGTGCACGTGTGTGCACGTGTTTGCCTTGTGCGTGTGTGTGCATGTGCTTGCATACACGTCTGTGGGTGCAAATGTGTGTGCATGTGCTTTCCTGTGAGGGGTGCGTGCACGTGTGGGTGTGTGAGTGTGCACTCATGCGCGCACACATATGGCGTGCAGAGAACAACCTCAGATATCGTCCCTCAGGAGCCGTTCGTCGTCCTTTCCTTTTCAATGTTTTCTTTACATGTATTTATTCATGATGGGAGAGGAAATGTGTCCATGGCACGTTCAGGAGACCGGGGGACAATTCTCAGGAGCCATTTCCTTCCTTCCACCATGTGGGTCCTGGGAACCAAACTCAGATAGCCAGGCTTGCTGGCAAAGACGTTCACCTGCTGAGCCATCTTGCTGGTTCTCTCCTTAGTTTGGGAGACAGGGTCTTTCCCAGGCCTGGAGCACACCAAATGGGATACACTGGCTACCTATCGAGCCCCAGGGCCCCTCCCGGGTGTACCATCAGGCCTGGGTTCTTTTATATGGTATCTTGATTAGTTCTTTGATTGCTGGAGGAGGGCCCAGCTCACTGTGGGCAGTGCCACCCCTGGGCAAGTGGTTCTGATTTGAACACAAACTGAGCACAAGCCACGGGAACAAGGCAGTAAGTAGTGTTCCTCCATGGTCTCTGCTCCAGTTCCTGCTCCGCATCTACCACGACATCCCTCGGTGCTGGATCATAAACTGTAAGATGAAATAAACCCCTCTTTCCCAACCTGCTTTAGGCTGTGATGTTTATCACGGCAACAGAAAGCAAACTGGGACATACACATTCGAGGGCTCAAACTCAGGTTTTCAGGCTTGCAGGACAACCACTTTACCAACCAATCTCCCAACTCTTCCAAACCTTTCTCCAGCAGCAGCAGGTAGTGTGTGCGTGGGAGGGAGGGTGAAAACACACCAGAAGACTTCTTGCTCAGATCCTGGCTTTGTCAATTACACAGAGATTCCCAGCCCAGAAGTGTTTGGCTGCAGTCAACAGAAAAGCTACCTGTGGACAAAAGGGAGAGGAGCTTGCTGCTCTTCATACGTGGCTGAGGGCGGGTATCAGTTGCTTTGCTATGGCTGTGATGAAGCACCATGACCAACACAACACATAGAAGAAAAGGCTTTATTTGGGCTTATGGTTCCAGAAGGTTAGAGCCCGTGATGTAGAAGGAAGCAGCACGCACAGTGGTCGGGACTGAGGGCTCACCTCTCAAACCACACACAGGAAACAGAGGTTGAACTCAGAATGGCTGGAGGATTTAAAACCTCAATCCCACCCTCAGAAACACATTTCCTACAGTGAGGACACACCTCACAAGCCTCCCCACATGGCAAACCAAGTATTTAAATGCCAGAGCCCATGGGACATAATTTCATTCAAAGCACCACAGGGTACACACATCTCGAGAGACTGATGCAGTGGCTCCTTGGGCCCCACCCTTTCATCAGACTGTGCTATCCTGAGCCTCATCCTTGATTCTTCATTTCCATGTCACATTCCATGGTCACAGGATGACTGAGTCTAAGTACACAATAGAAAGAAGTAAGATAGAAGAGGAGAGGCAGAGGCAGCAAACTTCTGCTCTTGTCTCATCAGCCAAATTAATGTCCTATGGCCACCTCTGTCTACAAAGCTCTCTTTCTGCTCCAGCTTCCAAAAGTACCACCAATAAATACAACCTGAGCCGCAGATAGAACCCAGGCATGTCCTAATTGTCATGGTCATCAAGTAATGCCCTTCACACCCACTAGGCTAGAAAATCAATCACCCTCTGGCTGGGAAGATGGCTCACCTGGCCATGTAAGTACCAAAAGCCTGAGTTTGATTTAATAAATAGATTTTAAAAGCTATTCTGGAACTAGACATGATGGTGCATGCCTTTGATCCCAGAACTCAGGAGGCAGAGGCAGAAGGATCTCTATAAGGCTAGGCATGTCTACATAACAAGCTACAGGCACCCCCCCCCCAAAAAAAAAGACAGGTGATGGTGGCACACACCTTTAATCTCAGCACTTGGGAGGCAAAGGCAAGCAGATCTCTGAGAGTTTGAGGCCAGCCTGGTCTACAGAGTGAGTTCTAGGACAGCCAAGGCTACACAGAGAAACCCTGACTCAAAAAAAAAAAAAAAAAAAAAAGATAAAGATAAAGATAAAGATAAAAGAAAAAAAAAAGAAAAAGAAAAAGAAAAAAAGAAAGCTATGCAGGCTGACAAGATGGCTCAGTGGGTAAAGGCACTTGCTCTCCAGCCTAGTGGAAAGAGAAAACTGACTCCTCTAAAGCGTTCTCTGATCTCAAACATCCCATGGCAGCCAGGGACCCACACATACACGTGTACATGAAAATCTGGAATGAAGAGAAGCTGGATTAGATGGTCACCGTGAGGACGGAGGAAGGGCAGCTTAGAGCAGGCACACAACGGAGAACTCCGAGGACACTGTGAGCAAGGAAATAAGAAGTCACAAAAGGCCAAAGGCCAATCCCACGCACAGGAGGGGCCTGCAGTGTCATTATCTAAAGAGACACAAAGTTGAATGGAGGCTGCCACAGCTGATTCTCCGTGAGGGCCCCACTGAGAACCCACAGCTCACAGGCTGTGGGACAGGAGAAGGCTTGGCATTTAAAGAAAACTAACGAGATACTGGTCAATTCTGGCTTCCCAGAAGTTCTCAAGATACCTAGAAGTCAGTTCCTAGTGATAGGAAGTACAAGGCAGGGCTGCCGGGAGGAACTGTGGGCCGCAGGATGGAGGCAGAGTCCAGGTCTGCAGCATCAGAGGGTCTGGAAGTGGACGGTGGTGATGGGTACACACCATAGCATGTCTGTCTGTGCCGAATCACAGGCTTGAAGTGGTTAAGGACCGAGCGTGTTCAATGACACAGGGTTCGCAGCGCACGCTCAGCGCTCTGGGTGTAATTCTCAGCACTACCCCTCCTCACAGAAACTAGGAAACAATTTTTTTTTCTTTTGACAGTGCCCTCCTGCTACTTTGGACATCAGTGCAATTGAGAAGTACAAGGTTTTACTAGCCTGGGCTAATAGAAGTTTTAAAGACTGCCCACTGATGCCACCAAGAAGTCTCTAAGTAGAAAGTGACCCTGGGCTGTGGGGCTGTTGAAATGCACAGCACCAGACAGAGATGGCTCCTTTCAGTTCATTCGGTGAAAGAGTTAGACCATTGTCAACTAGCACTGTGATCCAATACATTTGGGGGAATTCATTTGTCCTCGGGAAGGGTCCGTCTTCCCTGCCCTTAGCTGGGTGGAAAATAGAAAGAAATTTGCTCTCTTGCACATTACATTTTCTTATTAATACAGGTCTTGCTTCCATAGGATGCCATCTATTAAGCCTGCAGGAGCCCCCCTGGGTGTTTCTGGACTACACTGTACACGTGTGTGTGTGTGTGTGTGTGTGTGTGTGTGTGTGTGTGTGTGTGATGGCTCCGTTTCTTACAGCATTACTAAACACACCGTTCTGCTGTGTCAGACACTTAGTAATGTGCATCCATACTTTGCCACTTTTTATAATCTAAAAGAATTAAATGCATCTCATATTTGTTGTTGCATGGGACGAGGGATATTTAGGTTGTTTCCAATTTGGGGGTAACTATCACGAATAACATTACAATGATGGCTTGTGTTCAAGTGCTTGGGTGTGGTTTTTTTTTTTTTCATTCTATTGGATATTTATTTAAAAGTAGAATTGCTGAGTCATATGGTAACTCTTGCGATGGTTGAGAAATTGCCAAATTGGTTTCCATAGTGATTGACACTCCCACCGGCATGATAAGGATGCTTTTTCCCTGCTTGCCAACACTTTTTACTGTATGCTCTCTGATTCTAGCCATCCTAGGGACTGAGAACTGAAATCCTTCTGTGTGTTTTGGTTTACATCTCTAAAGACAGGGATTCTCAGCATCTGTTGCTGGACATGGTGGCACATGCCTGTGACCTCAGCACTTGGAGGTTGAGGAAAGAGAGTGGCTTACCCTGACTCAAGGCAATAAGACAGTGACTGTGGTGGTCTGAATAGAATATTCCTCACATGAGCTGGCATTTGAACACTTGGTCCCCAGTTGATGGAGCTGCTTGGAGAGGCTCGGGAGGTGTGGCCTTGCTGGAGGAAGTATATGGGGAGGGGGGGGATTGTGCCACTTTGAGCTCACTGCCTGCTTCCTGCTTGAGGTCTGAGGTGTGCATCCTCAGCTTCTAGTCCAGCCACTATGCCTGCAGCCTGATGCTTCCACTCTGCCTCGCAGACTCTAAACCTTTGGAACCACATACGTAAATAAGCCCTCTTGATGGGAGCCTGTGCTTTCTGGTGCAGTGGAGTGCTGGCTAGCTCCTGGGTAAGGTTCTAGGAGATGAGGAGCTCAGGGGATTCAGTGATCCCCATGGTGCTAACAAGTCGGGGGCCATTTAGCAGTCATGGAGAAGATGTCCAGGCAGGTGTGGTGGTGCTGATTGGTGCATGCTTGAGTCTGCAATTCGAGCACTGGGGAGGCAGATGCAGGAGGATATCAAATTCAAGGCCAACTTGGGTGAGACCTTGTTACAGAAAAAGACACATTAATTTGGAACTCATAGAAGATATGAGAAGATATGATGCCTTGGTCACGGTGTTTCCTTACAGCAATAGCTAAGTAACTAATGCACACCCACAGCCACTGATGCAAGAGCAACTAGACAAGTAATCTAATCAAGAATAGATGGGAGGTGGAGGCTGGGGAGACGGCTCAGAGTCTTAAGAGTGCTTTGCTGCTATTGCAGAGGACCAGAGTTCAGTTCCCCAGTGCCCGTGTCAGGCGGCTCACAGTAGCCTATAACTCCAGCACTAGGGAATCCAAGAACACCTGAATTCATACATGCCCACACATACTGTCACACCTAAATAGACATAAAAAAAAAAATAGAAGAATATATTGTAAATGGACAAAGGGCTGCGTGGGGTGTGTGACTCAGTCAGTAAAGGGGTCACCTTGCAGGAGTGAGGGCCTGAGTTTCATGCCCACGACTCATGCTAAAACAAAGGAATCCATGCATAGGTATGGGGCCTGTAGTTCTAGTGCAAAAAGGCAGGTGAAGCCCTGGCACTAGGCTGTCTTTTTCTTAAGTTCCAAGTGGATGTGTTTTTTCTATGATGAGGTCTCACCCAAGCTGACCTGGGATACGAGATCCCCCTGCATCTGCCTCCTGAGTGCCGGGATTGCAGACCCAAGCATGCACCTGTCGCTGCCACCATACCCGCCTGGACGTCTCCTCCCTGAGTGCTGACTGCACCCGACACTGACTATATTTAGCAGATGTGGAGGACAGCATCAACCACTCTGAGCTCTTTATTATCCCAAACGTTCCCCAAGTGCTAACCAGCACTCCACATGACACTAGAAAGGACAGCTTTCCATCTTTAAAAAACAAAACAAAAACACTTTGCCAGGCTAAACACCTTGTCAGGCTGTGGTGGCACACACCCTTAATCCCAGCACTCGAGAGGCAGAGGCAAAGGCAAGCGGATCTCTGAGTTTGAGGCTAGCCTGGTCTACAGAACGAGTTCCAGGATAGCCAGGGCTACACAGAGAAAGCATGTGTCAACAAAAATAAATAAATAAATAAATAAATAAATAAATAAATAAATAAATAAATAAATAAATAAATAAAAATAAACAAAATATAAATACCTCAAGCTAAACCTTTGCAATCCTCTACATTTCAGGTGCAGACAGAGGAGGGGACATCGCTCCATTTTGTACCTTGTGTTTCCTGAGTACTCGCTGCCATCTGGTTGAGTGACCACTCTCTGGGAACTGTTATTAACAAGAGAGGCAGAAACATGAGTCAACTTACACTCAAGCTGTCATAGAGCAGGGCTATTGGAATAGTGTGTAATGGACCCCAGGTAGGAGAGGACAGTGAGCTGGCCTGAGAGGGTCAGAACCAGCTCACGAGAGAGACCGAAATAGGACAAGTCCGTTCACCTGTCTGTCTGTGGCATATGCTTTAGCTCTGTAATGGGCCTTGAACAGCCATGCAACGTGCATGAATTCATCAGATACTCAATGCCAGGTGTGATCTGGGCTCGGAGATATCGGAGGATGCATCATTCAATAAAGCCATCTCTTTACAAAGCCCACAGTCTACTGAGGTAAAACAGATCATCTGAAGGAATGGGTGCGTCTCTGATGCACCATGTGAGGTGGGTCAAAGGGAGAATGAAGCAGAGTTGTGGACAGGATGACAAGGAGGTGGCTATTTAAGTGTGTGTTTGTTTACTATTGTCATTCGTGTGTGCACACCTGTGGCATGGCATACACTGTGACGGTCAAAGACAGCTTTGTGGATTCAGTTCTCTCCTTCCACCCTTCCATGGGTTCTAGGGATTGAACCCAGGTAACCAGGCTTGCGAAGCAAGAGGCTTGCCCTCTGAGCCATCAAATAACCCCTTGACGGCCATTTTGAAAGGTTGCTCCAATAAGATCTTTGGGGTGTGCCTGGCTATGCGGCTGCGGATGGGAAGGAAGAGCATTCCAATGAGAGGGAATAGCAAGAAAAAGCCCTGGAGGACAGTGCAGAAAGCAGGTGCTGGGAACGCAGGAGCGAGGGAGGACGGGAGAAAAGTGCTGAGGTCAGAGTTCAGGGCGAGAGCGCAGGGACGCTACCAGATCAGCATTACTAGGGAGTGGGATAGCCTCGGGACTCCACGGCCACAACAGGCTACTAAGTCATTAAATTGCTAGCAGACCCAGGGCAAGCTGGTCTGGGGCTTGTTTTTCTCATTGAGTAGAAGATGAGAAACTGGTGCAATTGGAGGTCCCAAGGCTTGTCAGGTGGGGTAGTGTGTAAGGTCTCCAGGTCATTCCCTCTGGGAATCTCTCCACTACTTAGAATCTGGGCTCCAGCCAAGCCGTGTCTTCTGAGAGGACACAGAGAGGGAAGAGAATAGAAGGGTTGGGAACAAAGCAGAATCAAGACTATTGGATGAGTCTGGCTTATGGAGATTTCAAGCAGGTTTCCTGCTGCCATGGTTGAGTTTTCAATGCTACTGTTCCTAGATGTCTGCCCAAGCAACCGGTTCTTTCCTCAATGGAGCTGAGGGTACATAGGTTGGAAGAGAGATGATAGGTGGGCAGAAGGTCAGGCTGGTGAACTGACTTGTGTCAATCATAGAGAAGTGACCTTCTGCATTATTTAGAGACTAACAAGAGTCCATATACAGAGACGCTTCCGGGAGGAAGGCTCCAGTCTAATCTTGCGAAGGACTTTCGACAGTCAGAAAGGTGGTGGTGTCCCCAGAACCGATGCTATTCAGGAAGGAATCCCAGGAGCATTTATCTGAGATTCTCTGGTTGACATCCCAGGGCACTCTTAGGCAGAGCTAAGATTCCCACGTTATGTTGCTGCTGTCTTTCTTCTAGGTCAGAATCAGACCATTTGGATGAGAAGCCGAAGAACATGTTGAAGGTCACTTACAGTACCCCCGGAGTCTTTCCTCGAGTCTCGAGCTGCTGAGGGGTTTTAATTAAGCTTCCTCTCTGGGCACAGCCAGCTTGGTTTTGGTGAGTGCAATATGCCATCCCAGAATATGTCAAACTTCATTTGCAAAATATCAGACTGCTGTTCCCCCCACTCCAGAGCCAATCTGCAGAGTAATGTGTTCAATAACTTTGCTCTTTTTTGCTCCCAAAGATAGGTCTCTTTCTGGAGTCAATATCGAAATAAATACGGAATCTGGTGCAAAAGCCAATGGAAAGAAAAGATATTGTTATTTAAAGGCCAAATAACGGCTTAAAATTAGAGTCGTGAAGGCATTGAAAAACACCAGACTTCCCAGATGGCTTGGAGATAATTCACTTTGCACTGGGTCCACTCGTACGCTAAAAAAAAATTCCTTTGACTCCGTTTCTCCCCAGATTGAAAGTTGGTGCCTGCGTTAAACATATGTGCTTCTCTCTTTAAATTTAGCTCTGAGTCATGTTGTATTACATTAGGAATCCAGCAGGCAGGCGCTTGGAAAATGTACATCCATGCGTTTATTTTTAAAATGATACAAAAATAAAAATATATATGTTTAAATATATTAGGCAGTATTTTTGCCCAATTTCAAAATGGTTGTTCTTCAGAACAGATTAGATAAAACAATAATAAGGATGACACTCAGTTCTGGACCGCAGCCCAATCCAGAGAATCCCGGAGTGACTTGGCAGCTCCCATGGCTCCTAGCCCCCTGCATAGCTAAGTGCCGGTTTCCTCACTGAAGCCTCCGCCTCCACCCGGGACCAGGCAGCTCCCTTAACAGCTGCAGGGTGGCCTAATTAAGATGCTCCTGCCTCCAGAGTGGCAGGTCTCTGGGCAGAAGTCAGCAAAGGGTGGGACCAGTCAGGTGGGAAGAGGCCAGAAGAAGACAGTCTGGAGGGACAATTTTGGTTTAGTGGCTGTCGTAATGTTTTATGCTTCTTTATCAGAAGGATGGGACTTTCTGAAGGACAGAGATTCATTGGTCAGCGTTCTGGAATGGGGGGGAGCCAAGCTCAAAGGTCCAGCAGCTGCTGAAGGGCTTCTTCCTATGAAACCCCATGGTGGAAATCAGAAGTGCCTGTGTGTATGCACAGTGTGTGTGTGTTCCTTTGTGTGTACAGGCACGTGAGTGTGTGAGTGAGTGTGCGTTTGTGCACCTGTGTGTGTGTACTTATGTATTCTTTTGTGTGTATATGTATGTGTGTACATGTGTGTATGTGTGAATATGTTTGTTCCTTTGTGTGTACAGGTGTATGAAGGTGTGTATGACTGTGCGTGTGTGGGCCTCTGTGTGTGTGTGTGTGTGTGAAAGAGAGAGAGAGAGAGAGAGAGAGAGAGAGAGAGAGAGAGAGAGAGAGAGAGAGATCCCAGGCAGGATACACTTTGTATGTGTGTGCACATGTGCCCACATGCTTATGCATGTGTTCATGTGTTCATGCCTGTGTAGAGAGACCAGAGTTCAATATCAGATGTCTTCTTCAGTCACCCTCCATCTCTCTCTCCCCCCCCTCTGTGTATGTGTGTCTCTGTCTCTCTCTGTCTCTCTCTCTCTGACAGAGTCTCTCTGGGTAGCCCTGGCTGTCCTGGAACTATGTAGACAAAACTGTCTTCAAACTCACAGAGACCAGCCTGCCTCTGCCTGTCCCTCACTCTGCCTTCTTAGTGCTGGAATTACAAGGGTCTACTGCCATGCCTGTTTTTTTGTTTTTTTTTTATGTAAATGCTAGGATCTGAATTCAGTTCTGTATGCTTGTACAGCAAGCACTTTACTGACTGAGCCATCTCCCCAGACCAAACTTTTGTAATTATCTTTGGTAACAATATTATTTTTTAATATTTATATTTTATATTTGGTGTATATATATATATATATATTTGATGTATATATATATTTGGTATATATATATTTGGTGTATATATATATATTTGGTATATATATTTGGTATATATATATTTATATTTGGTAACCTTTGGTAACAGTATTAATCCCCTCACGAGAGCCAAGCCCCGGGAGCATACCTTTCTTCAGCTCCTTCCTCCCAGCACTGTTGTACTGGGGATTTGACGTTACAGCACACAGACTTTGAGGGACATGTTCTGGCCATGGAGGAGCTGAACATATAGGCTTTAGGGCAGTCAAGTCAGACAGTGCTGGCTTCAAATCTTGGCTTTGCCCCTGTATTCCCAGGAACTGACAGGGCCTTACTTGTGTCTCACTTCTGGGAAATGGCTGATGACTCCCATGACCTACTGTTCCTGCTGCCAGGGCTGTCTGGGACAGCTTGCCTACTCATCTTGTCATTCTCCCAGCATACCCTTTTGAATGCCTCAGGATAGACCCAAGACTATAGACCCAAACGCCAGATGCCCATAACACCCACCCTAGGGGGATGTCAGCTAATGGATGGAGACAAGAAGAAATGATACAAGTACAGTCCCTTGGTGAGAATGAGCATGCAGAAGGACTGTCTGTAAAGTAGAGCCCCAGCATCCGAAGGCTCAGGACAGCCGCAGCCAAGACACAAGACACTAAGGAGCGTCAGCCACTTAGTGGATGCTTGTTGGTTCCTGCCTGTGTTTTCAGTGGCTGCTGTCACAAATGGCTGCAAACTTAGTAACTTTAAATAACACACATTTATTATCTTCAACTTCTGGGAGTCCTGAGTCTGAAATGAGTCTCACTGGGCTGAAATTCAGCAAGATGTTGGCAGGGCTCTGTTCCTTTTGGAGGCTCGAGGAGAGAATCTATTTCCCTGCCTCTTCCAGTTTCTATTTTGTGTGTGTATGCATGCATGTGTGGGTGTGGGTGTGGGTGCATATATGGGTATGGGTGTGTGCTTTTGAGTGTGTGTGTGTGTGCATGTGTGTGTGTGTGTGTGTGTGTGTGTGTGTGTGTGTGTAGGCTAGAGGTTGACATCAGATGTCTTCATTACCTGCTCTCCACCTTATTTTCTCACTGAACTTGGATCTTGCCCAATTTGGCTAGACTAGCTGATCACCAAGTCCGGGGAATCTTTCTGTCTCTACCTCCTTCATGCTGAGATCACAGGCATGCACTGGCCTGTCTAGCTTTGTATACAGGTGCTGGCAATCCAAACTCAGGTCCTCACACTTGCAAGGACTTGAGCAATTCAACCCTCTCTCCAGTCTCCTTTCCCAGCTTCTAAAGGCCTCCTTCCTTCCTTGGCTCCTGGCCCTTCCTCCAAGGTACATCTCTCAGCCCCTGATGCCATTGTCATCACGGTTTCCTAACTGTGGCATTCCTGCCTTATGCCTAGAAGGATCTTCATGATTCCCCTGGGCCAAAAGAAATAATCCATGGTAATCTCTCATCTCGAGACCCTTCCACATGATCTCTCCACCAAAGCCATAGCCAGACAAGCAACCCATTCATCAGATGTCAGGGGTTGGGGCACAGGTACTGTGAAGGCCGTGATTCTGTTCACACAACCCAGAAGTTCAATAACCAAAGCTAGGAGCTCCTATCGAAGAACAGACAAAAAGAGTGAGAAAAATTATTGAAGAGCTGATCCATGGACACCTGGCTGAAGGGCGCACATCTCGGGACTTAGAGAGCCTTTGGTTAGCCCAGGGCTGCAGTGCATCAGAGGCTTCCAAGAGAGGTTGGTCATCTATGCACAAAACCACAAGAGGCTCAGTTTGATTCCCAATACCCACATTTAAAAACAAAAAGCCTGCAGTCTCAGAACGGGGGTGGGGCGGTGGGGGGGGAGGTGGGGACAAGAGGGCCCCTGGGTTTCACTGGACCTCTACCTTGCCAGATTGAATTGATACACTCCGGGCTCAGGGAGAAACTCTGTTTCAAAAAAGGATGCAGAAGAGTGTGAAGGTTCGCGTCTGTAATCCCAGCGCTCAGGATGCGGAGGCAGGAGGAGCCCTGTGAGTTCCAGGCCATCCGGCTACATTGTGAGGCCCTATGTCAAAAGCAAAATAAAAACAAACCAAGCAAAAATAAGGTGAAGAGTCAGGCAGAGACTTCTGGTCTCCTCCACAGCACGCGCGCGCGCGCGCGCGCGCGCACACACACACACACACACACACACAAATAAATAAACATCTTGTTTTAAAAGTGGGTGGTTTCTGAAGGACAAAACCCAAGATTATCCTTTGAGCTCCACCTGACTCGCACACATGTGTGCCTGCGTGCACATACAAATACATACGAGCTCACGCACTGACAACATACAACACACAGTGATAAGACAGGAAACACTGGCTGTGACTTAGCTAGAATCTATGACATTGGGAAGTTAAGGAAGGGCTAAGGTAATGTTCTGAGAAAAAGACAAAGAGAGCAAGAGAGAGAGAGTGAAAAAACGAGAGAGAGAGAGAGAGAGAGAGAGAGAGAGAGAGAGAGAGAGAGCGCTCCTGTAGCAGGGTATGAATTTGGATGCTGCATAAAACTGACAAATGGAGATAAACTCAGAGAGTTGCTTGTGGCAGCCTCTGAAGGAAAGGGTAGACTCGGTGAGCAGGGGGTGACATAGGCACTTTCTAGGTCTCTTTTACTCTTTTCAGGACTGTGAATGTCTGAGTTCTGTTAGAAATGTTTAAAATTCTTAGTGCGGAGGGAAGAGAAGGATGCTCGTGTTCTGAGTAAGTAGGCGGGTGATGGGCGCCTGGATGAGCCAGCCCCTCCGCCCTCTGCAGGTCCTCTCTGACTTCGGCCTCATTAAGTCACAAGAAGGCGATGATCTCTGTGAAGGACATCAAACCTGTGGGAGGTCCTCTGAGGCCATGCAGCCCTCCACCTGCCCTGGTGGCTGCCGCCATAAGAGCAAGCAGGGTGGCAGACAGGGCCCGGAGAGCAGCAGGCACCTGTCACTGCTCAGAGTCTTCCCAGCAGGCCCTGTGGCCCTGGTGGAGGGGTCATTAGAGGAAACAGAGCCCCGAGACAGACCTGAGTGGGAAGTGGTGGGAACATCTCTCTACGTGTGGACTTCAGCGCACTTCACCCTCATGATGCCCCCACCAGAAATATGAATCCAGACTGGCCTGCTGCATCAGCCAGAGACGCTCTGCCTTCTGAGGACTTCAGCTCACCTCTCCAGTCTCTGACACAGAGAAGATCTGTGAAAGGTGATCTGGAGATCACAGAGGACATCACCAACAGGACACAAACTCCCGAGGCATCACCTCCTGCTGTCATGCAGTCATTCACCCTATGGGCTTCAAGATCCCTAGAACCAGGAAAGGGTTGAGTAAGGCCCCCAGGAAACTCTGGGTTCATGGTCCAGATACCTCAGAGTTCGGTTCTTTTACAAAAAGAAGTGAAGGGTTAAATTAACACAGTCACTTACTGGACCTAAGACCTAGCTTAGTAGGTAGAGTGCTTGTCTTGCAAGTAAGAAGCCTTGGGCTCCAGCACAGCATAAATTGGTTGTGGTGACACATGTTTATAATCCCAGCACTCAGGACAAAGAAGTAGAAAGACCAGAAGTGCAAGGTCATCCTCAGTTACACAGAGAGTAAGAGACCAGTCTGGGCTGTACCGGAGAGTATGCTCCCTTATGAACAAAGTGGCAGGGGACCTTACATGGTTCCCTCTATGCCTCTTTCAAAGGGTAGTGGCTGTCAAGTCATATTGGGTCCCGACAAGTTAAAAGGTCACTTGAGATGCTGTTGAAACACTAGAAACTGAACAGCAAGAGAGGATCTCTCTTGTGTACTACCTCCCTCTCCTGCTTTCCTCCTCTCGTTTATTTATGCATGCTCATCTTTGTGTGTGTGTGTGTGTGTGTGTGTGTGTGTGTGTGTGTGTGTGTGTGTGTGTGTGTGTGGCCATGGCCAAGGCCACTCATGGGAAAATGCTAATTAAACAAAGAAAATGGGCAGGTATGAAAAACATCACTGTTCATGGTAAACACCCCAGAAGTTTTGACAATTGCATCTGCTTTCTAGAAAGATTACATGTTGCTGGGCTCCACGGAATACATTTTGGAGAATACCAGCCAAGCATCAGGAGCTCCTGAGGGCTTGCACATCTACAAAACCAGTTTGCAATGTGCTTAGTGAGAACATGAATCTTTGCTATTCCTCCTCCCCCAGCCCCTCACCCAACCTGCAACCCAAGACCCTAGCAAGATGGACCCATTCTTTGGTCCTACACCAACCGGTGATTTCTGGTATTCAGTCAAGGACTTTGCGTTTTGGATTTTTAAGATGTATCTTTATTTTTAATTTTGTGTCTCTGGGTGGTGTGTGAACAGTAGGGCATTGCCTTCAGAGACCAAGGGCATTGGACGTCCTGGAGCTTGAGTTACAGGCAGTTGTGAGCACCTGCTGGATGTGGGTGCTGGGAACCAAACTCGGGTATTTGCAAGAGCAGAACATGCTCTTAGCTGCTGAGTCATCTCTTTGGCTCAGCCCCCACATCTTTGTTTTTTATTTTTTAAAACTGATTTCCTTACACGAGGAAGAGTCTTGGGAAATGGGGCTTTTAGGTGACTCACATTTTCTGGTTCTTTTGTGATTCCTTGGGGTTTTCTTCACACACACACACAAAAGCAAGCCTTGCACATTTTTGTGGCACAGTCCCCTGACTGAGGGAGAGTCACTGCTCCCTAGCTCCGTTCTCCATTCACTTGTTGCGTCTAAATGTTATCTCAGTGAAGCCCGTCGGAGAAGGGGAGGGGCTTCTCACACTACCTAGGTGCTTCAGGGGCATCAGATGATGAAGGTGATCTCAGGAGCATCCTCCACCCATACACCCCGTGCCCTCCGGCTCAGCAAACCCCAGCCGGGTGAGTGAGTAACCCATCTCCCTTCTTTGATTCATCCATCTGTCCAACATGTATTTAATTAAGCGGCGGCTCTGAGTCAGGACCGAGACAGACATTGTCTTTGCCCTAGTGGGGCTGACAATCCACATTCTTAAATGATACTTTCCTGTCAGGTCACCATGCGTGATCCTGCAGGGCAATCTCTGCACCGGGGTGGGGGAGTGGGAGCTGAAACCTACTCCTTGCTCCATTGGCCAAGTGTCTTAGTCCATTTGTCCCACGTGTAACAAGATACCAGGGGCTGAGTCATTTATAAACAAAACAAACTTTTTTTTTTTTTTTTTGGCTTTGGTTTTGATTTTGTCAAGGACCTGAGGCCTGGGGAGTTCAGTGAGATGCCTGCAGTTTTTGTTGTCTGAGAGGAAAGGCTACTTTGTAGTTTCCAAGATGGCACCATGTTCCAGAAGAGAGGAAAATGTGTCCTCACAGCTGGAAGGTAGAAGGCTAAGTGTGCAGCCTCTTTCACAAGGGCCTTGTTTACACACATGGAGGAGGTGCCTTCCTGGGCCAATCAACTCTTAAAGGGCCCACCTCTTAATATCACCACACTGGCAACACCTAAGCATCGGAGGGACTCTAGTCAAACCACAGTACTATGGTCAAAAAAACATGGTGGCAAGGGTGCCTTGTCTACCTTAACAAAATCTGAACCACAGAAGCTCATGATGTTGTCTAGTCTCAATGTACCTGAGGCTGAGACTGTGCCCCACACACGGTTACAGCTCAGTAAGTAGCCGCTCAATGAATGACTAATCTCTTACACCAATAATAGTAGCTGTCGCAGGCAGTGGGCCCCACTTTCCCTATGGCATTAAAATTAGAATATGTGGGAGGTGGGGATAGAAAGAAGATAAGAAAAGCTCCCAGAGACTCTGATGCTCCCCAAGGAGGCAACCCTTCTTCCCATTTAGAAATCCATTTTCCAAAGGGAATTCCAAAAGACTTCAGTCCCTCTCCCCCAGGACCAAGATGCTCTCTGTATCACACATCGGTCCTTACACGCGTAAAGAGATGCAAGGATAGCCAGGGAGCTTGGGCCGGGACCCTCCTGGGACACCTACCTTGGAGGCTCCACACTGCCTGAACCAATTCCCTGGACTTGGCACTAGTGTGCTCTGGGTCAGGACTTGGGCACTGACAACCTTGCAACATGCTGCCTGTTTCAGGGCCACCCTGCCCCTGCCCAGCACGGAATTCATGGCACAAAATTGTTGTCTCATCCACTCCACCCTCTCAGGCACGCTGGGCTGCCTGGGCCTTCCACCTCCTCTCTTTCTGTGGGTGTCCCTGTATTGACAGTCACAAAGAAGCAAGTGTTTCCCTGCATAGTTCAGAATAGTGAGGCCCCTCTTTGGTTGGTTGATTTTTATCAGGCTTGCAATGAGTGTAGTTGTCAAAAGGAAAACCTCAAAACATTTGGGATAAACAGAGAAAGCTCGGAAGTCACAGCAGTGTTACCATCAGATTAGTGACTCCTAAGGCTATCAAAGCCCAATGGTGCCTAAGCCTGAGGTGCCCAGCTCTGTGCCCAAGGCTGCCAAGAGGGAGCCTGCCAGATGCATTCAGCATGGAGGGAAGCTTACATCCAAAAGAGAGATTTCTGAGGAAGGACAGTCTGGACAGCCACAGCTGGACACGTGACTTGTTACCCTGATGATGTGAGCACACGTGGTGGAAGATGACTCCTACCAGATGACCTCTGACCTCTGTGTATGTGATCTGGCACAAACACCCCCACCCCCACTTACCCTCCCGAATGAATGACTAAATGGATGAATGAGTGAGTGAGTAAGGGAGCGAGTGAGGTGGAAATTGTATTTAATAAGAACTAGGAATTGGATAGACAGCGGAATCGCAGTAACAGTAAACACAGCATCTCCCCAAATCCATGACCTGCCACACATTCCGTTTCTTTTTTTGTCTTAACGGGATATTTTTTCTTGATTATAAGAGCTATATTTATCTACTAAAAATAGAAAAAAAAAAAAACACAGAAGTATGTGAAAAGAATGAAAAATGTTCCCAATTCTACTCTTATGTGGATACTCTATTTGTGTTTAGCTCATTCATGTAGACTCAGGGGTGAGAAGGCCAGCCTGGCCTGAGTGGCCCAGACTCCATGAGAATGTCCCTGGCACTCTGTACCCAGGGTAAGCTCCCTAACGCCACCTCTTGAGAAGAAACCTGAATGCAGCTTCCACATTCTGAACATCAAACTCCCCCCCCCCCATCCTTTAAGGCTCAGAGTAAAATATGCTTTCTGTGTTGGGGGAACCTTAACGTGCGTGGTGTGCCATCCAACTGGTCAACAAGCCCCAAGTGTTCTAACAATAAAATATATTTCTAATCTGATCAGCTCTCACTACCTGCTTAGAAACCTCCCTGGTCTGTGTCATGATCCCCTGTCCAGAACGATAGCACCTCCTCTGTTCCTTCTGGCCTGCTTACTTCCTGCTTTTGTCTCTGGCACATTCTTTTTACAGAAGCCTCAGAGGTCTTTTGTGAAAGATTCACTGTTTTATTATTTTTAATTGTGTGCATGTGAGGGACATGCACATATGAATGCAGATGTCCAAGGGCAGAGAAGTCAACAGGTTTTTTGTTTTGTTTTGTTTTGCTTTGCTTTGGTTTCTCTAGAGAGAACCCTGGCTGCCCTGGAACTCACTATGTAGACCAGGCTGGTCTCAAACTCACAATGATCCACCTGCCTTAGCCTCCTGAGTACAGGGATTAAAGACTACACTACCACACCCAGCCCAAGTCATCTTTGTTTTAAACAACACTTTTTTGTATCTGTTTCTGAGTGTCTGTTTTCCACACATGTTCAACCCAAGGGTCTGAAAAGCTTTTAGTGCACTCACTGGACATTTTTTAAGTGCTTTGCTTTTGTCTACAGTGATAAGATAAATATGACCATACAATACAAATGACACTGGAAGAATGAAAGTGTGTATCAATAAGCATCATGCATGTGCTTCCTCTTGTGAGTTCCGTTAACATTACCTTAGTTATAATCCCAGGCTCCTAGCGTGCCACAGACATTCAGAACCATGGACAGCTACCAAAGTGCTTGCTCTAGGAAATGATGGTTCTGTGTTGAGCACATAGGATGCTGCCAACAGAGTGGGTCAGACTGAAGAATGAGTTCCAACTCTCTGAAAAAAAAAATACCTCAGAAACATCCCCAATACAAACTGAAAATAGAGCAAGATAGTGGCTCACTTGAAGACCTTCAAAAAAAAATCCACTGTGAAGCCATGGGTTTCCCATGAAGACCTGAGTCTGGATCCCACAGAATCCATGTAAAAGCCACACTCTGTAGTGTGCATGTCTCATCTTAGAACTCCCATGAGAAGACAGGAGACAAAGACAGGGAAATCCACAAAAGTTCATGGGTCAGCTAGCCTGGGATATGCAGAAGCAAATGAGAGACTGCGCCAAAACAAGGTGAGGACAAACACCCAAGTTGTCCCCAGTCTACACACTTGTGCCATGGCATGTATTTGCGCACACACACACACACACACACACACACACAACTTTAAAAATCCACTGTGTAACTATAGTGGAAATACCAAATATGGGACAGCAAGATGGTTCAGTGGATAAAACGTGCTTGCTGCACAAGCCTGGACACTTGAGTTTGACTCGGAGGTGCACACAAAGGTGGACAGAGAGAACCAGCTCCACAAAGTTGTTCTCTGATCTCCACATGTGCACCATGACATGTGTGCCCACACTCATCAAACACACCCACAGTAATAAAATGAAAAGAAAGACGTGGCTTGAGAAGAGGGGTACGGATGATCAAGAGCCCATAGGAGTCTAGATTTTATCTCAAGAGGTGTAGAAAGCCACTGGGGTGTTATGAGATGAACAGTAACTTAGCAATAATTTCATTTCAGTGTCTTCTCCTGCGTTGATACCAATGTTCTACAGGATATTTTTCTCTAGAGATTTTACTTTAACTTTAATTAAATGTATACGTTTGTGAATGGGTATTTGCATGTGAGTGGAGGACCCATGGGAGCCAGAGAGGGAGTTGGATCCTTTGGAGCCGGATGTACAGAAGGTTGTGAGCACTTGGTATGAGTGCTGGGACTCAATTCCTCCACAACAGCGGCAAGCACGCTTACCTGTTGAGCCACCTCTCCAGCCTCCAGGAGATTTTCCCTTTACTTTCCAGCAGGTGATATCTTACATGAGACCAAATTTAAAGTAATCAATGAAAAGACTATTTTCCCTGAAATAAGCAACCAATGTTATTCACTTCATATGCATATAGAGTTATATCTGCCTAGAGAGCAAATATATGCATATACATTTGAATATAAAACTCATGTATCGATATTTTTTTAACAACTTTATTTTTAAAAATTACAAATGCATGCTTTACCTATCCTTCAGCACTGTGGTGGTTTGAATATGCTTGGCCCAGGGAGTGCACTATTAGGACACATGGCCTTTTTAGAGTAGGTGCGATCTTGTTGGGGGGAGTGCATCACTGTGGGGTGGGCTTTGAGGTCCTATGCTCAAGTTCAGCCCAGTGAGGAAGAGAGCCTCCTCCTCAGCCTGGTTGCCTGCAGAAGACAGTCTTGTCCTGGTTGCCTTTGGATCAAGATGTAGAACCTTTGGATCTTTCAGCACCATGTCTACCTAGACACTGCCATGCTTCCCATCATGACAGCAATAGTAACAGCCCCAATTAAGTGTTTTCTTTTATAAGAGTTACCTTGGTTATATTGTCCCTTCACAGCACCTAGTTTTTTCATTGATATCAATATATCTGGGGGTTCTGCCACAATGATTATGCCTTGAGGATCCATTGTCTTGTGCATGCTAGGCAAATGGTCTATCACTGAGTAACACTCACAACCATTCCTAAATGGTTATACAGCTTGGATTAGCACTGGCGAAATTTACTCTGTCCAACAGTGTGTCCTGCTATTATTTATAAAAATAACTTTTTTATCCATATGTAATTGTCATCTCAGAGGCTTACTGCTGAATATGCTCACCCTTTCTTGTCCTTTCTGAACTCTGGCTGGCTGGTTCAACTTAGCTGTTCTGGCTCAAGTTCTTCTCTAAGTCGACTGATTCAATCTGGCGTCTCTCAACTTCTCACTGAATTGCTCTGATTGGCCTCAAACTAATTCTGTCAATTTGTTCTAATCTTCTGAATCCTTCTTATTTTTTGGCTTCAACTGTCTCTGCTAAACTGCACTGGACTGCATGAACTCATGAATGGACTGACTCCACTGTATTACACTGCATTACTGGACTGCACTGACTTCCCACTGATAGAATGGACTCTCTCTTCCTGCATTGCTCTTAAATAGCTTTTCTCCTGAGAGTTAGGTGTATCCTATCTTTGACTCATTCTCTCAAATCTTTCTCTGATTCATCACTTTGTCTGTCCCTCAATTAGATGTCATTGTTTGGGATTAAAAGCGTATACTAAGGGCATGTCTGTATTCCATCCAGAAGGATTAAAAGTGCATGGCACATCTGCATTCCAGCCAGATCACACAGACATAGAAGGAGTTGGATGTGATCAGAGCAGCCATGTTGCTGAAGAAAAATTCCTTTATGGTTATTTTTATTATCTTTTCTTTTGTATATTTTTCTATGTATATGTATGTGTGCTTATGTATGCATAAGCACTTATATGTGCAGATATACATAAGTATGTAGTTGTGTTGTGTGTACATGTGTATGTAGAAGCCAGAGGACAACATCAAGTGTCAGGACTGGTCTACCTCTTTTTCTTTGAAACAAGGTCTCTCACTAGGGCCTGAGGATCACCAAGTAGGCTAGGCTGCTGACCAGGAACTCCTAGAGATTCCTTTTCTTTGCTCCATCTATCACTAGGATTACAATTCCATGCTACCACACTTGGCTTTATAAAAAGATTCTTTTTAAATTGTATGTACTAGTATGCGTCTCTGTGTGGGTATATGAACATGAGTACAGGTTCCAGTGGAATCCAGAGATGGTATTAGTTCCCTGGGAATTGGAGTTACAGGTGCATGTGAACCACTTGATATGACTGCAGGGAAGCAAATTCTAGTCCTCTGGAGGAACAGTAAATACTATGAACTGCTGAGCCATCTCTCCAGCATCCACACTTAATGTGGGTTCTCTGAATTGAACTCAGCAAGCACTTGATTGACTGAGCATTGCCTTGGGTTTCATGATCTTTTCTTATAAGCTGTGGTCTTGCTTTTGGTCTCGGTCTCTAGGGTGTTCACAGATCATTCTCTTCACCTGTATCAATATTCTTCAGAAAGACAGAGTCAGTAAGATAGCTGGATAGAAGACAGATGGATAGATGGATGGACGATGGGTAGGAGATAGGCAAACGGATAGACAATAGAGATATGAGAGGGAATTGACAGTGGCAATTGGCAGACATGATTATGAAGGTTAAGGAGATCTATTTTGCAAGCTAGGCCCCCAACCCCAGTAGTATGGCCAATCCTAAGGAAGGCCAGAATGAAGGACTGCATATAATAAGCAATCTGGGGCTGACGGCATGAGAATCTGACACTCAAAGCTTTGAGTTCTGAGGCTCATGAAGGGTTCCAGCTATACTGTTGAGAGAAGAAAAGATCCTTTTGATCTGTTGAAGTCTCCAGCTTATTGGCTGACATCCAGCATCAGTGAGGTGACCCTCCCACTCAGCTTAGCAACTCACATGACAAGGTTCCAGAGGTGCCTTAACAACCACTCTCAAAACTAGCCCTTCACCGGTTTTTAGGCCCATTGATAACAGACACATTGGCCGTCACCACATCTCACCCCCAGTTAATTCAGAAGTGTCAGGTAAATGAAGTTCAGTGGCCATCTTCTTGTAGACCTCCCTTGGCCTGAAATGGACTTAGGAGTCTCACATTCCTCAGTGGAGTAAGCGGGGCTCTTTCTACCTGTGCAGGCTCCTAGACACCTTTTCCTAGGCTCTTGGAAGTGATTTGCTGCAGAAGAGCTGCTGGGGCAGGTGCTGCTTGGGCCAGCCTCTCTCCTTTGTGTGGAACCCTGGTCATCTCCCACTTTCCGACTCTGTCTCTGTGCTTGCTGATGACCAATATTTTTCTAACAGTTTCTCTTCAGACAAGCTAGAGCACAATCTGTTGGATGGCCACCTTCCTTGTTAGTCCAGAGGCTAGGTCCTGATCACCTTGATTAGATCCCAGTGTTCTCCAGGTGAGCCAGGCATGCACAAGCTGTTTCTCTGAGTGAGAAATTGTCTCTGTTTATGGAACTTATACTCACTTTTTTTCTTTTTCAGCTTTCATGGGTGTATAGTATACATGTATGAGTTTACATGTTTGAGTGTGAGGAAACACATGTGGAGGATGGGTGCATGTGCACATGTGTGTGTGTGTGCATATGGAAGCTCAAGATTGGCAATGGAAACCATCTTCAATCAGTTATTTACCTTATTCATTGAGGTAGGGATTCTTAGTCAAACCCAGAGCTCATTGATATATCTAGTCTCACCAGCCAGCTTGCTCTGAGGATGCCCCTGCATTTAAGTCCTTGCTGGGATCTGAACTTCAGTCCTCACATTTTCAAGGCAAGCATTGTAAGCACTGAGCAGTCCCCCTAGACCAAATGCTAGTTCTTGATAGAACTGCATTTTAAGGGAGCCCCTAATCCAAAGTTGGATCACTTATCATACTCCCCAATAGTTGATTTAAACCAGATGGCTTTAAACTCTGTCTCCATTGCTGTGTCTCCTACCCTGCAGCCTTCAAGCCCCCATCTTCAGGTTTGCTTGGCTAGGCTGTTTTATTGGGCAGCAATCTCCTGTCTTTGGAATAACTACCAACTCTTTCAAGGCAAAGGCTTTGTTTTCTTCTACTTTGCATGTTTTATATCAGCCCCCCACAGTGTCAGGCACACTAATGCTGATTAATTATTTTTTAAATAATTCAATGGGAAAGGACAGGAATTTATAATCCCCCTCTCCACTCATCAAACAAAAAGAAAGCATAACACATTGCTTAGTGTCTGCAAATACATGATTTTTCCTGATATTCCTAAGTTTGGATTGCCTGAATACATCTTAAACTTGAGATCTTTGGCTTCAGCTAGGAAACAATGCTCAATGTTCAATGGCCATCCTTCAAGTGAGTGTGTGCATGGGGTAGGGGCTGAGGGTGGGTGGCTGGCATGTTTATTCCATGCCTGCCCTCCGTACCTCCCACACCCTGCAGAAGATATCTAGTGAAAGCTAGAGGGGTGGACATAGACTATACACCTAATTGAGTAGTCATAGAAAAGCTGACTGTAAAGGCAGGACATCCTCAGAGATCATGAATTCTTAGTCTCCTCACTAAACATAGGTAAGAAGAAGTGGCAATGTGTGCTGGGCTTTCTCATAGTCCCTGTAGACCTGGGGTGGAGTCCAGTCCTGCTGTCCTTGCCTGGCTCTTTCCATAGCAATGTCTTCTCCTTTGTAAAATAAGGTCAGTGATCAGCTTCTGGGATTCCTGTGAGCATGCATGTAAATCTTAGTACAGTGCCCTGGCACTGTTGTTGCTCAATGTCTAACCGTGACTATCATTAAACTGGCTTGGAAGAGTAAGGGTGATTTCTCTGCAAAGCTATTGTCTACCTGTATTATATACTTCTTGGAATCCAGAAAGCATCTGATGATCATGACAAGCAACTTTCTTGTGTAACTTTCCTTTAAGGGTCCAAGTAAAAAGGGCTGGGTCTCCTTGTTAAAGATGAAAGTAGCCTGTATTACTGGCTAGATAAGATTTGCCCCCTGCCTCAACTTACCCCTTCTGAACCACAGAATTTGGCCATAGAAAGAAGATACAGAAAGCTTTGATTGATGGATTCATTAGGGCTTGGAAAGGGGCCTGTGGTCCTCAGAGCCAAGGGCTGTTATTTAAAGAACACTGATGGAAGAGAGGAGTTAGATATTCAAATCGCCCTCGGAGGACCAGCAAGTCAGCCAGTCATTGTGGGGCATTTAGAGAGCTAATTCTTTGCTTCAGTATTTAAGGTCTCCCAAAAAGCTACATCCATCTTCTAGGAAGAAAAAATGTTCTCATGTCTTCCTGCTATCCAGAGATTATTTAGTGCTCTGATATTGACACCACTTCTGTAGGAAGATTTAAAGACGAAAACGCAATGTGTTTGAGCGCTGGTTATTTTTCACCGTCACTTAGTGACAGAAGAGCCTGGAGTCAACCACAGCAGATTTGTCTTTGCGATATTGATTGTGGGCATGCATGCGCAGCGGATCCCAGATCCTTGGCTCCCTCTGCCCGGAGCCTCAAAGAGACAGGGATGAGACGGGGGCTGGGGGAAACCCACCCCTAGATCACTACTCTACCAGAGAGTCTGTGTAACTAATACCAGGTCCAGGTGGGCCAGAGATGGCTGCCCATTAAATACCTCACCATTTGATAACATGACCTGCTGTGGTGGAATACCCCAAAGGCCTGAGACCAAAAAGAGCTCAGAGTTCTTGCCTCCTGGGGCTTATTGAAAATCACCAAGCTGGAGTTTCAGGCTTCTTTGAAGTTCACCTTTCTTTTGGGAAAGTGTGTGGATCAGCAGCTCCTAGTCCTTGCCAAGAGACTACTGGCTGGAGGACCACGCCCTCTGCTCTCCCTTATAACCACAGGGATATCTGCCAGAGGCAGCTGTGCTTGGACACTCTGAGCTTCCTCTTCTTAAAAACTTCTGGGGAGGGAAAGAGGGAACAGAGGAAGAGAAGGGGGCTGCAGGCAGTCAGGGTGGAGCTTGGTGGTCATTATTCTGCATTTCACAGATGAGACTGAATCGAAAGAAAAGGCTAGGGCCTGCCCCCCAAACCACCCCACCCTTCCTGCCTAATCCTGTCCTATCATCTGCTTCCCAGTGGCAAGCTTATCCTGGGTTACTTTTCTTCAAAGTCAATTCCAGACAAAAGCATTTCCCTGTTAGCAGGGGTTCTCTCTAGACTCTGAGCTCCTGGGTAAAATGTGACAGTTGATGGGGCCTGGCAAGACATCTCAGTGGGTGAAGACACAAGCTGCACAGGTTTAGAGATCTGGGTTCAATCCCCAGAACCTGTGTGATAGTGGAGAGCAAGAATCTGCTTCACAGAGTTGTCATCTGACTTCTGTATGTGGGCCACGGTACATGCACCTACATTCACACCCATAAGGGGGGGGGGCAGACAGGCAGACAGACAGACAGACAAACAGAGACAGAGACACAGAAAGAGACAGAGAGGGTGGAGAGAGGATTCTCTGCAAGGCTGACCCAGTTGGGTGCACATTGGAAGCACAGCTCCTTGCAAAGTGGCTACAGTGAATTTTGATACAAATTTAGGGTCCCAGTTCCCCACTCAACCATGTCTAGCTATCTACTGGTGAACAGAAGACTCCCAGGGGCATCGCCTTCAACAAAAGCCATCAAAAGCGCTTTGAAAACCTTGAGTCCTGTGGAAGACAGAGCCACAGCTCCGACATCTGGGTTTCTGACATCTGGGTTGTAGATGCTGAGAATTCATAAGAGGGCCATCTCTCACTGTCAGACAGCTTTCCTGTATTTAGTCGACATCCACTCTTCCTAAATTCCATCCATCATTGCTCCTCAGACCCTCGAAGTCATCCCTCCCTCTGCCGGAGACTCTACCCTTTTCAATGCTGCCCTACCCTTTCCACGGGATGCCATTTTGACACCTCAAAGACAACCAGGAGACATTCTCACACCCTGTCCCGCCTCAGCCACAGACATGTGGGTTTTTGAAGAGAAGTGAGGCCTTAGAGATTATGGGAAGTTCTTCCTTCTTCTTCAACAAATGGAGAGAATGAGGCCCAGAGAGGGCACGATTTCAACAGGACCCCAAAGTTTCAGAAGAGTTTGGCCTTTTAGAAATGAATATAAGATTAAACAAATTTTAATGTGTCTTCAGGTTTTAGTGGGAAGATAATGCCTATAGGGCTGAGAAGTCAGTTTAGTCAGTAAAATATTGGCAGGCCCAAGATTGATATCCAGAAAACACATAAGGAATAAATACAATAAAAGCCAGGCACAAAGTACACAGTGGTAATCCAGTGCCAAGGGGGTAGAGACATGTAGATCCATGGGCCTTGTTAGCCAGCCAGCCTAACCCATAAGGCCTGTTTCAGGCCAGTGAGAGAGACCCTGTCTCAACAACAACAGACAGACAGATAGCTCCTGAAGAACAATGCCCAAGGCTTTCTTCTGACCTCCGCCCACATGTACACACATCTGCACACACACACACACACACACACACACACACACACACACACACACACAATAATGTGCATCACTGTGACTGTGACGGTCCCTTGTTCTTGCCGTGACCCTCAGAGGTGGATGCTGTCACTGTTGACTGAGGCTCGGAGACTCTAAGAGCCTCCTCCACAGATACACATCAGTCTACAAGCACACATCAGTCTTCAGGAAAGTTGGGTTTCCAGTCCGTGCCTTCTAAACTTAATGTCTATCACTTCTGTCTTGATGATATTTGTGACCAGAAGTGACAACAAATCACCAAATGTCAAATTCTAAAGGTGAGAACAGAGTGAGGTGCTCCTTAGGAACCCAGTCACTGGGCCCTGGTGCCCGGAATAAAGGGCACAGCAGTTACTGGGCGCCCTAGGACAAGGCTATCAGGGACTCTTGGTACCTACACTTCTGGTGGAGAGAATTACACAGTAGATGCTTTTGAATGACAGACACTGAAAAATGACTTCATCAAGGGGAAGACCGTGAGCTGGCCGGTTGTGGCACTTGGCTTTAATAGCAACACTTGTGAGGCAGAGGCAGGAGGACCTCTGTGAGTTTGAGGCCAGTCTGTTCTATAGAGTGAGTTCTAGGACAGCCAGAACTACACAGAGAAAAAAAAAAAAAAAAAAAAAGGAAGACTTCTTATTCTAGCACGTCTTCTGCTAGCAAATGGGGGACAAGGGGGACCCTCAACGTCACCCCAGGTAGATCAGAAGTCTGCCCAGAATCACCCAGAACACTCTGGCAGAGTCACAGGGAAGCAAAATACATGCTGGGGGACCATCCCTTCTCTGCTTTTGGTTTCCAGTCACCCCTCCCTACACCTCAGCCAGGATTGTCCCCAGGTCCTTCCTCAGGGACGTTAGGGGGAGGCCTGAGTTCCCTGTCCCCTCAGACTCAGCCATCCCACGAACACAGACTGCTCTCTTGTAAAACTGGTAGCTCCAGTGATCGGCATATCACATGTCAGTGTCTTGCTAGTTCAGAGTTAACCATCTGACCCAAAGTTACTGAGCAGCTGGCCAGACCGCTCACTGAATTACACTTGAGACTCTAGATGGCCACCTGGAAGCACTATCCTGCCATCAAGTGTGCATAGCAAAATTCTTCCTTCCTTGTTCTTTGAAAATGACAGCTCTATTTCTTTGTTGTGTGTGCACTTGTATTGGTGCACACGTGGAGGCTGGAGGACAACTTTCAGGAGCCGCAGGTCCCAGGGATGGGCTCCTAGCAGGACTGGCCAGCAGGTTCCTTAGCCCCACCCCTTTCTTATTTTACTAATCATCATTGCTCTTGGTCCCATTAACTTGACCGCCTGCTTCCTGTCTGCTGACCTCTTGTTATTGTTGCTGGGGGATTTTTTCTTGTTTGTTTTGAGATAGGGTTTCATGTAGCCTAGGCTAGCCTTTAACTCCCCATGCAGCCAAGGACAACCTTGAATTGCCAGCCTCCATCTGTTGGGTGCTAGAATGACAGACATGTGCCCAATTGATGCAGTGCTGGGGCCTAAGCCTAGGGCTTCACATATCTAGGCAAGCTCTCTGTCAACTGAGCCACATCCAAACCCTGATGCTGCTTTAACCCATGTCCATGTTTTTGGACATACAAGCAACCAAGGAGTATCTTCCTAGTAGAGTGTCTAATTATGACACTATCTTCTCTCTTCCTGTGGAGGAAGGTGGCCACCCTGGAGACCCGCCAAAGTATCCTCAAGAGTGTAAATACCAGGACAGGGGACCTGTTCAGTCAGATGCCTGCAATGGAGAAGAGCCTCAAAAAATCTGCTCCAGATTTTCTTCATAGCAAAAATAGCTGGCATGTCCAAGCAAGGCTGAGCAATGCACCCTTCCCAGAGGGATGCAGCCAGCACCCCTGCTTTCCTGCTTTCTGGAGCCCATTTCCAAAACCTGCTGTTTCCTCCGCTGGATCCAGAAAACAGAGTGCCTTTCAGTCAGCCTGACTGGCCTGCACCCCAGAGCTCGCCAAGGCCATCCTGTCCTAGCTCTGCTGCCCTCTCCAGGGATAAAGATTCTGAGAACTAGGCATCCAGCCTCCAAGAGGTCAGGATGACTTTGAAAAGGAATTCCCAGGTATTTTCCCCCATTTTCCTAGGCAAGAGGTTCAAGGCTCCAGAGACCTAGGCAGCCCAGCATGGTGTCTCTGAGGTATTCTAGAATGACAGAGGTTGAGGTGGGCTCCCACCATGGGAAAGCTTGCCTCCTCCCGGAGCTTGGCCATTTTCCATGGAACCTCTGGCTAAGCTCACTGTACCCAAGCCGCTTACAGCATTATTTCTGCATATCTCTCTCTCTCTCTCTCTCTCTCTCTCTCTCTCTCTCTCTCTCGGGAATATCCTGTTTTAGACTTTCTTCCCAATTGAATTTGTCTTCCTCCCTGTGAGCCAAATCTTATTTTGTCATTTTTCCATCGATGTCTTTAGCCCCCTTTGAGGCGTCTGCTTAGCTTCACTCTTCTGCCTTCTTGGTGACAGCAACACCTTCCAATTAAGAATTGTATGCAAATGTCATTAGTGTGCTGTAGACTTCTTCTTACTGATTGTTATTAAAGACTGGCTGCACACTGCTTCAGTGGGGCTTCGCTCTGTCACCTGTCGTGTGTGTGTGTGTGTGTGTGTGTGTGTGTGTGTGTGTGTGTGTGTGTGTGCGCGCGCGCGCGCGCACTCACGCTTGTGTTTACTCCATTTACCAAGGAAATTCTTTTTCATCCTGGAGTGAATTCATTTTGCAAGGAAAGTTGCATAATACATTATGGCAAATGTTTTAATAAAACCTAATCTTATCACTAAATACCCTTCCTCCTGTATCTGTGGACTCGGCAGAAGGGGGAGCAAGCTTAGGTGACTTGCTTGCTTTCTGTAGAAACTGAGCAGTTCATGGTCTCCAGGACACCAGCAGAGTCTCTTTGAATATCTCTGTATTCCTTGGTCGATCAACCAAGGGACTGTGCTAAGTATCTGTGTACGCAGCAGTCCTTCTTTTCTGGGAGAACATGTCAAAGCGGGAAAGCACAGTTGTGTTAGCTCATTTCCTGTGTAACAAAACTCTCAAGGTTGGGCAGAGAGAGAGAGAGAGAGAGAGAGAGAGAGAGAGAGAGAGAGAGAGAGAGAGAGATTGTAGCTTTGGAGACTGTAAGACCATCCTGTGGCAGCTGCAGTGATGTGGCCTCTGGTAGAATCCATGGCAGTATGTATCAGGAGATCACATGTGAGGCAGAAGATCAGCAAAGGAACAAGCAGACCAAGAATCAGACTCACTCCTTCGTAGCAGCTTACTGTGGTGAGCTGGGGTCTTCAGAGACCTCCTCTCATCCATTCTGAGAGTAATGTCCCCAGTGACTTAATGACCTCCCACTACATCCCTCCTCTTTTGAGTCCCACCACCTCAGTCCTACCCCACATGAACTCTTAGAGATTGCACGCAAACCATAGCTAAGGCACATGTTCTCAAGAACCTCGAAGTCAGGCTGGAGAGATGGCTCAGCGGTCAGGAGTACTGACTGCTCTTCCAGAGGTCCTGAGTTCAATTCCCAGCAACCACATGGTGGCTCACAACCATCTGTAATGGGGTCTGATGCCCTCTTCTGTTGTGTCTGAAGAGAGTTATAGTGTACTCATATAAATAAATCTAAAAAAAACCAAACAAAACAAAACTCACCGGCTTAGCGGAAGGAGTCTTCCTGCCCACAGTCTCGGGACACACAGAAGGGAAGAAAACTCAGATTCTATGAAGCAGAACAAAATCAGAGGCAGGCCACACTAAAACATTCAAGCATGCTTTTGTTTTGTTTTGCTTTGAACTGTGTGTGCAGTGTGCGTGCGTGCGTGCGTGCGTGCGTGCGTGCGTGCACATATGCCCTCAGAGGCCAGAAGAGGGCATCAGTCTTCTGGAGTAGGAGTTCCTGGAGGTTGTAAGCCTCCTCAGGTAGATATTGAGAACTCAGGTCGTGGGTAATGTTGGCACATGGTCTAACTATGGAGCCGTCTCTCCAGCTCCCATAAGCATGCTTTAAAGCACGCTCTGTGGCGTGGCGTCTGCAGGCACTGCTTACCCAGCATGCCTTCTGCAGCATTTGCTACTCTCATCTCAACCCTCCTCTTTTCCTCCCTCCTTTTGGTTCTTTATATTACATTTTTTTTATTTTACTTATTTAGTGTCTGTATGTGCACGTGTGAGCACCCAGGCAGAGATCAGAGGACAACTTGCAGGACTCAGTTCTCTCCTTCCACCATGTAGGTCCCAGGGATCAAACTCAGGTGGTCAGGCTTGACGCCTTTATAAAGCCTTGGGCCACATTCCCTTCTTCAAAACACACCTCTGACCAATGAAAGTCTTTCGTTTTTTTAAAGTAATGTTTATATTAATTCTTTGAGACTCTCATACAATGTATTTTGACCATATTCAACCCCTTCCTCCCCCTCTCATATCTTCCCCTCTCCCGCCCTCCCCTCCCCCCTTCCCTCCACCCACCCATAACTTTTGCCGGACTGCACCCCTCCCCCAGCCAAAATAAAAAGTCTTTTTACAACTGTCTTACTTGAATCAGGTCCCAGTTAGGGACGTTATATCTGATAGTCATGCCTCGGAAGTCTCTATCTGCAATACAGCCTTGTAAATGTCATTTGGGTGTCGAGAGCTGTTAAGTCACCTCGCCTGTAGGATTTTGAATGAAGACTGTTCCAGAAGATCTTTGTCATATAAAATATGAATATAGAGATACCTGCACCCGAAGTGTGAAGCCTTAGGGTTGAAAAAGAGCGTGGAGCTTACTTGTATAAGGCAGACCCTCACTCCAACACAGAGGCCTCATCAAGAAGAGTCTGACATATTTGACAGATGTGTTTCCCCTTCAGTTTGCAGAGAACCCCATTTTGAGATTCTTGTAAATAACACATCGTCCGTGCATAGATACACAGCACTGCCCTGCTTAGTAAGCACTTAGCATACGCACTCGTGCACACACAGGTGCAGAATAGCTGTTTCCTGTGGCGTGCTACACTGGGGAGGCTGGGAAGAGAGAGGGAGGGCAGGGAAGAGCAAGGAGAGGAAGGAGAGGAGAAGATAGACTGGTAGATGAGAAGGGGATTGGGGTATCAAGGAGAGCCCCACTGTGCGGTTAGGACCCCGAGGGAAACAGAGGCTAAAGCAAAGGTGGTGGATGTCTGTGAAACTGCAACCTGTCCTAAGTAAGCGCTTTGCTTGTTTTGGAGATACAATTTCATTGTGTTGCCAAGGCTGACCTTGAACTCCTGGGCCAAAGTTATTCTCCTGCTCTGAGTAGCTGAGAAGTATATGTGTGTGTGAGTGTGTGTGTGTGTGTGTGTGTGTGTGTGTGTGTGTGTGTGTGTGTGTGTGTCCTCCTGGGAATGCTGTCCACTTCGTTTGGGACAGAGTTTCTTGGTGGCCTCTGTGAGCTCACCCAGTTAGTCTAGACTGGCTGGCTAGTGAGCATCACAGATCCACTCCCCAGCCCCACCCCCAGTGGTGTGATCACAAGCACATACGTCAGTCCATGATTTTTGTACCCAGGTCCCAGCTTCAAAGGTAAGAATTGAACTGAAGCAGTATTCTCCTTGCCCAGTGGAGGACCTTTTTAACATCTAAATTCACTGGATCCCTACAGAAGAGAGGGAGGCAGGGCCAGGAAAGGATGACTCAGACTTAGGGTGGGATCCTGCAGGACCTGACACATTGAAGGCCAGAGTCTCAGCTTTCTGAGCCTGAGGTCTCTGTCCCTGGGAGGACAGTTTGGTGCACACATGAAGCCCAATGACTTCCGTTTTCCACCATGTATGTGGCACGAAGTTGAGTCTGCCCCTGGTCAAGGCTGAACTCCATTTGCAAACCACTGACAGACTGTTTATCCTGCTTCTCTGACAGCAGATCTTTGCATTGGGGAGAAATCGATGGAATCAATCGGGTCTTGTAACAGGTTGAATGGGGGATAATAAAACTTTCAGCTAAGCAGAAAAAGGGAACAGGCTGCTCCCTTGGAGATTTCCTTGCTGCTGGCTTCCCAGCGTTGGCACAGTGAATTTGAGACCAGCTCTTGCTCCCTTCCTGAGATATGTGTGACATACTCTGATCATTTTGCATTTCCAGCCTCGGCTTTAGCCTTTATAATTTTCCCAAAATACCAAGTAGGTTAGGTAAGCCCTCCAGGGCCCTTGGAATCACAGGGCCTGATGTGCTGACTGTGCATTTGTTTACCTACAGGGATCCAGGTGAGGGGAATAGTGCCCCACCCCTCCTTGTCTACCTTTGCCTCTGGGCTCCTCTTGCAAAACACAAACAGGGCAAGAGAGGAGGACCCCAGCCCCTCTTCACTCCCCGAGGTTCCTGGAAGGGAAAGTGGCCAGTCAAAGAAAGTATTGGTCCGGTCACTAGGGACTGGCAGGAGGGATGCCAGGGGCTAACAGCAGCATGCCAGGGTCAAGGTCTCATGTGGTCCATGCTAGCCTGAAACTTGTTATGGGGCCAAGGGTGGTCTTGAACTTCTGATGCTTCTGCCTCCATCTCCTGAGGGCAGGCCTTAAGCCCTGTGCTACCACATCCTGCTGTAATGTGTGTATCAAACCCAGGGCTTCACGCATGGAGGACCAACATCAGCTGAACCACGCCTTAGTTCTGTGTTTTACTGAGGCTTTCTATCTTCACAGTTGCCTTGGGTATCCATTCATTTCCAGTTCCTATTGAAATAAGATCACAAGACAGCTGTCTGCATCCAGCAGGGCTCGCTGTCCTCGTGTCTGTCCATCCCCCCGACTCAGTCCATAGCCCGCTCTGAACACCACCCCCTCATGTGGTGCCAGAGAAGCACTGATACTTTCCCTACCCCCTTAGAAACCCATCATTCAGAGCGGCCATCCTTACTTCCTCCCAGGCAGGCCCCTCACCTCCCACCAGGAAGATCTCCCTTCAGGAAGCTGAGTGTTAGGCTTCCTGAGAGAGAAGACGTCTCTGCATCCATCCAGTGACAGCACACAGCTGAGGCCCATGCAGGGAGGAGTCTTCGTGTTTCATTCCCAGTCACCTGTTTGGACAGAGCTCTCCATCCCGGTAGGGCAGAGAGGAAGAGAGTCGGAGGCCTTGGAAGCCAGCGCCTCCCTCAGAGCTCTTCACTATTGATCGCTAGCAATCAATACCTTCTTTTCAATCAGCAAGCCTCATATTTCACCGTCTCTCCAAGAGCCCCCAAAATAAACCCTACCAGCAGTACGAGCCCAACTCCCATTACTGCTGGTATTTTCTCAAAGCGAACTTGACTTTGTTTCCAAGTAGGAAAACCCTTGCTGCTGCTGCTCACCCGATATGGAACTATAGAAGCCATGTCTTCTTTTTGAATTGTTTGTTTGTTTGTTTGTTGTTTGCTTTGTTTTTATTTTTTTATTTTTTTTGAGACAGGGTCTCTCTATGCAGCTTTGGCTATCTTGGAATTCCCTATGTGAGCAGGCTGGCCTTGAACTCACAAAGATCTGCCTGCTTCTTCCTCCTGAGTGCTGGGATTAAAGGAGTGCACCACTATACTCAGCCTTTTTACATATTATATATGCAGTTATTTGTGTATTTGTGTGTGTACATGTGTGTGTATGTGTGCATGTGTGTGTATATGTGTATATGTGTGTGTGCATGTGTGTGAGTATGTGTGTGCATATCATGTGTTTAATTACATTTTATTTACTACTTTTCTATGTGTATGCTGACAACCTGTGGGCGTCAGTTCTTTCCTCCACAGTGTGGGCCCTGAGCATGGAGCCTAGATCTTCAGACTTAGTGGCAAGGGCCTTCCCTTACCAGCTGAGCCAGCTCACCAATCCATTCACTTCATTTTTAATCTAATTTAATGAGACATTTTAGCTAACCTGGCTGACCAGTGAAGCCCAGGCTGCCCTTGTCCCCAGTGCCGGGGCTACAGGTGCCTGCCTCTGCTCCTGGCTTTTTGCCTGAGTTCTGGAGTCCCAAACCTAGGTCAGCATGCTTGGTCAGCAGGCACTTCACCCATTAAGCCATCTTCCTAGTCCGGAGCCACATCTTTGCCATGAGTAAGAGCAGTGATGGTGACCCATTCACAGCCCCCAAGAAGCTCCAAAGTGACCCCACTCCTCCACTGGCCAAAACCCCCTGAGAGCTGATCCCCGTTTCTCCAATTACACTGTTGGCTTATTAATAATTTAGTCCAGATCGAGGTTGTCTCTGCTGGCGAATGGCTTTGGGGCCTCAGGTTATTGAAATACTAATGCTACCCATTTATCAGTCCTTGCTGATGGAGTGTCGGAAGTTTCTGGAAGTTGCAAGAGACACAGAGCCACCCTAGGAGGAAAATGTTGATTGACGGGAATCTGTGCCTGAGGGAATCTAGGTGTGCCAGGTACCCGGCCCTGGCTGCTGGCCCTGGGCCCTCAAGGGAAGACTTTGGCTCAGACTTTGAAATACCTCCTGGGACAGAGGACAAGGTGGGGTCGCACAGCAAACCAGGTGGTTTAGATCTTAAATCTGGCACACAACCCCCCTGTGAAGTCTCTCTATGAGCTCCATGTCTGTCTGCCAACACATGGGCTGTTCCGGGGTATAAGTGGACTCCCCCTAAAGTTCCACACTCATGGCGCTCAACCACAAGCCAAGAACAGCTCCCTGCCTCCTTCCAAGGAAAATTGTGTTGGGAGTGTGTGCTGCCTCCCCCACACCTGCATCTTCCTGAGGAGGAGCCCCACTCCACAGGCTCCCGAGAGAACTGAGCGCCAAGTATTGGGGGGATTTTGTTATGTTTGTTTTTATTGTCTCCTTCTATTTGTAACCAGTTGTTCTGATCTTCAGTTTGCCATGCTGATCCATGCTTTTCCTTTGAAAGAACTTATATTCAAGTTAAACACCTCCTGATCTGCACTAAAAAGATCAAAGAAGTCTGAGGCTGTGGTGAATGGATACAGTCCTAGATGTAGAGGGGACCAAGGAATGCCGGGAGTTCAGGAAATCTACATGTGTTTGCGCTGCCTGGAAGCTTGAAAACTCTCACTGTTGGGTGCTCAGGGTAATTGGACTGGGAGGACTGTGTGTGTTTCACTGATGAGAGGTCCAAATAACTAAGACCAGTGGAGTGCTGGGCATTGTTAGTCATCAGGGAAAGGCACACCAACACACAGCCCCCCCGCCCCCCGCCGCCCGAGGTAGCCCCATAACCCCAGTTCCTGGGAGTAGAGACAGGAAGGTCAGAGTTCAAAGGTCATCCTCAGCTACACAGCAGAAGGCCAAGCTGGGCTACATGAGACAAACAAACAAACACCCCCCCCCAAAAAAAAAACAATCCAAAGCAAAAAATATGAGCTACCATTGTGATGGTCAGTCTTAGTTGTCAGCTTGATTGGATCTGCAGTCAACTGAAAGGCTAGCTGCAGGCAGTCCTGTTTCTTGATCATGAAGCAGGAAGACTCACCGAGTGAGGGGGCACTTTCCGGTGGCAGTGACGGTGACGGTGACAAAGTCGAAGTCGCAGATGAGAGAGGGGAGAAGGGGTGTTGCCTTTGCCTGTTTGACTTCTCTCACTCATCTACCCTGTAACTGCTGCCACTCCTGACTCAGGACTCAGCTTCAGGCCTCCGATGGGGACTGAACACTAGCAGCTCTCTAGAAATCCTCACCAAATTGGGATCCTGAGGCATACAGCTCCGTTTACTGAGTGGCTACTGGGTCCCCAGCCTTCCCGTGTGAGACAGCAATTGCTCGCTCCCTGTACCATATCCTGTAGACCAACCTAGTAAATCCCCTCCTAATATGCATTTATTCTGTCGGTGCTGTTTCTCTGGAGAATGCTAATATGCCGGCTCACACCCACAGGACCCTAGGAGGGTGGAAATCCAAACTGCTGACAATACCAAGCATTGGGCAGGAGGTAGGGAAATACGTGATCATTGTCAACTTGACTCATCAGCGAATTCCTCAACTGAGGAATTGCCTCCATCAGATTGGCCCGTGGGTGTGTAAGTAGGGGTATTTTCTTGACTGTTAATTGGTATAGGCGAGCCCAGTCCACTGAGGTGCATACCATGTTTAGGCAGATGGGCCAGGTCTGGGTAGGAAGGATTGCTGAGCATGGGCCTGGAGCAAGCTAGTGAGCAGTGTTCCTCTCTGGATTCTGCCTCCGGCTCCTGCCTTGAGTTCCTGTTCTGATGACAGGCTGTAACTTGTAAGATGAAATAAGTCCTTTATTCCCCAACTTGGTTTTGGTCCTGGTGTTCATCATATCAATGGAAAGCCAACTGGGACAAACAGGGACCTGCATACTCGGTTAGTGAGGATACAAAATGGTGTGGCTGCTTTGCCAGACTGTCCAGCAGCTCCTCCCAAAGAGGAAGCATAGTTACCATATGTGCCTGCAATTCCCCATCCATGAGAGACGAAGGCATGAAAACCTTGCACTAGGTATGTTCACAGCCCGCGTGTCTGTCAACAGCAGAGAGGACAAACAGTACACAGTGTCTATCTGGACCAGGGGATTTTAAAAGGGGATTAGGGAGCCAACCATGGTACCACATAGATAAACTTGAGACTCTGTGCTAAGGGTAACCAGCCAGTTCCCAAGGGTCTGAGTCTGACTCCATGAGCAATCAAGAGCAAGCAAAGCCATAGAGGCAGAAAGTAGATTGATGGTTGCCAAGGGTTGGGTAATGAGGGGGTGGGACACTTGGGGGTGATTGGGAAGGGTGGCAAGCTGAAGGGAGTGGGGTTTCATTTTAGGATAATGAAATCGTTCTAAATTGATTGTGCTGATGGCTGAGCAACCATGGGAATATGCTAAAAGCCATTGAATAGTTCGAATGAAGTGGATAGATTGCAGAGCATGTGAATTATGGCTCAATAAGACCAGGGAAAGAGCTCTGACTAATTTACTGGTTATTTGTATGATTTAGAAAGGTTTGGGAGATGTTGTCATTTTGGAGCTTATTAAATCTGGGGGAAGATATTTTCTGAGTGGGCTCTGTCCTGGGCGCAAGTCAGCTCCAGGGCTTGGCCAACTGTTGATTCTTGACTAGGACCCCAAAGCCAGGACCATGTGGACCCTTTGGGCCCGAGCCTTTTATTTGGTATAGGATATAATAGAAGCATATCCAGTTAGGGAGAAAGGAGTGGAAAGGAGCAGCACACACGGGCAGAGCAGCAAGGGGCTGAGCTGAGGTATGGCTGCCCATATACGAGCAACAGCAAGTGCCTGCATCTGGGGTAATGTGGTAAAGGATGGAGGAAGGAGGAGATCCCAAGAACTAGGGGCATTCACCTCATGGTAGTTCCAGGAGGAACTCACTGGCTAGCTATCGTTCTAGGACATTAATTGTAAAGTCTCCCAGAGGGGAGATATCTCAGTGGTTAAGAGCACCAAATGCTCTTCCAGAGGACCCAGGTTCAATTCCCACCTGGCAGCTCACAGCTGTCTGTGAGTCTAGTTCCAGGGGATTTGACACCTTCACATGCATGCACTCAGGCAAAGCGCCAATGCACACAAAATAGAAAAATAACTAATTAAAGTCTCCCGGAATCGGGGCTCTCATCATATCTCCTTTGTGTCCACATAAGAAAATGGGATCTGTGCTAGTCACTTGTCCTGTTGCTCTGACAAAGCACCTAACAAAAGGGACTGAAGGAAGGAGGGAATGGATTGCTTGGGTCACAGCTTGAGGGGTCCTTCCTCCCGTCCTAGGAAGGAGTGGCAGCAAGAGAATGAAGTGGCTGGTCACACCATCGCATCTGCAGCCAGGACCCAGGGAGAAATGGATGCTGGTGCTCCGCTCACTTTTGTCCTTTTATTTAATCGAGGACCCTAATCCTCAGGAGGGTGCTGCCCATAGATAGGGTGGGGTTCCTACCTCAGTTAACCCGATCTAGACAACCCCTCCCAAGCGTGCCTGGAGGTTGATCTCCTAGGTGATCAAGTTGACAATGTTAACCGTCACAGAAGTTCTCCATCTTCCCACAGACTAGGTCATACAACTCTGATACATGGACCAGTGTAGTCAATCTGGAAGGGGAAAGGGGGAGGGACTGTCAGAAAATTACTCTGAAAACTGACTTGATTGTCAACTTAATGAGATTTGGAATTGTCATAGAAACAAACCTCTCAGTATGTGCCTGGGGGCTTCCTGGATTGGGTTAATTGAAGTGGGGAGGCCCAGTCTGAATGTGGGTAGTGCTGGTCAGTGGGCTGGGGTCCTGGGCTGAGTAAAAAGGAGAGAGCAGACTGAGCGTCAGCATCCATCTCCTCCTCTGTTCCTGACTGTGGACAATGTGACCAGGGACTTCCAGCTCTGTTCCTGACTGTGGATACAACGTGACCAGGGACTTCCAGCTCCCGCCTCTTTGCCTTGTTGCCAAGATGGAATGTTTCCCTCATGAGGCAAATTAAACCTCTCGGCAAATTAAATCATGAGGCAAAATAAACCTCCTTTAAGTTGCCTCTGTCAGATGTGTTCTCACAGGGATGAGGTAATCCACACAAGCAGAGTAGTCTGGCTGTCTCATTAGTGCCCACAAGTCAAAATAATGAATAGTTGCTACTTACTGACCCATTACAGTGTGCCAGCCTCTGTGACTCAGTCAACAGAGGCCTAATTTCAGCAAAGCTTCAGAGTTACTCAGGAAGTAAGTATTGTCCCCATTTTATAGATGAGGAAACTTTGGCACAGAGAAGTTAAAGAGTCCAGTTAGTCATGAATGGATTTTTGGTTTTCACTTCTGCCGTGTGATAAAGCACTTTAGCAAAAAGCAGCATCGAAAGGGTTTCTTTTACCTCATAATTCCTGGTTACAGTCCATTACTGCAGGGCAGTCAAGGCAGGATCTTGAAGCATCTAGCAACATCACAGCCAAAGTCGAGAGCAGAGCAAGGTGCTCAGCTCACTTTTCCCACCTTCTATGGTCTAGGACCCAAACCCAAAGAACGGTGGCACTCACAGTGGGCTGCGTCATCCCACCTCAATCAAGGGAATAAAGACAATTCCCTACAGGAATGCTCAAGGCCTGATCTAGACAGGCCTTCCTCAAGCCCCTCTTCCTACATGATTCTAGGTTGTGTCAAACAGACAATTAAAACTAAATGTCACAGCAGTTTAAACAAAACACAGATGTTTTATTTACTTTCTTCCTCACTGTGGCAAAATACCCGATAGAAGCAACTTGAGGGGAGGAAAAGTCTCTTCTGACTCTGAGCTTGAGAGATTGTCTGTTGCAGCATAGCAGGGTTGGTAGCTGGGGCTCTGGCAGTGGTGGCAAGAGTTTGTGTTGAAGTGTGGTACATCTCAGCAGATCTGGGAAAAGGCTCTACCCACCGTGACTCATCCCACCAGTGATGCCTCCTGGCCCAAACGTTTTGCAACCTTCCCCGACAGCACTCCCAGCTGGGAGCCAAGCATTTGAACACATGAGCCTAGGCAGGACATGTCACATTCAAACTGGCACATTGGACATATAAATTGTAGGCTTCCTACAGGTGGGTGACCTGGAAGACAGAGCAATGTCAGCCACCCTGGGCCAGGGCCAGGCGTGACTCCAATGCTTTGTGTGCCCCATCCTGGGGAGTCCTGATGAAAGGACTGTAGGTGGCTCTGGGGCTGTTTTCTGTGTGATATGAGGGGTGAAGCTGGTTTAAATTCCATCCTCAACAATTATCCATCTTGGGGCTGAGGATGTGGTTCAGTTGGTCCAGAGCTTGCCTCGCATGCATGAAGCCTGGGGTTCAATCCCCAGTACTCCATAAAGCTAGGTGTGGGGATGCACGTGTGCCACTCTAAAAGTCAGGCGAGAAGATCAAGAGGGCAAGGTCATCCTGACTGTGCGCTGAGTTCATAGCCAGCCTGGGATACTTGAAACCCTGCACATAAAAAAGTTGACTGCCATTTTCATGGTGTGCATGAGCAAATACATGCATCTCTGTTCTATGCCTGGGCCCCTCCTATCTGGCCAGTTTGTCTAATAGTACACCAGGGTACATGGTTACCACGGCTTTGTGAGATATTTAATGTAAGTGAAGGCCTGGCTTCCAGCCTGGGGCAAGGAAGGGGAGCTGAAGATCACTTAGTTTGCCTCTCAAATATGTCTGGTTCCCTGTCAATCACAGAGATATTTAGGGACGTTTATTCTGGGAAAATTCTTGTAAATGGGATAGGTCACCTCTGGTGCCATTGCTGCAGCTGGCCTTGAATGAGTTTTGGGGCCTCCCTGACTTAGCTAGAAAGTGGGAACATGCAGATAATTAAGAGGAGCAAATGAAACAGTGGAGATTAGACAGCATGGAATGCCAGCGCACGTCAGTCAGCAGCCATTCCTTCTTCCATGCACCCACAGACATGTACTGAACTTGCGAGGTGCCAAACACAGGTCTCGGCACCAGGATGCCCTATGAGACAGATAGCCAGCACCGTGAACTCTGGGTTCTGTCAGAGATGAAGTGTGGCAGAAGGGAGGTGTGGGAGGGAAAGAACAGGGAGTAGAGAGTGGAGGGGAGTGGGGAAATTACTACCTATAGAGCCATGTGGGAATCACTGTCACAGACCAGCCCCTGACCGGCCACCCCAAGATACTGAAGGAGCAATGGCGATAAAGGGGGCCCTCTCTTTATATAGTAAAAAGATTCTCCCATAGTCTTGAGGCCAGCAGTGCTGGGAGTTGCAGGGGTGGGGCGTGGAGGAGGCTCTCACCATGGACGTGAAGAAACCTTCCTTCTCCCCACAGATGGGAGGCTGAGGCCAGCGAAGGGAGATGCCAGCCTTCCTTCTGAGCCGTTGTCATCGGCACTGTTCATAGTAACGGTAGCCATAGGGCTGGGTCCAGTGGTTGTAGTGATAATTACAGTAAGAGCAGATGTGGGAGAAAGCAGTAGAGTGCTTTCAGTAATTGTGGAGGTGTCAGCAGCTCCAGCGATAATGACTGTAGTAACAGAGATCATAGTGGCTTCAGTTCATGGTTGCAGTGACGGCTGTGACAGAAGCAGTTATCTCAGAAACACTTGTGGTAATGATAATGACTCTTGTCTTACAGCCATGGTGGCTGTAGTAACAGTTACCATGGCAATGCTTCTTATCTAGCAGCTAGGCCAATAATGGTTGTAACGTAAGCCGGCACAGTAACAGTGGCTGTAGTAGAAGCTGTAGTAACAGGGGCGGTGCTAATGCCTATGGCAATAGTGGCTACAGTAACAGTGACTGACTAGAGCAATAGAGCTTGCTCTTGTGGGTCTGCCACTATCTAGTCTCCTTCTAGCTACAAACTCAAAGACTTCAGGGTTTGTTCAGAATCAACCTCTGGTCCAACTCTACTCCCAGCCTGGCTCTTCCTCAGGCTGGCCCAGAAAAGCAGAGGCCATGTCTTTACCAGTGGTGGTAAAGGCTGGTCTAGGTATAAGGATTGAAACCCAACTGGGCTGGATTGTCCTGTTGTGACTCAGAGGGCCCTCCTGCCAGGGTCCCAGTCCAAATATACATGAATAAAACACTCAGGAAACACTCAGTCTGAGATTTGACCTGGCCACTAGAGAGAACACAAATGTTTTCTAGCTCCATTTCCCAAGGAGTGCTCCCCACAAACCACCCATCAAGGCAGACATGTGGAACTGGTTTTAGCTTGGGACATTTTTTTCAACCCCGGTTCCCTTCAACCATTGTCGGGCCAAGATGTGGCCTGGGTTATTAACCATCTCCCTTTGGAGGTTCTCAGCCTCTTGGCATACACACATGATATTCTCATGGTGATCTGAAATGACTGACACTCTGGCTCCCCAGTCAGTTCTGGCCCATGTAGAGGCCACGCCCACAGCACCTGGGCTCCAGCCCACCTTCAGGAACTTCTAAGCAAAGTGGGGTGAGGAGGGGAACAGGCAGCCAAGCCATATGGCTGAGCAGCTGACTCTCCCTTTTTTTCTGTTTGCTCATGTGTCTGGAGCTCCCTAGGCCCTTCTAGAATCTTCGGTCCTGCACTTAGCAGATATCCTCTCCTCTGACAGTGTATTCCACTCCCCCTTGGATCAGGATTCCGCTGACTAGTATGCATCCTGCATTATAAAGTATGTATAGGGCTTGGCGCTGGCAGTGCCCTTTCTCCTGTCTGTTCCTCCTGGAATTGAGTAACCGGGGAGCGCGGTGGCCAGCCAGGGCTGTGGGTGCTGCCTCCTACAGCTCTTTCTTCCTCCTTTCAAACAGTTCCACAACTATTAGCTACACGATGTCCTGCACTGAGATGCACCCTGGGGACTCCAAACATGAGCAAGGGTGTGGCAAAGAAAGCTGGTGACTACTTGGGGCCAGGTGGGGAGGCTCAGAAGGACTGGAAGGATGCAGTTCAGATAGGGAGCTGAGCCAAAAAAGTTGTTAGTAGAGGGGAGAAGAGCGAAGGAAAAGGATCAGAGGTTGAGTGAGGAGAGGGATCATTGCTAGGAAACAGTAGAGAAGGGTGTCCAGGTGTCACAAAAAGAACGACAGCACGGCTGCCTCCAGTATGGCTGCCTACAGCGCGGCTGCTGTGCGGGCAGATGCCAACAGCTTTCTTTCTTTTCCTTTCTTCTCTTGTCTTATTGTTTTCTTTCCCCTTCCTTTGTTTCTTTTCTTGTCTTTTCTTTTCCTTTCTTTCTTTGTTTCTTTCCTTCTTTTCTTTTTTCTTTTCTTTTCTTTTTTTTTTTTTCTTTTAAGACAGCATCTCATTATGTAGCCCTGGCTGCCCTGGAATTTTGTAGACTGGGTTGGCCTCAAACTCACAGAGATCTGCCTTGCCTCTGTCTCCCAAGCTCTGGGGTTAAAGACAAATACCACTCCATCCAGCCCAGAAGCAGGTTTTCACATGCAGTTGTCAAATGTCAAATGCAAAGCACTCGTGCAAGGCAGCTTGGGAAGCCTTGCCACAAAGGGAGGACTCTGCTCTGTCATTCGTGTTTGATATCACCCAGGCCAGTCTCTAAAAAACACCCAGCCTTTGTGAGATAGCTAAAAGCCACTCAGGTGAGCCAAGCCAGCCCCACACAGTTACTGAGAACAGTCACCTTGGGGTGCCCACTTAAGCATAGGCTAAGGAGCAAAGGATGCCATGAACCAAGGTGGCATGGGTATTTAGAGCAGAGGCACGTTGAGGGGAATCAGAATTGTGTCAGCTGATGTTTCATCCCAAGTTGCTCATGGAAATGGAAGTGTGGGAAGATTCTGCCCTGAGACTCATCCATCCTCACCCGATGCCTGGTTCCTGCTTGCTGCGTACCAGTGCCTGCTATCCCAGGCAGTCTGTTCTTGTCCTGCACTGGTGCACTGAACATGTTTGCTTCAGAGAAACCTGTGCCTTTCACCTGAGCTCTTCTGAAATGTGTGGCTCGGCGGTACAGCGTTAGCTCCTACCCACTTGGGAGAATTAAATACTATATTTATTAAAGACTACCCAGATATGGCCCGAGGCTGTATCTCAGTTTTAGAGTGTTTGCCTAAAACACGTGAAGCCCTGGGTTCCATTGCCAGCATTGCATAAACTTGGCACAGTGACACATACCTGTCATCCCTGCACTCCAGAGGTGGAGGCTGGAGGGTTAGGAGCTCAAGGTCATCCTTGACTATACAGTGAGTTTGAGGCTGCATGAGACATTATCCTAATGAAAAACCATATATAGAGAGGTAATTATTCAGGTGGCTAATCTGAGATAGCCCCTTAACTAGAATTGGGATGAATGCCCAGGTAGCTGGTGAGGCAAATTTCCCTATCCCCCCCCCCCCGCGTGTGTGTGTGTGTGTGTGTGTGTGTGTGTGTGTGTGTGTGTGTGTGTCCTATGTTTGAAAACTTAGTTCCCAGCTGGTGGCACCATACTGAAGCCTGGAAATTTTAGGAGGTGGAGTCTTGATGGAGATGTAGGTGGGGCAGAGTCTTGAGTTTTGATAGCCAGCCACACTTGAGTCTGAAGCAATGAGACCAGCCACATTCCGCTCCGGCTGCCTTGCCTTCTGGTCATGGTGGACTGCACCCTCTAAACCCTTCCTCTTTTAAGTTGTTCTTGTCGGGTGCTTGATCACAGCAACAAGAAAGGGAACAGGCACATAGGCACGCATTTCTGCCTCTCCAGAGATCCCTAATAAAGCTATTAAAGATTAGCTCTTATTAAAAATTAAACTACGTGAACCTATAATTAAGCAAATTATACTAAAATCAAAGGTGATTACTACTCAAGACTCATGCCTCTCTAATTATTCCACTGCATTCTGCCTCTCCCTGAGCTCTTGAGGTTATTTGCACCCCTGGAGTCAGCATGACAGGAGTGAGGACGGCCACACATATTGTGACATCATGCTGACGAGTGAAAGTCAGCCATCGCAGGGATATTTACATCAGGAAATCTCCAATGCACAAATCAGGGGGTTTTTGGTTGTTTTTTCTTCCCAGAGAGCAATTGCAAAACTTAGTGTCTCACTCTCACTCTCACTGTGTGTGTGTGTGTGTGTGTGTGTGTGTGTGTGTCTGTCTGTCTGTCTGTCTGTCTGTCTGTCTGTCTTAGAACCAGACTGGTTTCTAACTTGTAATAATCCTCCTGCCTCACTGTTCCCAGTGCAAGATTATGAGGAATGCACTTCCACAGCCAGCTGTTTTCTGGTCACAGCTACAGCATGCAGCACAGCCTGGTACCCTGTGCAGTGACACCTGCTCTCAGCAAGCCTGCGGCGTCCATGTGCGCGCCCCTTCTGATTTTGTCTGCACATGAACAGCTTGTTCCTCTGCACACGTGTAAGCAGGCCGCAAGTTGAGGCCTCTGTCCACATGCCCTGTCTCCACCTTAGGTCAGATGTTGTCACTGCTAGTCTTGATGGTCAGCTAGATAAAACCTAGAACTAGTTAGGAGACAAACAACTGCGCACGTCTGTGAGTGAGCTCCTATATAGAACTACCCACCAGAAAGGCAAGTGACCTCATCCCATGGGCTGGAGGCCCAGACTGCAAACACACAAAGCGAGCTGAACATCAGCATTTCGGTTCTCTCTGCTTCCTGACAGTGGACACAATGTAATACAATGTAACACAATGTAACACTAGTAAGTAGTTGTCCCACGCCCCTGCTTCCAGGACTTATGTCATCATGGTAGTCTGTAAACTCTGAGACAGAACAAGCCTCCTCCTCAGTTGTTCTTGGAAGGTATTTTGTCATGGCAGTGATGTAACCAGGGTGACATTATTGGTCCCACTGATCTTTGTGTTCATATAGCCTAAGAACTGGCCAAGCACAATGATAGCAGAGCCAGAAGTGTTCCAGGGACAGCCTTCTCCAGTGGGACAAGAAGGCCTGGAGGTGGACTCTTGGTGGGAGATGTGAGTCAGGGCAGGGGCTTTGACAGCCAGCCACGCTTTTGACCATCCACATTTTGACCCTAGGACTTGGCCCTGACTGGACTCCTGCCTGTGAGCTCTGTGGTATTGTGAGGGGCACCTCACACCTTCTAACTCAGGAGCCTATCTAGGCTGAGCCCTGCCCACATCAGAACAGTGAGAGAGATGAGCTATGGTCAAAGTGACATAGCAAGCCTAGGGTCCTTGAGGGGGCATCCGAAAGTGGTGGCCCTCCTCTGTGCCCAATCCTTGTGCTCCTGGTCTCCAAGAACGGCCTCCACGAAGCATTTAAGGGCTTCTGGAGCTTCAGAGTCAGAGGGATGGGATTTAATCTTGAATGGGATGAACTCAGGCAGGTCACAGAATTCCTAAATCTTCAGTTCCTTTTCTCAAAAGCCAATGGCAGATGGGACAGCTCAGTGCTGTTTTGAGGGATCAATCTCATTGCCTTCACTATAGCTAACCACATTCCTTCAGACTACAGGCATGTGGGTCAGCCTGTGCTAGCAGCCTGTGCCTATCTGTTTCACTATGTAGCTCAGGCTGGCCAGAGTTGGTTGGTTTATTTGTTTTGAATCAGGGATCTCATATAGTCTGAGCTGACTTCAAACTCTCTATATGGCTAAGGACCCTCAACTCCTCATCCTCCTGTCTCTATCTTCCAAGTGCTAAGATAATGAGAGTGTACCACCACGCCTGGTTTCTGTAATGCTGGGGATTGAACCCATGCCTTCCTGCCTCCTAGGCACATACCCTACCTATTGAGCTACATCTCCAGCTCCTTGGGCTGGAACTGCCATCCTCCTGCCTCAGCTTCCTGACCCATGCCAGGCCGATTCAGGTTTTAACAAGTTAATTGTAGATGTTTTGCTGTCTGGTATCAAGACAACAAAGAAAAGAGGTCAACGTCACTTCCTCAAGATAGAAAGCCATCCATAACAGAGGCAGAGGCAGAGCCAGAGCCCTGTAGTCACGTGACCCTGCAGTCACGTGACCCTGTAGTCACATGACCTCAGGCAAACCCTTTCCCTTCAAAAGCCTTGGTAATGGATCCATGAAGCCGGAGAGCAGGGATCCTGTGGAAGACAACTATAGAACCTTCCAGTGCAGGACTGAAGATGGTCACATGGACTCCCACAGCCTGTCAGAAGTCCCTGAGTCTCCATGGTTGTCTGACCTAGCACCTCGGCCAATTCTGTGGCCTGGTATCCTCCCTCCCTGCTTCCCCACCCATCACTGCTCCCTTCCCTGCCAAAGAGGCTCTGGTTCCCAGAGCAGGGTCCAAACAAGCAGCCTCGCTGCCACTTGGCCCTGTTGATGGGAGCAGGCTTTATACAGAGGCTTTTAAACCTCCCTGCGACGTCTGAGTATCGATCATCCTGGGGCCTTAATGGGCTGCTTCTAAGATTGTCAGCCTAGGTTCCTCCAGCTTCCATTGTTCTGGGCCATCTCTGCTTCGACTGCGCCTCTCAACTCAGAGCAGGCCAAGAGTCACCACTTTCCTCTGAAGGAGAGGGAACTGGGAAACAAAGCCACTGCTCTTTTGTGAGAGGGGGTGTAGGGGGGGGACGCTGAGCCTCTGCCTCTCACAGCAAGTGGCAGAGAACAAGCTGCAGAGAGGCTCCCAATGAGCTGTTTAGTGGCTACCCTGTCCTGAGTCTGACTGAGTCTCAGCCCTTGTTAGAAGGCATGACTGACCGACACCTCTCTGGCCTGCCCGTGTCCTTATGTGGGTGACTTGCCCCACAGAGGCTTCCTCCTTTTGTTACCAAAGGAACCCCACAAAGCCTCCCCTCAGGGCTGAGCCCCCTCCTTCTTCCTGGGTTTCCTCATCCCTGGGTAGCAGTTTTCTGATCTGCTGTTGCTATGGACTCTAGCCTGCGTCAATGTGGTAGCACAGGGTTGGCTGCCCGCCCTGGGTCCTCTGGCTTCCTTTACAATCAAGTCAATAAAAGTGTCACTTCGCCCTCCCGTTTTTAGTATCTATGTTTCAGATCAGTGTGAGGCCTGAAGCCCTTCCATTATCCTCCAGTGATTTCTACAAGAGCAGTCTCGTTCGAGATAGGTCCAGGAGGTAGCCGGCAAATGATCCAGTGCTTTTCAAATAGACATGTCTATTTGATGTCTACTTTGGTTGGAGTCCCTTAGTGCCATTCCATGATGTTGGACGCAGCCTATCTACATCCCGTGTCCTGACAGATGGCTTCCCTCTCACAAACAGTCCATGATAAACTAGTATGTGACATTTTCTGTGGCCCCTCTCCCAAAGAAGGTGACTTCAAGAGGGACTCACAGGCCCCAAGGGGAAGCTGGGAGAAGAACATGCTTGAACTGGGTTGTGTGACATCTTTGGTGGCTGAGCCACATCCAGTTAGATGACAGCTGGCCTGACTCCATACATCCTAACAGCCCTCTCCTCAGGCCATCAATAAAACAGTCGATCCAGTCACTTCCAATGTCATACTGGCCCCAGGACTGCCTTGGAAGGCAGCCTGGAAAGGAACACGACCGTCCAAGGGATGGACTGAGCGTCTACAAGAAGGACATGGTGACAGGTCATAAACAACACAAGCCCCTCAGTCCCCCAGCTGCCCTTGGCCAGTTTCTCCTGGTTCCCTGTCTCACTCACTGTGGATGATGTTATGATGGCCTGGAAAGGGAGCTGTCCCGGCTTCAGAAACAGAAGGGAAGTAAGTGTCACAGAGACACAGCTCACAGGGCAGAGCCAGATGAGGGAAAGGACTTTCAATGCAGGTTTTACATTTTAGTTTTGTTGGGAGAGGAGCACAGTATGCACGTGCCACAGGACCCGTGGGGTCAGAGGATGACTTCCAGGATTCAGGTCTCTCCTTCCACCATGTAGGCACCTGAGAGACTGAAGTCCAGTGCTCTAGTTTGATAGTAAGTGCCTTTATATGCTAAGCCATATCACCAGTCTGGAAAAAGAGATTTGTTTTGTTTCGTTTCATTTTTTAAACAAAACATTTTTCCTATCTCATAATTTAGGGAACAGTAGAACATCAAGGGGCAATTAAGGACTCTGTGGCATTGGGACTGAACTCCAGGCCCTGGGTCTGTGAACCGTTTGATGACTTAACACTTCCAGGTTCCCCTTTTATGTGAGTTGGCCTTAAAGTTAATGGGAAGACACAGGGACAAACCCACCAGGGTCTCCGTCCCACAGAATTTGCCTCATAGCCACTGTGCAGAACACCCAGGCTTGCTCTGCATCTGGCTCCCTGAGATCTGAGAGCATGGCTGGTGTCAGTGTCAAGGTCATGACTGGGAAGACTGGGGCAGGTGACAAAAGCTGGGATGTGCAAGAGACACCCAAAGGACATGCCCTGCACTGGGTCATGTGCACTGGGGGATTCTTGCCTATTTTCTTTTTCTTTCTCTCCCCACTCCTTTGCTTGTTTAAGGTTTTAGGTGAAATTCACATATAACTAGCCATCGGAAAGTGGGCATAGCATTGGCACATTCCTGTCCTGATGTACCAGTTGTGAATTTAGTTCCAAATCTTCATCACCATCCCAAGGTAGGACTCCCACGACCCTTGGCATGCAGCGCCTCCCCCCTTTGCTCCCCCCCCCCCCGCCTTGTCACCCTCTGTCTGTGAAGTTGCCTGTCCTGGGTGTTGCATATAAAAGGTCAACACAATGTCCTTTGGTCTGGCTTCTTATACTTAGTACCAAGACCCCATGTCCCTCTGTGAAGCCACCACATCAGTGTTCTTGCATGAGGTACTTTTATGTCACTGTAGCCAAAATGCCCGAGAACACCTTAAGGGGAAGAATTCTTTACCTCGGCTCATGGATTCTGGCTGGGCCGTTATTACTTGGACCCATGTGCAACAAAGAACATCATGGTAATTTTCTCCTTTTTTTCCCTATTTCATCCAGACCCTCGGCCCATGAGCTGGTGCCACACACATTCAGGGTAAGTCTTACCCTCTCGGTTTGACCGCTCTGAGACCCCTTACCAACACACCCAGGGATGTACCTTAGCACTTTCCTAGGAGAGTCTAAATTCAGTCAAGTGGGCCATCAAGCCCAGTCACCAGAGACCACATTCCTTTCTGTAGCTGAGGTCCATTGTATGGCTATCCCACACTTGAACTTGATTTGTCCATTTCCTGCTGACAGACACTTGGATTTTGTCTCACATTTTGGGCTGTGTGGGTAACACTGCCGTGGAGATCGTTGTGCACCATGAATGTCTTTGATTGGCACTACAGCCAGAGGTGTGTCTTTGATTAACAACCAGGTGTGCTGCTTTCAAAGCTGCCCCTTTCTCTCTTCACATCTCTGGGCACAGCCTAATCTATCCTTCATTTGATCCCCCTTATTAACCTAGATGGACACTTACCCACACTCCAGGGTCCAGTCCGATGCCCTTTCTTCCAGGAAGCCTTGCTGGCACCCTTGGGCTGGTTCCCTGCCTCTAAGGGCTATGGTAGGATCTGTTATCAGTAGTCCTTGATGAGATGGCCTGGGCTGCTCTGAACACTCTATGCCTCCAGGCCTGATTCAGTACTGATTGCATAGTAGTCATTTGATAGAGAGACAGAGAGAGATAAGAGAGAGAATAGGATAAACGTCAACCTTGGCTATCTTCCTTAGTCACATCCTACCTCATCTTTTGAGACAGGCTCACAGAGCCTAGAGTTTGCAGATGCAGTTACACTCCTCGGTCAGTGAGCCCCAGGGACCCTTCTGCCTCCTCTCTGCCCCCATGCAGGGATCACAAGTATAATTACAAGTGTAAATTACAAGTGTGGAAAAGGTTTATTTAGTATATGTGTATAGGTGGTTTGTTTGCTTGTACGTGTGTGCACCGTATACATGAAGCACTCAGAGTCAAGAATTCACTGGGGAACTGGAGTCACCGATGGTTGTCAGCATGGGGGCTGGGATTGGACTCTCTTCACAGCCCAGTACACCCAGAGGTTGAGTTTTTGTTGTTGTTGTTGTTGTTATCAGTGTTTGTTTGTTTGTTCGGGGAAAGTTCTGAGGATCAAACTTGGGTCCTCATCCTTACAGGGTAAGCACATGACCAACTGAGCCATCTCCCTAGCTCCATAGTAGGCACTTTAAAATGTTCCTTGACTGACTGTGTGAGCGTAGTCTCAGCCATTTCTGATCGTAGTGCCCACCTTGGGTTTGCTGACCTGGGAGCAATGGACACATGACCGGCCAGAGCGGCCTTCCTGGGGGGATGGGAACAGTCACCTCTACTTACTATTCCCAGAAGCAAAGTAGGCCTGGGAGACTTGTTGATATGAAATGCCATGTGAAATGGAACCAAAGCTGCCATTAAAAATGATTAATGAGAGTGTCACCCTTGGTCCAGCCGAGAGCCACACTGTCAATATTAATGACCCTTAAGAACATTCTGTGTGCACACACTGGCTGTTTAGCTCTGTACTTTGCTACACCATAGTTTCGTCCTGTTCTTTTAAGCTCTCTCTTAAAGCGTGGCTCCTCCCCCAAACTGTACCTTCAGGGGCAGCAGGCCTCGGTTTCTGCAGCTAGCTTGTTCACTAACCAGCACCATTGTTTCCTGGGCACACAAATGCCAGGCAGCTCGGAAAGCACCATTCCCTCCCATGCCAGCCTTGAGGCAGGCAAAATGCTCCTTCTGGCCAGTTTTTTTGTAGCCCAGTGCCTCAGCAGTTTCTGGGAAGATCAGGACAATGTGGAACCCTGGGGGAGAGGGCTCAGCTTTCCTAGTTAAGATGGCAGCCGAGAGAACCCAGATGCCACAAAGGAGCTGCTTCCAGGGGGGACTGAAAGGACACCATTCACGGGGGGGGGGGGGGGGGCCGAGCGCTGAGCCTGCAGGGCCAGGCGCCTGGTGGCAGCTGCAATCTAGGAAAGTGCCAATTCAACTGCAGCCCTGAGTTGGGGGCTGCTTGGAGCTGTGACATTTACCCTTGGGCTTCTTCCCCAGCACGGCCAGGGAGAAGGGGTGGACCCCAGAATGACTAGTTTTACTGTTTTGGGGAGCAAACATCACCTGCCTCTGCACGCACCCTGTTTCTTGTCCTGGTTACATCTGAAGCTTGGGAAGGGACACCTGCTCCCAGATCCTTGGAAGGACAAAAGCCATCCTGGCGCATCTGAAACTTCCATGGGTAGCAAAGCTAGTTTTCTCGCTGTTACTGAACACAAGCCTTCTCATACAGTAGGTGCTCCATAAATGCTGGTTCAGGATTAGCTGGGCTACTTGCTCCTAAACTATCTCTGCAAATGCCCAGGGCAGCTACATTTGCTTGGGGGGGGGTAGGGTTTTTTTGGGTTTTTTTTTGTTGTTTTGTTTTGGTTTTTAGTTTATATTTTAAAAAGATGTATGGATAGTAGGTATTTGCCAAGAATTTTTTGTTGTTGGGTCCAAGATGTGCGAATTAGGACTTTTTTAAAATAAAACTTTAAATGTAACAGGCATTTTCTGGGGCTCTGGGCATGCGTCCAGGCCTCAGGAAAGTCTGATAGACAACCTACTCCACAACACCGTTCAAACAACCAATTCAGGTTAGACCCAAACAAAAGACAGTTGTTCCAGACCCCCACATGCTCAGCTGTACCAGTGCGCGAGAGAGAGAGCACACTACTAGAAAGAATCTTTCACCCTGTGGGATGAGTTCACCTCTCACCTGTGATCTTGGAGAGGAAACAGAGACAAGCCAAGGAACTTCCTGGTGTCACAGCTCACTACGGACACATGTTGAAGCCTTTTGATTTGAAAGCCAGAAGTTTACTCAAGTGGATCTCATGTTCTCCTGAAGTGAACGTGTTTCCGTCAGATTTGGTGTCACGTGACCAGCTGGTATCACATGACATGACCTGTTCCTGTCCCTGGGGCTCCACCTTGCAAGGGTATCCCAGTCCCTCTAGCTGCTAGCTGCTCAGATCTGCCTCCCTCCACTACCTATATCTGTCTTTAGTCCCCGTTAATTAAACAGCAATTCCCCAAGGATAGCAATTGAATTAGCCAAACATGTCCTCCTAACCTGATTACTGTCCTTAACACAAGTGGCACAGGCCAGCAGGTGTTAATGGCGCTCAGTGTCTGCTCCCTGCCCAAGCCCACATACCTAGTGCCCTGTGCCAGATCAGTCACTATCCCTAAACAATGAACAACCTGGGCTCAGAAGTTGATGAGGCAGGGACTCCATCCCTCCCAGAATCCCCATCCCACTGCCAGTGCCTGGACCTCTTCAGAACTTGGCTGCACTTTGTGCCTGTCTGCTTCATGTGTTCATCCTGTGGACTGCTAGTATCTCAGTGTGCCAGCACACTGCCAGGAGCTGGACTCAGAAGATGAGTACTCAGTGTCCCCTGGTCACGGGTGAGGGGCACAGTCTTTACCACATCCAACACAAAGCCGAGTTCTGAGCCCCTTGCAGAGCAAGGCTGAAACGTCTAGGTGAAAATAAAAATAGCTATTAAGATCAAATTCTCATTTCATGGGCACAGTAATGACTCCTTATTGCATGAGGTCTCTGTGAAGCAGTGCCCATTTCTCTGGAATGAAATCTAATTGTTTTTACTTCTTAATTTGAAAAATATTCAAACCTCCTTGGGACGAGTAAAGTTAACTCCTCTGTACCCATGTCGTAGATTCACCAACTGCCAACAATTTGCCCATTGCTCATTTTCTGCAGGTAGGCTCTCTATTATCATGGCTGGTGTTTTGCCTCATCCTGGAGAGGAAGCCACTGGCCTCAAGGCCTTTCACCATGAACTACTTGCCTGAGAACAGGCTGCTGTCTTTGGACAGCCTTGTCATGATGGGTTGCTAGGAGAATTTTCCTGGACAGATGTGAGCAAACATCTCTTCATCACAGATAGAGCACTGAAGACAGAGCAAAGTTTCAACCCAAGTCTAGATTAGCAAACCAGTGAGCTGATGGAGTTTCCTTTAGGAACTGTTAAAGACAGCTGCATCTGCAAAAAGCCCACTGCAGCCCGTAAGGACTCATGAAAGCCACATCCCTGGTGCTCCCTCCAAGTACTCCCCACCAGTTGTTACTGCTTTTATAACTGTGGGAGATCCCTGTGAATCCTATAATTTTCAGGAATTTCCTGAGCCCTTTAAGCTTCCTCTAGTTCCGGAGTCTTATAAGCTTCTCTGTCCTCCCTCCAGAAGGGAATATTTCAATAGCTACTCTACAGGTCCCTGTGTTGTTGTGTGTCTGCTACAGTATCAAAACACCTTCCCAAACACAGCCATCAGCCAGGTGTTCATGAGCCTATGAAGGACATTTCTCAGTCAGACCACCATTTCAAACCACCATAGTCACATTCAGAAAATTTAATAATTTATGATGTATGTGCACATCAGCTAATTTTCTCAATGTTGATTTTTTTCAAAACATTTTACATTGTTTATTTTGTGTGGTGGGGTCAGAGGACAATGTGTGGGAATCAGTTCTCCCCCCCAACCACGTGACTCTGGGTGGAAATCAAACTCCATCACCAGGCTCGACAGCAGGTGCCTTGGTCCACTGAGCCATCTTCCTGGCCCTCGACACTAATCTTTTCAACAATTTTGTTTTTCTCTTGACCTCTGAGGACTCAGTCTAAGGCCTGTATGTTGTCCAGTTGAGCCTCTTTAAACCTCTTTGGTGCAGACTAGCTCTTCACACAGTGAGACATGACCTAGGAAATGTGTACTGAGGGGCTCTTGTAGGAGCATCTGAGGGCATCCGTACACACAGATGGCTGCTGCTACTCCATCACTCCAGGTGGGCTCTTTATGCTTAGGCCTGAAGCTGTTGGCATAAGCCTCAAGCTGTTTTGTAGTGACTATATTTCATAAATAGAAGAAGTACTCTCTAAAATAACAAGAATCACACAATGTTATAAGTTGTTGAGGGTAGGTCACAGAAAGGAAGCCAAGATGAATTAATAAATAAGAAAATGAAAAGAAAGCCAAGTATAGCAGTGCACACCTTTAATTCCAGCACTCAGGAGGTAAAGGAATGTGGATTCAGTGGCTGCCTGGTCTACACAGTGAGTTCAAAGCCAGCCTGAGCTACCTGGTGAGACTCTGTCGGTTCCAAAAAGAGAAAAGGAAAAAGATGATGAAGAGGAGGAAGTTATTAGCAGACATTATATAATTTTTAAAACCATAGTATAATAAATCAAGGATAGTGCATATACCGTAATCCCAGAACTCAGGAGTCTGAGACAGGAAAGTTGCCATGAATTCAAGGCCAGCCTGGGCCACATCATGAGTTGTATACTAGCCTAGGATGCATGAGACCCTGCCTCAAAAGAGAAAAAGGAGAAAGGGGGGCATAGGGGGAAATAATTTGGGAGAAGCCATGGGTAATATGTTAACAGCACAACACAGTCTCTATCTCAGTGGGAGTCCAGGAGAACTGACATATCTTGGGAAGCTCCTCCACTGACCAACAGTAAGGATCTGAACTCAGCTCTCTCTGTCCCACTATCCTGTCATCAATCCCAAGATCCAATGCGCTCTCCAGGCTAAGGTCCCCACAGCCCTGTTATATTCTGAAGCGTAATAGAAGAGAAGGCCAGATGGGATGGTCAAACAAGCTCTTGGCCACTCTACCTGGGGGCTACTGTGCCCAGGAGGTGGGGTCATCTTGGAGGACAGCCAGTACCCCTCTGCCACTCACCGAGGAAACACTAATCCTGGGGCTCCACTTTAATAAGGGGTCCAGCTGGTGGGAGCTTTTATTTTAGCTAAGTGTGAATGCTGTTGCCATGAGACGCAGCCGTGTGTCCAGGGAGCAGGAATCACCGGGAAGGGAAGCCACTACGATGTCTTTCCCTTTATCCGAATTCGGTTTCCCTCAGAGAGTGGCTTCATTTCAGACTACATAGAAAACTGGCACGCCTTCATTAGTGAGCGGCAAGGCAATCTGGCACGCTCTCCCTTCCCCTCCGTGTGTGCACACACTGCCCCTCCTGGGCAGGGAGGGAAGGAAATGGAGATTTTCCCACTGTGGGTGAAAATAGCATCCCAATAAAGAGTAGAAGGGAAGATCCCAGTATACTGATCATCAGATCCTTGTTCTCAACAGGTCAGGGTCCTCAAAGCACTCTGTAACTAGCACAAAACCCAAAGTTCAGTCCTCAGCACTTCCTAAACCAGGCATGTTGGCAGTGTTCTGAGTATGGCATTGCTCATGAGTCTGAGAGCAAGTGACACACACATTGCCTTTCCATGTCCCGGGAGAACGGTGTGCCTATTTCAGAGCTGGGGTTGTGGGCTCCGCGGATGCTCGGGGGAAGTTGATAGCCCAGACAACTATCCAGGAGGAATGGGTTGTCGGACAATAGGGAGATCTAGATGGAAATCTGATCGTAAGTATTCCAATGGTCAGCATAGTTGCTGGGCCCGGGTCCGCACTCAGCTGGCCTGGATGAGCCCACCCATAGGAAGCTGGCTGCCCCGCAGCACGGAGAAGGAGCAGCTGCAGCCAGAACTCCACAGCACAGTGTGACAGGGTGCTGGATGGGGATGCATGGACTCAAGCTGTGCAGAGCCCGCCCTAGAGGTCGCATCTGACTAGCTACTGCCTCCCCACCCATCTGAGAGTCAGTCCCAGGGCAGGTTTGGCCAGTGTCCTTCACAGTCGCACTTCAGGGTACGGCCCAAGCTGGACTACCAGGGGGAGCTACCAAATGCAGTGCCCTTGACAGTCACAGCCTGTTTCAAGTTGCTCTGTCTCCTTCCTAGGGTGAGGAAATTCAAAGTTCCTCACTCAGGCCACCACTGGTGAATCAGGGCAAGACTTGTTTTCTCTCAGTTCTCATGCTCGCCCAGCCCCTCCTGTCTTCCAAGCCTCTCCGCTTTCCCTCAGCACCTGCTACTTTCCGTGGACACTGGCAGGAAAGGGCAGGTGGAAAGGGGGCGGGGCAGGTCAGGAGTCAAGAATATCTAACGTGCTCTCTGTGCATCTTAAGCTGAAACTCAAGAGCCCCCTGACTCAGCAGGGTATTAATAGCCCTGGCCAGTCTGGGAGGCTGGCTCTGCCAGGGCTATGAAGTGGGGCTCCACCAGACTCCCAGTGGCTGCCCAGCAGCCTTTGCACCCGCCACACTAACCTTGCCTGTGTCTCCACACAGGGGTGTGCCTCTGAAGCTCTGAGCTCTTGAAACTGATATGGGTTTGAGTCTCAAGTCCTAGCACAGAGCCTGGCATACAGCCCTCTGTTGCTGAAATGTTGGAATACTCTATATATTTATTTATTGGTAGGGGATGCCAGAGGAGCTGCAGCCTTGTGTGTGGATGGCTGGTGACAGTGGATTCTTGCTGCAAAATGTTCTGTGGCACCTGGCTGAGGAGTTCCAGTCTCACCCTCAGGTTCTTGAGCCCTCATAGACATGTAGCAGTCTTGTGGTGCGTGCTTGACCATTGAGTCCCGAAAGACATTTCTGGAGCCCTTTCTGACAAACAATTAAAAAATAAGAAGTCAAAGCCACAACCAGGCCTTCAGGCCTGCTACCTGGCGCCTCAGTGTCCCTGGTGGCCTCCCTCACTGTTCTCACCGATGCAGCCTCTCCTACGCTGAGCTGCTTGTGTGTTAATGTCAGGCTTCTAACCAGCCTGCTCCAGATGCCATCTCTCTGCTCCTTGGGGACCTGTCACCTTGTTGATGTTGAGGAAACCACTCTGAGCCGGCTCAGACGCCTGCTGGGGTCAGCCCCAGGAAGTGTCAGAACATCCAGAAACATTAAGCTGGGAGGGCTCCAGGCCTCCCTGCCCCACACTCTCCCTTGACCATAAAGATCCAAGGCCTCAGAGGGAGCCAGGGACTCAGTCAGGGGTCTAACAACTCCAGGGTGTAGATCGAAGCAGGTGTATGGTGTTCGTGGGAATTGGGGGGATCAGGGTAACAACTGTGAGGTCACTGGCCTGGGGTATAGGACTTGGGGCAAGTGTTTGCCTCAGTTTCTCAATCTATAAAGTGAGAGAGAATAGGAACACCTGCTTCAGGCTCTAGTCTTCAGTGTGTTGTTTGAAATGGGGACAGAAAAAAGGGAGAGTATGACTTCTGGCACCACAGTGACTCAAGCTGGCCTGGGACACTGAGTTCATGGGGGTAGGCAAGCACACTCAGGGCTCCTCACCCTACTTTTCGCCAAATTGCTTCAACTGCTTCTGGCCTCCAGCGCTGTCTTAGTTCGTTGTCTGAAGATTCAGATCCAGAGGAGGAGGCTCCCCCCCCCCCACCCCGTGGTGAGAGCGATCACACAGAGTCTATTGGACAGGCTGGGGATGCCCTTGAGAGAGAAGAGTCAGCCTGTAGTCTGCGTGCAGCCTGATGCGCTGGAGGCGAGTCCTCGGAGGACAGCATCAAGCTCATGGTCTGATCCATGGCAAACAGGGGTTGTTGTGGTTCCCATAGCAGCCACAGGAAACTGGGATGTAGCAGGCAGCCTGAAATCCCAGGGGTAAGTGCAGGAATTCCAACTAGGTTTTGGCCCCAGGACTCCACCATCAATGCCAGGTTTACTATTGTAAGTGTGCTCATAGATTTTCATGACCTTGTTTAGACAAGAATGGGATGAAGGGGTATAAGTCCAGCGCTTCCTGTTCCCACATTTCCCATAGGGGTGGGAAGGGAGATATCCGGAACCATGTCCTTCAGATAACTTCAAAAGCGACATGTTTAGTCAGATGGCAATTGGCTCTTTGCCAGCTTCTACACCTGGAATTCCTTAATGAAGGGGACCCAGGAGTGTGTGGGGGAACCAAAGGGAAACAGGGTCAGTGAGGAGCCCCAGCCACAGGGAGAAGCAGTAAGGATTTCAAGGATGGGAGGACCCCACCCCCATGGAAACAGACATAACGAGAGTTAAATATGGACCACCGAGAGATCACGAGTAATGGCCACCAAAGCCAGCAGAGTGAGAGACCAGTGGCTTCAGGAGCTGTCTCCATCCATTAAGCCAAAGACCATTAAGTGAGAAATTCAATATGAGTCAATAGAGCTTCCAGAGGAATGTTACCTGCCACCTCGGGGAGTACCATCTCGACCTCTTCCTCAGATGGGCCCAGGGCAAAAGGACGCAGGAGCTGGCCGGGGTGGTCTCACGGTGGACAATTTAATGAGGAAATTGTTGCTTCTTTGGATGAAGAATGTGAGTGACTGAGAGAGAGTCCGGAGGATGCCTTTCTGGGGGTTGCTTCTTTTGTTCGGCAGTTGCTCAGCTTGCCCATTTCAAGCAGTTCCTCTGCAGAGGTCGTCCCATGCTTGCACTTGGGTACTTTGTGCTCCATGTCTGCTTGGGGCTCTCCCCACAATGGCAGTGACTGGGGAGAATGGGGCTGTGGGCCCTTGCCAGCAGAGCAGGAAGGAGAGAGCCAAGGTGCAGAGCTGGTATTTCTATAACCGGGTCAATTGTTTTGTGATCAGCGCATGTCTGAGAGGAAGGGCACATCTGCTATGCCATCCTGGCCCAGATCACCTGCTTCATGAAGGAAAACCCACTCTCCTCTAGGTATGGAGCTGGAGCTGGGGTGGGTGGGAAACAGCACGCACCCAGTGAGATTGTGCTTCCTCCTGTGGTGTTCCTCCGGCTCCTCCCCACCTTGCTGGTGTGCTGTCTCCCCAATGCACCATCTGCAAACAGCCCTACGACCACCAACTGGGCAGCCCCAGGAGAGTCCTGCACACCTTCCAAGAGGCAGGAAGATGGCAGAGATGGAGGCCAGGCCAGCTTCTGCTCCCCAGGTTGATGGTCAGCAGAAACAACCCTCAAATGAAGGGAAGATGGATGAGCTTTATGAACTGAGATTGCTTACTAGAACTCCAGTGTGTATGTGTGGATGAGTGTGTGTGTGTGTGTGTGTGTGTGTGTGTGTGTATGCAATGAGCACATGGGCATGTGTGCAGACATGCTATACCACCTCACTAGCTTGACATTTGTCTGGCACATAGTAGACGCTTAGTCACCCTTTGTATGATGTGTGCTTAGCAGGGATAGCCTCACTAACCTCACTATGGTTCTGTCATCCCTGGGGCCCAAGCATGGAGTAAGGACTCAGCTAGGCTCCCAGCATTGCCTGCAGAGAGATCCTTCTCAGATGCTACCTGGAGAGGTCAGGCAGTCACCCACTCTCTGGTAGAGGGGTTCTGTGCATCCTGTCCCAGGACCCCAGGAGACCCCCAACTCCAGGATCACGGAAGTGAGCTTCACTGTTCCCACCAATGAGGCTTCACAAGCAAGATTTGCCGCTGCCAAGGAGCCCTGGCTTTCTGCTAGTCCCTGAAATGGAGAGGGGCTGGTGGGGGACAGGGCATGCCTGGGCTTCATTCTTCTGGAAGGAATCTGGCAACTTCTCCACAGGGGCCTTGGGCTCTTCCTCCTAGTCTGGGATTCGCTGGTCTTCTCTCTCTACCATGCTGTCATGCTGCCTGGGGTTTGGGAAGATGACCTTCTGATCCCCTCTCCATTACAGGGATCCTGAGGAGACATTCCAGGGGAAGAGACCCAGTGCCAAAGGCAAGCAATTGGCATGTTCGCATCCTCCCACAGCCTGTTCTGAGCTGACCAAAGGCTCCTTTGGTATGAGCTCTATGGAAGGCATCATGCCTTTCCAGGTCCCTGTAAGCTTTGCTTGCAATTAGAGACTGCCATTCGAGCTTCCTCACAAGTTACTGAGAGTACTAGAATAATAAACATACGGCCAAGACCAAATATCAGTGAACCCAGGGTTCCAATGAGGCCCTGCCTGACTGAACAACCCAAGATTGTGTCTTTAACCTCGGTGCTCTCCTCTAAATAATGGGGAAAATACTACCCTCTCTTAGCTGGCAGCAGAGGGCGGGGATGGAGACCACCAGTAAAGTATCATGTATCTTCCAGGTGCAAAATGGCAGATCCACTCCATGCTAACCACTTTCTAGAAGCCAAAGGTTTCAAGTATTTGCTCATAAAATCCTTACGCCAAGCTTAAGCCTTTGGATACCTAAGACTGTGTCCTTGGCTCAAGGTCACAGAGCCAGAAAATGGCAAACAGGATTGTGAGACCAGGGTACCTGACTCTGAGTCCTCAAAATCCCAGCTGCGACTGTTGTTGGTGCTCACTGAAGAAATTCCTAAAGCAAACCTATCATCCCATTTTACGATTTGATTTGTGTGTGTGTGTGTGTGTGTGTGTGTGTGTGTGTGTGTGTGTGTGTGTGTGTGTGTGTAGGTACCTACAGAGGCTAGAATAGGGCATTGGATTTCCCTGGACCTGGAATTATAGGTGATTGTGAGTTGCCTAAAGTAGGTGCTGGGAACCAAACTCAGGTCCTCTGTAAGAGCTGTGCCCTTCTCACAATTGCTGGACCGTCTCTCTGACACTCATCATCCCATTTTAATGCTGAGAAAATTGAGGACCAGAAAAAGGAAGAAAAGTCTAGTTACAGATCTGCCACAAGCTTAAGGTTTCTGTAGAGTAGGTTCAAGGTGTTTAATTGGGTTTGTCCAATTCAAATTTTACAGTAGAGCTGTCCAGAGAGAGATTATTATAAATGCCACTGTGATTTAGGCAAATTGAGGCAGGAAGGAAGCAGCTTGCTCAAGGTTACACAGCTCATTAGCAGAGAGCTCTAGTGCCCTGACCCAGAGCCACTTTCTAAGCATTGCTTTCTGTAGAGGAAGCTGGTCTGGCTCAGCATCTAGGGGCTCATATGGACTTGCCCGCCATAGATAGACTAGAGTCTACAGGACTCCTAGAACACAGCCAACACCAGGTAAAGCAGAGCGCCATTGCTCAGAGAGATGAGCAAGGACCTAGGTCTGGCAAGCCCAGTCTGTCCAAAGACTATTAGCCCCCTGCCTCTGTGAAGAGAAGTTTATTCAACAAAATGCAGACGAGCTAAGAACATGTCCTACTCTATGTGAGTCTTGTAGGCTGTGCACATCTTGGAAGATGTGTGGATGAAAGGCGCCATATAAAATGCAATCAATTATGAATCACCATTACTGAATTAATCACATGTATGATTAATACGGTAATAATAATTAATGGGAGTATGATCTAGAGATTACAGCTGAGAACGGGCAGGGAGGAGCTGGATGCAGCTTGCAGTCACTGCTGCCGCCTGGAGGCCTCACCTTGGGGAATGCCCTGGGACTGGGTCCTGTTAGTCATCTCTTGCTCCTACATGGGCTGTAGAAATCAGAGACCCTGGGATGTCTCCAAACCCCTAAATGGTCCCAAATGTGTCCCAGGCAGCTGCCACCAATTCACTTCTGTATCTTGACTGGTCAAGGTCAAAGGGACAAAGGGTTTCTCAAGAATCTAAATTTTGGGCTGGCACAGAGAATGCAGCTACTGTGGGTGTGGCCAGAATGTGAGCCGGGCAGCTCTGAGCTCAAGGCTCACTTCCTTTGGTAGTATGAATTCACTTGATCTGTCCCTCTTTCTGTCTGTCTGTGTTGGGATCCCCGGAGGGCGGAACCTCATCTGTCACCTCTCACTGCACAGCTAGGAGCTCATTTTTCGCACATGACTTTATAATTTCCTGTTATTCTTTGATCCTTTTATTTCCTGGTAGCAAAGGATTTGGAAAGCATTGGGAAGATAACTACAACAAAGCCTGCCCCATCTCCCATCTCATGCTTGTGGCTTGATATATGTCTCCAGAGCCTTTGTATAGTCTCTCTCTATGTATATGACAGAAGCATATGCACACACATATATGCTTAGACACATATCACTTTTTAAAAATAAAAGCCGATGCCACATTGATGCATTGCTCTAAGATGCTTTTCAGTAACAGATTTTCACACACACACACACACACACACACACACACACACACACACAATTCGAATTACAGTGAGGGCCGGAGTCCCACTAGTGAAGATGATTAGGCCACTGGAGAGAGGGAGCCATCGATGATTCTGGTGGGGGTGCTCATTAACACTTTTCTGCCCCTGGTGCTCAGCTGCTTTTCTCTGCCAGTGAAAGGTCATTTGTCAGAAAGCACCTTAATGCAGTTTAGAAATGAAGGGGGGGTAGGCCACCTGGTCCCTACATGGCTGGAATCGTATTCATTCCTGGGCACCTTATTATTCTCTGAAAGGAATGCCTTCTCCTGGAGGCTGCTGTGGAATTCCGGCCAGTTCAGGATGGAAAAGCAGGGGCTGCACTCCCAGATAAATCCCCTTTTCACACAGACGGGGAAACTGAGGCTAAGAGCAAGGAAGAGTTCTCCCCAAAGGCACACGGCTAGTTAGTCGAGGAGCCAAGAAAACCCATTATCTCCACCGCGCTGTAATTTTAGTGGCAGCATCCTTGCATGTGTGGGTCACAAGAGCCATCCTGAAACTCTAGTAGGACCAGCCCAGGGTCCCAGTGCAGATGAACAGGAGTTAAAAGCATCCTCTCCCATGCCTTGTTGGCTGAGCCTGACGGCATCCAGACACCCTATGATGTAACAGCAGAGCACTGCTGGGGATTGATGGTCCTGCCTGGGAGAGACAGCAGGCCAAAGGCCTACAGGGTCATCATTCACCCTGGGCAGAAGCCCCACAGTGTGCCCTTCACTGCTGCCTGAGGCACAAATGCTTACAAACCAAGAGGCTGTGGTCTGTCTCCTTCCTCCTAGGAGTTTCCTCTAGTTGGAAGCGCTGAGGCCAGGATGGGAGCACATGTGTTGGGGGAGGGGCGTTGGCCTGCATCTGCTTTCCTGGACAGCTTGCTGGGGTGGCCCTTCTTTGAAATCTGAGGACGTGTTCAAGTTGGCACTCAGAAAAGGAAGATCTTGCCATTCACACTTGACAGATGGGGAAACTGAGGCTCTGAAAGAACTTGTGTCATACCACAAATAATCCAGCAAGCCAGTCAGTTGGGGGAACATCCAATTAAGAACCTGAAGATCCATCTCTCAAAAGAAAATCTTCCTTAGTTGTGTGACCTTGGCCAAGCTACTTAAGTTTTCTAAGCTCCAAGTTGAGGTTCTGCTAACAGGGGTTAAGTTACACAACTTGGGGAAGAGCTGGGGACCAGGCCGATTTGCATGCAGCCTGACATAAAAAGAGTTCCATAAATGTTTATCATCATCATTATTACCGAAGACAATCTTTAATTCTGCATCTTCTGCTGGCTTTGTCACAAGATTCTAAATGTTATAAGCAACAGAACAACCCTCTTTTAAGATTTAGGGGGAGATGTTGGGAGCAGGGAAGGGTTAAAGTGGATGTCAAGGGTGGCAGTAGGGTGGGGTACTGAGGTACAAGCCTACCTTGTGATACCCTCTGTGACCTTGGACTGACTCTCTCTCTCTCTTTCTCTCTCTCTCTCTCCCTCCCTCCATCCCTCCATCCCTCCCTCCCTCCAGGTCCTTTGTTCTTGATGCATCCAGATGACATCTCCGTAAATACTGCAGCAAGAACCCACCCAAAGGGGACCAGGAACACCCCAAAAGACCCCACAAATCGCCCCTGGGAAGAACGGGAGGCACTCCTACAGCCCTGGACGCAGCCTGGCAGGAAGCCTCCAGGGGGCTGAAGAGAGCACAGGGCTGCCCTAGCGCAGTCAACTCAGTGGCCTCTGCCCGGCCTCTGTTGGAGTCCTCCCACGTGGTCCTCCCAGGCCTGCCCCAGGAAGGCAGAGCGCTCCTTAGCAAAGGCCCTCCTGCCCCCCTACTCTGCGCTCCCTGCAGAGCTGGCTTGGCTTCTCCGTCAAAAGCAGGGCCCATCAGGCTGGAGGCGGCGATGTGTCAGCTGGTATTCAGGCTTTGGTTGTGCGCTCAGAGCGCTCCCCCTCCCCAGCTCCCCAAATCCACCCACCTACCCCTTTACCCACTGCTCAGGGCCTTCTGGGTGGCAGCGCTTCACACAGAGAGAAAGAGACAGAAACCGAGGAGCCAGCAACCTAGAGCCCTGTCTGTGGGGGGTGGGGGCTGACTCACTTGGCCCCCTCCCTGGTGCCGATGGGGCAGCCCCCACACCCCTGGGTGCTGGCACCGAGTCAGGCCCCACAGTTGGGAAGAAGGGAGATGCAGCTCCGCTGTGCCTGACCCGAGTCCGCTGAGGATGCACCCTGAGCTCAGGGACCGGTTGGTCCTCGGGCCGCCAGGCGATGTGTAGGCAGCGACCCCCCACAGCAGGCTCACTTCGGCGGCCGCCTGCTGGGGCCACCCTGGCCGCGGGCCCGCCGGGACCCCCCTGTTCGCCGCGCCTCTCCCCGGGCCGAGCTCGTCCCCGGAGCCTCGCAGTATTTTCTTCCTGCACCTTTAAGAAGACCGTTGCTCTGTGGTGGGATGGTGTGTTAAAGCCACACAGAGGAAGTTACGCAGCCCGGATCAGACTGGGAGATAAAAGCCCCGATGGTGACCGTGAGTGATGGCAAGAGGATTTAGCCTCGGCATTAACTTGGAGCGGAGTGCAGGGGGGCGGTGAGGCGCCCCGCCATCTGGCCGGCGCCGCGCCAGGGGAATGCTCAGGCGCCTGGACCAGCAGCGGCGAAGCCCACCCAGGCCAGGGGCTGAGTGGAGCGTGCGTGCAGGTTCTCCCCTGGCTGCCCAGGGGGCCCCAAAAGTTTGCACTTGTTAGCAACGACCTCCCGATCGGCCCGGGAGGGCGATGAGAGCGGCGCGGTTGGCCCCCTTCCCCAGCCCGCGTCTCCGGGACGGCTGCGGGCGGGCCCCCCGGCGGTCCGAGAGTTCCCCAGCCCAGATCTGACGGTGGCCACCGCAGCGGCGGCGCGGGGCAGGAGTCCCCGGCTCTCAACCCTGCGGCCCCTGCGCCCACCCAGCACTCGCCAGAGGGTGGCGGTCTCCGGCCTCTCGGGGCTCGCTCCGGGAAGCGGCTCCGAGCCCGGGTAAGGCAAGCCGGGAGCGCCGGGGCGGCGGGCGGGGACGGAGGCGCCGCAGTTTCACCAGGGTGCTTTCATTTTGAAAAGGCTTCGGTGACGGTGCCAGTTCTCCCCGGGCCGGGGAGTCACTCCGAGCCTCCCAGCCGAGGCTCGGATGCAAAGTTATCTGGTGGCGGCTGCTACTAAAGGAGGGCTGGAGCCGCGGAAGAGGGGTGTGTGTGCGCGCCGGGTGCAGCATCTTTAAGAAGTAGAGTAGCTAGTCTTCTCTCTGGGCTCCCCGCCACCCAGCTCGTCTTTTTCTATCCTGTGCGCCTGTGTGGGGATGGGCCGTTGCAATAACGCTGCTTACTCGAAGTAAATTAACCCTTCTCCGCCGGCGCTCTCCTCCCTGATTTAGTCGCCTCCGGGCTCTAAAGGCGCAAGGAGAACTCTTGGCCAGGCAGGCTAGAAACTTCCTTCGGTGCTGTGGAGGGGGTCGGCAGGTGGAGAGGGGGCTCCACCACCGTGGAGAGTCGCACTCCAGGGGGAGCAGAGACAGAGGGAAGGCGGGAAGTGGACCTCCGGATCCCGGGTCTGTCCGCTTCGGAGTAAGTTGCGGGTTTGGGCTGCGGGGGGGTAGGGGGGGATGGCGGCGACAGGGTCTCCGCGGAGCAGCGGCGCCGGGAAAAAGAATGCAAATAATTCCCAGGAGCTTTGCTCGGTGTCTTTTAATTAAGGGAGGCGATGTCAAATGAGGGGGCAGCCTGGATGCTGGCCTGGTCTTTATTAAAGGCGTGATTATTAATTGCGCCGGTGGTTTGCACCGAACTTCGGAAAGGCAAATGCAGCGGCGGTTTGTGCTCTGTGTGCGGTGCACGCCACTGTCTACGCGCCCAAGCTCAGCACGGACTCAGCCAGACTCCTGGGTGTCTACGAGTCTCAGGCTAGCCCCGCCCGTCCTCGGGCACCTACACGAGGCGGCCTCTGCTACACGTCCTCAGAGCTGGGTGCTCTGCCCCGCCCCCAAGAACCCAACTTTTTGGGTCCCTCCCCAGTCGCTGTGAGGGTGACAGGGAGAATCAGAGTCTGGAGAAAGCTCCCTTTCCAGAACTGGGGACCCCGGGACGCCCGAACCCGAACGTCCACCAAGGCAGCGGTGAGCGTGGGGCAACCCAGGACGGGGTGGGGGCGGGGGTAGGAAGGTAACCGCCGGCAGTGGGGTTCTCCTTTCTTTCCCGATCCTTCCTACGGCCTCCAAAGCAAGTTTCATACACTCTTCTACCCTTTGTCCAGCCTGGGGAGAAGAATTAACCTCTGTTGGACTGCCCCCTCCCCGTCCCCATGCCTTTTCCCCCCCCATCCCCAGGGACCCTGCGCCCCGCAGAGGCAAGTTTCCCACAAGGAGAGCGCACAGCCCAAGACTCCGGCAAGAGCCTGTTGGCAGCCCGGCCAGCTCGGAAAGGCACTAATTCAATAAGACAGAGAAATCTGAGTTCAGAAATCCTGATAAAATCTAATTTTCGGGTTTTAATACCCAGGCTATCAGACACCCCACCCCCCCGGTTCCTGAGGACTCTTAAAAGAAAATAAAGCGCATTGATTCCATTTGTTTCAGAGAGCTGCAGTTTCTTAATAATATCAGGTGAAGATTTATTTTCCAAGGAGAAAACGATCCGCGAGGATGCAACCTCTTACTCGGAATTTCTCCCCTGCTGGCTCCTCGCTCCCTGCTATCCACCTCATTTTTTTTCCGCGGACTCTGAGTCCCCCGCCCTTTATTTTCTTTTTGGCAAAAATCTACTGTAATTTTCAGTGCTGAGCTCACAGTGCCCCCTCGATGCCAGCAACGCCCAACTGATTGACGGGTTGTAAACACATTTTCCCCTGGCAGATTTGTTGTTGTTTTCCCCCACCCCCATTTTCTAGGGATTGTGTGGTGCTTAAGCCAACAAATTGCAAAGCAATTAATAGATTTGCAAGTTGCTCCGCTTGCTGCTCGCTGTGGCTCCGGCCTCGGGGCCTCGTTGCCTCCCCACCCGGGCGGGAATCCAGCGCTGTCCCAGCCAGGAGCAGCCGCTGGCCCTGCAGATGAAGCCGGCAGCTGGGCCCGCCTTGAGAGCCTCAGCCTGGCGCTCTGGTCGTCCCCAGTCGTCAGGAGCGACCTACCTGTTAGTGAACAGTCGGGAGCCGGCTGCTGGAAGAATTAATTAGGGGCATGCTGTTTTCTGGGCAGCTCAGAGCTTGGCTGGAAACGTCCAAACCATTGCCGGGCCCGTGCTACTTTATTTTTACTACATTTTCTCTGGTTGGAAAAAAAAAAAAATAGACGCTTGGTCACGTTCTTCCAGAGTTTTCTAGCAAGAAGTGAGCCCCGGGCGGGGTCTAGAGCAGGTTTCTGTTTTAGCGGTCAGAGGAGAGGTGTGAAGTGTGGTCTGGCTGGGTTCTCATCCATCTATATTAGGAGTCCTTCATCCCAAGAGGGGGCAGGGGCGGTCTTAACCTAGATGGATGAGGCCCACTGCAGCCTGCAGCAGAGCACTGGCTGGGGGCTTACCCCGGAGCTAGGAGCTCTCAGCAGCCAGGCTGGACCAAAATGTCCCACCCTCCTGCTTGTCATTTGAGGGCAGGAATGTGCCATGTCTGGGTGGCAGTGTTTCATGTAAACACAATTAACTCCTCTGGGACTTTTCTTATACAATGACTGACAGGGGCTTCCTTCAGGTGAGAGTCAGGCCGCCATATGTGAGGTTTGGAAATTTAAATACAGCAACTGTGAGCATTATAAACAGAATAGTTAATAACGGAGACTTTGTTTATTTATTTATTTACTTACTTACTTTCTTTCTTATTTTCTACACCCATCACAATAACCTTTGCCCCCGTTGGCCAGGGGTTTTGGTGGGGCTCTCATGCTGGCCGGGACTCTGATTCTCCTATGTAGCATACGCCTGGGACTACACCAGAGTCTGAGAGTCCTGTGTTTCTAGACGCAGTACTCCTATTAGCTATATCTATTTTCGCTTTTAAATGATTACTGCTGGCTTAAAATAGATGCTACTCTCCTAAAATGATTGCAGACTGCTGGCCTTGGTCAGAGAGTCTAACACAACAAAACACTCTCTTCCCGTGGAAGCTTACAGCATCCTAGCTTCTCGCTGTTAACTCATTTACTTCGTGGTTTCACGTGGTGCGGGTGACAGGGAACGGATTGTGGGTGGCCCACACAGAGACCTCCCTATCCGACTGTAGCAGTAGGAACTCAGTCTGCTCAGTCAGATGCTCAGGGCCTCCTTTAACCACCTGGGCATTTTGACTGGCCTGGCCTAGTATGTTAAAGCAACTGTTAAACCTTGCCTCTTGGGGATGCTTTAGGAAGTTCCTGATCCTCAAGAAAAGCCACTTCCACTGACCAAACAAAACATGCCTGCAGACGATGAGGAGACCCGCCACCTTTTTATTAGTGTGCTCATCTCTAAACACGTAACTCAGATATTAATAAGAAAACAAAGCCCAGCTTTCTCTGGAGAGCACACTAATGCAACCTATTTTTTGTGCACATTTTGCCAGACAGCTTTTGCTCTATGTCTCTAACTGCCCCCCCCCTTAATTTGTTGCAGGTGCTGCTGCTAATGAGACCACGTTCTTCTCTCTCTTCTCTCTTCACAAGGAAAGCCAAGCCAGAGCCCAGGTAGATGGAGAAGTGAGAGTTGAAGTCTCTGGAATTTCACAATAAGTGGCTGATGGCTACTAGCCAAGGTCAGCTGGCCCCCATTCGTGCCTGCCCCCCACCAGAGCAGAGGCAAATGGCCTCTCCAGTCAACATTTCAGTGGCTTTTTTAATAGTCCAGTCACACGGTCTTTGTCACTTTCAGCCCATATGAATAGACATCTTTTTTATCGGTCTGAGAGACCAAGTCCAGTTCCAAACAGGGGACGCATTTCCAGCTAACATGTACACCTCCGGATTTCATGTTCTCTTCACCACACAGGCTGTTAGGCAGTTGTGGGGAGCACATCGCACATTAAGGGCCCTTTAAAGACCTGGATTGATTGGAAGGACAAAAATTAAAAGCAATCTGATCCAGCCCCACGCTGGGTCCCTGCGGATTTCTTCCTCATCCCATTTCCATCCACTGTCACAATTTGAGAGTCTGCCCGATTTGATCAGCTTCACCTCCAGGGGAGGTAGAACACCAAGGTTAGGAGGACACCAAGTTACAGGCAACTTTTTGATCTGCCCATCAGCAGCCTGAGAAACGCTGGCTCTGGATTTTCTGTATCAACCATTTGGAAAACAAAAACTCCCACCGTTGGCAAACCTGCAGTGTTCAAGTCAATGGTACATCCCAGCCACCATCGCCTAGTAGATGTGGCATTTCCATGCTGAGGTCCCAAGTGCTCCCTGACCCCACCACCACCTCTCCAGTGCCCCTCTGGGCCCCACCCATTCGGACTGCGCAGTCATGCTGTGCCTGCTGGCCCTCTTCCTGCACTGCCTCCCGCTGGTCTCTGGGGACTATGACATCTGCAAATCCTGGGTGACCACAGATGAGGGCCCCACCTGGGAGTTCTACGCCTGCCAACCCAAGGTGATGCGCCTGAAGGATTATGTCAAGGTCAAAGTGGAGCCCTCAGGCATCACGTGCGGAGACCCCCCTGAAAGGTTCTGCTCCCATGTAAGTCACCTCATGGCTTCTCTATCACTGAATTGAGGGGTGGGGAACAATGTGCAGAGACAGACCTGGGGGTGGCTAAACAGAACCGAGGGCCCTGATACAAGACCAACTCCAAGTCCCACCATGGAAAGGTGCCAAAGCCAAGCTGCCCTGAGGACCTGGGGGTTGAGTGACATTTTGTGGGTGGAAGCAGTCTTGGCCAGCTGACCCTGGCATGGTTTCCTGCCAGGAATTGCACAGCAGTCATAGTTCCTTGACTCAAAGCCAGACCCTCCTCCTTTGCAGGAAGTCAGCACTCAGACCAGCGATCTGGATACTATCTGCAAGGTTACCCTCCAACCTGCATGGGTTTACCCAGCCCCCACCTGCCCCAGTGGTGCACCCTCCCAACCTGCCCAGTCCAGTCTAGTGCACAGGTGGCATCATGATCCCAGTTCATGCTAGGCACCAACCACGCATTTTGCAGAGGACAGTTTCTGGGAGGCTCTTGAAGGAGGAAGCAGGGGTGGGGTCAGGCTGGGTAGATAGTGCAGCATCTCAGCTGGTTCTACCCCCTACTCAAGAGGTAGGTGCTCAGGCCTTGTTATCTGAGCCCCAAGAAGAAGGGGTCTTGGAGCTTCAGTGCTTAGGCAATGTTAACGAGTGCAGTGGGAATAGCAACTGGGACAAGCAGTTTGACAAGGGCTCGGAAAGTGGGGTTGAAAGCCCAAGCAGTGTTATTCTATTGGGTTTCCCCCTGGGCTCCACCAGGCTGAGTCTACCTTAAACAAAGTCAGAATGTTGAAATGGGGTGAACTGTTGAGACAGGTCGCAGACCAGTGTCACTGTCTCCGGGTTTTGCTCTGTCAACCGTAGGATGGGTGCAGCAACAAAGTACAATAAGGGGTCAGTGGCTGTGCAGATACATGTTTAAAATCAGACTGGACACAGAGAAGGTGTCCCAGATGTTTGCTCATTCTGGTCATATGGAGGGAAACTGAGGTGGGGGTGAGGGGCTTCAGGGAAGGCCCTTGGCCAAGGTCACACAGCAGAAAGTGGTTGAGTTAGGCTTGGCCTGCCAGGCGCAGCAGCCTGTCCCTGGCGGAGGCTGGGCAGAACCACCAGAGAGGCAGGCCAGAGGGGTCCTATGTCACCCTGCAGGTGGCTGGTACCTCTGAGTGCCCTTGGGGAAGCACAGTCAACCTGGTGTCTCCAGCCCAGACTCCTGAAAATGTCTCAGTCCCTTGGGGTGGCTTCAGTCACAGTGCAGAGCAGCTAGCTCGGGAAGGTAGATCCCCACTTGGGCTTGTCAATGGTGATGAGGCTGTCACTGTGGGTGGTGGCTGGGCCTGGGCCAGCTTGGAGAAGGGGAGGGAGTGAGGGAAGGAGAAAGAGAGAAGACAGCCCAGGGCTAGGAGCCAAGACTGGATTCTGTATGGACATTGTTAAGCATCAAAAGACCATGGTGGCTCAAGACGGGCAAAAGGCCTACGCCCTGAAAGTTAGGGCCGAGGCTGTAGAGAATCCCATTCTGCGTCCATAGCTCAGCTCCTGTGGGAACTGCTTCGATCACACATTTCCCAGGCAGAGTCTCAACGTGATTTTGTCTTTAAAATATTAATCATTTCCAGGGTTGGGGACAGTTCATGGAAATGTTTTCTAGTCAAGGGTTTGGGAGCTACACATGACCACCAAAGCAAACACGGGGCCCTCTCCTGGCTTGTGACCTTGATGTTGGCTGAGCTCTGGGATCTGGATAGGTGGGAAGTCCGGGAGGAACCCCTCAGCATTTTACCACTGGCGTGATGGCTGCAAACATTCCGTGACAGGCAGGTACAGCTTTGCCTTTGGTTATTACAGTGTGAGACTAGGGAGAACAGAATGCCATGGAGGCAGGTGGAGGGCAGCCCTCAGAAGATACTGCAGTCTAATCCCTTTTAAAGATTTAGAAAGATTGCCTAAGTCATGCCAAGGTCAAGGAGCTTAGCAGGCAAGCCAGAAATTCGTCTGTGGCCAGAGCACATGCTTACCCACCAGGGTTCGTGGCTTCCCTCTCTGAGCCTCGGATTTTCTTCCTGTTTCAATAAAACACGATAATGTAGGTGCCTCACTGCGCTGGCAGGGAGACAGCTGGGCCAGGCACGAGCGAGCACGGGGGAGTGCTTTAATGTGCAATGGCCGTAATTATCTTACGTCACCATTGTTATTACTCCCTCGGTGGCTTCCTGGGTTTCTCTGCTTCCCTGGAGCATATTACTGCACTCCTGCCTTGACCACATCCACTCTGCACTTCTAGTCTACGGGCAGCAGGTGATAGATGAACACCCTAAGCCAGAGCAGGTGTGGCTAACTAGCCAGCAGAGGGCACCCTGGAGGCAGCCAGACCACCCAGTGCCCTATAGAGCCAGCTCATTCCCGCTGTCTGGCAATCCTCCTGCTAATGGGTATGGACTTACCTGTCCCAGCGTCCAGACAAACAGAGCATGAACCCTGGAACACCCCTAGAGTACAAGACAGGACAAAGGGGCAGTTGCCCTTTTCAGTCTCAGGGTGCAGCCCCTGCTCTCCCAGGCTCCTGCCGTTCTGCAAGGCCACTGGAGAACTGAATTGTAAATTCCAGCCTGGTGAGGAAGGGGAGGGGGATAAAAGACAAGATAAATGAATAAATAAAAACCTATTGGCTCTAAACGCACAAGGAAAATGAATAGGAATGAGCTTGCGGCAGAGGGTTCTTGAGCAAGGGCGAAATTTCAGTGAGAGCTTCGGGTCACAGAGGGAGCCGGGGGGGGGGGGGGGAGATGAGGAAGAAAATGGAGGAGGAGGAAGAGGAGGAGGGGAGGAGGAGGAAGCCAGCAGAAAAGGCCCTTTAACTTTTCACAGGGCGGCAGCCTTGGCTCCTAGGACCCCTCTGGCATGAGGCAAGTGAACTGGAGCCTGGATAGGCAGTGTCTTGGCACCTCCTGTCTGCAACCTTCATTCCTCTCTCTATGCCAGGGGACAGAACCTGAGACTTCAGACAACAGAGGTGAAAGAGGAGGGACTGAGTGTGCCCAGACATCTTGCAGCCTCATTGCCAGAGTGTGGTCCCTGGACCCCAGCCTCACCTGCCTGAAAGACAGATTCCCAGGCCCTGCCCCAGACAGGCTAAGCTAGACTGTAGAACAGGCAGGTACAGGCAGGGGCTGACCTATGGTGTGAAAGCTTATTCTGAAGGCTCAGGAGGTCTACAGTTTCCTTGGGATCTCTGCAGCTTAAGAGGAGTGTTAGTCACTGCTCAGGGAACAGAGGGGGGGGGACCTGGGGGTCCCGAGAGAAAGGGAATGGGTCAGGCATAGGTCATCTGGGCTGAAACCCATTTGGGTGGAGTGTACCAAGACTAGGGTCTGTGCCAGTCAGACAGTGCCTATTTCTAGGGCAGAGACCAATTTTGGTGACAAGTAGAGACCTGGGATCAATCTCACCTTAGCATTACTACTTTGAGCTCCATGATCTGGAATAAGCCATTCAAATTCTCCACACTGGGCAGTGGATGTGGCTCAGCTGCTGGAGTATAGCATCCACCAATCCCAAGGTTCAGTTGCTGGCTGGTGTCGTGGCAGGAGGGTCAGAAGTTCAAGGCCAGCCTGAGCCAAATGAGGTCCAGTCTCAGTAAACAGAAGTGGGGCTGGAGAGAGGGTTCAGCAGTTGAGAGCTCTGGCTGTGCTTGCAGAGGACCCAGGGTTGATTCTTAGCACCTGCATCCTGATTGACAACCATCTGTAACTCCAGTTCCAGGGGATCTGATGCCCTCTTCTGGCCTCCATGGGCACTGCACACATGTAGTACCCAGACTTATATGCAGACAAAATACACAATACCTTTACACATAAAATAGTTTTTGTTTGTTTGTTTTTCAAGACAGAGTTTCTCTGTGTTCCCTTGGCTATCCTAGAATTTGTTCTGTGGACCAGACTGGCCTCAAACTCAGAGAACCACCTGCCTCTGCCTCCCAAGTGCTGAGATAAAGTTATACACCACCACTGCCCAGCAAAATTTTTAACAAACAAAAAAAAAGGTTGACTTGGTGGCACATGCTTTTAATCCCAGCACCCAGAAGACAGAAGTAGGTGGACCAGTAAGTTCAAGGCCAGATTGGTCTATATGGTCAATTCCAATCAACCAGTATTATAAAGCGAGACCCTTTCTCAAAAACAAAACAAACAAAACAAAAAACAAACAAAACAAAGGGCCACTGTCTACCCCTCAGCTTTTCCATCCAAGAGCCTGCCTTACCCACTTCATCACCTTCCTGAACAAGGAAGTAAGTCTCAAAACCTGGATGTGCTTAGTCAGATCTGACTGATAGCCTGTAGCTCATCTCCGTCATCTTGAGTTTTCCATGTTGAAATGTGCCAACAACCAGTCTGTCTAAGAAGCCTCCAGAGATACAGCAGTTTGCAGGCCCACGACATGTAAGCTTCAACATGAGATGTAACCTTGAGTCCTCAGGGTGGGGCTATTAGGAGGCCACCCCCAGGACACTGTCACCAGCTCAGTGCCTGACACAGGTACTTGCTTCATAGGGCTCTAACAAGAGTGCCTCCCACCAGGCAGTGGTGGCATACACATTTAATCTCGGCACTTGTGAGGCAGAGGCAGGTGGATCTCTATGAGTTTGAGGCCAGCCTGGTCTACAGAGTTCCAGGACAGCCAGGGCTACACAGAGAAACCTGTCTCAAAAACCCAAACAACAACAGAGCCCCTCCCTCTTGTTCTCATGCCTGAGAATGGTTTGCTGAACAAGTGGATGGATGGGCAGAGGGGTGCCATGATCCAGGAAGGCTTCCTGGAAGAGGAGGGATGAGTGCTGAGACTTGAGGAAGACCCAGGGCTCCGATCAGGATCCAGGGCAATTGGAAGCACTCACTTTTCCATACCCCTCATGGCTGCGGGATTGGCCAACTCCCTGCTTAACTCAGTTGCAGGGTCTTGGAGTCACCAGCACCAGCCTTTAGCCTTCTGGGACAGAAAAGATCCTGGGAGGACATCTAGCTGCACAGAGATGTCTCCTGCTGCAGACAGACAGGAAAGGATGGAGCTGTGCTGCCCCTGAATGCTAGGCCCTTGGAGGTCATGGGTGCTTCTGACATTTCTGGTGACAAGCATTGGGTTCAGACATCCTGAGGCGATTAACAGAACTTCAAAGTAGTGAGGACTCGAAAGGACCCAGAGGAGACACCTACTCAGAGTACCAAGGACTTGGAGACCCTGGGCCTACCACCTTTCTGAGCTCAGCTTCCTTTCTGCCCACATCCCAGTTTTGATTTTTATTTCCTTTTTTTTTTTTTTTTTTTTTTTTTTTTTGAGACAGGATCCCATAGATCCTTGCAGTTGCTGTGTAGCTGAGGCTGGACTTAAACAAACGTGTGATCCTCCTGCCTCCACCTCCCAAATGAAGGCATGAGCCACCGCATCCAGTTTATGCCATTCTGGGGATGGGAGGCACCGCTTAGTGTGTGCTTGGTGAGCACTCTGCATACTCTGCATCTCCACAGCTCCTACCCTAGTTTTTAAGAATTTCCTTTTGAGTATTATGCCTTTAGGTGAGGCAGGCACTTGGTGGGGAGGAAGCCATGTGGGCTCTCCTATGCTGGCTAGGAATGAGGTGAGGCAAGTAGCCAGCGTCAAAGGAATGCCCAAAGAGAAAGGGAGTGTTTCCATTCTAGAATTCGCTAGAAGAGCAAATGAGACAAACACAAAGATGACAGGCCAAAGATGGCACCTCAGTCAAAGTGCATGACAAAGTTATAGGGGCAGTGGTCAGAGATGGAAATCCTGGAAGATTTCAAAGCAGAGGGCAGGAGAAAGTGGATGGGTGCCTCTGTGCCTTGGTAAGGCCTGACACCAGGGAGCCACACCACTTACCACTGCACTCTCCAGCCAGTTTCTCCTAATGTGTCTTTTAGGCGAGGTGTTGGTTGACTCTCTGTGGAGGGTCAGTGGGTGGGTGGGATGGCTGTGTCCCACCCGCACCCCCATCAGCTCAGCTCTCCAGGTCCCCCTCTTCCTCTCCCTCTTTAGTCAGTCAGGACAGTTCCTACCCAGGTGCTGCTGTATAGTAAATACTAAGTCAATATATACTCCCTCCAAAGTTAAGAGCAATCGGAGATTGTCCAAGGCCAGAGGAGCCCCACTGTCTATAAGCACACTGCAGTGGAACCAATCCCGGGGCAAAACTAGTGGCTGGCCACTGGCTGCTGGCCCTGTCCACAAGTCCCTGAGATGCATCTCATCCCTAGCAAGTACTAGGTTCCTGAGGGAATCCAAGGCTCTCCACCCTGGGCCTCCATCTACCCATTCACACCCTGGATTTGATCTCACACAGTGACACATGGTAGGACCCGTGGGACATAAGCCAGAGGTCACCTGTAACAGCTGAGAGATGGAGCCACTCCTATGTAAGTTAGCAGGTTAATGTGCTCACTTTCTGGCTCGCAGAGGTGAGCCCTCGCAAACTGTCACCCCTGTCACCAGAGCTACCCCTCTGAACTGCATCTTGAAGATCTCACTCTTAGCCCTGTCAGCAATGGCTTTCCTGTAGCAGTACCATGACAGTAGAAGGTCAGGCTGGGGCAGGATAAGGTGGTGGTGGGAACGTGTGTAATGGCTGAAGTCGGCAGCTTTGATGGTCCTTGAAGTAGGATTCTGGGAACGTGCCCTCTGTGCTGGCCCGTCTCCTCATGCACCATTCCACACTTGATGTGTGTAACCTTCTCATCCTCTCCATAAAATTGTTACACAGATGAGGGAAGGGACAATTAGGGAGGTTGAGACACTTACCCAAAGTTACACAACCAAAGCCAGGATCCTCCTCAGAGCCTTGCCCACTCATCTTCACCACGATCATTCACAGGTCTGAATGGCTCTGTGACAGTGGGCGGCTGTGGGGAGACCTGACTGCTAGGAAGGGGCTGCAATTGAACTCCCACTTGGATAACCAGATCTAAACCCTGGCAGGGGTGTGTGTGTGTCTAGAACCGCCCCTCCTGTGAGGAAGATCCAGTGTAGTTTGTCTTATGTCTCTGGGGACGCTTCAGACCTCCTCAGCCCCCATTCCATCTCCCTCCTGCCGCCAAGTCATTTGTCCACTTGACTGGAAGCACTGCCCAGGGAAATAAGTGGAAATTAACCAAGACCCTGTACATCCCCGCCACCAGGCATACTGACGGTTGCCGGGCAAAGGTGAGGAGGAGGCTAGGGGAGGCGTCTACCGGGAGGCTGCAGGTTCTTGTAGAGTGCCCTCCGTCTGGGGGATCATGAGGCAGTTGGCAGCAGGAGGGGGAGTGGGGGAGTGAGTGGTGCTGGGGGGAGACAAAGTGCCCCCATCCAGAACCTTTACTAACAGTTGTGTGGCTGATACTGTGTTGGGCCAGCTCCTTAGGACTGGTCTGCCCTCTGCAATATCTGGGCAACACTTCTTCCTTCCCCAAAAGAGGAAGAACCAGTGAGGGCATCTGGGTGTAAACCCCTGGGGTTCCCTGCACTCCTGACTCCCTCTGTCCTACTTCCTGGTGGACAGAGAGGAGCATCCTCCTCCCAGACACCAAAGATGACCGAGGAGGACCAAAGGCAAAACCCATTCCTGTCTCAGCAGGAAAGCATCTGTGTGTGCACATACAAACACAAGGCTGCACACTGTGTGGGCACTTCCCGTGTGGGACAGCCCAGAGTCACCTGTGGACCCTGGTGGCCATCGATGCAACTCAAGAGGATCCTGCTTACCGGGGCTTTAACCTCAGGGAAGTCAGAGTGTGTCTTCTTGCTATCTAGCCATTGTGATTCCACACCCTCCATCTCACTACAGCCGAATTTATTAAGTGTCTAGTGTTTACTAAGCACTTAATGTAAACTACTTCAATTTAATCTACACAGAAAACATGGTAGGATATTTTAAATATTTTAAATATGAGCAATTTTAAATAAAAGCAATCTCCGAATCAGAGAGGTTAAGTCACTTGCCCAAGATCACACAGCTTCTAGAATGCTGGACTGTAGACCCCAGTGTCTGCCCAGGTTCCACAGCTGACAGAAGTCTCTCTGATTATCTCAGAAGGAAAGGGAGCTGGAGGTGGCTGCTCTGTTTGTGTGTGTGTGTGTCTGTGTGTGTGTGTGTGTGTGTGTGTGTTGAGCAGAGTCCCCATCAGCCCTGGAGGAAGGAGGCTGAGGAGGAGGAGCGATGCTGTGTTTTCCCGCCCACTGCTCTTTGAGCTGAGATGGAGCCTGCTAATCCACTTATTTGATAACTCGCTTGCTCTGCGTCTATTTGGAAGCATTCAAGCTCCCACGCACCAGCTCCAGCAAAAGCGAGGTGGCTTTGCTTAGAGGAACCTGATCTGCCTTTCTGGGGATGGCGTGGTGAAACTATACCCACCAGTGGACAGTAATGGACCTAAAAATAGAGGGTGCAGGGAGTGTTGGGTGAGGGGCGGGGAATGGTTCTGGGTCTGACTGCCTAGCACTGGGCAATCCTGCCTGAGCTCTGAGCGAGCGAGCGAGCGAGCACTTGGGGTCCCCTCGACTTGGAGAAAGAACGAGAAGAGGGATGGTGAGGAAACAGAAGATCCCACTGACATCAAGATGGAAGCCATCTCACCCTCTGAGGTCTGGAGGCCCTGCCCTTGGCACTCTGGAACTTCCTGAGCTTCGTTTGTAAGCTGTCCACTGCCCAGGAAAACCTGGGCAATGCTGTGCTGCGGGTGTGGGTGTCCCCGGACCCTCCACTCTGGGATGAGCAAGAGCATCTGTGCTGTCCTTCTGACCAGCCATCTCAGCGCTCCAAGCCCAGCTGCATGCATAGGTCTTTCTCCGACTGGTGTCTTAGTTGCTTTTCTTTTTGCTGTGACAAAATAACTGATGAAAGAAGCATATTTGGGGTCACAGTTTGGGGGTACAGTCATCATGGATGGGGAGTCAGTCAGGAGCACAGAGAGAGGAAGGCTAACGTTCAAGTCACTGGTCCACTCTGCAGCTGGAACCAATGCTCATGGCATAGTTGATGAAGAACATGGGACTTCTTCTTCAGTTAAACCTTCCTGGAAACAGACATGCTCAGAAATGTATCTCTTGGGGGATTTCAAATCCTCTTAAGTCCATGATAAAGGTTAATTCTCACAGCTATTTAATTGGTTGGGTGACTGATTTGTTTATTGGCTAGCTGGTTGGCTGGTTGATTTGTTGGCTAATTGGTTTGTTAGTTAGCTGGTTGGCTAGTTGATTCGTTGGCTAATTGGTTTGTTAGTTAGCTGGTTGGCTAGTTGATTAGTTGGCTAATTGGTTTATTGTTTAGCTGGTTGGTTGACTAGCTGGCTAATTGGTTTGCTGGTTGATTAGTTGGTTGGTTGACTATCTGGTTGTTTGGTTAGTTGGTTAGTTTGCTGACGCCCCCCCCCCCCCAGATCTCTGAACTTAAGACCCATGACCATCGTGTCCCTTCCTTTCCTCTGATGACTGAAGCTGCTTCTGCAGAGTGACATTGGAATGGCTAACAATAGCTGATGGATGGGAAGAAGAATGAATCTTCACCTCTGACCCAGTCTGCCCCGACCTGAGGCTTCACCTACAGAACCTGCAGCTGCCCGGGTCTGCCCCACCTTGTGGCTCTGCCACATCTCTTAACTCCCCAGAGAGAAGTAGGAAACCACCATGGTCCTCTGCAGGGACCATCCCAATCTGTTTGGGTGCTCTGTCATGCCTAAAACATTTTCTGGCTGCTGAGGTCCCCAGAGAGGAGACCCACCAAAGAGGCTCTCGCTCTGCAACCCTGAGTACATTGCATGTGCCACACTCTGTCCTGTCTTCTCAGAGCACCCTGAGGAGGTCACGAAGCTTGCTTTTAACCCAAAAGCACCGTACACACCATGGTTAAGTGTACAAATAGGCAGATGGGACAGAGCCAGGGAGGTGTCCTCAAGAAGGGGTCAGGGAAGTGCTTAGGGAGGGTTGCTTGTTCCAGTACCTGCCACTGGGTGGCACCCTCAGATAGAAGTGCCCCAGTCTGAGCAGGTGAGATGTGACTCAGTCAGCAAAGTACTTGATAAGGAAGATGAGGGCTTGAGTTGATCCTGGAACTCCCTCACAAAGGCGAGTCCTTGTAATTCACATGCCGTGATCCTGGCTGTGGGGAGGCAGACATAGGTGGATCCCTGAGGCTCCCTGGCCAGACATAGGGTTCACCGTCCTAAGCGACTTGGAAAATCCAAGGCCAATGACTGTCTCTCATTGTCTGAGAATGATACCTCTACAACCTACATCTACACACACACACACACACACACACACACACACACACACACACACACACACACACATGCAGACATATGCACCTTCCCCTACTCCCCAAAAGGAAGCAGAGGCTAGCTGGATAGAGGCTGGAGAGCAGAAAGAGATGAGCTGTTTTGGGGAAATGGGCAGGACTGGGGTCCAAGGCTTGAGAACCCCAAGTGCTGAGGCTGAAGAGGGCACGGTATACACTTCATCACTTTGCACAAGGCGCCTGGTGTCAGGTGAAGGATGGGCTGGGGAGATGAAGCCAAGCGGCCGGTGGCGTCTCCTGTGGGAACTGGTCAGGGGTTGGGACAGAGTTACCAGTCAGTGGTGATTAGGTGTGTTGTCCGTGTGGGTGCCTTGCCCTTTGACTGACTGTCTGTGTCTGTCCCACTCCCCAGCCCTATCGCCCTAGTCTCTGGCAAGCAAGCCCAAGGCAGCAGCCACCAGGAAGGGGATGACCAGGGCTCTAAAGGCCCCAGGGCTATCTGGAGAGGCCATGCTGCTCTGCCCTCACCCCACCCTGCGCTGGAATCCTCACAGCCTGCCTTTTCCCCGGTGATGAAATATTCATGTCAGCAGAGTAGGTCCTCTCTGGGAAGGCTGCCTGCGTCTAGCTTACGCCTTGCACAAGCTCTTAAAGACGGGATGCTTTTCCTACCCTCTAAGCATTTTCTAAGTCTCCAATCAATAATGCACTTTACCAGTGGCTTCCTCTTCTCCAAGCCCTCTTCCCAGCCTACCCTTCCTCCCTCTTCCTCTCTTTCCTCCTCCCACCCCTTTCCTTTTCTTTCATTTACTTGTTTAAAAAAATTTTGAAATAATTATCTTGAGCCCCTCAGGTGCTGAGTAGAGCCCCTAACGGAGAACGAGGTGGGTAGGAGGGCAAACCACCCAGAGTCTGAGCTCAGAGTTGGGGTGTGCAGATGCCACAGGTGGGAAAAGAGCTAGCGTGAGGCCTTGAGCCTGCTGAGATCCTGGTGAAGAAGGCCCAGGTCTGGTTTGTATCAGTTGGTAGACATGTTACCTAAGATGCACAGGGCCCGGGTTCGATCCCCTGCACTGAATGAACTGGGAGTGCTGGCACACACCTGTCATCCTAGCTCTCAAAAGTAGAAGCCAGAAGATCAGGAGTCAAAGGTCAACCTGAAGTCTATAGAGTGATTGAGACCAGCTGGGATATACAAGACCCTCTCTAAGAAAAAGTCAGGAGGGCCAAGCCTGGTCTCATGAGGCCTCTCTCTCACCTTCTTCTAATGAACTGGAAATTTTTGATGGTATAATGAGAGAAAATAGGACCACAAAGGGGGTCCTGGGACAGGCACTGTGGAGCATGTGCAAGGTAGACAGCCAAAGTCTCTCCAAACAGAGCAATCCAGTCAGGGAGGCCTGCCTTTTTGTGGTAGTGAGCACCCTGTGTCTAGATGTATGCAAATGTAGAGGGCCATCCTCTTCCCAGGCAGGGGCTCATATGTGTCTGCTTGGTAGGTGGTACACGGAAGGCCCGGAGCACATTCATTGCATGTGGGGGCCGTACGGCTGGGTGCCAGGCACGCTTCAGAACTGGGAAAGAGTTTCCCACCCCAAACATTCCTGGAAGTCTGGCTGTGGAAAGAATTCACATATGCCCAGGGCAAAGCAGAATGGAGCCTTTTTTCTTTTTTAAAAGGCAATTTTGAGTTCTTGGAGAGATTAACCCTCATGTAGTCACTGCCTTGACAAAACTCACCCCCACTCCTTGTGGCTGCTCTGTTGATGGAGGAAGCCAGCCATGCTGGGCTGTGTCCCTGCGGGCAGGGCGAGTCTGAACAGGGTCTGACTTTCCACCTGAGCCAGCAGAGCATCTCCTGGATGTCTCAGCCCACACGCACAGCCCTGTGTCCTGAGGTACTCTGAAGGGCTGTTGAGGGGGTCTTTAGGGATAAGAAAGATGAAAACATTGCTTAAGTCAGCAACCCCAAACAGACTGAGGGTCTTGGGGTTGGCCTCTCCTCAGCTGCTGCTTGAGCCCTACCTGGACACAGCTCCCCTGCACACATGCTAAGAGTCCCTGCGTGGTTGTTCAGTGGTGCTACATAAAGCCATTGCTGAGTGGTGTTAGAAGGTGAGGCTTCCTGGTCCCGGCTCTCCTGGACTTTCAGTCTTGCACATAGAAGCTTCTAGTAGGAGGACAGTAGCCGGCAGGTTTGAAATGAAAGGGCTCTGGTTGTCTTCCTCCAAAGCTTCCAAGCATAGTGAAAGACCAAGAAGTATTTTTGCTGACTTGGGCTAAAGCCAGGACAGGCTTGGAAGGTGGCCTGAGACTCTGGGTCCAAAATAGACCTCTGCCTTGGACATGGTCACTGAGGCTGGGTCTGGGGGAAGAGGACAATTACTAAGGCTCTGAATGGTACTCTGCTAGGATGAAGGGTTGAGGGTCAGGCCCAGCATGGATGGCTTGTCCTCCCTGCCTGCAGAATTGACAGGACATGGGAGAATTGTCCCCACAGAATAAGTCTCCATGGACAGCTGTCCCTCGGAGTGGGTTTCTGCTGATTCGTGAGATGAAGCAGGTGACCTTGCTGTTGACTGGGGCAGAGGATGATGGGACAAATCAATGAACCCACAGAAGGATACAGAGAGCTAGCCAGGGGAGGGACTCAGGGAGGGAGGAGGGAGCTAGGGAGGCAGGGGATCCGAATTAGGACCAGCAGCGAACACAATCTCCGTTTCCGTCTTGTTAATAATTCATCGCGACTGCAACTTTTCTTACCAAGAAATAGGAAATAATTTGTTAGGGCGAATTCCCCCAGCACTTGGCTTTCTCCCTGCCACTGGGGAGGAGGGCATGGCTCTGCTTCCTTCCTTCCGAGCCACCAGAGGAGTGAGGACTATGAAGAATTTGAAACTTTAGGGATACTGATTGCACAGCAGGTCTGGTCTGCTCCTGCTCTGTCATTTCCTGAGTAGGGAGACTTACCCGGCCCTGTGCTAGGGGAAAGGCACCCAGGAAGTCAATGTGCTTATTGTCTTCCAGTCTGTCCAGGCCAGGACCTCCCCAAGTCCAAGGAGAAGGGAAAGGTTGGCTGGACTGTCTTTGGGTTCTCTTCCCCCCCCCCCGACCTTCACTTCACCCCTAAATTCCAAGTCTTTGTAAGATTAGTAGTTGGTGTTGTGTCCCCTCATCTCAGCACCCCATACCCTGGGTTACTTCTTGGGAGTCTCCTGCCTCCCACCGGGGACAAAGAAAGTATCTCCAGCCCCCCATTGAGGCTGACAGCTCAGCAGCCAAGTTCAAAAAGAATCTGTCAGCTGCTGAACTGTTCAGGGCCTGCCCACACACCCAGTGGCAAAAACCTGGGCTGTCTGCCTCCTGGGTGCGGGGTGTGTGGCACAGGCCGGGGTGGCTGTGTTCTTTCCCTCTTGGGTAAAGGCAGTTTCCTGACTTGTCTTAGAGCTGGGTATTGGGCATTGGAGAATTTGACCCTTGGGAAGCAAGCAGGTAATTGTGCCACTGGGTGGCACAGGTACATACATGGTGGCCCAGGAATGGATGTCTTGTCTACATCCAGCCAGCCTCCCTGAGCATACATTACACAGACTCTCACAGAGTCTCACTGTGTAGTCCTGGCTGGCCTGGGGGCCCCTATGTAGACGAGGTAGGCCTCAAAGCCTCACCCACTCTTGTGTTCCTGAACAAAAAACAAAGATAAGAGGCTGAGGAGATAACTCCGGGCTTTCAAGCACTGGCTGATTTTCCAGAAGACTCGGATTTGATTCTCAACCCCACATAGCAGCTCACAAGCACCCGTAACTCTAATTCTAGGGTGTCGATGCCTTCTTCTGGCTTCCATGGACAACAGGCATGTGTATGGTACACAGACATATATGTAGTCAAAACATCCATACGCAGAAACGATTTTCAAGGAAAGAGGTGTGGGTCAGGGTTAGAACACTTGTGTAGTGTGCACAAGTCCCTGAGTTCATGCTCAGCACCAGGAGGAAGGGGGGAGGAAGCAAGAAAAACATAGACTAGAAGGAGAAAAGATGTGTTCGGTTTAGGTTTTATGAGACATATGCGCCTTCATAAGGACGAGGACAGGGTGAACCTGTGCATTCTTAAGATAACTTCAGGTTTATTTATCTGCTGTTATTGTGTGTGTGAGTGCGCGATGGGGGTGCGTGTGCTCTGCGCTGAGGTCGGGGGAGAGCACAGTGGAGTTGTTCTTTCCGTCACGCGGGTTATGAAGCTGGAACTCTGCTCGGCGGGCGTGCATGGCAGATGCCTTCCTGTGCTGGTGTGCCTTGTGTGAGCGAGAAGATGAAGCCATGACACACCTTGAACACGGGCTGCTTATGACCCGTGAGGCTGTGAGGAGACTCACACGGCTGAATGTTCCCAGATGAGGGCTGCTCTGCTGGGCCGCAGTTCACTTCCTGTTCCATGATGCTTTTGACCCGGAGCTTGCCCGCCACGTTTACCATCTGAGCTCTGACTCCTGCCCTGAAAATAACAGAGGAGCAAAATCATTAAAGAGACAAAAGTGCCCGAGTGTGCCACAAAGCAGTTTCTCCGTAGACTGCCCCATTTAGAGAGACCTGTCATGCCACCCTGCCCCACCCTGGTGCCTGTGCTGCTGGTCCAGGGCTGCTGCACTGCCTACCCTGCTACACTGCCTACCCTCCAGGTGACTTGCTTGGGGTGTGTGGAAACAGGAAAACTGCAGAGATGCTGAGCTCAGATTCCCCAGGATTCTCCAAGGTCAGTCCCATCATATCCAGGGGAAGTGACATTGGGCTGGTATATACTCAATGACCATAGCAACAGCATCTGCCCCTGGCCCCACCGTCACTGTGCTCCTCTGGGCTAGCTGTCACTAAAGCAGTCTGTGTTCAAGGTGGTCTGTGTCATGGAGTCCCCGGGTTCTCAGCATCTCCTAGTCTTCACCTTCATCTCCTTCCCACTCCAGCTGACATGCACGAATCTGCTGTGTACAGTTGTCACTGCTATATGGTGACGTCTCCCCGGTTTCTCAGATACTGTCTCACAGAACATAGGACAAGGAAATAGAGGCTCAGAAAAGTCACGTGGCTTTCTCAAGGTCACAGAGCCCCTAGAGAATGGAGCTGAGCTGAGCTTAGGGCTTTTAGACCACAGAACCAGTTTCTGTAATGACCCCAGACTTAAACAGGAAGTTCTAATCTTTAGTCCAGAGGGGGTCCCTAGAATTATATGGGAAATGCATGTGTGGGTAACTGCAGTGGGGGCATGGGGAATGCCAAGGCTTTTTGTGTATGTGTGCATGTATGAATGTAGGCCAGAGGTCAACCTTAGGTGTCATTCCTTAGGCACCACACACCGTGGTTTTGAGACAAGGTGTCTGATTGGCCTAGAACTAGCCAGTCAAGCTCAGCTGGTGAACCCTGTGAGTGTTTCTTCCTCAGCCACCATAGTACTAGAGTTATAAGCATGTCATCTTTTTTTCTTTTAGAACTTTGTATTGATTCTTTGTGAATTTTACATCTTGCACCCCAGTCCCACTCATCTCCCTGTCCCTCCCAAACAAAAGGAAAAAAAACCATAAACAAAATATCTCACCAAGGAAGCTACAATGTGTCACAGTGTGTCCCAAAGTATACCCTTTTGTTACTGGCAAATGTTCATTACAATGAATCACTGGTCTGGTTCGAGGCCTCTGGCTTCTGCTACGCTCTCAACCCTGGATCCTCCCCAGAACTCCTCTTGGATCTCCTGTTGTTGCCCTGTGTCATGGAGATCTGCAGCTTTGGCTCTGCAGGACCGGACCCTTCACACACTCTAGCAGGTCATAGATGGGGTAGATGTTGGGGCTGACAGCTCAAAGTCCTGGATCAGGGCCTGGGAGGTAGCTGACTTGGTCAGCCCACCAGCTCTGCAGGACTGCCCCGGCTAGCTCACCCAGTGCCACAGCTGGCAAGGCCACCTGACTTTTGAGCCTCAAACTTAAGTCTCTACAGCAAGTACTTTGCCGACTGAACCATGTCCCAAGAACCTAAGGCACACACCCCCAGGGCTTTAAAAAAAAAAAGAGGTATATGCACTTGTTTTGTTTGGGGTGCTAATCATTAAATGGTCAGAGAAGCAAGTGCTAGTTTTGAAAGCATCAGTGCTTAGCCTGGGTTCCCTTCTGCAAGGTAGGAGTGTGCCCAAAACTCATCCAGCCTTAGCTGTTCTCGTCGGACCACTTCATCTGGCTGTTTTCATTAACATGTAATCTGCTCTGTAGTCTTGGATACCAGAGACTCAGAAGGCTGGTGAAGCCACTATTGCCTCCCACTGTCCTCAGCTGTCCCACTTGGGTGGGAACAGGGCTGGCTGGAAGTCCCCTGGAGGTCTCCCCAGTGTGGCACGAAGAGCAAGCCAGGGCCTGAGCAAATGCGTGTTCAGAAAGAAGGGGGCTCAGTGAGGACACAGCCCGTGCCTTGGTGTGTCCGTGAGGACACAGCCCGTGCCTTGGTGTGTCCTCCTTGGTGATGCAGGACTCTGAGATCTTGGGGTGGCTGTGAGGTGTGTGAAGAAGCTGGGAAGACTGTATGGCTTGGGGATCATTTGCTGTGCTCATGGCTGGCAAAGCCTCCTCTGCAGCCGGCATGAGGCTGGTAAATACACAGGCTCATTCATTAGTGGTTCACCATCTGCCTCCCAGGGGCTGGGGTAGGGGGCTGGCAGGGCCCTGCAGGTTGGGCAGCATCGATCCTTAATCAGCCCCTGGCAGAGGCCGTGTATCCATACTCAGTGATAAGAGGCCCGGGATAGCTGATGGCTTTGAGGAACCGTGTGTCCCCCCACCCCGTAGCCCAAGGACCAGTAGCAGGTTGGGGGTAGGTAAGGCAGGGGGCTGGAAAAGGATTCAGCAAAAGGTGATATTTGGTGACTCACAGCCGCTGAGGTGGGGGATTTGTGTGTGTGTGTGACAGGAATATTGATAGTCAATATATGGTGGGCAGACATTAATAAAATTACCAGGGGTCCAAGTGGCCTGGGAAAGGACTGGTTTTCAGAGGTAAGTGAGGTGGGTAAAAAAACAAGTTTATGGAAGAGATGTCTCTGAGGACACCCTGGAAAACCCAGGTAACACCTCTCTGAGCTGCTGCCCCTCCTGCTTGGCTCGCTGGGATGAGCCTGCCAGGAGCTGACATCTCCAGTAGACATTTACTGTCCCAGCGGTTCAAGACCAAGGTGCTGGAGGTGTGCTGCCTCCTGCAGCTTCACTCCATGTGGTGATGTGGCCACCTCTGCCTGTGTCTCGTGGCCTTTCCTACGTGTGTGTGTGTGTGTGTGTGTGTGTGTGTGTGTGTGTGTGTCCCTGGTGTTTCAGTGTGTGCCCTTTTTCTATCCTTATTCAGGGGCCTTTCCCAGAAGAAGAAGTACCACTCAAGGGCCTCCTTCAGCTCCCTAAAGACCTCTCAAAACACAGCCACTGAGGGCTAGACATTAACATATGAATTTGAGGGGACACCGTTGAGCCTTAGATGAGGCTCAGGGCAGAAGAACAAAGTGAGTGGGAGAGTGCCAGCCTGAGTCAAGCTGTCCTCGCTCATTTCTGCACAAACTCTAAGGGCGTGTCTGCCATCTCAGTACACACAGTACACACGCAGGCGCTCTGCTCTGGGCTCCCTCATGCTACCTGGAGCAGAGGATGGAGGGGGGACTTACTGGTCAGCCAGCCGCAGTCTGCTGCCTTCCCCTGGTCACTGGGCTTGGCCTCTGCTTGTCCTGGAGCCTACAGAGGTCAGACTTTTCCCATTCAGGACTAGTCTTGAGACAAGTCACTGGTGGCCCAGAGTCACCATGAAAGTCACAAAAAGCTCCTGCTTTGTCATTGTGGTTTGTAAACTTGCCAGGCGCTGAGGCAGTGTGGGGCTGGGGAAGGGGGGGAGGAGGATGAGAAAGAGAGGGGCGTGAAGAGGGCATTCTTCTTTTCAGAAGGACCTCCAAATCCTCTGGGAAACCCTGGTTTGTCTTGCCTTCCCTGGGCCTCAGTTTCCCACTCAGCAATTAGGTGGTGAGAAATTCCTTGTGCCCCAAGGTTTCGGGCCTCACCCATCAACAGGGACAGGCAGGTGGGGTGGACATTGCACCACAGGGCACGAAGGACAGAGCTATTTTGGTGGGTCAGGGCTTTGTGGGTCCTGCCTTAGTGAACCCCTGGGCTAGCTGCGTCCAGGCACTCACAGAGCAGCCGTAGGCTGCCTGGACACCAGCCCTGGCCTGTGGATGATCAAAGCCCGTGGCCAGTGGCTGACTGCAGTGTTTCTGGCTGGGGTGGCCAGGGAGTGGTGGCAATGTGTCCACCTCCCTCGGGGGCCTCATGGCTCATTAGAGAGCGAGAGGTTTTTAACTCAGCTCCAAGCTACTTTGTCTCTGCACAGACACCTGAAATATTCATCAAAGTGACTGTGTGGACTGGAGCACTGTGAGGTTGTCAGTGGCGAGGTCTGTTGTTTGTTAATTAATAGGCCTACCGTCTAGAACAGTTATGGACTTATGGAACACGCAGTAGAAAGTGCAGAATACCTAAGACCCCCACCCATTATCTTACCATGCATCTGCTCTCTGTGTGGGACAGACACTTTCCACTCGGGCATCCAGGGCTTGGTGATAGCTAGCAGATGTCCAGCCTAGGCACAGGGCAAGCACACCACAGGCCCCTCCCGTTGACCAACATCTACTTCCTGACAGACTCCCTTCCTCTGCAGGAGAACCCCTATCTGTGCAGTAACGAGTGTGATGCCTCCAACCCCGACCTGGCCCACCCACCCCGGCTTATGTTTGACAGGGAAGATGAGGGGCTGGCCACCTACTGGCAAAGCGTCACGTGGAGTCGCTACCCCAGTCCACTGGAGGCTAACATCACCCTCTCATGGAACAAGAGCGTGGAGTTGACAGACGACGTGGTGATGACTTTCGAGTATGGCCGGCCTACGGTCATGGTCCTCGAGAAGTCCCTGGACAATGGCCGCACCTGGCAGCCCTACCAGTTCTATGCAGAGGACTGCATGGAGGCCTTCGGCATGTCTGCCCGCCGTGCCCGAGACATGTCACCCTCCAGCGCCCACCGGGTGCTCTGCACCGAGGAGTACTCACGCTGGGCGGGGTCCAAGAAAGAGAAGCATGTGCGCTTTGAGGTAAGGGACCGCTTCGCCATCTTTGCCGGCCCTGACCTGCGTAACATGGACAACCTGTACACGAGGATGGAGAGCGCCAAGGGCCTCAAGGAATTCTTCACCTTCACCGACTTGCGCATGCGCCTGCTGCGTCCTGCGCTAGGTGGCACCTACGTGCAGCGAGAGAACCTCTACAAGTACTTCTACGCCATCTCCAATATCGAGGTCATCGGCAGGTAAGGCCCAGGGCCACTGGGATGTCACTCGGGATGTCAGCTGTTTCCTGGAATGTTGTCACCTGGTACCTGGATGTCTCTAGTAATATCTGGTTTTGAGGGATATTATATGATATTTGAGATGTTGCCTGGTTCTAGACATGTCACCTGTTACCCGGATGTCACCTGGTTCTAGGGATGTCACCTGGTTCCTCGGGGTGTTATCTGATATCTGGGATGTCACCTGGGTACCTAGAGATCACCTCTTTCCTGGGATGTCACCTGGTACCTGAATGTCTCCCGACACCTGGATTGTCTCCTGATTCCTAGAATGTTTATGTCAACCTGGTACCTAGGTATCACCTTGTTCTCAGGATGCCATCTGGCTTCAAGAAGTCACCTACCTCAGATGTCACCTGGTGCTACATCAAAGGACTGCCTGTGCAGTCAAGATACCCAAGCTTTGCATAATTGAGGGAACTTGTGTGGGTGTTTAATGCCTGGAAGGTCAGAAGGTTCTGCACCATCTGGGAACTTTGTTCATTAATAGATACCATGCGGGCTTTACAAGAGGTCCTCATTCCCAAGCCACCTGTGGAATGGGGAAGCTGGATCTGCTTCTCTCTGGACCTCAGGATGCTTGGATGAGTCAGATTTGGCAAAGAGCTCACAGTAGTGCCCTGCAATAAATGCTTTTTAAAAAAAAAAATTGAATAAAATGAATGCTAGCCAAAGGAATGGCACCAGAGGGCTGGGGCAGGCTGGCAGAGGGCAGTGTGAGGCCTGGGGGTGTTGAGGGGGCTTTTGTATGTCTCTCCATCACAGGCTCTGTGCTGCTTAGACTGTAGCTCCTAACACGGGGAAAAACCATTAGCTGCCCAGTGTGTCTAATTAGGGTGGTTTTTCTTTTGCTATTGTTTGCGCCTTTTTTTTTTTTTTTTGAGAAATTTATACATAGAGACTGTATTTGCAACATTCTATACCATTTACCTACCCCCACATCCCCCTTTTAGAAAACACCCAACATGCAAAACATGTATTTTCATATTTTGACCAGGACTGGGAAGAAGAGTGTGGAGGCACTGATGAGGAAAGCTGGGAGCCAGTCCCCTCCCTCTGCCTGAAGTGTGATGGCCCAATGGGGTGGGGTAGGGGATGCTGGGGTGTGCTGGGGTGAGGTAAGGCAGGGTGGGTTGGGGTGAGATGGGGTGAGGTGCGGTGGGGTGGGGTGGGCGGCACTCTATTGCAGCTGTGTCTGCATTTCCTTCTTGTTGATACTGTATTCGGGTTCCAGGGATGGAGACAGAGGTGAGCCAGTCAGGAAGTAGAGTCAGGTTCAAAACTGGCAGAAAGACAGAGGCAGGTGTGTGTTGGCGGCCTGTTCTGTGGCTGTCTGTGATTTATGGTTCTTACCTACTTGGGACAGGGCATTTCAAATCTGGAATGTTCTGGAAGCCATCTAAAAGATGGCTCTCCCCCCTACCCCCATTACTGTGATAAAATGCCCTGAAAAGGAGCTGGAGAGCTGGCTCAGCAGTTAAGAACACTCGTTGCTCTTGCAGAGGACTCAGGTTTGGTTCCCAGCACCCACACAGTGACTCACAACCACTCATAACTCCATGTCTAGGGGACCTGATGCCCTCTTCTGACCTACATGAACACATACATACAGGCAGGCAAAACATTTATACACATAAAAATAAATAAGCCTTAAAAAGATTTTTTAAAACCCTGATAAAAGCAACTTGAGGAAGAAAGGGTTTACTTTGGTTCAAAGTGTAGTTCACCCTGGTGGAAAGGTTACATGCAGATGAGTGATTCTCAACCTTCCTAACGCTGAGAGCCTTCAATATGGTTCCTCATGTTGTGGTGACCCCCAACCATAAAATTATTTTCTTTGTTACTTCATAACTGTATTTTTGCTACTGTTATGACTTGTAATGTAAATATCTGTGTTTTCTGTAGTCTTAGGTGAGCCCCGTGGGAGGGATTGCAACCCACAGGTTGAGAACCAATGCTGTCTGTATGTCATGTCCCAGTTAGGGACTCATTGCAGAGAGCCATGAGTGCAGGCTGCCTCTCAGCTCTCTTTCTCCACCTACACTGTCCAGGATCCCAGGCAAGGAGTGGCTGTCACTCATAGTGACATCTCAATTGACATGAACAAGATAATCCCCACAGGTGCTCACGATGGCACACACCTCTAATCCCAGTACTCAGGAGGCAAGGGCAGGTGGTTCTCCATGAGTTTGAGTCCAGCCTTGTCTATACAGGGAGTTCTATACATAGAGATACCTTGTCTTAAAAAGCAAAACAAAAAGATAATTCACACAGGTGATTCTAGACATTGTCAAGCTGTCAACTAACACATCAAAGATATCGTAGTAGGAAGCAAGGCCCATACATTTTAGCATTGATGTAGCAGCCATGTCCCCAGGCCCTCAGGACCCTAGCCTGCTTTCTTTGTCCACGGCTACAAGGGACCCTCATGTCCAGTATATCCAAGACTCTGCCTTAGAGGGCTGCAGGCTCTCTCCTGTGATAGTGCTAGTCAGGACCGGAATACACCTAGAGACCCAGCAGGGTGGCAGCCATGTCTCTTGTAAGCTGAGATTCAAGCCCTCCACACCCCTCTCTAGTCCTCTCCTTTCCATCTGTGACAAGACTGGGAGCACTGGGAACCACCATCTCCATGGCAGGGTGGCAGGGAGGTGAGGGGGCAGGGCAGTCCTAGCACTCTTTTGGCAGGCAGACTTTGTGGGCACAGGGATTCTCTGTCATGGTGGCAAAAGTGTGGCAATCAATCCACAGAGAGAATAAGTACTCTTCAGGTGGCTGGTTGGCAGGAAAGCAGCAGCTTGGTTATCGATTAATTAGGTCTAGTTAGATGGCTTGAGGCAAGTGTGAGCCAACAGAAGGAGCCCCTGAAGTTTTCAAGTGGTCTCAGGCTCTAGGGCTTCTTTCTCACTCCATGGCACCTGCTTTCCTTCCCAAACCTGCCAACAAAATAACAACAAATAACCTGCAAGTTGGTATTGAGGGTGGGAGAGCCCACAAGCACAGGTTGGAGCGTACAGCAAGCAGCTCTTGATCCTGGCCCATGGTGCTCACCCTGCACTCTCTGCCTCCTGTTTTCTCAGCTGAGCTAAATGTCAGTCAGCCAGGATCCCAGTCCAGACTAGTCCAAGGTCAAGCAAGCCTCATACAGCTTTCTCTAGTGAGGCCCTGGCCTCATGGTCTCCTGAGTTTCCATCCTAACTCTGGCTTCATCCCTCAGTGCTGAAGGAGTATGGACCACAAGACATTGTTCCCACCTCCTCTCCCAAGTCTAGAGTTCTTTGTTTTGCTGGTGGTCCCGTGCTCTGCACACATCAGCAATTACATCTCCAAGGAGGGCCCAGATGGCCAGGAGGGCAGAATCAGGAGGCAGAGGCACCTGGCGCAGTCTCAGGGAAGAAGGAGCTAATACATACAAGAGGTGTGCTGAGCTGCAACAGAAGGATTGCAAGGGTAGCTAAGAGTGAAATCCATCCACCAGCACCCTGGGGTTCTGCCTCCCTGCCACCGTCTCCGGGGGTCTGTTCCTGGAAGGCTGCAAGGAGGTGGGAGCTATTTTCTCCTGCATGTGGGGGAGCTCAGGTACAGAGACTGGGCAGGAGAGGCTGGCTTGAAACTGCAGGGCATGTGGGCCAAAAACTGCACCGGAGGAGGGAGGAGATCCTCCAGACTCATGTGGAGCAGGGACATACAGCCTGTCCCAGCAGCCCAAGCAAGCCTCACCCTAAATTTCTAGGGGAGTTTTATATGATAAGACGCACCACAAATTGGCTTTCACCTGGCAGGTATCAGAGAGGTCCTTCCTTGCAAAGCCCCTCCAGTGATCTGGGGAGAGGGGAGTCTCCAGGAAGTGAGCTGCCAAAAGGAAACTTGCCTGAGCCTCAGGTTCCTCATCTGTAGTATGGAGCCATAGGCGTAATCTCCCCAGTGTGGGAGCTGCTGATGAAGTAATGATGTTATAGTGTGTCCCCTTCCTTACCTCGGGTGGCAGGGGAGAAAGGAGGCAGGGGCAAAGACAGGGCTGCTGGGGAAGACATCCTGGTCACACCCAGCCAGGTCTTGGCACCTAGAAAAGGCAAGAGGAAGAGTGCCTTTGGGCTAGCAGGGTTTGCAAGCCCGAATGTCCCCCAGGGCTCAGAAGCATTGGGAGAGAGGGGTACTGTCTTCAGAAGCAATGGGGAAGAGAAGCCACTGGAGAAATGTAGCAAGGCCCTTGCAACCCAGCAGCAAAAGAGAGAAAGGCACACGGCAGGCACCTGTGTGGCATCTCTTGGTCTTTAAAGACACCAGCATTGCTCCCAAAGTCTTTGGATTCTCTGCAGTCCAGCACTGACAGCCCCAGGGACCCCTTGCAGCAGTGACAGCAGCCATACAGACCCTTGGCAGGACTGACACATGGAGGGTGGCTACCCACCAAGTCTGGGAGTCAAAGGGAATTGGGGGCCACCCAATTCCCACTACCAGGGCTTACCTTGGAGACAAATTTTTCTACCAGTTTTCTCCCAGAAAACTCTTATGGGAGCCAAGGAAATTGGCACACTGGGACTCATCTACAGGGGGCAGAAAAGGAGTGGGCTCCCTACTCAGCAATCCTAGTGCCAGGTGTTGTCTGGGTTCTGTCCTCTTTTGTCCTGGAGGGGGCCAAAACTCTTGAGAAGGAGGGGACCTGCTTGATCCCAGGGTCCTCACTGAGCCTGTGGGCAGCTCTCACTGTGGGCTCTGGGCCACGCCCACCCCGATCTTCTCCTTTGACCCCGCCCCCTCTCTTGCCTCCCTTTTTCTTTTTCTTTCTTTCTTTGTTTTTTTTTTTTTTTTTTTTCTTTTTTGTTTTTTTCGAGACAGGGTTTCTCTATGTAGCCCTGGCTGTCCTGGAACTCACTCTGTAGACCAGGCTGGCCTCGAACTCAGAAATCCACCTGCCTCTGCCTCCTGAGTGCTGGGATTAAAGGCATGCACCACCACCGCCCGGCCTTCCCTGTCTTTTTCATAAACCGCCTGTCCCTATTGATCTCCAGTAACTGGAGATGCAGTCACAGGACAAGAATAGCAATGTCAAAGAGAAGCAAACCTCTGCTGGGGCAGGCAGCATGGGGGGCGGGGGAGGAGACGCCTTTCCACTCACCCCATGCCTCTGTCCCCCTTGACTCCCCACTGCAAACACAAATGGGAAGAGCATCCTCGGAGTTTGTGGAGGATGGAGCTGACCCTCAGCAATAGTGACCATCACTTACAGAGCAAGTCTCTATGGCTAGTGGCCCCCCTGACACTTTCTGGGGTTTCTTCATTGAGCCCTGCCCCAGGAAGATCCTTGTCCGCATTACATAAATGGGAAACTGAGGCCTAGAGGTTAAGAAATGGATGGAGCTGGGTATGATGGCGCACGCCTTTAGTCCCAGGACTCAGGAGGCAGAGCAGGTGGATCTCTGAATTCCAGGCTTGTGTGGGATACATAGTGAGTTCCAGAACAGCCAGGGCTATGTAGAGAGACTTTATATTTAAAAAAGAAGAAAGGAAGGAAGGAAGGAAGGAAGGAAGGAAGGAAGGAAGGAAGGAAGGAAGGAAGGAAGGAAAAGAAAAGAGAAGAGAGGAAGTACAAAGAAATGCTGCATGTATCTATCAGAGGGCTAAGAGGAACAAACTCCTAAGTGTTGGTGAAGACGTAGAGCGATCTGCACGGCTGATGGGGACGGGAGTGCCCAGCCCTGCTGAGAACAATATGAAGATACCTAAAACTGTTGAATACAGAATTAACATGTGACCCAGTGCTTCTCCTTCTGTCCAACAAAAAAATCTTCAAGCAAGGGCCTATACCATGTTACGTCGGCAGGTTCACCATAGCCAGTGATGCACACAGCCCAAGGGTCTTTTGGAAAGTAGATAGATGCAAGGCAGTCTAGACGTGTGATGGAATATTCCTCAGTCTTATAAAAGGAAAGAGCAGTGTGTGGTGGAGCAGCTCTACAACCTCTGCAGTAGGAGATAAAGGAAGAAGGATTCTGGGTTTAAGGCCAACCTGGGCCCTGTAGTAGGACCCTCTCTCTAAATGTGCGTGTGCGTGTGTGTGTGTGTGTGTGTGTGTGTGTAGGCTGAAATCACAGCTCAGTGATGGAGCACTTGCCTAGCACCTGGATTCTATCCTTAGAACCACACAAGAATGAAAATGGATAGGCGTATGGACGGATGATGGACAGATGGGTGGATGGATGGGTGGGTAGATAGGAGGATGGATGGATGGATGGATGGATAGATGGGTGGACGGATGGGTGGATGTGGATGGATAGATGGGTAGATGGATGGGTGGGAGGACAGATGGATGGATGGATAGATGGAAGAGTGGACAGGTAGAAGGATGGGTGGGAGGACAGACAGATGGTGGATGGATGATAAATGGGTAAATGGACAGATGGGTGGATGGGTGGGTAGGTAGATAGATGAGTGGACAGTGGATGGATAGAGAGAGGTAGGGGTGGGTAGAAGCTGTGTATGTAGATACATGGGTGGGTGGGTGCGTAGATGGATAGCTGGCTTCCATATTGTCCTGTCCAGGTAAAAGTCTAGTGTCTGGTATGACCTGTTAGAACAAGAGAGCTAACCTGTCTGTCCTCCTTCCCAGCTCTGTAGGATGGAGACGGGGCCATGAGGTTTAAATGAGCTTATCCCTGAAGGGAGTGTAGAAGGGCTCAGGCTTCTCGGGAGCAGGAGTCAGAACCAGCCGTCTCGGGCAACTGGAAGGAGTCCTGGGTTGCAGGGAGCCAAAAGGTTTTCTACCTGGATCTGTGGGCTCTTAGGAGAGCATCTGAAGTCTCCAAAAAGTGTGCTCTTAGAGTTTACATGTGAGGTCTGCTCAGGAAAGGGCCCACACGGAACTCATATTAAAAGGACCCTGATCCACAAACCTCTGCCAGTCTCTGAACAAACAATCTGGCTTCTGTTTTACATCCTCCATTTATTTAGTGCATGCATTTGGTGTGTGTTGGTGCAATAAAAGACCCTGACAAAAAATAACGTGAAAGAGAAGGGATTTATTTTAGCTCACAGATCAAGGCTACAGTCCATCGTGGTGGGAAGTTAACAGAAGCTTGGTCACATGGCACCACAGTCAGGAAGCGGAGAAAGATGAGTGCATGCTGCCTATGTGGTCCAACATCCCTGCCCAGAGTGGTCCTGCCTGCAATTGAGATGGGTCTTCTCCCATTAGTGAGAATCCCTCTCAGGCATCCTCAAAGCTGTTGCTAGTCTTGGTAATTGTCCATAGGTGCCCAGAGTCTTGCCTCATGGGTCATTCTTGATTCTGTCAAGTTGACAACACTCAATAGGCACAATTATTTACCTTTAGCTGTCTCTCACACACCCTCCTGGATGTGTATAAGAGTGGGGTAGCAGAGCCAGGCTGAGTTGTGTGTACAGGATCTGCAGGGTTCTGAGGCCCACTGGTTGGTGGGTTCTGTTCATGCACTGGATGGGGTGGACCCACCCTCTACAGGGGAGAACTGGAAGCCTGGCTTTTGGCTGGGATATGTGGACGTCTGGGAGTCTCACAGTTGCTCTGAGGATGGGCCCTTGATGGGCAGATAGCTGTGTATACTGTAACTGCTGGTTCCCCGGTCCCTTGTTTCTGGAGTTCCCCTCTGACCTTTCTCACCCCTTGTTAATTAACTGGCAGATTCTCAGGCACTACATTGACATCCATTGCTGTGTCAAAGTGCCACACCCTAGGACCTCGACACCCCAAGAGGAGCTTCTCCATCTTACCTTTCTGACCAGACACCGAGGTGCCAGCTTCTCTGAGGCCTGGGACAGCCTTGGCAGACTTTATGCCATTGCAGCCTCCTCCTCCCCCCACCTTGCCTTTCTCTGAGTCTTCCCTGGCCTTTCCCTCTGTCCTGACATAGAGATTCTGAGCTTTGGGCTTAGGACTCAGGCTAACTCTACCCAAGATGGCAACGTCTTAATAAGTTAAGATGGCCACATGTCCATGGAAGTCACATATCTGTGCAGGTGGTGCTGACACCCTAAAAGGAAGAGTGTTGGGACCAACCAAAGCCATATAGGGAACTGAACCAACAAAGGCACAGGATAACGCTGGGACCAACTGAGAGCTAGACCTGGGTAGTTAGGAGGTGGCCTCCAAGTAGCAATTGGAGGCTAAATGGGGGGGGAGCCGCTCCCAGCAAGAGCAACAGGTACAGAAGCCTTGTCTAAGATGGTGCGGGAGACTCTAAGGACTCAAGGACTCCGTGTCAGTAGCTGAGATGGGGTGAGGGGGCACAAGAGGGACGCGGCAGGAGGAGCTGGGTGGCAGTGGTCCCTGCAGCTAAAGGAAGCAGTGGTTTTAGTCTGAGGAGAGGTGAGGTGGAGCTGTGAGCAGGCCTGGACTGGCCTCTGATCTTAGTGACAAAGGCAGAGAAAGCATGTGAGACCAAGCCCCATGGCAGCTATGACCAAGTCTGATGGTGGAAGGAGGTCGTGGAAGGGGCAGGTAACAAGCCACCTCAGGACAGCTTCTGTGGGGTTGAAAGAATTAGAGGAAGTGAGCTAAGAAAGGGGGTTCCCAGGAGACTCCTGGGTTTCTGACTTGAGGTGCTGTGTGGATGAAGATTTTACCTAGTCAGACAGGGACAGTTGAAGGAAGAAGTTTCTGGAGGGAATTTTTAAAACGTCTGTGTGCACACATCTGTGTGTGTCTATGCGTGTGTGCACGCACATGTGTGTGCGCATGCACAAATGCACACTGTATGAATATAGTCCTGTGTTAAAGAGGGGAGACAAGCACGTGTGGGAAGGAAACCTTGAGATCTTCGAGGAGAAGGCAAAACACAGAGGTGTGGAGGTAGTTAGCGGGTTCCAGAGGGAAATGGCTCAAGGTGGGTTCACTATCTGAGAACCTGCAGATTAGCTCATACTTGTACAGACCGTGCAGGGCTCGAGGGAAGGAGTCACTGGCAGCTGCAGGGACTGTCATCTGAGCATGGGAGGCTTCGTCTGGCTTCCTAATGGATAACAGGATTTATCAGTGGGCCTGCAGAGGTGATGTATATCAGGACACTTAATAGAAAAGGGCTTGCACAGAAGCCCAAATTTGATTTAGCCAATTAACTCAATTGCTGGCCATCAGCTCCAGGAGGAGCTGCAGCCTGCATCTGTCCCTGTTACCTTGGCACCATCCAGCCTGTCTGCTCACCGAGGCCCCTCAGCCTGCAGGGAAACATCCCCTCCTCCATGGGCGCTCAGGTCTTGATGGGCAGTCCCCCAGCCCTGAGACTTCTGTCTGGCTCCTTAGCAGGTTCCTTTCAGCTCCCTGCTGTCGTGGTCACAGATGTGTTATGCCCTCTGGCTACTTGGGTCTTTCAACTTCTCTCCTGACTTTTCTTGCTTTAAGTGCAGATGGCCTGTCCCCAGTATCACAGAGCCCACCAAAGGTTCAGACTCCCCACCCACCAACGGCCCAAGGCCACAGGTCACAGGTTTCATTATCCTGGGTTCCAACTGGGGTAGAGGTGGGAATTAACCTTGAGGCCTACCCCACCCTCTACCCAGCATACCCCCTGCTCCCTGTAGACCTCAGGAAGTGTCCCGATGGCCACTCTTCCTTTATCCCTTGGAGCCGTCACCTAGCCAGCCATAGAGTTGGAGTCTGCCCTGTGATGAGCCCAAAGGCTCATCAAGATTTTCCCCAAATAGAAGAGGATTATTCCTCTTGGTGAGAGAGAGGAAGGCACTGCTAGCTGTCTTGAAGTACTTTGCTTTGCTTCCAACTTTATTATCCAAAGAGTTAGAACCCATAACTGTGGCCTTGGCTGGCCTCCTGTTTGACAACAGGTGGCCATCTGGGGAGAGAACAGGTTTTGGGGACCAATTATGCAGAATCTTTTCTGCAGTGACTTGCTTCAGGAGATAGGATAGGCTCTCCCCTGATTCCCACATAAGCACCCCATTTTGAGATGTAACTGCGTATAATTCCCTTGGGGCTCAGTCTTTGTGGGGAGCCAGACCAGGGTCTCCATCCTGCCTGTCTCCAGCACCCCTTGTTCCATGCTCACCCAAACTCCCTGCAGCCTCCTCTTTGCCCCAAGGAGCAGGTGACATCACTCACTGGCTTGGGAGCTGACCTACATTTCACAGCCCTCCCGTCTGGGAGTCGCTCCAACACCCGATTCTCTTGCCCAGAGGAGAGAAGGGCCTGCTCACGATTTTTGTGGCACACTGGTGCCAGGCTGGGGCCCAGATGGTGCCCCTACTGGTAACTCCTGGGCTTCGCCTGCCCCTCCCTGCTGGGCAGGGCACACTGGGGCCTGGCACAGGCCAGAGCCCCTGCAGTCCTCCATGTGGCTGTCAGACACCCAGCCGGGCCTACCACGTGTCCTGAGAGCTAGGCTTGTCTGGTGTGTGCTTTCCCTCAGAGGTGAGCCTGGCCCTGTCTTAGAAATGTTTTGTTCTCCAGGGGCTGACTCGGGACCTGTCAGCTCCAGAAAAGGGATGAGGTAGGCAAGGCCGCAGAGACCCTGCAGTCTACAGGAGGCACGAGGGCCAGATTTAGCAGGTGAGTGGGTGCACCCCACATGAAACTAAGGGGGGCACAGGCCAGAGCAGAGAACATGTCTTGGCCACATGGTAAGCAAGGGTGGCAGGTGAAATACAGGACATCTCAGGTACAGGCTTTAGATGAACAGGAAATAGGGCTTAGTCTCATGGCACATAATTATGTTAACAAAAAGCATTCATTATTTATGTGAAATTCAAATACAACCTGGAACCCTTTATTTTTGTTGTTTTTAACACAGAATCCTTCCGTGTTGCCGAGGCTGGCCTCAAACCTTTGACTGAAGCCACCCTCTTGCCTCTTGAATAGCAGGGAGAACAGGCATGCCTCCCAGCTCCCAGCCAACAACCAGTGTCTTTATTTGCTGTGTGTTCTCCACAGAGGTTCGGGCTCCATGTAGAAGTGATGTCAAGAGGTTAGAAGCTATGTCCTCCACCCCATAGGGGACCCTAGAGGCCTCAAGCCAGTCACATCTGCTCTGATGTCTGCTAGCCACTGAGACATGGGGCTGTCCCTTGGAGTCACTGGAAAACGCTACAAAGAACAGCTTTCTCACTCCACTGGCGTTTGTGCTTGTTGGCTGTCAACCATAGCAAGTGTTACTTTTCTGAGCCCAGCCCTCTGCATAGACCTGCCTATCTCCTCCCATAGTAAAAGCCTGCTGCCAGGTCCACAGGCCACTGGCTACCCAGACACTGGCCACCATGTTTGCACAGCACTGGGGCCTCTCCTCTCTCTCCTCCCACCCTCCTCCCTCTGCACTCCCACTCTCCTCCCTCTCCACTCCCACCCTCCTCCCTCTGCACTCTCACCCTCCTCCCTCTTCACTCCTACCCTCCTCCCTTTCCTTCCACCTTCCTCCCTCTCTTCTCACCCTCCTCCCTCCCCACTCCTTCCCTCCTCTGTCCTTCCTCTGTTTCTCCTCCCCCCCTTCTTCCCTCTCTCTCTCCTTCGTCCTCTTCCTCCCCTTCTCCATCCTCTCCGATCCCCCACAGAATTCAAGAGTGTCCTGGGTAGCCAGGCAGTGTGTTAGGCACTTAGGGAAATTTAATGACAAGACTGAAAAATCCAAGGTCTGATCCAACCACCCCTTTCATAACTGAGACCCAGAGAAGTAACTCTTCAAGGTCACACAGCAAATCAGCCCCAAGGTCTGGGACAGAAGGTAGCTGCTGAGTCAGCATTGAGAGCGGCCCTCCTCCCCCTGATCCCTGCCATCCTAGCGGTGAGGCTGGGAATGGTGTACCCTCCTGCCCACACTGTCCCCTTCTTCATGATTAAATAATTTATTCTGATGGCTGAGCAGAGAAGAACTTAGTAGTAGGGGAAGGCAGCCTGGGCCAGAGTTTTCTTGTGAACCGATTTTCAAGGTCAAAAATCAGTGAAGAGACCCTTGGGAGAAATGATTCCTCCATGAAGGAGAGGGATCTGAACCAAGGGTGTAGCCAGGGACCCGGGGCCACCCACAGGGTCTGGACATGAGCCCTGCCTGGAGGTCCTGCTCAGAGAAGTCAGACCTCACAGCTCCTCAACAGCCCTCTGCTGCCCCCCAGAGACCCGAGTGACGGCCTTGACCCCAGGAGAGGGGAGGAGCGGAGCCTTGTGGGTATTCTCCGGATTTGGTTAATAACGCAGGTGCTGGCGGGGAGCAAGGCTCCGAGTTACTCACCTGCTTGCTTATTTATTTCCTTACTTCATCTCCCAAGGGTCTTCTAGATTAGAAAAGGAAACTCACAGGACAAAGGCCTAAGCTAAAGGAAGAATGTGTCTGTGTCTGGGGCGGGGTGGGGCAGGCGCACTTCCGGGAGCCTGTGTCTGTCTGAGAGCCAATTAGACCTTGGGCCACGCCCGGATGCCAGAAACGGAATCAGTATCCATTGACCATGTGCTGTAAATTACTCCCTCCCCCCATGTCTTCTTTTGAGGCAGGGTCTTGTACAGACCAGGCTGGCCTCCGACTCTGTGTGTAGCCGAGGATGAGGTTCTGATCATCCTGCCTCCATGTCCTCAGTGCTGGGATTACTCTCCTGTGCCACCTTTTGCAGAGCCTAACAGATTAGGAAACTGAGGCAGCATTCTTTCCTATGGCCATAACAGTAAGTGGCCAGTAGGACCCAGCGATCATGGCCACCAGTTCCCAGGCTCTGTGAAAGGAAGAGAAAGAAACTAGCCCTCATGTGTGGACACCTACTGTGTGCAGAGAGCTCTGTGTCATACCAGCATTATCTATGTGTGCATGTACCACAGGACAGACACCTGCTTCCTGTCCATCACGTTCATTTATTCCCTCATGAGTGTCCAGTGTTTCCGGTCTCCCTGACAACCCAGACATAAACAGGATTTGTGTTCCCATCATACAAATAAGCAAATGGAGACTCAGATGGACTGATAACGTGTGCACCTGGGCTGGGAAGAAGTCCTGCCCACTGCTGTGCCTCCATGTCTACCTTGGCTCTAGGGCACTGGGAGATCGGCCATGGAGAGCAGCTGCGGGTCTGGCTGATGTTTGGACTCCAACCTGGCACCATCTTTGACCCACTGTGGGTGGGCCCTCAGAACTTCTGTGGCCTTTCCAGGCCTCAGTTTCCCCGTCTGCATATTTGGGTGGGGTAGGTGGCAAGAGCTGATAGGATGTTCTCACACAAAGTGGGAGCTGCGGTCTTGGCCCAGGACATTTGAAGGCTGGAGAGAACAAGGTTGTGATAGAGCAGGTGTTGCTAGTGAGGCTAGCCTGGGCTGCCGTCACTCGCCTGACCCACCCACATGCACACACCCTGTCAATTCACTGGCCTGGGCCCTGCTGGATGGAGTTGATCTACTGTACCTGAGCCCATTGAAAGTGGGCTTCAGTGCCCTTAAAGATTTATAGAGGTCTAGAAAAAAAATTAGAAGAAGAAAAAGAGAAAAATAGGTTTGGGAGCTGGAGAGAGGGCTCAGCAGTTAAGAGCAGACTACTCTTCCAGAGGTCCTGAGTTCAATTCCCAGCAACCACATGGTGGCTCACAACCATATGTAATAGGAGCCGATGCTCTCTTCCAGTGTGTCTGAAGAAAATACAATGTACTCATATACATTAAATAAATAAATAGATAAACCAGAAAAAAAAAGTAGAAGATTCGTAGAGGGCTGGTGAGATGCACTTGCCACCAAGCCAACGGCGTGAGTTCAATCCCTGGCTTGCACATGGTGAAAGGAGAAAGCTGACTTTTGAAAGCTGTTCTCTGACCTCTACACGGGCTCCGTGACCTCCCATATATTCTGTAGCCTTTGCACACACAAAATAAATAAATGTAATTTTAAAGATTTCAACCTCAGCTACACAGGGAGTTTGAGGCTAGCCTGGGTTATATGAGACCACCAAAAAGAACACTCAGCCAGGCAGTGGTGGCTCATGCCTTTGATCCCAGGACTCAGGAGGCAGAGGCGGGCTGATCTCTGAGTTCGAAGCCAGCCTGGTCTACAGAACAAATTCTAGGACAGTCAAAGACTACACAGAGAAACCCTATCTGGAAAACAAAAAACAAAAAGAACCCCCCCCCCCAAAGCCCCAGCTGGACTGAAACTTACTATGTAACTATGTAGCCCAGGCTGACCTAGAACTCACAGCGTTAACAATTTTAGGACATCTTCACCACCTAGGAGGAAATACTGCTGCCCCACAGTCCCCTCTCTCCCCATCAGTCCAGCCAACTCCCATTAGTTTGCTTTCTGTCTGTGCAGCTGGCCTCTGTGGACAGTTAGTGGCAACTGACTTATACGTTGTATCTGGCTTATTTTGCTTAGCATCTTGTTTTCAAGGTTCATCCAGGTGCAATATGAACCAGCATTTCCTTCCTTTTATGGCATAATAATATTCTATTCTCTGTATATGCTGCCTTAAATGTATCTGCAAATAGTTATGGGTGGTCCCCAGCTTTGGGGTACAGGAATTCAAGCGTAGGCTCAATTTCTCTTGCATGTGTATCCTAGAGCCAGGAGGGCTACACTTAACATTCAACCTCATGCATTATCTCCCTGAGTTGCCTCACGAACCCAACCATAGGAAGAAGTAACCCTGAATGTGGTGTTTTGAGGAATGTGGTTGAGGCATAGCAGGCCAATAGGAACCATGGCTGCCAGATGCCTCATTGAAGAAGTGACATTGTTGTTCAACTTGCCACCTCTGCCTCAAAGTGTTAGCTTTGAAAGGGGGCAAGAGCCTTGCAGTAGGGGCCAGGCAGAGGGAACAGCATTCACAAAGGCCCAGAAGATAGCAAGGCCAGAACTTAGGCTAGACAGAGGTAGAGAGAGTGTGTCTTAGGGTTTTACTGCTATGAACAGACACCATGACCAAAGCAACTCTTAAAAGGACAACATTTAATTGGGGCTGGCTTACAGCTTCAGAGGTTCAGTCCATTATCATTAAGGCAGGAGCATGGCAGTATCCAGGCAGGCATGGTGCAGAAGCTGAGAGTTCTACCTCTTCATCTGAAGACCACGAAGAGAAGACTGGATCCCATGTGGTTAGGACAAGGGTCTTCACGCCCACAATGACAGACTTCCTCCAACAAGACCACACCTACTCCAACAAGGCCACGCCTCCTAATAGTGCCACTTCTTGGGCCAAGCATGTACAAACCATCACAGAGAATGGAGGAGAGGTGCCAGTGAAGTTCCCCCATTGCACCCCCACACAGAGAGGCAATGTCATCCAGAAGTACTTGCAAAGTCAAGAGAATAAGGAGCCTCTGCCATTAGCTGGGATGATCTGGACCTAGTCTTAGGGTAGCCTCCCTTACACCAGCCAGGGCTCTGCAGTTCCTCAGGACACTGCCAGACCAAGATGCCTTCTGTATTCTGGCAGAAGATAGGGAAGAGATGGGGCTGCCAGGGTGGGGCCTGAGCAGAGCCAAAGTCAGGGGGGGGACCTGCTGCATGGCCTAGACCAGTCACTCCCCTCCTATGCCACCCAGGTCACTGAGCTCTAGCAGCCAGCCTTCCTGTTAGCATGGACACAATCTGCTACTCAGCTCCATCTGATCTTTTATGCATTTTTAATAAGCCAAGGTCAATGTTATCACCCAACGTTGATGGCAGTCTTTTCTCTACGTAGCTGATGTCTAAAAATATCCCCTCCTCAGGCCAGAGGTGTGGAATATACTCTTGGTTTTCTACAACTGGGTGTTCCTCTCCAGCTAGCTCAGCAGGGTGTTAAATAAAAATTCACAAGAATTAAAAAAAAAAAAAAGAAAAAAAGAAAGCTTTGGAGGTCAGATACACTTTGCAAACAAATTTCTGTCAAAGTCAAACAGATTTCTTTCCTGGAGAACTTGTAGGAGACTGGTACACTAGTGTGCAGTCTGAGTTGGGTTTTTTGGGGTGTCAGGGCATCATTGCATGTTTGACCAAAGAGGCTCAGGCATGGGACCTTCCTTTACATGGATTTCCTGGGGCCCAGTGTCCCCAAGAAGAGCCTACAATGCCAGCTAGTGCCTGCCATCTACCTCTGTGCCTTTGGAGGAGTGAGCTGGCTTCTATGAGCTCCACCCTGTAGCTCAAAGCTGCAGTGAGAGCCCACAGGACCAAGCCAGCTGCGGGACAGTGTGCGTAATGACATCTGTCTCTGTGTCTTTTCTGCTGCTGTGATAGCACACTGACAGGAGCAACTCAAGGAAGGGAAGGTTGATCCTGATCCACGGGTCAGGAGGACAGTGCATGATGGCAGGGAAGTTGGGGCAGTTGGTCAGGTGACATTCAGTCAGGAAGCAGAGAGAAAGAAAATGAAAGCATGCTGCAGCTCAGCTCCCTTTCTCTAGGATCCTAGCCAGGGAATGATGCCACTCACAGTGGGCAGGTCCTCCATTTCAATTAAGATCCACTCAAGATCCACCCCACAGGCATCCCCAGAGCCCCCAGGTGATTCTAGATCCTGTCAGGTTGACAGTTAACTTTACTATCACAGCGTCTTGTCCTGGTTTCCTCTCTGTGGCTGATAAGGCACTGAGACCCAAAGCCACCTGGGGAGGAAAAGCTTTATTTGGCTTACACTTCCAGGTCACAGTTCATCATTGAAAGAGTCCAAGCTCGAGGTGAAGGCTTTGTTATTTCACACAACATTACCTCCAGCCAGGACTCACACAGCCACAGGAGTACCGCAGAAACCGTGTGGGGGATGCTTGCTGGCTCGCACTGGCTCACGCTTAGCTAGTTTCCTTATACAGCTTAGGACCGCCTGGCCATGGAATGGTGGCACCTTCTGCAAGCATTAACATTCAAGACCATGCCCACTGCTATGATACGAACCAGTCTGGACCTTGGAATGGGTTGGACCAATGTGTCACTTGTGATTCATGTTGTAAGATCATTTAGAGAAGTATTACCATACCACCCCCAAATCCTCTGCTCTGCCTAGGGGGAGCCTAGGGCGCCTAGAAGCTAGGTTGTGATTCAGTGAGTGTAGTGCTCACCTGTGACTCGTGGAGCGTCAGTTCCATTCCCCACACTGCACACATTGGGTGCTGGTGCTGCCCTGTGATCCCAGCAGTCTGTAGGTGGAGGGAGGTAGAGGCAGAAGGATAAAAACTTCAGGGTCATATTTAAGGAGTCAGAGGCCTGGGATACACAAGACTACGTCAGGAGAAAACCTGGCATAGAAGGAAGTAGAAATAATTTGTAATCCTGTCCATCTCTCCCCTGCTTGCCGCTTGCCTTTCTTTTGGGGTTTAGGGTACCAGGGTGTGTGTGTGTGTAATTTGGGGGAAGGTGGGATAGGGTCTCACAATGTAGCTCAGGCTGACCTGAAACTCACTTCATAGCCCAGGTTGGCCTCAAACTTGTGGCAATCCTCCTGCCTCAGGAGTGATAACAGGCATGAGCTCCCCACTAGGCTGTAGAACTGAAGGTTTCACTGTGTCCATTCTGGTGTCTTCCTTTGTCATGCTCCATGCTCTATTCTGTGTGAGCCTTGTGACCTCTGACGTTGGATTCCGGGTCTATGTCCTCATCTCTGAGGAAGCTGACAGGGGAGAGTGGAATGAGGACATTCGGGAACTGTGGCTTTTTGCCCGCACATTCAAAACGTTCCTTGCAGCTGGAAGTGTTCCTCGGCATATGCGTTCCTGACTGTGTAGTATTCCATCACCTGGATGGACATCTCCTTAATTCACATCAGAGCCTTATCTACCGAGCACCACAGCCTACCTTAAGCGAACTCCCAACATCCCCACTGATTAGCCTGTGGGTAGGCAGAATTGCCACACTTAGTGGCTTATCTCATAACAAACCATCGAATAGCTGGTGTAATTTATTTTGTTCTACATGGGAGTGTAAACAGAATGGCTACCTGGGTATGCTTCTGCTCCATCATAAAGTCAAGAGACTGAGGGCGGGAACACTCTAAGTACTTTAATTCCCTTACGTACCAGGATAGCATGAACGGCAGGAGGCCATGGAAGGCAGCCAGCCTGGCCAGTGCAGCAGATGGTGGATATTTGGTGGGGTTTGCCTCCCATATCCCTGCCCCCAAAGGGGTCCCCGATGAGACTGTTTCTAGTGAGGGGACACAGGAAGAGAGAGGCAGAGACAAGAAGACATAATAAAGGACCACAGAGGTGGTGGCTATGTTTGATGTGGACATGAGGAGACAAGTAGGCTGTGGGAACACAGACCACCACCCGCCTAGGTTGGCGGGGCAGCATGGGGAGGGAAAAGGTTTCAGCAGACATTTTCCCCAACCCCATGCTGGGGATAGAACCCGTGGCCTGGCAGGCTACTCCCCAGATCCCAGCCATAGTCTTTTGGGGACGATGTTGTTCACCAGGTATGACAGGGATCCAGGATGTCTGCTGGTACCCTGCCTGGGCTTTGTCCCCTGACAAATCCATGTGCCTAGAGGAGCCACGCTGATGTAAAATGTCAACCATCCCACTATGTCCCCGCAGGGCATTACCAGCTGCCACCATCTGAGCCTCCTCTCCATCCCAGGAACCTCGGCACACTCTTGCTCTTTCTAGAAGCGTCCCTGCTTCTAGACTGCCCTGTAGATTTGGGCTCGGAGAAGTTCTCCCTGGGACGCCATCGGAGCAGAGCCACCCCATCCTCTTTGCCAACCATTTAACTTATATAACTCATTAAACCCCCCAGCTCAAAGCCTGCTACATTACTGGCGCCCTATAAATATTTTCCTTGCATATTTTAATAAAAATAAGATTCCACTCAGCATACCAGTCGCAATTTGCTTTTTGCAAATATTGACACTATAACTTGGGAGTCTGCCCATCTCAGAATAAGGCACACTCACACACAGTGGCTAGCCCCCCCCCACTCCCCACTCATTTTGTGGGTTTGGTTTAGTTTTCTGGACAGGGACTTTTTTCTATAGCCCTGGCTGACCTGAAACTTGAGATCCTCCTGTCTCAGCCTCCTGAACTCCAGGGCTTGCAGGTGTAGACCATTGTGTCCAGGTCTCTCTCTCTTTAACTTTGGGCTGCTAAGAATTTCACATTCCCACACCCCCCCACACACAAAGAGCACCTCCTGCTCCAGCCACCGTCTGGGGTCCTCTTTTCCTTAGTGTATGTGGCCCCGTCTCACCAAAAAGCCACTCTCAACTGCACTTATAAATATTTCTAAATTTCTCTAAAAACAGAGACTCCAAGAGCCGGTTTGCAACAGCATCGTGACAGCTGATTGCACTAATGTCATAAACACCCTTAGTGTTGATTGCCATGGTACAGCTGGCGTTCCTCTGAGTGTGTGGCCACCAGCCAGGTGCACACTTGGCCTTAGATTGACGTGCCTTTGAGGTTACTGGGGTCCTCTCCCTTTGTAGCAATTGGCATCCACCTATGAGCAGTCAGGTGTCCGCCAGCATTGTACTGGCTGCATTCCACTTGGTGGTATTCAGTGTTTGCTCTGTCCTCTGCGTTGCTGGCCCAGATTTGGTCTAATTCAAGTTCCAGGCCAGTGTGAGCGATCTTCTAGAAACTTCCTGCTCTAGTTGTGTCACCTGTGATCTTCTGGGCTGTCATGGCTCAGTGCCCAGAGCCCTCCATTCTTAGGGGTCCCCAATTCTATCATGAAACGCTTGTATTAAAAGGAATATGCCCTCATCAATTTTAGGTTACCCCGAGGTAGAACTTGTGGAAGACAGGTGGTATCCACACCTATCCCTTTTCCTTTATTTGCCAGTTTGCACAATGATGAGGTGCCTATGAATATTTGAATAAATGGTAAATAATACATGTGTGGGTGAACCGATGGGGCTGAGAAGCTGGGGTTTTCTCTGTCACCCTCAAGTGCCTGGGTCTGCAGCTTTCATCCAGGACTCTGTATATACAGCTGGGGCACAGTTCATGACCTGTCACCTGTCTGCCCACCTTAGGTAACAGATAAGGTGACCGTAGGGATGTGACTTAGTGGGTCCAGTGTTTATCTGGTGTGCACAGAGCCTTTCGTTCAATCTCCAACACGCACACGCACACGCACACACACACATGATTGTGGAACCGGAGAGATGGCTTAGCCGGTAAAGATACCTGCTCCAAAACTTGATGGCCCAAGTTTCATCCCCAGGCTCCACATGTTGAAAGGAAGAACCACCTACCAAAAGTTCTCCTCTGCCCTCCACATGCACACTGTGGTACATGTGTACCTGGACACACACACACACACACACACACACACACACACACACACACTTCACTTTCTAAAATCTGCGTGATAACCAATGCCTGTACTCCTAGCATTTGGGAAGTAGATATGGGAAGATCAGAAGTTCAAGGTCATCCTTGGCTATGTAACTAATTCAAGGCCAAACCTGGGCTTTTAAAATTAAAATAAAAGTAAGAAGGAATTAAGGTGGTCGGGTTTGCTGAAACATCTGGAATAAGGGAGTCTCTCCCTTCCCAAGAGTAGAAGTCTAGGACTCCAGCTAGATGGTAGCCAGAGTCAACATCAGGGGTCCAGGGCTCCCCTGGCTGGGAAAGGTCTCCAGACCATGGGAGAGGGAGTCTGGACTCTTTGTGCAGGAAAGTCTGATTGTACAGTGGACCACTGGCCCAGACATCCCAGCACAGACCTGGCCACTCCTGCTCCAGAGTTCCTGCCTCTCCACCAGGGGCCCAGAGGCCTTGCTGACCCCTCCCGTCCTCTGGTCTCCTCAGGTGTAAGTGCAACCTACATGCCAACCTGTGCACGGTGCGCGAGGGCAGCCTGCAGTGTGAGTGTGAACACAACACCACGGGCCCTGACTGTGGCAAATGCAAGAAGAACTTCCGCACACGCGCCTGGCGAGCTGGCTCCTACCTGCCGCTGCCCCACGGCTCTCCCAATGCCTGTACGTATGTAGCCTGCCCAGCCGCAGTCCTCATCCTGTGCCCCAGCATGGTGACTCTGATGTGCACGCGCACGCGCACGCACACGCACACACACACACACACACACACACACACACACACACACACACACGGGAGGGGGAGGGGGCAGCTGGCATGGATACATACACATGTTGCCCCTCCAGTGCCCCCCCCCCATGTCTTCTAGGCTGTACTTTCAGCAGGCAGGCCAACCCTTCTCACATCTTGTCTGTCACCCTTCTCCATTCTGAGAGCAGGGCAGGAGATCATGGGGCCATGGAGATGCAGAGCAGGGGTACGGTGAATGCACCCTAATGACGAGTCTTATGGGGTAGACCCCATGGGGTAGCCACATGTCACACGTCACATCTGGCACTGCATCTGCAGCCCAGCTGCCAGCACTCAGTGGAACTTTCACATTTTGTAGATATGTCCTTTGAGACTCTTGGTCTGAGCCCCTGCTCTCAGCCCAGTCTTGTCTCCCCTCAGCCATCAAGGGAAGCCATGTGAGACTTTTGTCCACACGTCTGCACCATGAGCACCCTTTGAGGGACCCCCCTCCCCCAGAACATGCTTCATGAAATCACAACTCCCACAAGTCTCTAGGCTGTGAGCAGCGGAGCCCAGGCTGGCACGTGAAACACCAAATGACCTGTTCCAGGCTGAGGCTACACCAGATGCCACGCTGCTTCCCTGAGTCCTTACAGTACCACAGGAGTGCCGTGATGAGCACCTGGAGGCCCAGACAGCCCAGTGCCCTCCTGGTTCCATGGCCAGTCCCAGACAGCACAGGACCCAGTGACAAAGCCAGGGCCCACATAGTTCCTAAACCACCTGTCCCATCTGGCCCCCTCCCTCACCCCTAAAAGATTCATGTGGCTTTAGACTGATCAAAGCTAAAAGCGGTGGCAAGGCAGAGGGTGACAGGCATGGTGCGCGTGGGCTACAGCAGGCAGTGTGACAAGCCTTTGAAGAGGTGACTTGCCAGGCATCTCGAGGCACTCAAGGGTCTTCAAAGGCACAGAAGGGGCTCGGAGGGCTGCGGCCTGCCCCCTGTCTAGCTCCCTCATCCTGGGTGACTCTCCACATCTCTTTGTACCCTGAGTCTTCCTTTAGTCCTTGTTGCTGTCTCTCACTAGTGGGCTTGTCTCCCTTCCATCTGTCCTAAGGCCAGACCCAACCCCCAGCACTTCTGCCTGGTTCCTTCCTCAGCCTCACGACTGTCACCTCCACCAACATGGACCAAGACTCCCACCTGCAGAACACCTAGGGCCACTGTCCCCATGCCCTGCCTAAACAGAGTGGCTTTTGTGTGTCTCGTCTCCTTCCTGCTAGGAGAGCCTGCCCCTGCACCCCCAATTCCATCTACCTACCTCCTCTGAGGGGCCTCCCCTTCATAATCACTGGGGCACCCCCTCCTAGGTACCCACTAACTCAAAGCCTTGGGAATGAAACCCTAAGTTGTCAGCCCTCCAAGTACAAGGGCCCTGTGAGATCACCCTACCCCCCCCTCCATGTCTCCCCATCCCCAAAGTCAAAATCCTCTATGCCCTGTCTCTGGGGACTGGACCTTCCTCTCCCTCGGGGCAGACTCTATACCCCCCCCAGCATCTATGAGTCCTTGCTCTCAGCTCCCACACTCCCAAGGTCTTGTCCATGTCACACTCATCCGGTACCTGTATGTAAGACCAGAGTAGATGCCAGGAAAGCCATATTGCCCACCCAGACCACTGTTCCCTCCTAGGGTAAAGCCTTTCCCAGAACCACCTAGAGTGAAACGATGACTGACGCCTTCCTTCCATGACTGTGACAGTTATACTCTGGGACGGTGACATCCCTGGCCAAACCACAACCCAGGCTTCCTCTCCCACAGAGGCACAGAACGCCTGGAGAGACTTGGATCCAGCCTTTCCAATCGCCATGTCTCTCAGCAGGCCAAGGCCACACCTCCAATTCCATGCTGATGATAATTCTGTCCGTGAGGGCATTATACTGCCCTAGGGAGCCTGAAGGCTGAGTGAGGTTAAATAGGAGGGAGTACTTGTCACAATGTCCTGGGGAAGAAACCGTTAACAGTGTCCCATCTGCAAAATGGACTAAAAGCAGCCTTCAGGCAGTGACGAGAGTCCCCATAGATATGGTCCCATTGAGACTGCCCCTGTGACCAGACAGTCTCGGGCCCTCTAAGTCTCCTTTTCTTTAGTGGGGCTGAAGGACACCTCTGTGGCTCCCCCTTCCTTGTACACTTCCTGTGCCAGGTGGAGGTGGCCAGGCCTTGTGTCTAACGCTGTAACTCTCTTGTGACCCTACAGGTGCGGCTGCAGGCTCCGCCTTTGGCAGTAAGTACCTCGTTCTGTACGAGACTCTGCGGCCAGGCCTGGAGATCGGGCATGAAGGGGCTGCTATCTCTCTATCTCTCTATCTCTGCTATCTCTCCTCTGTGTACCCTACTTCACCTAATCACCCCCAGCTGCCTCTCCACCTCACCTCAGGTCACCTGGGAGCTTTCTTATGCTGCTTTGAAAGAGGGACGGGGCTTTTGTGTGATTTGGGTCCCCTGACCCCTGAGTGGACAGATTCCCCTGTCTCCTGAGTGGACAGACACCCCCTGTCTCCTCACACTCTATTCTGTCCTTTGTGCACAGCCAGAAATAGGAGCCTTCTCTACTAGAGCAATGTGTGTGCCCTGAGTTTGGCCATTTGGTACCTCCTCCAGGCAGCCTCTGAAGCCAGCCTGCTCAGCTGTAAGGCTGGAGGGGGCAAGCTCAGATGCCAACCCTCTGGATGTCTAGGGCATGTCAGGCTGGCGAGGGGTGTCTGCAAGCGTGCAGGTGTAGAAATCCTGAGGATGGCTGATGTGGGTGCTTGTTGACCCCCATCCACTTGGTCCTCCCAAGGATGTAGTGGGGCCAGGCGGCTGTGCAATGCAGGGCACGGTAGCATCTCATTTAAACATTGCAAACTCACCCCCTGCCCCCCAAAAGATCTTCTACTACTCCAAGAGTCAGCAGGAAAGGACTTGTCAGTGTCAAACTGTGGCAGACCCCAAGCCTTAAGGATGCTTCCAAGAACGTCATCGTGTTTCTGTGGGGACACTCCCTGCCCGACTGTCTTGTCTCAGCTAGGCTGACCCCTATCTGGGATGCTAATGAGCAGAAGGAAACTGGACTCTGTAAGCATCACTGGCCCCAACATCAGAGGAAGGGAAGGATTCTCTGGGATGCTCCACCCCACTCTTCTTGCTTTCTCCATGTCTTGCCAGGTACCAGCAGGTCCAGAAAAAACCCTGCCCCCAAAACCCCCATGGCCACTGAGGCCACAAGGAGGGGCCCTATCACTTCTACCCCCTCCACATCTACCATCCAAGTCCCTACTTGGGCTCCGAGCACCCCACAGCCCACAGGTAGGTATGAGAGTACACCCAGGGATGCCTGCCCCTTCCCTTCTTGCCTCCCTCACCCAGGGAGAGCAGACACTTGCTTGCCTCTTAGAGTAGAAACTGCTAGCATCTATCCGCATAAAATCACTGGCTGGGGGGGTACCCAGGCCATGTCAGGAAACCATTCCATCAGGAGCCCTAATCAAGGCAACCCCTGAAGCTCCCAGAATTGTCTTCTGCTTGTCCCTCCAAACATTGTAAAGAAGGGCCCAGAGGCCAGTGTAGCCAAGGGTACAGGGGACCTTGTAGGAGGGTGCCCATGGCAGCAAGTCTCCCCAGATATTCAGCCAGAGATGGTGCCTTGACACTCAGGCATGGAGCTGGCTCAGGATTTGTCCCTAGCTGGTCACCTACTGTGTCCTCTGTCCAGGTTCTGGTCAGTGGAAAAACAAGGCTGGATTAGTGGAGGAGGTAGTAAGAAGAGACAGGCCCAGGCAAATTCTTGCCTTACAGAAGGGACTACGTGTGCAGCTACACACAGGCCTACAGACTTGGCTGGCTGTTTGCCCTCCTGAAGGAGGATTTGTGTATACAAATGGTGTAGGATCCTGACGTGTCCCTCTGGACTCACGTGGGAAAGTTTTGCCAGGCCTGGATGCTAGGAATCTAAAAAGATTCTTCCTACCAGAGGGTACCAGCAAGATGGCGGCCAAGTACTTCCTTCTGGCTCCAGCAGCCCATCCGTCCCCTACCCTTTCAGGGGAGACATGGCTGAGGCTCCTTATGCCTTGGATAGTCCTAACCTTTCTTCTCTTTCATTCTTTGTCCCTGCCCAGACACTCCTTGCCCCAAGGCGGGCGACATCTGAGGATAGAGATCCCTCCAGCAGATGGGGAAGAGATCTACCCCACACTGTCCTATCTCTGTCTGCCTCACAGGGTAGCCTTTCCAGGTCAACAGAAAGCCTTGAGAAAGTCACCTTCCCAGGACCACACCACAGGGGCTCTCCCTGAACCTCTCTGTGAGGAATTGTTTAGGGAGCTGGGCCAGGAGATGAAGACTTTTAGTGGAAACCTCTGCTGTCTGGGGCCCCTTTGAGGTGGAGGAATCTGGGCTTTGAGGCTTAGCAGCCTGGGCCTCCTTCAGAGACCTTTGGACTTTACAGGACTGGCTGACTCCAGGACTTTGCTAGTGAGCAGGAGACATGTCCATCTTCCAGACAGCTATAGCAAACTTTCAATGACTGTCAGATCTGCAATTCTGAGCTGTGCCTGGTGGCTGAGCATTAAGGGGAGGAGGTGGCTTCACCATAACAGCCAGTAGCCTGCATCTTCACATCTAGGACATCCTTAGCTCCTGTGTGGCATGTGCCCAGAGTCCCCAGGACACTTGGAATACCTTTGGTCTGGATCCCAGTTGCTTGTGGGTGTCTGGTTGGCTGGACAGTGTTTTGTCTTCCTAGTCTCACTGGGGGAGGGGATGAAGGCTTAGGAAGAAGCTGCTGCATCTATGGTATGCAAATTATACCTCGATAAAGCAGTTTTTTAAAAAGGAGAGAGAGAGAGAGAGAGAGAGAGAGAGAGAGAGAGAGAGAGAGCTTCCCAAGGTCCCAGGCTTACTCCATTCACTCCCTGTCCCCTCTGCCATCCAGGGATACTGCCCTGAAGTCTCGGGTGCTTAGAGGTGGTCCCACCATGAAGACCTAGTTAGCATGGGTTCTTGGTTCCAAAAGACCCTCCGTCTAGTCTTGGCACACAACAGAACACCTGAGCCTGTCCTAGCAAAACACAGCCAGAAGCTTTCTCTTCCTGGATCCAGCGCCTTCCACCAGGTTTTCAGATGTCTTTAGTGACAGTCCAGCTGGGCCTTGAAACCCCAGCCCCAGATGCAGGCTGGAAGGCAGTGCTCTCCTGAAAGCCAGGCAGGCTAGAGAGTCTAATCCTTCCCAGCCTCCTCAAGGGGGAGGGGGGAGCCAAGCTCAGAAGCAAGATGCCTTCGGGGTGGTTTTACCAGGGCTCTAATTAAGCCCTTGCCAATTTGGGTCCTATGGCCTTGTCTCTTCAATGAATACCATATTAATGTCAATTTGATGTCCAAAGGCTTCAGGCTCCCAGCTGGGAATCTCCTACCATTTTTTTACCTGGTAGAATTTCTTTTTCTTTCTCCATCAACCACCACGAGTAATCCCTTTCCAGAAGGGAAGGCATCAGCTTCCCCTGACCCCCACCCCCACAATCTTCTCCCAGTTCTGTCCTTTGAATTCGGCAAACCGATTGCTGCCTGTGCCCCTTGCTTTGTGTCCAGCTCTGGGGACTGAATGTTGGGGACGGGGCAGTTGGTGACTCATGATGAGGTCCCTGGTTCTCAAGCCAAGGATCAGGAGGTGGAAGGGCAGTGATCAGAAAGGAGAATTAGTCTGGCATCCGAGGACACTCTGGGGAAACTTCTAGAACTTTTCTCAGTGTGTCTGTCATTCTAGCCAGGACATTGTCCCCCAGCACAGCCTTAGCCAGTGGCTTCCCACACAGGACCTGTTCGGGCTGGCTCTTAAACTGGACTAGAACACACAAAGAGGGAAGGGTTTTTGAAAGCAGTGCCCAGAGCTAACCAAAGCCCACAGAGCCTCAGGCATGGGGACCTCCTCTCAGGCTTCAAGTATGTGCAGATCCTCTGCCGCTACAATAGTATAGACGCTGCTCTGTAGTGAATTTGGACCCTGGCTCATGGCCAGTGTAGACAGAGCCTGTAGTGCTGCTTCTTACAGGGGCCTCTGAAGGGTAGGGACATTATCCCTCACATGACTTGATTTCTTTTCTTCCTCCCAAGGTCAGACCAAGCCACCTACTGTGACCCCCCTTGGGGACAGCTCCTTCTGGCCCCAGGTGTCCTCCAGTGCAGAAGGTATGGGGGCAGGGCCTATGCCAGGCCTGAGACCCCAGGAGCTCCATTTTAGACCCTCCCTGTAGTAGGAATAGCAGGCTTATATGGTGGGGGCCCCAAGAACTAAAAGGAGTGGGGAGGCAGAACTTAGGGTCAAAGCAATGAGGTGAAGGGCCTGTGGCTACCCTTAACCCTTACTCCCAACTCTGCCCCTATTGGAAGCCAGTAGGCAGCATCTCTAACCCTTCTCTGAGGGCTTCAGAGTGTACTGAAGGATGTCCTTCATTATAGGAATCTCTCTTCTCCCTCCTCAAAATGTGGGTCACATGCGGGATACCTAGGCAGCTGATGGGGCCCAGAGAGGGTCAGATGGACCCAGAATAGGCGTGGCTATGAGTAAATGAACGTGGCAGAAGAGGCCTGAGGCAAAGACTTGGCAACCTAACCAGTTAAGTGAGAGTGTGAGCCATGTAGAAGCCCCCAGGACCAGGTCAAGAGCATTATTCTCCCACTGTGGGGAAACACCCAGTATGCGGGCTCATCTGTAGCCATAGATAGATGTGGATGTACCTGGGCTAGCTTGACTCCTCAGAAAGGAAGGTTGTCTGAAACTGTCCCCAGTTGACCTGTTGTCCTCACCCCACCCCACCCAACATCACAAGCTCCCCTCCAACCCCTGAAATGAATGAGCAGTGAGCCAGGCTTTGAGCGCCCTCTACTGGCTAATGATTGCACAACTGGGAGGGTCAGAAGTTCTTTTAGCATCCTAGAGATTCCTCAATCAACACCCTCTCTAGAGATGAATACACAAGTCATCTCCTGCCCTGGCCCCACTGAAGAGCCACAGAGTCCTAGAGGGAAGCACAGAGCCTGTTTGCTCTATGATAATAGCGTGCTAGGTTCAAAAGTGGAGCTGGGTCCTGAAGGGATTTCAGGCAGGGAAGGGAAGTGCTGCAGCATTCTTGGCTTGATGACACTTCCAAGGACAGCAAAGGACCCATCCTAGCCAGAGCAGAAGGATGTCCTCTGAAGGAAAGAAGATGCGGCCTTAAAAACAGTTAACATATTTATTTTATGTGTATGTTTTGCTCGCACGTATGTGTGTGCGCTATGTGTGTGCCTGGTGCCCATGGAGGTCAGAAGAATGATGGAACTGGAGTTAGACCGTTTGAGCTAACACACGGGTGCTGGGAACCGAATCCATGTCCTAAGAACTACCAGCACTCTTAACCACTGAACATCCATCTCTCCAGCCCCAAGATGCAGTCTTTAATCCCACGTTTAGACTGGGGATTTGAGGACCAGGGGAGATTGGGGGACAGAGGGAAAGGGCAAAAGGGCCAAATACCTCTGTGTCAGCAATTGTCTTAGCAACAGGTAGAGGGTGTTAGGAGGTGGAGAAGGTATTTGGAGATTGCTCCAGAGGATGTGTAGGTGTCCTTGGGGGACCAGAGGCAGTAGGTACCCACTGTCATAGCTACAAGGTGCTTCAGCCTGGGACTGTACACCTGAGGACCATGTAGTCTCTCCCTACCTCAAATGTGAACAGGGAACAGGGATGCCTGGGCCAGCCAAGGCACTCCCAAGCCAAGGTCTAGCTTCTCCCTTGGTATGGATGGCTTCCCTGGCGGCTGGACCATGGCAGGTATAAGGACTCATTTCTCATCTCTCTAAGCTGTGGCTATCTCTGTGGCTGTCCCTTCCAAAACCAAGGACTCTACGCTTTTCCAACTCAAGCCCAGATCTCCTCAGGTGATACCCATTGAAGAATTTCAAGGTAAGATGGCCTGAGGCAGGCCTCCCCCTCCTCCCCGGTTCACTGGAGAAAGATGATGCAGGACAGAGCCAGCTAGTCCGTACCAACTCAGAAAACCCTCCCAGAATCAGAATAGCTGGGTCAAGGTGAGGCTGAGTCTCTCCAGCCCCAAGGGAGCTGTAAGTTGGGATGAGTCAGAAGCCAACTCAGGCACAGTGGGCAGGCACATGGCAGGAGAAGCAGCTGCCACAAATAGCCTGTCCTGGCTCCCCTGGGAGGTGTGGCCCAGGGGCTTGTCTTGGTGGGAATGGAATCTGGGACACCCGGGTCACTGGTAATGCTCTTTGGGGCCATTCAGAGGATGCTTCTCAGTGTCTCTAGAGGGCCAAGGCAAAGAGTCAGGCCAGGTAGACTCTTGGGTGGATCCACCAGCTCTCCTAGATGTATCTCAAAGGTATTTCTCCAGGGTCTCCAGTGCCTTTGATCATATGGAGACCAGGTCAGCACCACCCTGCTCATCACAAGAGACGGAGCTGAAGTCTTCTAGGGATAGCTTCTCAGAGGGTGGCCAGTGTTCATGTGAAATGGCATGGGGGTATTGAGTCCCTTAGAAGGGACACAATGGTCTATCCTGCTGAAGGAAAAGCGACCTCCACATTGACCTCTGCTACTCCAGGTCCAAGGAGCCTTGACCTAGGCAGTCGTGGGAGTTTGTAGTCATTTGGAAGGTCAGCCTGACAACCATGTGTGACAGGTTGGATATGTGGCTTAGTTGGTAAAGTGCTTGCCTAGCACACAGGAAGAAACTCTGCGCTGGAGTCTCAGCACCGCATTAACTGGGTGTGGACATGCATGACTATAATTCCAGGAAGTGGAGGTCGGAAGACCAGAAGTTCAAGGTCATTCTTAGCTAATTATTGAGTCCAAGGTCAGCCTGAGCTACCAGAAACCCTGTCGTTATTATTATTATTATTATTATTATTATTATTATTATTATTATTATTCATTCTATTTGTTTACATCTCAAATAATATCCCACTTCCCGGTTACCCCTCCACCAACCCTGAGACCCTGTCTTAAAACAAAACCAAAAACACTTGTGGGAGGGAGAGTAAAAGGTCCCACAATGGCTCGGAGGTGGCTTTCCTTGGTTTAAAATGAACAGTGAGATTCAAAAGCAGGGCTAAGACCAGAGGAAGCCAGGAGGTAGGTGCCCAGAGTCTTGCTGAAACTAGCAATTCAGTGCCAATCAAACCTGTGGGGGGTTCAGGCCCGTAAGAAGGGTCCTGTAGGGACTCACAGAGGCAGTGGCCAGTTTCCCTCTTCCAAAGCAGCATGGGAGGAAGGTTCTGTTCCATTCCACCATGTCCACATCGTGTATGAGCCCATTCATCCATGGGCTCTTGAGGGGGCTATAGCAAGCATGGAGCCTTTGCATTGCCCTCCGTAAATGCAACCTGCAGCACGGCCCTGCCCTCCTAATCAGCTCCAGCATGTGGGCATCCTTCAGATAGCACCTTGCCCTGAGACCCAGTCATACGTTAGCATGCCCTGGCCTCCCTGACTGTCTGCCCACAGGCCTCCTGGGGACTCAAAGCTGATAGGGCAAGCCTTATCCACATGCTACAGAAATGTCCCTGACCCGAAACCCCTGTCAGATCCTCCTCCCAAAGATGCTTCCTGCCACCTTCCCTGTATATTCTTGGGTATGCCCTGTTTCCCCCCAAATGCTCACTGACCACTGGTGTTTCTCCCACTTGGCTCGTCCAGACTGCGAGTGTTACGGCCACTCCAACCGCTGCAGCTACATTGACTTCCTGAATGTGGTGACCTGCGTCAGCTGCAAACACAACACTCGAGGCCAGCACTGTCAGCACTGCCGCCTGGGCTACTATCGCAATGGCTCTGCTGAGCTGGATGACGAAAATGTCTGCATTGGTAAGCACCAGGTGCAGGGGTGGCCCTCAAACCCTGCAGAATCAGCTGCGGAGGTTTGGACACCCCATGGTGAGGCCCTCTTCACCTGGGCATCTCTAGGGGACAGAAGCCCTCTGATCTACTACTAGTGACCCCCAACTGTGTAGGCACTGAAAGCATAGGTGCTAGTTACAGTTGAAGGCTTGCTGTGCAAAGTTGGCCCATCCCTTGTCCTCTCTGGGCTCATAGAAAGCTGGGCAGTAGACTAGGTGAGCAGTTTCTGTCTCTCCTCTGTTGTTGAAACTGTCCTTCAAAACTTGAGAGCCAGCCGTCTAAAGCTGCGAAGCTGTGCCTGCTGTCATAGGCACCCACTTTTTCTTCAGTGTTCTGGTCCAGCATTGGCTTTTCTGTAGAGAAGCCCCATGACACTCCTTGGACCTTGACAGGGTACAGACTAAAAGCCAAACCCATAGCCCCCAACTGATACCCAGTAGCATAGAAGGACAGTCAGGACTGCCCATCTTCTGACCTGTTTGCAGCAGGTGCTAGGTCTCAGGTCTGTGGGCTGCCAGATCTTAGCAGTCAGCAGAACCACTGCCCATCCCCCCACAACCCACACCCCCACCTGATCAGTGGCAAAGCTAGAGCTGTCACTCTGGATCATGGCTGAGGCCTTCAGATAATTCCATCAACTCTAAAGTGATCAAGCAGAATTGTGTTGCCAGTGTCACACAGGGCCAGCTGCAGGGACAGGGCAGGGCCAGTGGATCTGATTAGAGGTGCCCCTTCTTGTCTGTCTGTGCCTCCATCTCAGGCCAAGCACTAGGCTTCAAGGACTGGGGGCCAAGGACACACACACACTATGGTCTCCTGGTCAGACATCTGTCACCTGTCACACTCATAGCTTGGTATTGGTAGCCCCCTTCAGCTGTCCAAAAAGAGGGATGGGGCTGCCTCAGCCCTCACAGTGGAACTAGAAAAGGAGTGTTAGATGCCAGGAGAGGAAAAACTATACAGAGCTTTCTCTTGCCATGTGAATGCGCCAGCAGTCCCCAGGACAGTCCAGCCTTGTGGGGGTCATCGGCAGGGAATGCAAGAGACCCAGCTGAGAAGGATATAAAGGCGGGTTATAGAGGCTGGGCCTGGGGCAGGACCTATTTGTAGGTTCACAGGACACTCGCTGCACATGCCCTATGCTCTTGTCTCCCCCTCTCCCCCCCCAGAATGTAACTGTAACCAGATCGGCTCTGTGCACGATCGATGCAACGAGACAGGCTTCTGCGAGTGCAGGGAGGGCGCGGTGGGGCCCAAGTGCGACGACTGCCTTCCCACGCATTACTGGCGCCAAGGATGCTACCGTGAGTAGACCGGCCCCTGAAGGCAGAGCCTTTAGGCTATGGGCGTGGCCCAGCATGGTGGGAGGAGCCTACGTGGGCCTGCTGCTGGCTGGGGGTGAGCTTTGAGCACGTGGCTGCAGTGAGAAAGGTCTGATGCAACCATGGGCAGGGGTTCAAAGTGTGTGTGTGGGGGGGGTGTCTTCAGTGGGCATTGCCGGGTCTTCAGTGGTCGGAGTCCGTAGCAAGTGCGAGCCAGGAAGGAGGGGAGCTAGGGATTGAAGGGGGGGGGGGGGAGACTAAAGTTGGCTGAGAGCGCTGGAGTTTGCGCTCAAGGAATGAAGGTTTGGAGAGATCCGAGGAACATAAGCTGTCAGAGTGCTCCAGGTACCCGCAGCAAAACTCTGGGGGCAGACAGCATGTGCCTCTGGAGAGCCGCGCCACTGCCTGGGAGGAACGGGAGAGAGTGTGGGTCAATGGCGGGGACAGGCAGGGGACAGGTCCCACCTAGCAGGGCTGTTTCTCACGGTGTCCCTGGGGGGGGGGGGGGGAGTGTCCCAGCACCCTATTGCAGAAGCTCAGTCCATCCCTACAGCTGCCTCAACTGTCCCCTCCGGCCCGCAGCCAACGTGTGCGACGACGACCAGCTGCTCTGCCAGAACGGCGGCACCTGCCAGCAGAACCAGCGCTGCGCCTGCCCTCCCGGCTACACCGGCATACGCTGTGAGCAGCCCCGCTGTGACCTCGCCGATGACACTGGCCCGGACTGTGACCATGCGCCAGGCACCGTCCCGCGCCCCGACACCCTGCTCGGATGCCTGCTGCTGCTCGGGTTGGCCGCCCGTCTGGCCTGCTGAGCCCGTTCTAAGGGTCCGGGGGTCCCGGGCCCGGCGGCGACACGGGTGCGGCCGAGCTGCTCCCAGGTGCTACTCGCAGAGTCCTCCCGCCCTCCCTGCTCCGCCCGCGCTCACCAGCCTCGCCCGGCACTGCCCTCGCCGGCCACAGGGGGCGCTGTGGGGCCCTGGCCCGGCGGACTGCGATTTTCAGTTTTTTATGACCTAACGTCTCTATCATTTTTCCATTTCCCCATGTTTCTTTCTTTGCTCTCCTCCCCCTCCCCCTCCCCCTCCCCCTCCCCCTCC
>CM052701.1:135322583-135395157 GCA_028551405.1 Uromys caudimaculatus
GCCAGCGGACCTGGAACTCCAGTTGCCTACAACTCTAGTCGCTGACTTGATTCTCTTTTGTATCTTTTTTTTTGCACTCACCAGACCCCAGGCCCCCAAGGAGGCCTGGAGACAGAGTAACTCACTGTCTGGGGGAACTGGGGGAAGGGTAGGACAAAGGGCAAGGAGGGGTGGAAACCTTGTTTTCTAGAGAACTATTTTGTTTGTATCCACTGTCCCTTGTGAGGATGGACTCCGGTAGGAGCTGGTCACCGAGGGTGGCTAATGGTGTACAAGCCCACAGTAAAGCGACTTCACAGCTGCCTCTGCCTGCTTACTTCCTGTGTTGATAGACAATCCAAAGGTTTGGATAAAGGAAGGAGCCTCTCTTCCCAGTCTGTGCTCTCCTTGTACCCTCCCCCAACTTTACCTTCAGTCAGGCTGCTGGCCACCATCTGGTAGGTGGTTCTCCAAACAGAGGTGCTCCACCCCTTCCCTACAGCTCCCCCAAATCCAGAGTATCTTCTGTGGAAGCCTCGGGAAGATAACTCAGGGAGAATTCTTGGAATTCTGCTGAACCCATACTGATTTGTAACCTGCTTCTGTGGCTGTCTGGGATAAAGGTGTTGGCTCAGGAGCCTCGGATCCAATGTGAGGTTACATAGAACTCCCACTGCTGCCTGCCTGGCCAGTGTGTCCCGAGGTGAGCACTGCATCTGCTTGCTTAGGCATTTTGGTATGTGAGGACCCAACAGGTCACTGAAGCTGGCCCAGTGTCTGCAGCTCAGTATCCTCTGCTCGCCCTGCAGGAGGTCCGGTTTCTCTCATCTATCTCCAAGTACCCCGTGGCTCCTTGTCCTGGTTCCTATTTGCCCCTCAGCTCCCACCAGAGTCACCTTGTATACTATCTGCCAGCTGCTCTTTCTAGCCTGGGCTGTCCCCAGTCCTTTGCTCAAGTCTCTGATGCAAAGCTAAGACAGTGCTCAACATAGCACTTTACAAGAGATTCAGACAGGGAAGATGGGCTGGGCATGGTGGCCCGTGCCTTTGATTCCAGAACTTGAGAGGCAGGGACAAGCGGATCTCTGTGAGTTCGAGGCCAGCCTGGTCTACACAGCCAGGACAGCCAACACTACACAGAGAAACTCTGTCTGCTGATTGAGGGGAGGACAGAAGATGGAATGTTGACTGAGGCCAGTTGCTGCCCCTACTGGCCACTCTCTGCACTGATCCACTGCCTTAGGCTTCAGGAGTCAGTTTTAAGCTCTAAGAGTGGCTTCTCTCAGGTCCCTGGCTCCATACATGAACCCCAAAATGCATAAGATATAAGCAGAAATAACAGACGGGACTTCCAGAATGTTCCTAAAAGCCCTTCCCGCCACCATAGCCACACTGGCCCCAGCCCCTATCCTGCCTTTCTCCTGGTGCTCAGTAGGAAGGGTGGAGGCAGAAGCCGGCTGGTTGGGCAGAGTGTAACGCCTGTAAGATGGTGGGGCAGAAGCAGACGTTGCCTCTGTGAAGTCCCAGGCAGGAATAAACATCCATGTGAAGCCGTGAGAACCAAGGTCTCTGCTTCAGGCAAAATTGACAGTCCTAAATCTCTGGCCCTCCAGGCTTAATCCAGACCCCAGAGTCCACTGAGTTCAGAGAGAAACCAAAACACCCAGTTCATCACACAAATCAACACCCAAGCCTGGGACATCTCTCCCCAGAGCAGGGTGGGCCTCCACCTTCAGTAGGGGCGCAGAAGGTGAGCTGATGCAAGCCCACCTTCCTGCAGATGGCTGGGATGCTGAGGTGTGGAGGAGAATTCCATAGGAGTTAGAACCACAGTGACCAAAGCCCCTGCCCTGGAAGCAGAGGAACAAGGACGTATGCACAGATTAGTAAAGGCAGAGAGTCTCAGGGAGACTCTAATACGGAGAAGGGGAATTGGGACAGGGAGTAGGAAGGGCCCAGCCTTGGCCTGACCTGTGGGTTGGGGAGGCTGTGGAGCAGACATGCTATCTTGGCAGAGCTCTTGTCTTGAGCAAGGCTGTTGTGGTGCAGAAGGAGGCCAATGGGTCTGTTAAGGGACTACAGTAACAGTGGGGCAGAGCCTCCTTCCTGCAAGAGGCTGTGAGCCCAATACCAATAGGGAGCCTGGGAGGAGAGGGGACCCACTCTGTCCTTCCTGACCTCTCAGCTGGCCTTGCTGTGTCAGCATCCCTAGGACTAGCCAGTCATCTCCAGAGCAAAAGGCTGTTACAGCTCACTGTAAATCAGAATGGCGTCCCCAGTCCCTACAGACTGCTCAGGCCCTGACCTCAGCTGGAGGTCAGGGTGGAGGGAACACTGCCAGTAGCCATTTGGGAAACTCTGGCATCTTCCAGACCATGGGGCAAAGGAGAAAACAAAGTCACCCAAGCCAGAGTCATGGCCCAACTTTTGCTGTCCAGTTCTCCAAGGCATAGGTGGGGCAGGGACACCCTTGGCCCAGCTAGGCTCATAGCAGCACCCACCTGAGATACCATTTGGGCATCAGGGTGTTAGCCCTGCCCTTATCCCAGGGCCAGGTTTTCACCTTGGCTTTGCAATCTATATAGCTCTTAGTGGCAGAGGAAGCCCTAAGCACCAGGGCTCCAGTGACACCAGAAGCGTCCCTACCCCAAGTGGTGACATCCAGATATCTCACGAATTCCCCAGCCGAAGTGGACTTGCCATAGATTGAGAACCACGGTATTAGAAGGGATGGCTCATTTTACAGAGGGGCAAGTAGAGGCTGGGGGGAAGTGACTTGCCTGAAATCATGAGCATGAATGGGTGAGATCGCACCTAAACCCTGCCTGCCTCTGCAGGCCTCTGTACCCCACTGGCTCCTCTCTGCCCACCTCCCTCTTCTACTCTGAGTGGAGGATCCCTGGGGAGCCTGGCTTCATCCCATTGACTGCTGGGAGCCAGGGGGATGCTCTCCCTGCACAAAGGCTGCCTTGGCCCTGCCCCCTAAATAAACAGGACTGCTGCGTTAGCAATCTAGCCTCCGACCATGTTTCATAGTTATGAGGCATTTATGGGCATCTGGGGAACAACTCTCATCTCTTAAAGGTCTGGGAGAAACGGGGTGTGTGGGAGGATCTGGCTGACCTCCCCAGAGTGAGGCACCTAGCCCATGCTAGCTCATCTTAGCTGGGGATTGTAAACAGATGGACCCAGACAAGAAAAAGCTCAACTGATTCATTTCTCCTTTCCAATGTATAGGGAAGTTAGAAAGCACGAGAAAGCTAACAAAACCTAAGTATACTTTGAGACAGGTCTTGCTTTGCAGCCCAGGCTGGCAGAGGACCCCTAATCCTCCTGCCTCCTTGGCCTCCTTTGTGCTGGGATGACAAACGCCTGTCAACTTCACCCAGCTAATAATTTTTATGTTAAAAGTACCCACAAGTCTCTACTCAGAGCTAATAACTGTCAATGTTTCTGATAGACATTTCTAGTATTTTCTATAACAAGCACCCCTATGGGAATTAATCTCCTCTTTCCTTCTAATCCCACAGGATGCTGGGATTACAAAGGCACTCACTCCGGCCAGCTTCTGTGTGTGTTCTGTGGATCCAAATTCAGGGCTTCACATCTTTGTGGCGACTGCTTTACCCACTGAGACTTTGTTTTTTGAGATGGATGGTCTCTCATTGAATCTGGGGTTTACCAATCAAATCAATTGGTCAGGCTGTCTGTCAAACTCCAGGGACCCACCCTTCCAAGTGTTGTGCTAACCGGTGGGCAACACTGCATTCTAGCCATGTTAGCACTTCCTAACTGGGCTGCCTCTACAGCCCTGTAAAGGCTTAAAAGGTTAGCACAGCCTTTTCCCTTGCTCCTGACCCTTTGCTTCTTCTCCCCCAGCCTCAGCTGTTGGCAGAAGGACTCCAAACCCCAACAGGGAATTCCTGTAACTTTCTCTGTGAGGACAGGATCTAGACATGTCTGTGTCCATCCTCCCTGCCCCCCCACCTCCATGGCTGTGTTTCTGTTGGCAACGGAGACCTTGCTGTCCTGGAAGTGCAGGCAGGCCAGAGGCAGGAGACCTGCAGGCTGCCAGGTGGTTTCCAACCTTAGCTGAACAAGCAGGTGGCCCTTGGGACACAGTTAGGAGCTGAGATGGGCACTTTCCCTTAGTTGACCAGTGCTTGCATGGCTGGCCAAAATAGGGTAGCTCCAAAGACAGAGAATATGGCAGGCCAGGGCAAGGGCCTAGAGCTCCCCACCTGCATTTGTGTGACCCAGTCACTCGGTGTCACGTCTTCTCATCTGTGAAAAGGGACACCGGACAAGAGTACTGGTCTCCCAGGGATATCTCTGAGTCTGTGAGTTCACACTGGTGGGGTTGAGAACATGCCTGGCCTAAAGCCAGTCGTCAGCCAGTGTCTACTGCTTTATGGCTTTGTCACCCCTGTCCCGTCACCTCCACACCTGCCATGTGACACAGCCTCATCCCTGCTCTCTTTCTCCCTCTTTTCTCTCATTTACCAAAGTGTCAGGCTCGCAGGCACAATGCACAAACATCCTTGGGTGCCAAGGTCCAGCCTCAGCGTGAGGAAGGTCCGAAGAAAGGGATGAATGGTAGCCTCGCTAATTAAGCCAGTAGTGGGTGCCGCTGTCAGTTCAGGTTCTCTCTCTCTCTCTCTCTCTCTCTCTCTCTCTCTCTATCTATCTCATTGCTCTATCTGGTCAGAGAGACTGAACCCAGTCTTTTATTTACTAAAACTATATTAATCAGATCTTTTGATTATTGTTAATCATTTTCTAAAAAAAAAAAAAAAAAAAATCCATGGTTACATAAATTCCAACACTCCCAGATCATTATTCACAGCCCCCAATTCTTTGAAATAAAAACCAGACACAAACCAAGAGTACATTTCCTTCTTGCCTGACCACAGTGTGCTCTTCACGGGCTGCTGGGCACAGCTCTGTGGTTCCCTGGTACGGCAGACTGCAGTCGCTACAGTGACTGTCTTCATGTGAGAACAGAAAGATGTCAGACAACGGAGGTTAAAATGATTCCTTACAAAGGTTTTAGAACCTATGCAAGTGAAGCAGCTAGCTCTTTCCGATCTCCAGGAGCTCCAAGTATCGAGAAGCATATAGTATTAACTTCTTTTTTTTTTTTTTTTTTGGTTTTTTCGAGACAGGGTTTCTCTGTGTAGCTCTGGCTGTCCTGGAACTCACTCTGTAGACCAGGCTGGCCTCGAACTCAGAAATCCGCCTGTCTCTGCCTCCCAAGTGCTGGGATTAAAGGCGTGCGCCACCACTGCCCGGCTAGTATTAACTTTTCATATGCTTCTACATCATCTCTTAATTTTCTAGTCTTCATTTCCTTACCCTAGGAATCCCATGGCCTCATGTCTAAAATTGACAGCCTCCCAATGAACGTTAATTCACTGGCCCAGGGCCCTTTCCACTGACCGACACTCTAATACTGTTTGTCTCTAGATCACAGACATGCCTTCCTCCTACAAGATAAACCCGTCCCTCCTTTTCCTAGCTATGCCTTTTCTTCTCTATCCTTGATGTCCCCAAGTTCATCCTGGCTACAGCAGTCATTGGACCAGAGGGTACATGTATCTCCTCATATAATTCCAAGTTTAAGGCCAAGTCACGGAATGAGCAGTTTTTACAAAGGGCCATACAGGTTTTTATGGCCTCTGTTGTAAGTTGTCTAGGTCCGTTCCCATGCCCTTAAGGGCCAAGCAGAAGGAAGGCTGTTCCCCATCCCCCCCAGTCTCATGACCACCTCCATTCCTCATTCCTGAGAACTGCATTTGTTTCATTTATTATGGAGTGATTAGCTCTGAGTAATGGAGGAAGTATATTCCTCATAAAGAGAGACTGAAATTAAAACATAGATGAGACAGCAGATTCGCGTCAGGGCAACAGCAACCGTCAGCACACTCGGGGATCCACGGCGATACGATGCTCCAGGGGCAGGAACCGTGTCATAGCCAGGGCTGGACCTGGCACTTGGGGGCTAATGAGGCCCAGCCCTTCCACTTGCCCTACTCCTTCCCAAAGTTAGGCAGCTGCCCAGTATTCATGCCACCCAGGGCCAGAAAGACTCTGCAGGCCTCTGCCCACTGTGCCCAGGGGATCCCCCGCTCCTGGACTGCTCTATATGTAGCAGCCAGCCAGAACCCGCAGGGCAGAAACCTTTCTGCTTACTTCTTCATGGCTGGCCTAGAACCCATAGCAAACCTCCTTCTCAGCCTTGAGTGCAAGGATTACAGACGTGAGGCTTGCTTCTTCTGCTCGCTCTCCTGTACATGTTGGGTAGATTGGGGCTTAGAACTAGGCAGGGGACATTAGCAGGACTGGAGAGAGGGGTATGGATGGGACACTAAGGGACCAGGAAATAGAGGTCATAGGACAGGAACTCCCAGTGGCCTTTCTGGAAGGCACAGACTGTCATGTAGCTGTCCTGAACTTCTCAAGTCCAGAGAAGCCTTCTGGCTGCTTGCATGGCCTACCTGTCTCAGCTGACCCCCCCCCCCCCAATCCCTGCTCAGCAGCAGTCCCTGCCCCATCCTTCAGGTTCTGCTAAACCCAAAAATCCTCAAAGAAGTGTGGAGAGGCTGGAGGAAGGATATGAAGGCCAGCAGGACTGTCTCTAAAGTGGTCCCAGGGCCTGGCTGAGACCTAGAACCTGGTGGCAGTGGACAGGGGTCCCGGAACAGGTGATGGGGCTTCTAGAGAAGGCTAGGTTGACATGCTAGAATTGCAGACTTGGAGGCAGCTTTGTCTGGAAAGTACCTTTGAGTCTGGGAGACCAGCTTCCAGAATCCCTGTGCATCCAGGAGAGGAATAAGATCACAGATGGAGGCTCATATCCACCATGCCAGACATAAGAGGCACAGGCCTTTTATCCCAGCACTCGGAAAGCAGAAGCAGGCTGATCTTTGTGAGTTCGAGGCCAGCAGGGTCTACAGATGAGTTCTAGGACAGCCAGGGCTACATAGTGAGACCTTGTCTTGAATCAAATCCCCCATCATGGTACGAGAGGCAGGGGTGGCCTGAGTCCCTCTCACACTGACCTATGATCTAGAAGGGATGCAGGCTCTGCTGGGTATGTAGGAGCAACAGCACAGGATGTGGCAAGGAGACTGGGAAGAAAGATAGGGGGAGGGGGAGGGGGGGAAGGCGAGGGGGAGGGAATTGCACCCCTAGGGCCTTTCCCACTGTACCTCCCCTTCCCCTACCTCTACACCCAACTCTTACTTACTCCTCTCCTGACCTCAGTTCTAGAGAGTTCCAGCCAAAGAACAGGGAAGTTTGGAGTGCCTGGGACCAGATCTTAGCTTGTAAACATTCTTCTCTAGGAAGAGGGGGCTCCAGAGAGTAAAGGTGGATTCCACAGCCGGGCAGACAAAAAGCCCAGAGGTGGCTGCTGGGGCCCTGGAGCAGCAAGGCCAGAGGAGTCTTTAATAGCACACTGACAGCCATGAACTCTTAGCCAATGTGGGTTCCTTTTCTTAAGATGGTACCGCAATACTCAGAAATTATCATTAGGGCATGGAAAGGGTGGTCACTGGCAAAGGCCAGGGGGACAGGAGGAAGGTTTCCATACCACATGGCATGAGAAGCAACCAACATTGACAGTCACTAGCCGAGTACCTCACAAGAGCTGGAATAGAGCAGGAAAGGGTCCTAACAGGCAGGCATCTCAAGGGATGGATGTGCCTGTCACCCTGGCATGTCACTGCACACCATGTACCTGTGCTGAAAGGTCATACAGATGCCATAAAGGAGCCCAGTTCCTGTGAGTCACTAAGGATCAGGAGATGGCTCAGCGGGTAAGGGCGATTGCTGCTATGACTGACTGCCTCAGTTCAATCTCAGGAGCTACATGGGAGAACAAAAACTCCTACAAATTGTCCTCTGACCTCCACAGGCAGCAAGTACCGCGGTATGTGTGCATGCACACACACAAAAGACATAAAATGAAATTTAAGGGCTAGAGCACTGGTTGCTCTTGCAGAGGACCTGGGTTCGATTCCCAGCACCCATATGGCAGCTCACAACCACTTGTAACCTGAACTCCAAGAGATTCAAGGCCTCTATGAGCACACATACATGTGGACATACCCACTGCCCCCACTCCCATAGTCACATAATTTTGAAAAACAAAAGGTTTGAATTTCCAAATGAAAAATGGTTTTTCAGCTTTTAGATAGATATATTAAATGACATTAAGAGCAAATCCTTTGCTGGGCAGTGGTGGTGCTTGCCTTTAATCCTAGTACTCAGGAGGCAGAGGCAGGCAGATCTACAGAGGACCAGCCTGGTCTACAGAGGAAATTCTAGGGCTACAGAGAAACCTGTCTCCAAAAACTGGAAAGAGGAGGAGGAGAAGCAAATCCTCCTATATAACCAAAGATAGGCATGAAAAGGCACAAAGTGCCGGGCAGTGGTGGCGCACGCCTTTAATCCCAGCACTTGGGACGCAGAGGCAGGCAGATTTTTGAGTTCGAGGCCAGCCTGGTCTACAGAGTGAGTTCCAGGACAGCCAGGGCTACACAGAGAAACCCTGTCTCGAAAAACCAAAAAAAAAAAAAAAAAAAAAAAAAGAAGAAGAGGAAGAAGAGGAAGAAGAAGAGGAAGAAGAGGAAGAAGAAGAAGAAGAAGAGGAAGAAGAAGAAGAAGAAGAAGAAGAAGAAGAAGAAGAAGAAGAAGAAGAAGAAGAAGAAGAAGAAGAAGAAGAAGAAGACAAAAAGGCACAAAGCACAAAGCAATGTAGAACATAGGAAATGGATGGGGTGTATGATTTACACCAGAAGCACGCCACTTCTAAAAGCAAAAAGGACAAAGAGCACAGGAGGAAAAACAAGCAGAGAATGTAAAACTCACTCCCCGGAAGAGAGGGGTATACACTCAGCAGAAGCCTCACCCTGCAGGCCTTGGGAGGGCCTAGGGAGAAACACAGGGTCCTCCGTAGCACTGGCATTAACCTGGCATTCACAAGGCTACAGTAGGCAGAGTCCCTATAGGACAGTGGGGCTTTGGAACTGCATCCTCTAGACCAGGGTGCTGAAATCTCTACACCCAAACTCCTTACTGTAGAAAGCTTTTCACGGCCACCGGTATATACAAACCAAACATCTGGCTGGTGAGATGGATCAGTGAAAGGTATTTGACCCCACACACACACATGTATTAAGTTTTAAAGAGAGACTGGCTAGATAACTGGTGTGAGCTCTTTCTTTTCATTATAAAGGGTCAGCAGTTAGGATCCCTTACTGTTCCTGCACAGAACCTGCATGAGGCCCCCTGCACCTTTGTCTGACAGCTTACAAACTGCCTGCAACTCCAGCTCCAAGGATATCTATCTGATGCCTCTAAATTCCACATACACCTGCACTCAACTGCACACTTGTCTCCCAGATGCACACGGATACACACAATTTAAAAGTATTAAAAAAAAGTCTTAATAAAGGTAATGACCTTTACCATTAAAAAGTACAAAGAGGTAGTTAGCCAGGTATCATGGGGATGCCTTAAATCCCAGTACTCAGAAGGCAGAGGCAGGTGGATCTCTGAGTCCAGCCTGATCTACATAGAGTTCTAGGCCATATGGGGAGACCTTAAAAGGGTCTTTTAAAAGAGGAGAGAAATCTCTGGAGATGTGGTGGAGTGCTGACCTAGTATATGCCAGGTCCTGGGTTCAATCCTCAGCGCTGGAGTTTTGTTTTGTTTTTTTAAAGGGGGGGGGGGCAGGTGATGGAGGAAAAGATGTGTAGAGTGAACACAGTGACTATTTAGAACAAGTGCACCGGCTTTGGAAGTGGTAGAAACTTGTCCCCACAGTCTTATACATATGCCCAAGCCCAGAGTGTCCGAACCTAAGACTAAACCCTCAGGAAAATCAAAGGTTTTAAAATGATGTGTGCTCCTTAACTAATGGACTCTGGTGGGATGGTGTGGGCCACTTTAGTTTCCTTCTGTGGCCCTGCTGCACTGCCCTAGGGAACCTCCCATCTCAACAGAAACTGGTGTCGCATTTACTTTTCTTAGAGGACTACATCCAGAACCTTAGAGATGATGCACTGACCCCTATGGGACCCTTATTCCTGCTGACTCCACAGGAACTAGACTCCCAGACTGTACAGAAGCACCCAAGGGCTATTCAAGAGCTGTGTGTAAATCCATTCGATCAGAAATTGTGGGGTGGACCAGAAGCAACATCTTCTTAAAAGGTCCCTTGCTGACTTCCAGGCCGAAGGCTCCCACTTGTAGCAGAAAAAGGAAGGAAGCCTCCGTGGCTTCAGATGCCACTGGAGAACTCCACTCACACCCCACAGCAGAAGAGGGAGATAACTCAGGTCCCTTGTGTGCAGAAACTGCCTCTGTGGTGCCCCCAACACTGTAAATTCTCTTAAGTCCAAGCTAAATCTTATGTTGCTCCCTGAATTATTTATTCCTCAATGATTAGTGAAACCCAGGGAGTGGAATGACTGCGTGCAATTGTAGATTGGTACAGAGAGGGATGCCTGGTTACTTCAGTCACTAACAGCTACCATGCTAACAAATTCCACAGATATACGGACCATGGCACAGTGCTCATCCCATTGGGCGAATTTATTATCAGCCTCTCTTCTTCCTTGTTATGTCCGAGTGCACCCTGGGTACAGGAAAGCAGATTAGGTGTCCTGTAAGTGACTTCATCCTGTATGCCACTGTGTGTGTTCTGAGTATCTGTGACCACTGGCAATTACCGGATTTGGACTCCACTGGCATCTCCAGGAGTGCCTGTCCCAAGTTGCTACTCACTTGTGGCTCCACCTCCTGGCCCCAGCCTAATGAACTTGCTGTTACCTGCAGGATGTCCATGTGGCAATGGGGACGCTCATACCCTTACCCAGATTCCGAAGGGAACCAGGGATGAGGACAGCGGGACTGGGCAGGGTGGGGAATGAAACTAGGGGCTGGCAGAGGAGACTGTCACCAGGTGGTTCCCCTGGCTTGTAACCCAGCAGCATGCAACACTGCTAACCGAGGCCAGGTTTCTTCTTTGTTTTTATTTCTGCCATTTTCTCTTAAATTTTAGGTTTTAACAAAGATAACAGGTTTACTATTTGCCAAAATCCAGTTATGTCCAGAGCATACAAAACACAAAGCTACAGAAAGATTCCCAAAGTGCACAAGTAATTTTAAAAAATAGTTTAGCACACTCTTGTTATAAAACACATTTACAGGAGACTATTCACATGTTTTTGTTCAAATTTACTCCTGGTAATTCATGAAAACATAACTGAATAAACTGTGGTAAATCAAAAGAGAAGCAAAATTAAGACAGGTATAATACACTCACCTTGATATAACATTTGAAAGTAGTCAGGGCATGTTCTTTTAACCACAGCAAGGACAAAGTGAACTTTTCATCTTGTCAGGGTTAACCATTTCTGACAGCACTGTCAGGAAAGGCCACTTGACACAGCAAACACTTTCTGCAAATACCTTCACCAACTGGAATAAATAAGGTTTCAAATCTAATGTTATGCAACTACATTCTGCCGAGACAGCTCTAAGGCAAGGTTTGCTTGTTAGAAAGGTGGATCCCCTGGCCAGAGTCTAATGGCAGCAGCCCTTACACTCACAAAATAAGCAGGCGCAGTACAAATTCCAACCCTCTGATGCGGCCGGTCGGGAGCCAGCAGATGCCCTACACATACTCAGTGGAGAGCAGCCAAAGACATGTTTCTGGAAAACGTCTTCTTACAAACATATTTCTTGGTCTTTAGAGTGGGAAATGTCCTGGCTATTGCTGTTTTGTTATGCCCCCCTCAAAAGCATACTTTTGGCTTTAGGTGGTTACCTTTACAAGTCTCTGCTAAACTGAGCACTTCCCACAGACACTAGGAAAGAAAATTTCAAGTGACAGTGAGGTCTCCTGCCAGTGTCACATGCAGGAGCTTACTGAATGAACCCCTGCCCTAGCTGGAGCAGGATTTCCTTCCTATCGAGCTGGGTACAGCCAGGAGGCTGAAGCACTCTGAGAAGGTGCCTACTCCCCAGTTTCACAAATGTTCAGCAGATATTAGGGTTCATGTCTGGGCACCACTGAAGAGAGATCAGGGAACTCAAGTGTTGAAATTTGGCAAAATGCAGTTTTTTCAAAGCTCTTAACAAACAAAACCTGCTTTAGCAGAATTTCTAATACAAAACCCTTGTTTAAGAACAGATGACAAAACCCTCTACAAACAGCGAACACTAATTTTTAGGGCTGTCTTCCTGCTCCAAGGCGGCTAGCGGGTTGTGTGTAGTCACGAGAGACCCCACACTCACATGCTCTTCTAGACTGGTTAAGCAGCCCTCCCTTGTCCTGACTCTGACCTCCCAGGCCCCTCTGCTTTCCTCTCACAAGCACACCAGGCCTGACAGAGGCTAGTGCCTCCAGTGACCCACACAAGACTGCACTTTCATCTACTGGACGGTCCTAAAGCCCAGATGGCTGCTCTTCTTTCTCATGGAGTTTCTCCCCTGCCTAGATACGCTACCTGCTCTGCCCCTGTGCAGCCCCCATGAATCCCTTGAAATGTATCCTTTTTAATTTCCTGGCAACTCTCAAGCCTTCACAAGCATCCTAAGTGGATTGATTCTTCCAGGCCAGGGTAAGCCAGCACAAAATCTTCCATTTGGTAAGTATGTCTACAATTCACCAGTTACACCAACCTCACAAAACATTGGAAACACAAAGGACAGTTCAAGAGTTGCTCTTCTGTTTTGAGAAGATAAAGATATTTAGCCAGAAAACTAAGCCATACACCAGTATAGGTAAACGAACTTGTCACAGTAGCACCCTGTGCCAAGCTGCCTTGTCTCCAAGTGCACCTATGAGCACAACAACTCACAACGTGCTACTTTCTATAAAGGCCCAGGAAACCCCAGCTGGAGAGACTGGCCACTGGTTCAAACTTAGCTAACTCCCAGTACTGAGGCTGTTAAACTTGTCTACCATACAACGGTTGAAAGGACCTGTCCTCTCTCTTTAAATATGAAGTCTGTTCTGTTGGTAAATGAGGAAGGAAATGTGGCCTACCAGTTTACATTTGAAAAGGATTTTCCATTTGCTATATAGATTCACAGTTTAACCTTTATAGTACTCACTCTGATCTGACCTTTTCTACAGAACGAAAGCTCCCAACAGTTTGAATTTCTGACCTCAAGAACAAGATTACAGGCATACAAATGCCCTCTCCAAGTGTATACAACTGTCAAACAGTACTGAAAACAAGACCAACAAACAGACCAAGAATTAGAAGGTATTTCCATCCTCCTAACAGAGACTCTTCAAGGGAAACAAAAACAAAACCCAGCTTATCTGTACAGTGCTGGCCTGTGGATGACAGTCTCATCACCAGGCGCTACTATAGAAACCGTCTCCTCTTGGCACTGCTGTCATCCAGTCTCCTCCTGTCCCAGTCAGTGCTTCTCAGCATGTGGTGAGTCACAGAGCCATGCCTCCCCTGCTCTCCACTGAAGGCCCTGGGCTCTCTTCTGTGGCTGAGCCCAGCATCTGGGTCACTGTGCTTCCTTTTACTTGTGGAGGCGGCAGCAGCAGGGTGAGCAGGTGGTGGCTCAGCCTGCATAGGCGACCTGTGGCTGCCCAGAGGGGCAACGATGGCAGTGGATGGTGGCACAACAAAGCCTAGGTCCTGGAAAACCACAGGGAAGCTAGGCTCTCCCAAGAGATGCACTACCCCAGGGAGCGGGGGGCTCACGGGCTGCGGCTCCTTCAGGAAGGTCCCCTTGGCTTCAGCATCCAACCTCCTGAGTAGTCGTGGATCTCGAAGTCGGTCTTGAAGAGGTGGCCTTTCGGGTTCCTTTGAAGTGACAGTATCAGAGGGTGTGTGATACAAAGAAGCAGCAAAAGATGTTGTGGCAAGTCCACTGTCCAGCCTGTTGCTGGGCAAGCCACCCTGAGGTCTGGGTGCCTCCGGGGCAGTGGCTGGGGGATGGGTCAGACTCCTCTGTAGCACAGGCTTTAGTTTCAGAATCTTCATTGCATCATGTCTATAGTTTGGGTCACAGGTCTTAATAATGGCCCCACGCTTCTGAGCATCCTGAATCAGTTCATACCAATGCTGGTTTTCCTGAAACAAAGAGGAGAACAATAATCACACACTATAGAAACACTTATTTTGCTGGAAAAGCAGGGGGCCCAACTTCCGTTTCTGAAGGAATAAATATAGTCTGATAAAAACAGACTCTCAAAAACAAGAGTGAAGGAGGCGTTCAAACGACCGGCCATAAGGAGGCAGTACTAAAAGCCAGGGCTGGTGACAGCTCAAAGGAAACTCCACTCACATCCCTGCCAACCTTGCAACACAGTACCATGCCCTCCTGCAGATCTAGCTCTGCCAGGCTATTTAAATTTATGTTAATTAAATTTAAATAAAATTAAAGCTACAGTCCTGCTGCTGCATCAACCCCACAAGTGCACAATGACTACATTCCTCTAGCAGCTACTGCAGCAAGCATCCTGCTGATCTAGACTGCCACCTGCCCCTGGACACGGCTGACATTTTAACAGTTAAGACTTGGTTTCAGAAGGCAAATTCCTAACCATACCTAACTGTTCTCGAAGAAAACCCACAGCGCTGATTAGCTTCCCAAAGGACTACCTACTGAGGGAAGATTACAAGAGCTCTTAACCCCTCAGCATCTCTCCAGCCCCCGAATCTTTCTATTATTCTACTCTTCTCTGGTTTAAGTTGTTGGCATGCTGCTGGGGATGGACTCAGGGCCTTGTACCTGCTAGCCAAGTGTTAATACCGCTGAGCTGTCCCCAGTCCATCAGTAAGGCCTTATAATTTAGTTCCGTGTTCTATGTGTCTGTTTATGTCAGCGCAGCTACTTTCAGAGACCTGGAGCGTGAGTTACAGGCAGTTGGGAGCCATCCAACATGGGTGTTGAGACCCAAACTCCTGTCCTCTAGAAAGGCAGCAAATGTTTTTAACCACTGAGCCTTGTCTCCAGCACCTATGACTTTATTTTAAAATGTCACGTCTATGTTAGAAACAATCTTTTAGCAATATTTCTGATAAAATTTCAGTTTTCCTTATCAGCTTAAAAGAAGACATAAAACAAGCCTTTACAGTCTCCTTTAAAGGGCACCCAAACCACACAAGTTAAAAGCACAGACATAGGCTGGAGTGAGATGGGAAGAAGATGCACTTGAATGCTCTTGGCTGCTATTAACAAACAGGGAAGAAAAACAAGCAGACTTGGCTCCTCTCCTCAGAGGACCACTTTTTTTTTTTTTTTTTTTTTTTTTTGAGACAGGGTTTCTCTGTGTAGCCCTGGCTGTCCTGTATGTAGACCAGGCTGGCCTTGAACTCAGAAATCCGTCTGCCTCTGCCTCCCAAGTGCTGGGAAGAGGACCACTTTTTAAAACAAAAAGTTATTGGGCTGGCAATAGAGCTTAGACGTTAAAAGATAAGGCTCACAACTGACACTTCAAAAGCACCAACGCACTGTGATCCCTAGATGGGCTGAGCAGCCAGCACACGCTACCCCGCCCTGCTGCCTGCCGCCGGCTCCACTCATAGATCTACCCACTAAAAATACAGAACAGTGTGCTTCATTGCAAGCAACCCCGCAGCACAAGGGCCCTGGGGCAGACTCTCCTTGCAACCCGTGTGCCCAAAGAAGGCAGTCCCACATGTCCCTGTACTCTCTGAAGAATCCACTCACACACCCATACCACTGTTTGCTAAACTCTGTCTTAGCACTTTCTATGTAGATTTACACACCCTCTTTGGTCTTGTCACTGATGCACAGGTCACCCTGAAAGCCTAGTGTACACACCTAAACTCTGAGCTAACAAGGAACAGTTTGTACGTATACAGCTCACAGCCAAGTTGCTGAAAGATCTAACAACCTTTATTTTGTAACCAAGAAATCATTTCCATTTTGATGAAAAAAAAAAAAAACCCACTGTAACAATAGCCAACAACAGATACATTCAAAACTCCCTGTAGCCCCCACAGACATTACCTACCATCAGAGTCCTCAAGTGTCCAAGGATAAAGAGACTGTACTTGGCTCGTGTAATGGCGACATTCAATCTCTGCAAACTGGCCAGGAATCTATACAACAACAACAAAGTTTACTCTGTGAGCTCGCAGGGCGTGCCAGATCACAAGCCATCACTACACACGTGCTGTCGTGCATGGCTTTACACGGGTCCTGGGCAGCCGCACCAAGTCCTTATGCTTGTGTAGTAAGCACTTCACCAAGCTGAGCCATCAACGGCCAAGCTCTTACACAGGTTTAACCCAGTGCTTCTCAGCCTTCCTGATGCTGCCACCCTTATACACTTCCTCCTGTTGTGGTGACCCCCAAACATAACATGATTTTTGTTGCTCCTTCATAATTGTAACTTTGCTAGTGTTGTGAGTCACAATGTAAGTTATCTGATACGATGGCTATCTGATATGTGACCATGTGAAAGGGTCATTTGACATTCCCAGGAGGTCGACCCACAGGTTGAGAATCACTATTTTAAACAAAAGGAATAAAACAAATGATAGGGCTAAGAGGAGTCACTGGTGGATCTAGATGACAGCGGCTTCTCAACAAGTGACAAAGCAATGTGACGACTTACCCTATTGAGCCTTGCACAGCACTTGCCCTGACACAGGTAACGATGATACAGTCTTTCTGCCGGCCCTGGAAGGCATCTACCGTATCCACTTCTGCAGGTCTGTTTATAAAAGGCACGAGTTTACTAAAAAACTTAAATTATGAAATATATGTACACAGGTAGCATTTAAAACTCTTCATTGGATGTCGGATAATGGTGGCGCACCCCTTTGATCCCAGCACTTGGGAGATAGAGGCAGACGGATCTCCGAGTTTGAGGCTGGCCTGGTCTACACACAGTGTATTCCAGGACAGCCAGGGCTACACAGAGAAAAACCCTGTCATGAAAATAAAAAAAATAAAAATAAAAAAAAATTTGCTGAGTTGTAAAGTCCGTTGTATCCCAGACAGGACAGTCTGTTCGGATGCACTTCTGAGGTCAGCACAACGCCCTTCTCCATTCTTTTCACGGCATCTTTTGAAACACAATTCTTAAGTGTTTATGAAGTCCATAAGAAACCATCTCCTAGTCTGAGGCTATACATAGTTGTCTGCATGTTTCCCTGAGCCTTTCAGTCTTCTTCTATAGTTTCATCAGCTTGATGACTTCTGTCAGAGGCAGGTGGAATTCTGGCAGAGAAAGCACCAGTCTTCTTTGAGTACAGCTACGTACAGCTACTGGGACTGTGTCTTCTTCTCTACGACCTTCTTTCCATGTCCTGGGTATTTAATTTTTTTCTTGTAACATCTTTTGAAGCTTTCGGTGGATACATCTACTGGTCTTATTTACTCCTAAGTATTTATTACTTTTGGTGCCATTATAAATAGAATGTTTTTTACTTCTTGAGCAGACTATTCACTGACAACCACTTTTTATAAATCGTTCCTATAGTCTACAAGTCTCTTAAACTCGAGTATTAACCCTACGAGTTTCTTTGTGTGCTTCATTACTGAATCTATAAATGTAACCATGCTGAATTATTTATAGACTTACACAAGGAAACTATTGCTTTGACTAGAACGTCTATTGCAATGGACGACAGAAGCAGTAAGAACAAACGTCCTTCGTGGTCTACAGCAAAGACTGCTGAACCATGATGGAGCAATGTTACCTATGTGTTTTCTAGAGACAATCAAGGTAAGAAATTTCCCTGTACTCCTAATAGTGTTTTCTGTTGTGAAAGCTAGGTTTTGTTAAGTCTTCCCTGTCATCTGTCAGTATGGCATGTGGGTCCCCTTCCAATTCTAACTGCGTGTACTTTAAGACACAGTCTCCACTCGGTGACCCAGGGCGCCGTGTACTTTAAGACACAGTCTCCACTCGGTGACCCAGGGCGCCTCAAGCTCATGATGATTGTCCTGCCTTGGCTTCCCAAGTAGAGAGGCCCCAGGAGTGGGCTGCCAAGTCTTGTTCCTTCTCTTATTCCATCGATATACTGAGCCAACACTCAACTCTGGGATAAATTTCATGTGGCCATGATATACAGTCTCTTTAATATGCACTGGATTCAGTCTGTAGCTGTCCATTTAGCATTCTTAAATCTGCAATCATTAGTGTTATCAGTCCTGTGGTCTTGTAACACCTTCCCTGGTCTGGTATCATAAAAAAAAATTACAGTGTCCTTGGAGCTGGCAGCACGGTTCATCACATAAGGCGGCGGCTTGCCACCAAGCCTAATGACCTGAGTTCTATCCAGAAGCAATTACAAAAAGCTGTTCTCTGACCACATGCACACCACGGTGTGCCTGCCTTACATAAATTAAAAAAAGAAAAACAGAAAACATTCTTAGGCTTTTGTCAAGTCCTAAGTATTACTGGGCTTTCTGTTGTTTTCACATAGGGCATTACCTATGTAGCCCAGGTTGGTCTAAAACTCTAGATCCTTCTGCCTCAGACTCCAGAGTGTAAGGACTACAGACGCACAGCTGTGTTAGTGCTGACTATGCACTGACATTTGGTGGCACTCAGCAGTCAAGTCTAACCTGTTTCTCGGGTTTTGGTTACAACACTGAGAGGTATGCGATATATGGGGGGGGCACTCTCCAGATTTTTAAATTTTCTCTTAAGTCACTTCTGTGTGCTTCTAGATTAAGAAACTTAAAATGTTGTTAGTTTTGGTATTTTAAAAGATTATTTGTGTGTGTGTTTGGAGTAACAGTGCATGTGAGGAAAGGCCCAAGAAGAAGCTTGAGAACACATGCTTTCTCAGATAGGCTGGAAGCCAGCAAACCCCAAAATATCCCCATCTCTGCCTGCTTCAGAGCTGTGGTCACAAAGAAGCATATTGGACCCTCAGCTTGTTGTCTAAGTACTGGGATCTGAACTCTGATCTTCATGATTGCAATACAAGTGCTCCTAACCACTGAACTATCTCTCCAGACTGTTTTGTTGAGATGGGTCTCACATAGCCCAGGTTAACCTTGAACTCACTATGTAGCAGAATATGATGATTAGTGTTCATAGTCAACTTGGTAAAAGCTGTACTAGCCTAAGAAATGGGCTATGGGCATGTCTTTGGGAGGTTATCTATTGATGGTGTTAGTTGAGTTGGGAAGACCCACCCAGTGTGGGTGGTACCATTCTCTAGGCTGGAGATCCCGGTCTGTGTGACAGTGAAGGAACCGAGCTCATCACTAGCATGCGTACATTCACTGCTCGTCTGCTGCTGCTCGGATGCCTCAGAGTCTTGCTTGGTGGGCTGTAATAAACTGTGAGGTGAAATAAACCCTTTAATGCTTTGTCAGAATATCTTGTCACAGTAACGGGAAAAGAAACTATGGTACCAAGGATGACCACCTTCCAAGTGCTGGAGTTACACGTTTCCCACCACACACCTGACACTGACTTTCAGATTTTAATTTTAAATTTTAGTGTAGAGGTAAGGAGACAAAACCACAATCTTAGTAGGGCCTAGTGGCTGAGGCAGGAGGACAGCAAATGGGAAACTTACAGACATGGTCACAAAAATAATAAAAAGACTGGGCAATATAACTTAAAGATGTTAGAGCACTTGCCTAGTACACAAGGACCCTGATTCAACCCCAGTACTGTTAAGAAAAACCCTAATTCAACCTAAATACCCGAAATACATGTAAAAATACATCACCCTTTCTTATCAAATTCTTTCTCCAAATCCTTCTGGATCATTGTCTTCTGAGCCTTGTAATGGGTTATTATGCCAATATTGCGGAAGGAAATATCTTTTCTCTTCTCTTTAATAAGTTTAATTATTTCCATCACCAACTTTATTTCTTGAACATTTATATATGAGCTAAAAAAAAGATGGAAAAAGAAGACAAGGTGTCAAATCTCACAGCAGTCTAATTGCTCACTAGTTCTAGTTTATTTCCCATTACAGTAAAGAGCACATAGATAAATAAGTGTTTCCCCCTCTAGTCAGGCAGTAGTGTCAAGAAGATATAGTACTGATTGTTCATATATATGAATAACTATAAATAACTGTCCAATCCAGGAAGTGGTTGTAATAAAGGAATTTAGAGTCAGCTAAGTTTAAACCAATAAACCACAAAGCTGAAAAGATGTCACCCAACAGCTAAACATGAACAACACGGCCCACCGGGGTTGAACGACATGAAAACCACCTCATTATTCTCTCAGCTTGCTCCATATCCTGTTCTCCCAGTCCATACACCAAGTATGTGTGTCCTTTCATTACCAAAGTAGATCCAACTATTAACAACATGGGCCCTTGGTCTCCTGAGTCTTAAACACCCAGTGACTAGGGTCACGCTATCAGCATGCTGAACACATCCCGGAAGACGGCTCCCTCCCCTAGACCTTGGTTGTCCCCTCAGGTTAGGGCTATCAAGGCCCTTGCTGCTTTCTGGCCCTGCAGCTTGCTTGGGCTCAGCTCTTCCTACTCTGCTCTCCTCTCAAAGACACCACAGGAACCTTTCCATTGGAACCCCTGTGCTGTTGGCGCCTCTTTATTTGTCACTTCAAGGTATGTTCTGCCCCATTTCCTATTCTCATTTTAGAATCTGTGGTTTTGGTTTTGTTTCTTTTTGGTTTTTGGGTTTTTTCTCCTATTTTCCTCATAGCAGGGTAGTGTTTATGCACATGTTCATAAGCAGTGCCTCCAGGCTGTTATCTCCTCTATTCAGGGCAATCCTTGGCTCTGCTGATGTATTTGCTACCTAGCAACATTCCAGCCACCTCCGCTCTGTTATCATTCTATAGGTACCTACACATTCCTTCACAACTCAAAATCTCAAGGACTGTCCGGCTCCTGCCTGCTTTCCTGTAAGATCACAATCATCTTTTGATGGGGTCTCTCACAGTTCTGACCGTTCAACGACTTACTGGTCACCTGAGTGTACTGGCCAATTAGAAAAGGGAAGCTATCAATCAACAGAGACACGGAAAACTACTATGCCTTGGTACCGGAGAGACATGGATGGGAAAAGCTTGTAACCTAATGATTCTGAGACCATGACTGGAGAGTGAAGGAAGAGAACAAACATACTCATTATCCCGTCGCTCTGAACCATCGCCAACATCAAACACGAGGTAGGGCTGAAATGGCCACTCTGATGAACATCGAATGGTTTCAGTCAATCTACAGAAAAGCAATCATATTCAGAAAATATGCTCTAAAGCACACATTTTATCAATATCTTCTTCTTTTATTTTCTGTGTGAGACAGAACCAGGAAAAAGTTAAGAGATTAAGAGGTCTTCTTTCACAAATGCATAGCAATGAAAAGTCTAAGCTGGATTTTATTTCCACTCTGGTACCAAGGAAGATGATCTATACAATCATGACTCAAGAACAAGTCATAACATAGTACAGGAGACACACACAAGGCTAGACAAACAAGGTGCAGCCTCCAAGGAGAACAAACACACAAACAAGCTTCTAAGAGCCTGGCTTCGGTCCCCAGCACCACAAAATAGGCCATGAAGTCACCAGTGATTGTCTTTGGGTTAATATTAAACATGGTCATTTCCCCCTTTTTTGAGACAGCTTTCTCCGTGTAGCCCTGGCTGGCCTCTGAGATCCACCTGCCTCTGCCTCCCAAGTGCTGGGATCAAAGGTGTGTGCCACCACCCTGTCCCCCCCCTCTTTTTTTCAATCTATCTACACTTGATATAGTCAACATAGCACAATGATTTAAGTACCCTCCCTCCCCCCACTTCCAAACAGGGTCTTAAGGGCCTTGGGCGGCCTCTTAACTCCTAACAATCTTCCTGCTTTTGCTTCCCCAGTAATGGCCTCACCCGCACGGGCTAACACAGCTAACCTGGCTTATCTTCTACACCAAGGCATCCTCATAAGCAGCCAGAGCTCCCCAAGGCCAAGCTTACAGACACTACAGGCCACCCACCTATTTGTCTTCAGGGTTTTGTTATAAACATAATTAGAGGGGAAGAGACATATGTCTGGATGCATCCTGTACTGAATGGTAAGCTGTAACACCGGCAGCCGGCCAATCACGTTCTGCTCCACATTCTCTTCCAGCAGCTTGCAGAACCGTGCCATCATCGACTGGTCATAGCCATACTCCTGCGCTTTCTGAGAAGAAAAAAGTAATTCTTAAGAGTTTATACCCAGGGGGGGAAAAAGCCTGAGACAATGGTGGTGCACACCTTTAATCCCAGCACTCAGGAGGCAGAGACCGTTAGAGGCCAGCCTGGTCTACAGAGTGAGTTCCAGGACAACCAGGATACACAGAAAAACCCGTCTTGAAAAACAACAATTGTTTTGTTGTAGTTGTTTTTTTTACAAGTCCCCACTATTGTAAGAACTGATATTCCAAAGCAAATGTGTCAAAGTTCAGGTGGCATAAGCTCACTATCAGCAGAAGCTCATGATCTGTCAGATTCAGGGAAGGATGTTTCTGATGCTGACCCTCAGGGAGCTGTGACCCTTGACAGTAAGATGAGATGTTCTCTCGTTAGACAATCTACCAAGTGCTATGAAAGAGGTGAGGGTGCGAATGACCACACCCAATGGTCTTCTGATAGGACCAAGAGGCCACCTGAATGAACAAAAAAAGAAGCACAGAAACTTAACAAAGGTTTTAAAAAATCTTTGTGCCCTCATAAATTTAAGCACTGTGTGTCACTACAAGGAAGCCCTTGCACAGTGATTTCTTCACAGACCCATGGTGCAGAGTACTGACACTGCTAAGTCAGGGAAGATCAAGCCTAAACTGTTGCACTGATTTTATAAGCCAAGTAATGAAAAATAGTGACCCAAACAAATGAGGAAAATTGCCCGTGTTCTCACAGTTGTGCTATATAATTTTTAATGACAGTATCAAAGATTCAAATCACATAACCCTGAGGTTAAAATGTTCTCTAAAAACCTGTACACAGGAATATGGTCATGCTAACGGCGATACTTACTCCTGAAGACGTGTACAGTGGAAATAAGCCTGTTACACAGACTTCCATAGTGAAATTAAAGCATCGAGTACCCTGATATTTATGTACAAGTTTGTGTACATTTTATGTATACAAGCGTGTGTAACTAAACAGTCATTAAGAGACACCTGGCAATCTCATGTATATCTCCCATAGTTTACTCAATTTAGCCCCAAATCCAATTTTCCAAATCCAATCTTAAATCTCTCTGGGAAAAATAGAAAAAGAATTTACACAACATAATAGACCTACTTTAGAAGATAAAAAAACTGAGTCCAACTTACAAATTTGTACTTGATGACGTAAAAAAGGTGGCTAGAAAAAAAGCCAATTTCATATGGAGTGCCTCTGCTCTTTTAACCAATACAAAACCCCACATATATACATAGGCATGTATCTGTCTGCCTATCTATCTATCTATCTATCTATCTATCTTAAAACCACTGCTTACTTCATTCTGTAAATCAATACTGTCTGCAGCCCACTAAGGCAGAAGCACCATGAGTGTAAGGACTTTTGTCTTTTGATCATCACAACCTCCACAGCTACGCTAGTGCCTGCCTGAGCTGGCTGTGGTAGTGTATGCTTACAATCCCAGCACTCAAGAGGCTGAGACAGGAGGATCACTGAGTTCAAGTCAAGCCTGGGCTATAGAACAAGTTCCAGGCCAGCTCGGGCTACATAAGTAAAACTATCTGCACAGGAATTATCTCCAGAAAATAGATGGTTATAAAAAAAAAAAAAAAAAAAAAAAAAAAAAGACAAGTGCACCAGAAAGTTGGCTCAGTGGTCAAGAGCACTTCTTGTTCTTACAAAGGGCCCATTAATTCCCGGCTCCCACATGGAAACTCATTACCTCCCTAAGTACTAGGCATGCATGTGGTAGAAAACACACACACACACACACACACACACACATATATGAATGACACACTGTGAAAATCAACTTTGTAATCATTTCTAAATGTTTCTTCAGTAAGCTTCTTTGATTGTATTGCTCCCAAGCAGGACTCCTGCCGCAGTTCCCCCACAGTGGCTGTGCACCTGTGCTTGCAGCTGTAGACCTTCACCATCCTTCTCAATAAATTCAAAATCAAAATCAAATGGCAATAACAAAAACACACACTCATTGAATAACTGGACAGAGATGTTTTCAAAATGATCTTTTCTTTGACATTATGAGGCCACCACTCTGTATAAAAGATGTTAATAAAAAACAAAACAAAAAAACCCCATCAATTTTATTAAATTTCAGAACCATGGTATAAGCCTTTATAGAACGACCCAAAACAACTACTGAGTTCAATTTCTAATAGGCATTTGCAGGAGACAAGTCTAGTGTGGAGGTGAAATCCAAAACAAAAAAGGCAGACTAGTCGGGCAGTGGTGGCTCACGCCTTTAACTCCAGCACTCGGGAGGCAGAGGCAGGTGGATTTCTGAGTTCGAGGCCAGCCTGGTCTACAGAGTGAGTTCCAGGACAGCCAGGGCAACACAGAGAAACCCTGTCTACACACACACACACACACACACTCCACACTCGATCACAGTGAGTGCACTTTCTTCTTCTACTATCGTCTCCATTTTGAGGTGTGAAGGGCAGACTTTTTTTTAACTCCTGAAGAAAATATGCCCAAACGGAAGATCTATTTCCAAGTCCCGCCTCCTTAGGTTTCCCTTAGCTTCAGGAACACTTAGTGTAATGCATCAGGTGGGGGGGGCCTGTCTGTCTGTCTGTGTTCTGATGAAATCAGATGCAGCCCCTCCTCCACAGGGAAGGCCTGAAGCACTGCAATGTGAACTTGGGTTTTCCTGTCTAAGAAACTCTCACCCATACACTCAGAAGCACAACTGTGAACACAGAGGACATTTGTAAAACACATTCACTCTGCTCTGGATGGCCGAGAACCTGCTCAGCCTCCAGAGTGCTGGGACTGCAGGCATTCCTGGCCACAAGTTTTCTTATGAAATTTCAAATAACACTTCTCTTTTTTTTTGTCATTTCCTAATTTTCCCGAATAAGAAATGACAATTCAAAACAGAACCATTCTTTCAAAATAAAAACAGATCCTCTGACACTAGCAGACGCACTCACCATAGAGATGACTGTGGGAGGGAGCTGTTTGGGGTCTCCCACTAGGATAAGTTTATTGCAGCGGTGGATGAGTGGAGAAAGCGTCTCAACTTCACAAGACTGCCCAGCCTTGTTAAGGGAGGATAAAAGGAGACAGCATTCATTAAATTCTAATCATCCAGAAAGGACCAACTTCTCTTGTACTATAGCTAAACCTTCATTATTGCTGTTGTTGTGGTGATGGTGATGGTGGTGGTGGTGGTGGTGGTGGTGGTGGTGGTGATGCAGGACCTCATCCATGCTGGGCAAGTGCTTTATTACTGACTTATATCCCAGCCTCCTCTACACCAGGTATCGAAACTAAGCATTTTTTTTTAAATGATCAAAGTATATCATACTTGAATGAAAATGTCTATGTAAGACATTGTACCATGTACAATGAAGGTATAGCAACGAAATATATAATATACATATAAAAGATTTTGTCATAAAACAAATTATCTAAACACAATTACTGGTGTAACAGCTGAGCTACCTTTCCGGTCCCTAAACAGTTTCCAACAATCTAACAAGTACTGTGAACTCAACCACCACAGATGCCTGAACTGTGGAATTGGATAGCAACAGAAGGCTGTGGACAGCTTAAGTGTCTGCTCCATTCCTGCTGAGCTGAGCCTGGGAAGCTTCTCTAATAGCTGTTTTACAACTCTCTCTCTGAAATTCAGATGTTAGTTACTTGAGGTATGACTATCTCCCGACTTTCTAAGTCAGTAATGTCTTTAATTATTTCACCATTTCCAGCTTTCTGGTCTTGCATTTTATCACATAATTTACATATCTACATCAGGGTACAGGCTCTCCTAGAATGATTCTCCGTACCTAATGACCCAGTCCTTATGTCTTCTGACCTTTCACTCTAGCCAACAATGCACACATTTAGTGTTCAGTAAATGGACAAGAAATAAAAGATGTCAGCTAAAAATGCAGCAGCCAAGCTGTCCCAAGTCACAAACTTGTACTTCAAAGTTAGCAGAGAAACTGCTGCAGCTCAGGAGGGATGGTGCTGGAGACAAGCGCGCCCAGAAGACTACAGTCCTCACTCTGTAGCCGGCAGTCAGCACCATGCTCACTGTCTGAGAACATGCGTACATCAGCTACGGGCTGGGGACGCAGAGGCCTCCTCACAAGCACGGCTGGGTGTTCGTTCTCTCACACTACAAGAGTAGTGATCACTAAATAAAAACCCCCATTTCGTCCACACTTCAACACCCAGAATTCACCCACAACTTTTCTTTACAGTCCTAGTCACACCTGCATGCTTGATTGTCCACTGACCTCATCTACAATGACACAACTGAAGGGGACACCCCCTTGCCCTCGAAACGCAGACTCAAGCAATAAGCCACCACTAGTGCTCAATGTGCAGCAGATGACATGGGACTCCAAGATGATGGTATTCTGTGCTCTCTGTGGGCGTCCCTGAACCTGGGATGACAAAAGATAACTTATTTAGTTATATGCAAGTCCTGTAACAGTCCTATTTTTACTATAAAACATCTACCTTTTTTGTTCACATGACATAAAAATATTTAATAAAGGGGGAAGCCTCAGCTCTAGAAAACAAGAAATCCCTCTGCACAAATCCATCCTGGACTTCAAGGCAGTATATGTGAGTTTTTAGAAGAGGTGGCAATCCGGCTCCAGTACTAAAGCACAGCCAGGGTCTCTGCCCTTAGCCATAACTGCAGTGAGTGTTCCCCAAATATGACTAACTTAATAGCCCATAGAAGACACAATGAGCTAGAAAGCTCACGACACTGATGAACAACGCACTTTACCTGTAAGTATGAAACACTAGAGGTTATTTACGCTGTTAATGAAAATATACATTAAATTCAATTTTGTTTGTCTCTGGTCAAAAAACACAAACTACCAGTTACCCTTAAACTGTCCTACTGAACTTCCTTTGGACTGTGGCTAGGTGTCCCAGCACCAGGACCAACTGTATTGATACAGGATTCAAAGAAAAACACAAAAAGCTTACGCTGTAAGTCAAGAATAGGAAAAAAAGGGAGCTGGAGGTTTTTATGACTGATTGCATCCCACTGTCACTCAACGTACATTCATAATGCATAGAGCACGCAGTAGCCCACAGGTGCTACCTTCTTACTAAATACAGATGTGCTTCATTCCTGTTTTTCTCTTTCAATATCCACAAACCTAGTCTCATGAACTACTTACTATACTACCCATGGTAGCAACTCTCTATTTGCAGCTAGTGAAAAAAGAAACCGTTTAATACTGACCTATACCTAAGAGGAAAACACTGATGTGTCCACTTTTGCAGCTGTCATTTTTATGTTAAATACTTCTTAAAACAAACCTCAGCCTTTATGTCCTCTGAACTGTTTCATAAAGAAAGTAAACTGCTGCAGGTAATCTACTTACCTCCTTAATTTTCAAAGCAAGTTCTTGCCTTTCTTTTGAAACTATGCCAATGTGTTCATCCAATTCTTGCCTCTGAAAACAATTTTGAAGTCACCATGAAAACCAAGCACTTTAGGAAGGAAGCCCTCAAACACTTCACCCCTTAGGAGAGGAAAACCACCTTAGCCTTGAGCACTGAACAGCGTGCTCTTGTCCCTACCAGTCAGGTCCCAACGCTGCTTGCTACACCTGATGCCACAATTACGTCTCCCACGTGCACGTCTGCTGTCTGCCTAGCACTAACTGCCTAGCACTAACGCTGGGGCTTCATTCCTCCATTCACGGCTAAGGTGCTTTACCCAACAAACCTGCCACAGTGATGCACATGGAACGGAATGCAGTCATGGCACCCTTCCCCTAAATAAAACCAGGCATTAGATCTGCTTGGCAACCAGAGACTAATCAGAGTGTATTCTTGGAACAGACACAGGATATTTTAAGCCAGAGTGGTGGTGCCCAGAAATACTGGCACTTGACTTCTCATGGAAAAGAAAAGGTTGAGATACAGAGAAAAGGAAACCAAAAAGTGGCAAAACGTTAGTTACCAGGTCCATTTCTTGATCCAAATACATCCTGAAAGCTAAGTCACTCTTGACTTTGAGCATATGAGCCAGTAAACTCTCTAATTAGAAATTTTGGTTATTTTTATTTATGTCTACATGTGTTTTGCTTGCATTATTATGTCTGTCACGTGTGTGCCAAGAGTCTGAGGAAACCAGAAGACACCATCAGATCCTTAGAACTGTAGTTAGTTTATTGGGAGCTGCCATGTGGAGGTTAGGAACCAAACCTGAGCCCCCTGGAAGAGCGGCAGTGCTCTTAACCACCAAGCCATTTCTCCAGCCCCTAAAATGGGTTTAACTCAACAGAAAAGTGCCTAATAAATAAAATATGCCATCTATTTTTATAAATAGATCTTTACTGCAATACAATTGCATCTGTTAGTTTACATTGATCTGATGAGGCTTTAGAGCCACAATCAAGCTGAGAAGCTGTCACAGAGACCATAGCCTATGGTCTATAAAACCAGAATATTTACAAAAGGGCTCACTGTCACACCACATCAATAAGAGCAGCATCACACACCCACTGCCTAGTTCATGTCTAAGCCACTTCTGCAAGGTCCAAGTGAGGAGGTGTTCATACCTGCATCTCCCGCCCACCTCGACACAGAGCTCGCTGACGAGAAAGCTCATCAAGTTGAGCATCTAGAATTTCTTTTCTTCTAAGCATTTCTTGAATATGAGAAGGCAAGTCTTTTTCTAATATAAATTTAAAAATCACATGTTAATTCTAGCAAAAATTCACACAGCACAAACACAATGAGAAAGAAGCTAGACTAGTTATGGGGTCCCCAAAATACCACTAGTGCCCCCACCATTACTTTGTCATACAAATAGCAGCAGAGCACCAATGCAAGCAGGCCAGCACTTACTCATTCTGTGGCTGACTTGGCTGTCCAAACTGAATTTTAGGACCTCCGTATTAATAGACTTTTCTGGACCCAGTCGTACTAAATTTATATCTCCACAGTTTCCTGTCGATAAAAGACATAAAATTATTAAGGACATTGCTAATAAATCTCATCTCCATATTACTCAGAGAAGGTCAACAACTGTCAATCACATGCCAGGAGCTATACTAAAGACTTCTCACACTTTCTTTCAAGATATTCTGGATAACAACTCTGTAAGGCAAGTACTTACCACTTCACTCAATACAAGCTGGGAAGGTCACATGGATAGTGCATGCAGAGCTCATACAGTCAGGCTGATGTTTCTCAAATCCTTCTCTATACAGTGTTCCATGAAGAACACACTTGAATGAATGATAAATTTAGATGCTGAGATTAAAGGTGTGTGCACCACAGCTAACTCTAAATAAGTTTTCTTAACCACATATTATTATGTATTTAATTCAAATAGAATCTTACTTGGTCATTCCTACCCCAAACACCCAGAATTAAGGTGTTTGAGAGAAAGTTTTGAATATAATTCTTGCTGGCCTGGGACTCAATATGTAGACCAGACTGGCCCTGAACTTCTAACAATCCTCCTGCCTGTAAGAATGGGGCATGTGTGCCACACTTGGTACAAATTTTCAAACAAATATACGGAGAAGAAATGGCATATTTGTATAGTTGCTTTAATATAAGATCTTTAAAATCATAGTTCAGTTTCCTCTCCTAAATGTGTCTTCTCTAGCCAATACTTACTGCAAGTTTTCAAGCTAGCCAGCTTCACCATGCATCTGCCAGAAAGATGGAAAGGACTATCTAGGACTCACCCTAAATACCCACAGACCTTCTATACATTACAATGGGCATCCTTTACACTGTAAAATGAACTTGTGAAAAATGTAAGAGAGGAATTCCTAAAAGCCAAAAGGAACAGAGTTCAACACAAAGCTGGGGGCTCTGCTGCTTTTCCTGGGTACCGGGGCAGGGCAATGGAAGAGCGTCAATTTTGCTCTTTAAATTATCATCAAGGTACAATTTACATTCAGTAAAATGCAGGCTTGAAAACCTTGTCTTGGAATGAGTTCCAGGACAGCCAGCCAGGGTTACACAAAAACCCTGTCCCAAAAAACCAAGAAAATAAAATTGCAACCCCTTTTAAAAAAAAAAAAAAAAAAAAAGCCTGTACTACCTCAATAGATATAAAAGGAGAACTTTATAATTATCCGCTGACATAAGTTCAGACTGTTGGTTTCTTTCTAACTTTACCTGTACTTGAACACACTTCAGTGAAGGTGTCTCCTGTAGGGGATGCCCCCCTCCCAACTCTGCTACTCCATGGCAGTTAAGAGCACACTGAGCACAACACCTACAGTTATGTCTCTTGACTACACACGCGGCCCTCTTGGACACTGCTGTCCAAACTGTGGCTTGCGAGCCAGTCAGTGGACCACAGGGTCAGCTTAGGGGTACCAGAGTTGCTATTACTTCAGAGTTAGAACAGAAGGCTAGAAGGATAATGTCTCTGCTCACAACCACTAAAAATACATGGCAAAAGAAAGGGTTTGGCTATAGACCAATAGTGTATTAAGTTCCAGAGGAAACGAACCGTGTACTATTAGGTATACTATGAAAGGAAATCAAGAATCCATGTCATCTCTCAGAAAACAAGACACGCTCCACGTCATTCGCAGTGAAAGGGAAACAAGGAGAGATGAAACCAGCGCATCTAGGAACCCCCCTCAGAAGACAGCCCGTTTAGTCCCTTTGTCATTTCGCCTCTCCTCATTCTTGGATGACTCATACGGCAGGTGAAGCAGCTACCCCTGACCAAGAGGTACACTAAGGAACAGAGGTCACAGTACAGTAAGGCACCAACTCAGAAGGAAGCTGGTTTTCTAAAGCCTCTGCACAGCAGAGACTAGTGCCCAGACTCATCAGCTCCCTAGGCGTTTGGAGCTGGAAGCAAATGTCTGCTGTGCTCGGGCAACTGACTCTGATCTTAACTGCTGAAGGGCAGGGTCAAAATACTCTCAAGAAAAAGAAAAATGAAAAGAAAAATAGCAAAAACAAGTGCGTATCATACCCAAAGGATTCTTCTTGTCTTTACATTTTTCTTTGAATTCGAGGATAATTTTTTTCATAAGTTCATCAACCGCTGCATTGGAAGGTGCACACACGAGGACTCGGTTTTGTTTGATTTTGGCATTGAAATTTTCATCTGAATGGCCCTTCCTCTGGCTCTACAATTTGTCACACAGCAAACAAACAATGAGCTGTTACAATGGTTATTCTTCCACAGTATGAAAGTAAGTAGTGCGGCAGGTACAGCACCTACAAGCACATACAAGATCCTAATCTTCATCCCTACATAAACACACACACACACACACACACACACACACACACACACACACACACAAAGCCTTCTCTGCCACAAAGTTTATCACAACTGCTGGGATTTTACCATTACTTAAGGAATATTCAGTCAAGAATCCATTCAAGAGGCTGGAGAGAGGCCTCAGGCTCACTTCCCAGCACACATATCACAGCTCGCAATCGTCTGCGGCTCCAGTTCCAGGGAAATCTTGTCTTTTTTGATCTCTTTAAGTACTGCATGCAAGTTGTACACAAACATACATGTAAACCAACACCCATACACATGAAATTAAAAACAATAGTAGTAATAATAAATCTTTTTAAATACACAAGGACAAAGGTACTTTAATACCCATGTCTCTTAATTCGGGTCAAGCAGAACCACCATGTCCAGGCTAACAGTACCACACCTACCTCTGTCAGTAAGCGGTACAAGAGACCAACAATAGTTTTTGATTTTCCTGTTCCAGGTGGTCCGTGAATCAGACAGATTTTGGCAACGGATGGTGAGTGCTTCACCATGGCATATGCAGTTTCTATGGCTTTCTTCTGGTCTTCATTAAAATCTTTTAAGTAGGCAATCTATAGAAAAGATGTGTGAGGTGAATTCTTTCTGTGGTAACACATGGAAGAAGTTAAGAACAGCATCTGTTCAACTTTCTTCCAGTTCATGTCAAACAAAAAAGTATTTAAGTGACTGATCTTTCACAACTAGAGAAAACCTAAGTAGATACTAATTACTAGTTAGCATCCATAGCCATCAGCCTACTTATAATTTTAGTGCTTTTGACAATAAATTTTCTTAAATAACTTTTCTTCCATTATTCTGATATTTTCCACTTAATCAATTCTCTACTTTGACAGTGAAAGTTCTAAGAATTATTCTTTCCTAATACAATATCACAAGTGAAAAATGTTTTCATGGCCCGACCAAGTCTAAATTTATTAGTCTTTCAATTTAGACAGCATACGCCTAACCTCTTTGATGCATTAAACTAAGCTCCTTCAAAGGTGCAAAAGGACTGGGTAGTGAACATGGACGCACACAGTGAGGGTTAGAGGACTGGGTAGTGAGCATGGACGCACACAGTGGGGGTTAGAGGACTGGGTAGTGAGCATGGACGCACACAGTGAGGGTTAGAAGGGCTGGTTTCCTTTTCCATTTTTTGTTAATTTTCTGGACTATATGTACATTTTACACAGTGAGGGTTAGAAGGGCTGGTTTCCTTTTCCATTTTTTGTTAATTTTCTGGACTATATGTACATTTTCTACAGTGAAAACTACAGGTTCCATCTTCTCATTTGCAACAATCCCACAGTTCTCCGCCAACTCTCTTCAAATACAAAACTCACTCCACAAAATCTGTGAACAACTCCTGACGGTGGTGAGCACCCAGCAGACACTGAAGCAGATGCTGGACGGCATCCCCCTCAACACACGCTCTTACTTTCTTATCTTTACCCTGGCATAAGCTAACCTCTTTGTCCACCTTGCAAAACTAAAGGGAACTAAACACCGCTGTGCACAACAAGCACAGGACCATGGAGCGGCTAAATGTCCTAACACAAAGTTCTCTTACTTCCCTGGCTTCATTCAAATCAGCACTCACAATTCTTTCAGAAGTTGTAGTTAGTAGATCTTTGGTACAGAAGTCCATGGGGTTTGGATTTAGAACAGCTCTGGCCAACTGGTTCCGACTACTCAGCAGAGACATGGCTTTCAATTTCCTCTGTGTAGTTACCAGAGAACTGATTACAATACATTTTGTAAGTTCTTTTACACTGGCTGGCAAGTTATCTTGTGTCTGGATGCATAAGGAACACTCGGCTTTCCCACTGCGCACTATAATCAAAGAGGAAAAAAAGCAAGCGTTAGTGTAATATTATCCAATGGAAAAGATTAGCCACAAGTGTTTAGAACTTGTATTTTATATGATGTGTGAGTCACTTATATTTAGTAAATATAAAATTATTCTGATTTTTTCCTACTGTTCAGGAGTTGGAGTGATTTTTACACTTGAATGGCTGGTGGAGAACTGTGTGGAACCGTTGCAAATGAAGTAAACCTGCAGTTTTCACTGAGAAAAAAAAAAAAACAAAAAAAACAAAAAACCCAGTCTCTGAGTTGGAGGCCAGCCTGGTCTACAGAGCTAGTTCCAGGACAGCCAGGGCTACACAGAGAAACCCTGTCTCGAAAGTCTAAACAAACAACAATGTTCCTGTCCTCCAGAGGAAGGTACCAAAGAAATATGTCAGAAAGTAGTGAGTGCTGTGGAGAGACAGAGACAGAATGAGGAAGGAATGGGGGCACAGAGGTAGACAAGCTGGTGTCTCCCTGACAAGATGATACTGAGTAGATGTGAAAGCTATGTCCTTTAAGAAGGAAAGAGTGCAACAAGTGGACTCAGCAAGCCCAGAGACGGGGCGTAGAACTGTGCTGGGAGGTATTTCAGATACAGTGAGACAGAGCTGGCACAGGTCAAAGGAAAAGTCGGAAGCCCTGTATTACAAGACCCAAAAAAGCCGGGCAGTGGTGGCGCACGCCTTTAATCCCAGCACTTGGGAGGCAGAGGCAGGTGGATTTCTGAGTTCGAGGCCAGCCTGGTCTACAGAGTGAGTTCCAGGACAGCCAGAGCTGCACAGAGAAACCCTGTCTTGAAAAACCAAAAAAAAAAACAAGACCCAAAGAGCAAAATGGGGTGTGTATTTTTGTAGAGTTCTGGGTAACAACACAGCAATGACTCAAAATGCTACCCAGTTAGGAAGAAAGTCATATGGTACCTCTGTATAGGTATAGGTATAGGCTCTGTCTTAAACATTAAAAAAACGATCACTTCCTACTGCAAACTAATAATAAGAATAATGCCAGACACTGGGCATGGGGGCAAATGTCTTTAATCCCAGCACTTACGAGGCAGAGGCAGGCAGATCTCTGAGTTTCAGGACAGCCAGGGCCACACAGAGAAACACTGCCTCAAAGCATCAGGACAGCCAGGGCCACACAGAGAAGCCCTGCCTCAAAGTATACACACAAACAGCACAAGTGCTACGGAGAAAGTGACAGAGATGATGCTTGGATGTGGGACGCAGCCCACAGAAACAGTCAGTGAATTAGATGCTGTTATGAAAAGCGCAAAGGACAACAAATAACCAAAAAGGTTTAAATCATAGCTTTTCAGATACAGAGGCTCAAAAGTTTTGATCTAAAAGGAGTTCAGAAAAAGAATGTGTAAATTAGATAATTATAAATCAGCAAATGTAATCATTTTCAAGAGCTAGAAACAAAAGTTCAGCCAAATCCTACTGTAAATCTCCCACATCAGATAAAATGCACCGTAAATAAGGAAAATATCCAAATATATGCATATATGTATATTAAAAAAAGGAGAGCTAAAATGCAACATGGTGCTGCAGTCTCAGGAGAATCAGTGGTACTTTGAAGACATAATGAAGTAAAGTTGAAGAATCAGGAAACCATCTTTGCAAGGTTGAATACTAGTGTTTCAACTGTCAAAAAAGCAGATTGATATAAAGAATTTGGACTTCACAGTAAAATGCAACTAGGGTTTAAACCATGTCTAGTGACACACCCTGTAGTAGCTGGTTCTTGGGAGGCTAAGGCAGGAGAATCATTTGAACCCACTAGCTCAAAAACAACTGAGCAACATAGAAAGGCCTGACTTAAAAAAAAAGATTCAATTCTGTCCTGCAAATTGATGTTAGCAACAACCTTGGCTATATTACTTTCTATTTCTGAGCCATAGCTTCCCTTAGTAACAAAGAATTAATTCTGACCACCTTTGGAGAACACTACAAATGTGCAGAAGAATAAGACACATTGCTAGGCAGATGTTAAGTTCAAGCTCTGGGGGAGAAATCCCTCCAATGCAATGGTTGGAAGTGATGGAAACAGTAAATTTCCAAGCATAAATTAATAAAAATAAATAGTTTGTTCTCATTAGTAATTCGTTAGAAAGCCAAGGTTGGAATGTGACTTGTTATTAAACAGATGACTTGGAAGTGATACACAAAAATGACAGGCGGAAGAATGCATCAGAAGAGGACATTAAACAAGGCAAGGTGGTAGCAGAGCACGCCTGTAATTCCAGCACTAGAGAGGCAGAGGCAGACAGATCACACTCACTGAGTTGGAAGGCCAGCCTGGTCTACACAGTGAGTTCCAGGACAGCCAGGGCCATACAAACAAGCCCTATTTCAAACTGCTCCCTTCCACAAAAACAAAACAAAACAAAAAAAAAAACAGTTGAGGCTGGAGAGACGGGTCAGCGGTTAAAAACTTAAGATATTGCTTTTTCCAGAGAACCTGAGTTGGGTTTCCCAGTACCCATGATGCTGGACAGCTCATAACTGCCTGTAACTCCAGCTCCAAGGGGATCCAGCAGGCACCCACACTTGTATGCATATACCTACATACACATAATTAAAAGCAGCTTTTAAAGAGTAAGCAGTAAACTCAGGATCTTAGGTGGGAAAATAGAAAAAGAATTCTGAATGGAAAGTGATCAACCTGGCATATAACAAAATACGGGGCTAAGGCAGCACAATGTACAGAATGAGCTCATCTTGTATCCCGTATTTACTTACTGACGGAAGTACGGCGAAACTTGTGAACATAGCCACAGTAATAGTGACTGCGATCGTGCATGCCGTGCCTGTCCACACACTTCTTCTCAGGGACCAAAAACACCAGATCATTTTCCTTTGGGTGAAGCTGTTTAGCTAGTTCAGATTCCTCCAGGTAAACTATGAAACAAAAATTGGCATTTATGCAACTCTTAACAGATTTCAAGACCCATTTATAAGTAATTAAACCTTTGTACTAAGTTCCAAAGTATAAAGTCCTGATGAATTCTATTAAAAGGGTGACCTAAGCCAATAAAAATTTAAAAATCTGATGCAGACCCTAACTGTGGCAGCTGTGGTTGCCTATACATGACCTGCCCAAGATCAAGCTGGTTCAAAAGCCCAGCACAGGAAGCAGAAGGGCTCCGCAGGTCCCGCCACTATCTGAGGAGTTACTGGCATTGATGGTTCTAAGGGAGGAAGGGTCACTTGTCCTTAGGAGGACAGACACTTGGTAAGATTCCACAGGTTCCAGTGGATGACCCCACATCCAGGCACAGAAAAGCAGCACCAACTGGGCTCAGTGGGCTTTAAAGGAATTAGCTGGGTGGTGGTGGTGGTGGTGGTGCATGGTGCGTGCCTTTAATCTCAGGCAGATCTCTTGAGCCCTAGCCAGCCTGGTTTACAGAGTTCTAGGACAGCCAGGGGCTATGCAGAGAAACCCTGTCTCAAACCCCATTCTACCCTCACCCCCATCCCCCACAAACAAAACAAAACAAAAAACAAAGTAACATGCACTAGCTGCTGCTCTTCTAGAGGATCTGAGTTCAATTCCCAACACCCACATGACAGCTCACAAAGATGCTTAACTCACTTTCAAAAATCCAATTTTAATTGTTCATTATAGGATTGTATAAGGTATAAAAAACAAGGTGGGTGGTGGTGATGGAAGCCTTTAATCCCAGCACTTGGAAGGCAGAGGCAGGAGGATCTCTGTGAATTGGAGGCCAGCCTGGTCTACAAAGTGAGTTCTAGGACAGCCAGGGCAACAGAGAAACCCTATCTTGAAAAGAAAACAATGTATCACAAAAGGACAAGATGAAGGAGGGTTGTAATACAGTGTTCTTTGGGGAGTTGGAGGAAGGAGTGAATATAATCATTTCAAATGAAAGTTAAAAGAAAATTTCTACAAAGCAAAATAGAATACTGAAAAGTAGCAGACACACTCTTCCCTAAGGTTCACTCTAGCTTTTATTAGTTGCAATATGTAGTCCTGGCTGACACTGATCTTCTTTAGAGTTACTTTATGTTGAGGCCTGTTCCCTTTAACATAACTGTAGCCATTTTGTATTCAGTCTCCATTTTGCTTATAAACTGAAATTAGGTTCTCAGACTCTGCTTCCCAGAAGTAATTATCCATAGCTAACAGTGAAAACTTCTCCTAAAGGTCCTAACACTATGGTTGGATTACTTATGCTGTCATCACAATGCCCTGAAACTCCCCTGTTCACTATCCATCCACCATGCCTCTTACCTCACTTTGGACCAGTCAGCTTAAAAGTCAGCTGATATTACTTTGTCTAGTTAGCCAAAATGTAGTACTGCCTCCACCTTGGCCTTCTGAGCTTCTAAACTTGGTTTTTCATATAAAAAGCCTACCCTAAGAACAGACTCGTACCACAATTGGGATCCCGAGTCCTGATAGATCAGACTTGGGGTGTGTGTTCAATAAACTATTCTTGCTTAACTAAGATCAGGGTTTGTATGGTTTGTGTGGCAATTCCTGAACCCCAACATTTTATGTATACAAATGTTTGGCCTGCATGATGTATGTATGTGCACCACTTGAATGCCTACTGCGTCCTAGAACTGGAGTTATGGGTGGCTGTGAGCTACCACATGGGTACTAGGGATAGAATCTGGGTTGGGTCTTGAAAAGCAGCCAAGTGCTTTCTACCTGAGCACCTCTCCTTCCTGACTCTGAACCCTTTCACCCTCCTACCTTAGCCTCTCAAGTGCTAGGATGAGAGCATGTGCCATCAGACCTGACTTTTTACTGGCTTCATTTTTTGTTTGTTTTTAATATAAGGTTTCTCTGTGTAGTCCTGACTGTCCAGGAACTCACTCTATAGACCAGGCTGCCCTCCCATCTGTGTCTCCCGAGCGGTGGGATTAGAGACGTGCATGCTCCATCCACCACCCCACCCAAGGCCTTTTTACTGGCTCTTAACCACAGAGTTCTCTCATGTGTTCTCCAATTTCAAAATCACAGGCTCAGGAAACTCAGAAACAGATCTAAGTACACAAAGATACTTTAAAGCTACTAATGGCATTCTGCACAAGGGAGAAACGATGGTTACAAAGTAAACAAGACTAGGAAAATAAAGCAAGCACTACAGTAAAAGGGCTCATCCTCAACTGAGTGAGTGGAGCACTAAGAACCGGATGGGAAGCACTAAGAATGGAGCTAAGGCAGATGGTACAAGTCAGCCAGAGCTATGAACAATCTTACTATTGTCCTGTTGATACAAGCAGCAAAAGACACAAGTGCAGACTGTAGAGTTCCATTCATACAATCTGTAACAAAGACAAGGAGTGACAGCACACCAGTGACTCACAGGAACAAAACCAGGAGGAGAGGGGTAGCTAAAGAAGCCTAAGTAAACGTTTCACACAACTTTTTTTTTTAAAAGATTGGCCACGTGCTCCACCCTTATAATACAGTATGATTAAGCAGGAGATGGAGATCCCTCTGGCTCACTGGCCTGCCAGTCTAGCCTAATTGGTGAGCTCCAGGACAATGAGATCCTATTTCAAAACCTAAGGCTGTTCTCTGGCCACCATAGGTGCTTGTGCAGACACATGCACATGAGGAAAATACTGAATAAACCTAGCCATAGTTGGGGACTGTGAAAACTATCTTTAACAAGAAATTTTCAACTGTGTTATAGCTCAGTGGTAGAATACAAAGGTTCTAGGTTCTAATCCCAGAACCCCAAAACAAATTATAAAAAAACAAAAACAGGGAAGAAAAAAAGGGGCACAACACAGATTGTGGAAAACAGTATCTTCTGTGAAGATACTGAGCAATCAAGTGGTCAGAGTCAGTTGCCACCAAGAAAGTTATTCTTCTGTTCTATTTTTACCAAATGCATAAAAAAAAAAAAAAAAACCCTCAAGTCTAAGGTAACATCTAGGAAACAGACTGTGTTCTACAAACTAACTGGACAGTATTCTTTAGGCATCAAAAACATGTAGTGAAGACAGGCTGAGGAATGAACTACTCTAGATCACCGGGGACTGAGAAGACAGCACAACTACAGATGTTTGGACTTCAGATTGGACCACAGCTATAATATGAATGAGCTCTCTCTCATACTCTGTACTATAGCAATGCTAACCCGTTTTCATCACTGTTCCATGTATGTAAGATGTTAACATGTGAGAAGGCTTGCTGAAAAATGCATGTGTTTTACATTTTTTAAAACTCTAAAACACATTCACATTTTTTTAACATTTTAAAAAATGTTTTACATTTTCAAACTCTAAAATTTGAATGTGAAAAGTTAGTTCTTCCAACCCAAATGCCGGGGTTCATCACCTAAGCCCCTCTAAAAACCCTCTTCCCATGAGAGCTGCTTCCTAACAGTATCAGGGTTTGCTTTACTCACAGCCCACAAGCGTTCCAACTACAAGGCCAGCTCTACCATACATGCACTAGGATCTCTGTGGATAGATTACAGATTTGGTATGTAAGAGCCACTTACATACTATTGTATTTTACTTCTTTGTCACTCTTCGCTGATTTAATAGTACAAAAGTCAGGTGTGTTGTGTGCAATGTGCTTTGAATCTCAGCACTCAGGAGGCAGAGGCAAGCAGATCTTTGTGAAATGAGGGCAGCCTGGTCTACTATTGAGTTCCAGGCCAGCCAGGGAGACACACACAGATAGATTTTGTCTCAACAAACAAACAAACAAACAAACAACAAAACCATGTACATGACAAGCTTACTTTTTATCCGTTCATTCTCTATAGATCACATACACATGCACTAAAATTACAGAACCTGTTAATTGAACTTCTGACCATTTCTTCTTTTTATCTCAAATAATGTTTTCTGCCTTAATGTCTCATTGTAACAAGAGCTAAATGAAATGAGTTTACATGGCTGTCTTCAACTGATCACTGGCTGCTCTCTGTAGAACTGCTGGAAGCTGGAAGTGCTCGTCCCTCTGGGCCACCTTACCAGTCCCTGGCACCTCTCAAGTAAAAATTTCCAGTTATCACATCATATATTCCAAGTTACATATGAACTTACTCAGAAACTCCCAGTATTTTTTATAGTCGGCTGGAAATTTTCGTAACTGCAACTGATAGAAATTCTCTTTATTTGGAGAGTTCAGCCATTCCTGTGCCACCTACACAAAGCAAAAGAAGAAACTAAGAAATAAAGAACATGCTAAAAGCCACTACACACAACAAAATGTTCCAAAGTGGGCTAAAGGAAAAACAGAATGGAGTCCCAAGTGAAAACCTAAAAATCAGTTTGAGAGGTTTATCAAGTTGTCCACAACTGCCCTGTCCAACTCAGCAGCCATTAGCCACATTTGGTTATATTTGTTAACTGAATTTCTAAAGGCTAAAAATACTAGTCCTCAGTTGAAACAGACACCTTTCATGTTCAGCAGTCACCTGTGGCCCTGATAGTGTGGCCAGATCTTACTGCGAGCACCTACTTCACAATGAGATCATCTGACCTACATTTCTCTCAGTCTCTGGGAATTGGCACAAGAACGCTTCCTGTTGGTTTCTATATGTCACACGTACTAGTCTTCCAAAGCCTCAAATCAAACCCAGAAGTATCTTTGAGATCTTTTGTGAGTTAAAAATGACTACTCTTAAGCCCAATCTATGAAAAAAAAATTACTAGTGTAAAAAGGCTATTTTACACTTTTTTAAAAAAAACAAACAACAACAATTACCTTTGACACCTTATGTTACAATAACTTTATGAGCCAAGTAGCTAAATCTGCAACAGGCCCTCAGTTCCTCATATAACTGTTCATCAACAACTCTTAGTGCTGAACTTACTCCTCAGAGGGGTGGACACAACCCCACTGTCACACTATGCATCATTTGTGGCTAGAAACATCGAGCAGAGGCTTTCCTGCCATGTACTGCTGCTCCAGTTTAGAAACCAGGAGAGTGGCAGAGAGTAAACATTACAACATAACCAGGTGAAGCCTCAAAACAGAGTCATTTTTTCACTTTCCACTCATCAGTCATATATTCTAAAGTGTACCCTAAGGCCTTTCCATCTCCACAGCTACCACCCAAAGCCGTCATCATTTTACCCCCAAGTTGCTGTAACCAACCTGTAACTAGTCTACAGTAACTAGTCCACAGTTTATTCTCTACCCAACAAGCAAGGACACTGGGTAAAGAATAAGCTGGTGTGTTATCACTAGTCCCTGGTCTAAGTACTGACCAACTCCAAACCCTCCAACACCTTCTCACTAAAGTGAGTATAGACTCAAACAGAAACTTAGGGAGTTATCTACAGAAGGGGCAAAGAATTAAAGAATACTTACTGTTTCAAACGCATTCAATATAATCAAAGGTAGAAAAACATTAAAATATTCTGCACAATCTTGAAATCGGACAGGTACAGGTCTTGAGATGGACTGACAGAGACTTGTTGGAGCACCACACTTATCAAAGTTCAGAAACATTTGGTATTTCCATTTTAAGACCTCTTTAATGAAGGTGTCAAAGATAGACTGTGACGGCAAGAAAACGTTCGCTGGAGAAGAAGCCGACACAGGCCTGCTCTCACTGAACGTGAGCTTGTAACTCTGTCTGTTGGAACTGCTTGGAGTCTGAAAATGAAAAATATTGCATAAACTTTTCACCTCAGCCACTGGCTTCTGAGACCCCAAGGAAGAGGGTGGTGTCACCTTCAAATTAGGCTGTGCTCCACTTGACTTATTTTTTAGTGCTGACTGAAGTGTGGTACTTTCCAAAGACTTGGAAAGATTGGCAGTTCGTGAAGCACTGCTTGAGCTAAATATCTTGGTAGTAGTAGGTCTCAAGGGCCTGGCTACAGAAAGAGGCAGGCCAGGTTTACGAAACACATCGTCATCTGCTGCTTTAGCTTCAGAGTGTCTTGGGCAGTATTCACCCTGGTTTTTTGTGGTTTCGACACAGTCTTTGTATTTACACTTTGTGATACTCAAAGACTCCAACTGAGGCCGACTTGAATCTTCTCTCTGAACTGTATCTTTTTTATGAGCCACAATAATGGTCTTATTTTCCAACTGAGAGCACAGATCCATATCTTGAGGATCATGCTGTGTCAGGAATAAATTGTCGTCGTCATCTGTATCACTACTGGACTCTGGCTCTGCCGCCTTCACAGCTGCCACCTCCCCAACTTGCACTGTGAGAGCACCTCCACCCACGGGGTCCTCGGAAGCAGAGACCATCACCACATCTGTTGGCACTCCTCCACTTAGCACTCTAGATTCACACTGGTTCACGAGACAAGTTATACCTGTCACCCAAGGATCAGAAGCGGCTTCGGCCACTTCTGGTTTGGAAAGCATGCATTTTGCTAGCTGTTTTTCATTAGTGACGGCAAGTGGCTCACTTCCTCTAGGATTCTCTGGCTCATCAGAGTCTGCTGCAAGTACATCTGAACCCTGTACTATGCGGGACATTGCTCTTACATTATCAGTATTTTTGTAATCAAAGTCTCGTTTTTTATGTGATCTGGATCTCATAAGCCTTTGAAATTGAAGATCCTGGCTTGTCAGAAGCTTCTTATTATTTTTGATAGAAAGAGTCTGAGGAGAAATTAATTTAGTCTTTTTGGGGGCGTCAACTACTCCAACAGTCTTACCGTGGTCACGTAATTGGACTATGCACTCCAGAGACCTCTGGGACAACTCAAATGCCTTCCGGGGAGCTTTCTTCAGACCAAGTTTTTCAACTGTTGAAGTTGGCTCTGGACACTGGCGAAACTTCTTTGGTGGCACAATAGCAGGAGAGGTTCTACAACTTATATAGCATGAACTCCTACTCTGTCCTCTTCTGGTGTCTGAATGTGTTTTCTTAGAAGCCTTAGAAGCTGGAACTTTCCTAACAGGTTTTGAGTGAGTACGAGGCTTTGTAGACTTCTTCTGTAAGACTGTAGAATCTCTCTCAACACTTGAACTGGGAGCTGACATGCCCATGTCTGTACTCTTTAAATCACCTTCTGTAAGAGCTCTGTGATCAGCCAGCTGTTCAGTGCCGACAGAGGAAGAAGGCCTCTGAGGATCTTCAGCTGGAACTCTGTCACATCGCTTCCTCTTCCGTTTTCTTACTCCAATTTTACAAAAGTCCTCGGCAGGAACACTGTGTGGTCCTGCACGCTCTTTAACAGCCTCTGTTTTGTTTCTAACCACCTCTTCAGACACAGAGTCTGCACCACAACCCAAGTTATTGTTTGTACTATCAGCTACATGAGTCACACAGCTCTTTTGTTCCTCTTGAAGGCAGTTTTTGCTGTCTATTTTATGATCTTGCCAAACTGAAAAGACTTCAGATGAACTTTCAAACTCAAAAACCTGAGATTCAGAGTCCTCAAATTCTTCAGGGAACGTTGTTTCTTCTTCCTTTACAAGCTTCTTTTCCACACTGGTATTAACTACCAAACCATGCTGCTCTGAACATTCTTTCTCCATGCATACTTTGCTCTGTTTGATGTTTTCTTCAATACCACGTCTTTCATTTTCTTCATCATCGTCATCTTCATCTTCATCTTCATCATCTTCTTCATCAGAATCTGAAATAACAATAATTTGTCCGTGGCAGGTGGCAGCACTGCTTGGGTTAGCTATCAAACATTTTTTATCATCTTTTTGTAGCTGAAATGAATTCTGTTTACTTAAACCTGATGGAAATTGTATAACAGTGGTTTGAGATATTAAAGTTATGTTACAGAGGTCTATTTGGCGACCTGCTACTAAAGGCTTGCTACTGTCCTGAGGCCCCTGTCCTTCAACCAAGTCAGAAGTCAGCACTGTACTCGACCTCATTTCCTTATCTCTTGATTCAACCACCACCTTTACAGGACCCTCATATGGAGTTTTCTTCACCAGTGTATCAGTAACTTCTGTAAATGATACCAAATCGTCGTCAGCATGGCCTTCTTGGATTTGAAGCTTGTCTTCATCATCAGAACTATTATCCAACTCTTCACTTTTTATCTCTTTCTTGAACAATGAACTGTTTTGAGATTTTTGCTTTCCATGCTCGTCCTCCAGAACAGGGTCTGAAGACACACCACGTTCCCCGGCATCTTCCTTTAGAGCTCTTCTATCTGTTCCTGAACAGTTCTCAAGGTCAGACATAGCTGGATTTTCCTCCAAATCAATAATGTTATTGACCAAAGTACTTTTCTTGTGTTGCTTTTTTATGACATGTGATAACTTTGCACAAATTTTATCTTTCTGTACTTTGAAACTTGGTTTTGAAGTTTGACCGGCAGAGCCACCCTTCAATGAGCCGTCTTCACTTGGTGTCGATGCCTTCTCCATGAAGTCCCTGCTAGCACCCGTCAGTGAATGTGCTGCTATTATCACCCCTCTGTCACACCCCCATTCTGGACCGTTTCTTGAAGTACTATTTGGTGGCGTGTATGGAGAGTTTTCTCTTCCAGACTTCTCAGAGCTTATTTGAACTTGCACTTGAGCACTTTCAGAAAAAAGAGCCTGACGTTTCTGCTTCGCGCACGCCTCAGCTGGAAGAGGCTCTTCTTCATTCAAATCAATGTAATGTTGCTTGAAGCCCTCTTCTGCAGTGTTTGCTTTCATCAGTACTCGATGGCTGTCAGCTTTCATTGGCTCTTTAGAAGGTATTGGGCTATAATTTTCCAAGCAGTTAATGTCTTTTTTAGACTTCCTGTCAATGTGTTCACTTTCTTCTTTAAAAGATGGAGGGGTTTTGAATGTAGAAGTTGGATCCCCAAAAGTGCTATATTGGGGCATTTTGAATTTTATGTTTCTAATTATTTGTTTCAAACACATTTGTAACTCATGGGTTTCTTGACCAGTCAGTTGCCAACCCAGAGACAAATTTCCTCGAAGGACTAGGTTAAGTTTATCCCAGAACCGCTTACAAAGTGTTTGCTGACCGAGCTGATAGCCTTCTTTGAGGAGACCCCTAATCAACTGTACACAGGCAAGCTGGACAGAGTTAGACGGCACTGAATGCAACGCCAAGGACGACATTGCTGCTGCTCCTCTGGGGGTACTTCCGGGTGACTTCTCACAACCCCGTACAAATGCGGTGGCGGGAAGCTTGGCACACTTCACAACAGCTTCTACCCACTGCTGAGAACTCACCCACAGCAGATGCAAACATTTTTTATTTCTATGCAGCTCAATCACTGATACTAAAATCAGAATAAAAAATTCAGTGACTTTGTCACACACAGCATCCGTCTGGTTGAGGACATCTTTGACTTCTGAGTATAGATGATGAATAACTTCTACTATGTAAGCCACACCCAAATCCTTAAGATCCATGAGCGACTGAACAAAAGGTATGAACCACAGAAAGGTACTGTTATGAACACGCATATCTTGACCAATATCTGACTGAAGTACATTGGCTAATGTTTCCATTTCTTCATACATGTTTGGACAATAATCTGGACAAATGGCTGATCTCCACCCAGAATCCTAAAATGAAAAAACGATGACTATTCAGATAAACAAGTATCAGTGGTGTTAAACCCCAATCTGTAGAGAAGAAATATAACCTGCAGCCTTGCTCTTCTGGTCTACAGTATGTTGTACTTAATGTCATTTGAATTATGACATTGCTTCAAGAAGATGCAGTCACATCTTTACACACTTCAGCCTTCTTATCGGTTGGCCTGACTCCTACTACTCCTACCAAGATAGTCCCCGGTGGTTAGAGTCCACGGGCCCCATAGGACATGCATCAGCCCCACCAAGGGCCTTTATAAACAGTGGATTCAGACTGACTACACATCATAAAGTGGACAACCAGTCACTACACAGAACACTGTCGCTACAGAGTCACTTCAACTTTAAAAATGTTCTATACCTTTTTGGTCTTTTCAGGATTATAGTTATAAACAATCTGGCTGCAAGTCACCATATCATCAAAATGTGGCTCCGGTTCTAACTTGGTCCTTAAATATTAAGAATAAATAGAAATTACTGAAATGAAAGGGGGTTGGAGAAGAGAGAAAATTTCTTAGAAATCAGCTACAATGTGTTATTTTAAACTCTAGCATTTAGCAAACCTCATGGAGCTGTTCCGTATATTCTGGATCTCTCTGTTGTAGCTCTCATTGTTAATGATGGTTTGAAATGCTTCAATAGGGTCAATAAGTTGACCCCACACCTTAGATCCAAGGCGATCAAGAATCACCATGAAACAGTGTAATGCTGGCCAGAAAGGATCCATGCTGTCATCTGAAATAAAATGCAACAATTACTAAATTACAAAACAGTAAGAAAAACATTCTAAGATATATTGAAAATATTCTTTTTTTTTTTTTTTTTTTGGTTTTTTTCGAGACAGGGTTTCTCTGTATAGCTCTGGCTGTCCTGGAACTCACTCTGTAGACCAGGCTGGCCTCGAACTCAGAAATCCGCCTGCCTCTGCCTCCCAAGTGCTGGGATTAAAGGCATGCGCCACCACCGCCCGGCTCTTGAAAATATTCTTAGTCAGCCAAAACTAAAAGCAAAATAGCAAGTAATTTAAAGTGATGTCTAATTTAAAGGTTTTTTTTCCCCTGAGACAGGGTTTCTCTGGCTAGGTAGCCCTGGCTGTTTTGGAAGTCCCTCTGTAAACCAGGCTGGCCTCGAACTCACAAAGTTCCACATGCTTCTGCTTCCCAAGCACAGGGATTAAAAGCATGGGCCATCATACCTGACTTACAAATTTTCAGAATGTTCTAAAACTATCATCTCTTTGCAAAAGTAAATAATGAGAAACTGCTGGTCAACAAAACAGTCTTTCTCTTTCTCTCTCTCTCTCATTCTAAGTTGTTTGAAACAGCAAAAGAATAAGAAATGGTATTTATTATCTAAATAAGGCCCAGGATCTTAAAAAAAATTCTGCTCCAGCAAGATTTTGTTTCCTGTGTAAAGCACGCTGAGGATTAACCCTGCCGGCCAACAGCAGGTGCTCTCCATACCCACTCTGTCTCTTATGCTTGCTGTCCACGTCTCGTGAAGTCATGTTACTCATGCCCCCACCTTTTCCCTCTCTCAAATACACAAACTTTTGTTTTTATTGTTTGGCCTTTTTTTTTTTTTTTTTTGGTTTTTCGAGACAGGGTTTCTCTGTGTAGCCATGGCTGTCCTGGAACTCACTCTGTAGACCAGGCTGGCCTCGAACTCAGAAATCCGCCTGTCTCTGCCTCCCAAGTGCTGGGATTAAAGGCGTGCGCCACCAATGCCCGGCTTGTTTGGCTTTTCAAAACAGGGTTTCTCTGTGTAGCCCTGGCTGTTCAGGAACTCGCTCTGTAAACCAGGCTTGCCTCCAACTCACAGAGATCCGCCTGCCTCTGCCTTCTAGTACTAGGATTAAAAGTAAAGGTGTGTGGCACCACTCTGCCTAGCAACACCACCAATTTTAAAAGTACATCATCACAGTATTATTTAAAAGCATTTTGCAAGTAAAGTATATTACCATCCGACTGCCTCTCCATGGTATGAAGAATTGATTGCATAAAATCATTTTGTTTGTCTGAGCCCAGCAACAGTGAATCCATGGCTTGCTCCTCAAGAATAGTCAACAACATGCAAATACCTGTAAGATGATTCCAGTTTAACAGACTGATGAAACAACAGTACACTAAATAGTTGTCTTAGCTAGCAGAAAGAAAGCAGGGCAGCAAGTCAGAGCAGAACAGCTTTCAGCTCCCCACAGCTGCTGAAGTCTGAGGTACTTCAGGCACCACTCCCCAACAATAGTACTTGACACTTTCTCTGTAAAACAGGTAAGTGGTGGGAGCCTTGGTAGAAGGTGATTTCTAAGATGACTACCACACAACTTAAATTTCACAAAACTTAAGATGCCACAAACATTCATACATGTTGTATACAGTTCATATACCACTAAGAAGAAAACTGCTACCAACTATTACATATAACTTTAAAGAACAGGAATTAATGAAATAATGACTTGCAAATATCTCTTACATGGAAATATTTATACCATAAAAATAAACGAGGTAGTAATAATCACCATCACACTGACACTTCTATTTCAAACTAAAGACTTACTCACCAGGGTTTGAAAATATATCTGTTTGGAAGGCATCTAGAATAAATGATATTTAATAAAATATAAAATACTTAAGCTAATTTTAGCAAAGGAACAAGAACTGGGAACCATAAAAGCTTGTGATAAGGAAATTGCTCAAAGACTGTTGTATGCTCAGAGCTCTAGGGAAGACATGTCCATGTGAGAGTAATACTCACCTAGCCAATAGTTTTTGTAGTTGGTAGTATCATACATGTGTGCAGGCAAAAGGATCAGCTTGCCTTTTTCAAGCACAGAAGATGTGTAAATGTCTGGACTTTCCAAGAGCCCCAGCTCAATGACTTTAAAAAGGCAAGTTAAAACTTCCTGTAAGTCATAATAGTCATCTCTGTCCACCTTCCCCAGGTTTCTTGCAGTCAGAATAGCCCACCGCCGAACCTAAGTAATTGTATTATAAATAACATTGTAGGTTCATTAATTCAATGAGCAATGAACAAAGAAAGTCTTCTAGTTACAGATTTCAGTAGACTGATCAAAGGGTATCATTACAATGTATGGACCTTATTTGATCCTGATTCAAACAAACAAAGTCACTTACGAAACAATCACTTTCAGTCATGTAAAGACTGGCAGGAGCCTGCCCTATGTTAATATCTATTTAACATTATTATAAGCATTTGGTCATTTTTTCCAATCATTACATCAACCTTTTGTGCTTGCTCACATTTTATTAGAAGCAATCCACTTAAGACGTCTATAAGCCAATCTATTCTTTAGCTGGTAAGTTCAGCTGGTTTATATAACACATATTTGCTCAAACCTGTTTTTATGCATGAACTTTTGCCTTTAATACTTTTTTTTTTTTTAAGATTGACTTATTCATTATGTATACAGTGTTCTGCCTGGAGGCCAGAAGAGGGCACCAGATCTCATTATAGATGGTTGTGAACCACCATGTGGTTGCTAGGAATTGAACTCAGGACCTCTGGAAGAACAGACAGTGCTCTTAACTGCTGAGCCATCTCTCCAGCCCCCCTTTCATACTTTCTATTTTTTGAAAAGTTCATAATTTTACAATATATCTTGGTCATTTCCATCTACCACCACCTCCGACTTCACTTACAGCACGCCTTCTGTTTTAAGATAATCCCCATTTGCCTCTGCTCTTAGGGTGATGCCTTCTGCTTGTTTGCTCTCTCAACCGCATTAACATTTCGGGGCGCCTAAACCATCATTGACATGCACTTTCTTTTTGAACTTGCCTAACCCCCCCCCCCCCCACAACCCCCTTTCCTACTTGAGACTTGGTTTGACTCTGTCACCTAAGAACCCTGGAACTCCCTCTGTAGATCAGTCTGGCCTCAAAACATGTGGCATCTCCCGCCTTCAGCCTCCTAAGCACTGGGCTAACAGGCATAAAGTACATGCTCAACCTGAACTCAGATTTTTGGTTTCATTTTTATTCAAAGGCTTCTCATACCCACACTAACAATAATGAGCCAACTGTGTATGTTGGCATCATCTCTCAGACCCCTCCTGTACATACGGTTTAGTAAAAGTCACTGTGTGGCACATCTTCAAAAGCCTTGTAAGAACAGTATTATATCCTAATATTTAAGGAGTTTGACTGGATATACAATTTTAAGCCCTTCCCCTAAAATCCCTGTAAAAACGCCCTTGTCTTCTCTCATCCCATGTGAAAAAGCGTTCTTCCTATAGTTCCGTTTGTTTCTGTCACTGGGGACTGTAAAAGAAACCTTTACCCTGACTTCTGCTTCAGTGACTTTAAGACAAATTAAATGTCCTAAATTCTGGTACCCCTCACCAGGGGTGGGGGGGCCGGTTATTCTCTTCTCGTATCCAATTTGTGACTTCTAGAAATCTTATTCTTGTATCTTTGTATATTATCCTTTAAGAAATGTTTTCAAATTTGGCTTTGATCCTCTTTCACTATCCCATACAGGTTGGAGTTGCCCTTCTCTCTCCTTCTGAAGCCCTCGCAGGTTCTCCATGGCCTTATTTGCTCCAGTGAAGTTGTCTCCATTATTTCCTTGTTTTATTTTTATCTTTTTTAGACTTCTCACATCTATTTTTAATACTACCATCCTTCATATGCATCTCAAATCTTTAAATTTTATCTTCTTTCTAGGATTTGCTCAACCTGGTCTTCATTTTCTGAAACATACATATGCACTCTTTTTTTTTTTTTTTTTTTTTTTTTTGGTTTTTTCGAGACAGGGTTTCTCTGTGTAGCCCTGGCTGTCCTGGAACTCACTCTGTAGACCAGGCTGGCCTCGAACTCAGAAATCCACCTGCCTCTGCCTCCCGAGTGCTGGGATTAAAGGCGTGCGCCACCACTGCCGGGCCTATGCACTCATTCTTATTATCACATATCCTAAAGTCCTTTTCTCTTCAGATAGGGTCTTCTGTTTGTTCCCAGCTGACCTAGAACCTGTGGCATAGCTGAGAATGACCTGAACCTCCCCACTCCCACGTGCTAATATCACCTAAGTGTGCACTACTACCATGGCTGGTTTGTGCCATGGAAGGGACCAACCTCAGTGATTTATGCATACTAGACAAGCACTCGGACTGAACTACATCCCCAAGGATTTAGTCCCCAGGTCAGAAAGCAGCAGCAAACAGGTCAAGGCTGCATTTTCCCTCCATGAGCCTGAGAAGGCACAATATTAAAGTCATCAGAGGCGCTACGCTGGCCCCCAGATACCTATCAGTGTCTTAAGTACCAGGGCCCCGCACTGACTGATTTCATTCCTATCTGTATTTTAACAGAACTTTGAATTCAGGAATGTGAGCAGGCAGTGCTTACCCATAGTAACATCAGCAACTGAAAGCAAAAGCTAGTCCTTCCCCACTCTATCTCTAGGCAGACAGCAGAGATGGGTCTTGCCCTTCCATATGTATATACCACCCAACAGACCTTTCCAGCCCAGAGTTCCCCAGTTCACTCAGGTCTTCAGAAGCTGATCCTAACAGAGAAGCCACCAGAGCTGGTTTTGACAGTACATCTCAACAACTAGTTTACGTTTTTCAGAGACTTAGTTTTAAAGTTCTGTGACATGGAGGGATTCTGTGTCCTCTACCTGTGACAAGCCCCTTTCTAGCTACACATTTAAGATTGTCTCCAGCAGCCCTCAGCCCAACTACATAGCTAGGTTTAGCATCAGTAGCTTAGGATGTCTTGTCTTTGGTCACATAAAATGTTCTATGAACTCAGTCATCAAGCTACAAGTGTTTGGCCAGTCCATGGCTACAATGAGACGTGTGTATCAGAGTCTGGAACCCGAAATGTCCTCTAAAGGCTCAGGTGCTACAGAGCTTAGCTTATGGTTTCAGTGGCAGAGCATTGCTTATTGTGCTTAAGGCCCAACAACAACAACAAAAACTCTTCAGCACTATCAAGAAGAGGTAGACACCTTTAAACAATAGGCCTGTAGAAGGCTCTTCAGGATATGGAGTATGCCTTCAGTCAGAACTACAGGATAGGGCTCCTTTTTCACTCTTAGCATGAGATAAGTGGTTTTGCTCTGCCACATACCTCCCCCACCCATGAGGTGCTATCACAGGTTCAAAGCTACATGGGTAACTGTTTTTGGAATGAAATCTCAAGAGTGCCAAAAACCACTCCTTTACAAAAAGAAATGTCTCCAGTGTTTCTTATAGTAACAGAAAGCTAACATAGCTGTTTTTGTTCTGTAGGTACTTACTTTTAAAAGCTAGTAAGCTGGGCATGGTGTCCTACACCTTTAACTCCAGCACTCAGGAAACAGGTGAATCCTGAGTTCAAGGCCAGCCTGGTCTACAGTGACCATCTCAAAAGAACAAACGACCCAGCATTGATTAGCTTCTTGTATTTTTGTTAACTTTCACTGGGGTTCTGGTTGTCTTCTTGAGTGTATTTATAATTCTCATTACCATGCATAATAAACTCCTCATGGTCTACAAGATTCTATCACTTATGCTCTGCCATTGCTGGTCCATAGAAACACCTAGTCTGACTACCTCATTTCCTCTTGGGGGACTTTTCCTACCATTTGTTTATAAGGAAAGAAACAGATTCACCATCATTTTGACTGAAAGTCTATTACTATGCTCCTTTTTTTCCCCCTGAGACAAAGTCTCACTATGTAGCTGTCTGTCCTGGAACTATATAGACCAGGCTGGCCTTGAACTCAGAGATCTACCAGCCTCTGTCTCCCAAGTGCTGGGATTAAAGGTGTGAGCTACTACTATACCCTGCAGTATATTCTTTCCTTGCTGCAGGTTTAAAAACATCTTTTCTTGCCATTATTTTGACAGAACAGACTTTCTCAGCAATTGCCTTAAAATACTGACTCCATTCTAACTGCTAGTGTACACGAAACTGTAGTGTAGGCTGTCTCACTTCATGGTAGGGTATTACCTGTTTCCAAGCTAGGGATGATCTCTACATCTGTTCTTGTCCACTCTCTTTAATTTTATCTTTCTTTATCTCTAGCACCTAGGAATTTTTCTTGCTCCAACCTATCTCCTACAATTGCACCCCCTTCAATCCCAGTTAGAAAAATTAATATTTAAAATGCCATTTCCACGTATCTCAGCAACAAAGTGAGAAAAGCAGGAATCTTCCATTAGTTCAGTTTGATACTATGCTGGTTAATTTTGTGAATATTAACACAAACCTAGAAATATTTAGAAAGAGGAAATCTCAATTTTTTAAAAAAAATGGCTTCATAAGTCTGGTACTGTCTTAATGACTGACATGGGAGGGCCCAGCCCACTGTGGGTGGTGTCTCTTCTCCCCTGGACAGATGACTCTGGATTGTACAAGAAAGTAAGCTAAGAAAGCCAGTAAGTAGTATTCCTCCATAGTATTTGCTTCAGTTCCTGCTTCCAGGTTCCTATTTCCTTTGATGGACTGTGATGTGGCAGTGTATTATGAAACAATCCCTTTCCTTCCTTCCAAAGTTGCTTTGGCCAGTACTTTATCACAACAGAAACGCTGACTGGGACACACACATTGAAAGACAATCAAACTACTTCTCTTCTTGTCTTTCAAACTAGTATTACCCATCAGCAAGAATTCTCCTGCCTCTTACATTCACAACACTCCCAACCATGTAACATTCTACCTAAAAGCACTAGTGTAAGAAGAGTGAAAATCTTAACCAATAATTTAAACAAAATACACACTAAGTCTGTGATTAAAGTTATATAACACGTACAAAGTAAAGCCAATACGAGTACTGCCTACCACCCATACTCACAATCTCATTGGGATGAACCAAAAACAAATAGATGCCTGGATATTTGTCAAAAACCTGAAAGGAGCAATTGTTTTGTTCCATTCGACAAAGCGCTTCCACACACAGCTCATCTAAACAGGAAGACAAAAAAATGATTAAATTTAGGGCCTCAAGAGGCTAAAATGGCTCTTAGGTTATTTTGTAAATAAACGTTAATCATTTTTTAAAACAAGGCATTAAAAACTCTGATGCTGTAATTGTTGGTTAGAGCAGTATTTACCTATTGAGATATATATTTTTTCTTTTTTTCTTTTGAAGTGCTGGAAATCAAACCTAGCTCTTGAGGCATACTAGGCAAACTCTCTACCACTGAGTTACATCCCAGTTCTGACAGACTAGTCACATGTATTTATACTTGAGATTATCTCAGGAGCATGGTCACAGGTCCAGCGTCTTGCATTGATTATTTGGTCAACCTGGACTGGAGTTAGAACAAGGGAACTTCTCCTCCTTCTCTCCTAACGGCTAGTCATTTCAGTTGCATTTATTGATCAACTAATTTTATTAGATTTAAAAATCAATTTTAATTTGTCAAGCTTCAAAAAATAGTATACTAGTAATAGTAGCCAGCTTTGGAGGGTGGTTTATGACTAGGTCAGCTTACCAGGAACTGTGCAATACTTTTTCATATATTTCATAAATAATCTTCAAGCTTATATACTTTTATGGATTTTTAAATTTTTAAAAATATCTTTATGTATATGAATATTTTGCCTGTATGCATATTTGTGTACCACAAAGGTCTGTGCCCACAGAGATCGGAAGGGGGTGGGTGTCAGATCCCCTGGGTCTGGAGTTACTGATAGTTGTGAGCTGCCATGTGGGGGCTGAGAACTGAACCTAGATCTTCTACAAGAGCAGGAAGTACACTTAACTGCTGGGCCATCTCTCCAGCCCTGGCATTTATGGATACATTTTTCTTTAATAAATGTTTAAAGGGCAGGAGGAAGGGCTCAGTTGTTAAAAGCACCAACTATTCTTCCAAAGGACCTGGAATTTGATTCCAAGCACCTGCATGGTGGCTCACAACCATCTTTTAACTCCAGTTCCAAAGGGTTCAACATCTTCTTCCAAACTCCTTGGGTACTTGCACATATGTGGTACATAGACATACATGCAGGCAAAACATTCATACACATAAAAATAGTAAATGAAAATGTTTAAAAGACTTTTAAAAATAAATTTACTTGGAATTTAGTAATGTATTTAATCAAAAGCAGAACTTAGAGACACAAGCCTATAACCCCAACATCCTACAGGGAAGTGAATCTCTAGAGATCAAGGCCACCATGTTTACATGGTCAGTACCAGGGTATCCAGGGTTACAAAGAGAGACCCTGTTACAAAAAGACTGGCCAAAAAAAAACAAAAAAAGATATAGATGAGTCTTGTGGCACAAGCCTGTTATCCCAGCTCCTGGGAAGGCTAAAGTAAAAGGATCTCAAATTCAAAGCCTGCCTAGGCTAGAGTGAATTCAAGGCCAGCATGGCAACTTAGTAACATGCTGTCTCAAAATAGGCAACACTAAGAAAGCTAGACAGGGGCTGGAAAAAATGGCTCAATGGTTAAGACTGCTCTTCCAGAGGTCCTGAGTTCAATTCCCAGCAACCACATGGTGGCTCACAACCATCTGTAATGGGATCTGATGCACTCTTCTGGTGTGTCTGAAAACAGTGTCAGTGTACTCATACATAAAAAAGGCAGCTAGGTATATAGAGTGCTTGCCTAAGGTGTGCACAATTCTGGGTCCAAACTCCAGTACAGCACCCCCCCCAAAAAAAACAACCCATATGTGTGCAAGTACATTATTTTAGACTAAGAGAAAAATATAACCCAACTCAATGTGTAGTTCTTAGTCACTCTAAGACAAATTGGTCATGTATCACATTTTTAACTATTGAGACTATATGGGCTAGATATAGATAGTACATGTCCTAATGTGTTCTTTACATCTGCTATATATGTTGGCCCACACTTCTTCCAACTCAGGAGACTAAACTAGGACTTTGATTTCAAGGCCATCCTGGATAGACAGAGATTCATAGTAAGAAATGCAAATACAGCAAAACTGTTTATTGTAGAACCTATATGGATGCGTATACCATGCTCACTCTAATTTGTCTGTAAACAAAATATTAAGTATCCTAACTAAGCTGGGCAGTGGTGGCACACGCCTTTAACCCCAGCACTTGGGAGGCAGAGGCAGGCGGATTTCTGAGTTCGAGGCCAGCCTGGTCTACAGAGTCAGTTCCAGGACAGCCAGGGCTACACAGAGAAACCCTGTCTTGAAAAACAAAAAAAAACAAAAAACAAAAAAAAAAAAGTATCCTAACTATATATTAAAGCCAACAGATTTTCATCTCAGATAAATTTTTAAAAAAATTTTTTTTTGTACCAAGGGCCTCACACATACACCAAGATAAGTACTCTGCCAGTAAGCTACACCCATAGACTCTTATTTTTTTACATGTATTATTTTATGTGATGTGGTGTGGTGTGGTGTGGTGTGGTGTGGTGTGGGTGTGTGTGTGTGTGTGTGTGTGTACAGCAGTGACCAGTGTATGCTCAGGGACATATGTACATCACATGACCATAGGAGCCCATAAAAGTCAGAAGGCATCAAATCTCCTGGAGCTACACTTAGGAGATATGTAGCTGTGAGCCACCCAATGTGCTGGTAACCAAACCCAGACCTTCTACAAGAGTAGTAGGTGTTCTTAATCACCAGGTCATGTCTCCAGCCCCAACAGATCACAATTATGTTTAAATATTTTATGAGTTTTTGTACATATAGGTTTGTGCACCAGGTGTGTGCTACCATGCTGGGAATTGACCCCAGATCCCCTGGAAGAGCCGTCACTCTCTTAAATGCTATCTCTTCAGTCCCAACTCCAACTCTTCCAACTTTTTTTTTTTTTTGGTTTTTCGAGACAGGGTTTCTCTGTGTAGCCCTGGCTGTCCTGGAACTCACTCTGTAGACCAGGCTGGCCTCGAACTCAGAAATCCGCCTGCCTCTGCCTCCCAAGTGCTGGGGTTAAAGGCGTGCGCCACCACTGCCCAGCCAACTCTTAATAAAACTTATACACCCAAGATACTCACTAACACGCTCATGCAGAAGCAAGTAAGGGTACTTCAGTATTTCAAAAAGAGGAACTCGAAGCTTATTTTCAAAATCTTGGCCACTACAGTCAAACAGCTGTTCCTCTCCATTGTTGTCTACTATATATAATTCATCATCATCTTCAGCTTCTGCCCTCATGGACTTCTCAAAGTGACTTATGAGGCGTAAAGTTTCTAGCTCCCATAAAACCTGCAGAAAGAGGAAAATGGGCAATGGTTTTTATCTTAACAAAATACGCTATGTGTGAATCTTTCCTGTGGAGAGCCTCTTCCTCTTTATGTTTAGAAAATTAGAATTGCCTGGAGATGGTGATGCACATCTTTAATCCCAGAACGCAGGAGGCAGAGGCAGGAGGATCTCTGTGAATTCAAGGGAAGCCTGGTCTACAGTGAATTCCAGGACAGCCAGGGCTACACAGAGAAACCCTGTCTTGAAGAAGAAGAAAAATGAGAAACTTGAAGTAGCACCTATCACACAGACATAACTTAGAACTAGAGGTTTGGTTTCTACCACTGCAACAAAGTGAGTACTGAGGTAAGTCTCAACCACTGTTTGGCTTCCCAATGCAGATAAGAATTATTTACATGAGTTCAGTCCAAAATTCATATACATATTCATTCATATATACACACACACACACACACACACACACACACACACACATGAATTTTAAAAAGCAAACTGGTTTAAGAGCTGTGATGTGGGTCAGTAGTTAGGCACTCACCCAGCAGACAAGACTTTTTTTCCATACCCAGCATATACAGACTTGAGTGTGATGGTACATGCCGGAAACCCAAGCACTGAAGAGGCAGAGGCAAAAGGACCAGAAGAAGTCAAGGTCATCGCCAGCTCTCTAGAGAGTTTGAAGGCAGTGTGAGCTAAACACCCTATCTCAGACAAAAAAGATTTTCCTTGACACCCACACCTTAGCTATGTAAGGTGGTAATAAGGCCTAACTTTCAGCCTGTCTTGGCTTTCACCATGCCTTCCTCACTAAGCACGTCTAGCTTTTGCCTGAGAAATGATGCGCTATTCTTCCTTTTACTTGAACACTTTATGCCACTACAGGTGGACTAACTTCAAAATGGTTATCTCGGGAACTAAGGCAGCCTGAGGAGATGGAAAGAGACAGGAGATGTCTAGTCAATGAAGCAGGGAGGACTCACACATTTACTTATTAGAGCACTCCTGCTTTACGAGTGTGATTCATGGCACTCCAAAACAGTTACAATAGTAACTTCAGTAATGGGTGATCACAAATCATCAGAACATATTACAATGAGAAAGTTCAAAATAGGAGAATTACAAAAGGTGACACAAACAGGATGTGAGTCCATGCTCCTAGAAAAGTGGCATTGGTGAGATGTGTTAATAAACCAACTTATACCAGGCTGTGGTGGCGCATGCCTTTAATCCCAGCACTTGGGAGGCAGAGGCAGGTGGATTTCTAAGTTTGAGGCCAGCCTGGTCTACAGAGTGAGTTCCAGGACACAGAGAAACCCTGTCTCGAAAAAAATAAATAAACAAACCAACTTATAAGAGCCAAATAAGGGCTGGAGAGATAGCTCAGTGGTTAAGAGCACTGACTGCTCTTCCAAATGTCCTGAGTTCAAATCCCAGCAACCACATGGTGGCTCACAACCATCTGTAATGAGATCTGATGCCTTCTTCTGGTGTGTCTGAAAACAGCTACAGTGTACTTACATATAATAAATAAATAAATCTATTTAAAAAAAAAAAAAAGAGCCAAATAAGACACACATACATGAACTAAAAAGAAAGTCCCCAAACATGGCCCTTTAAGCCTGTCTACCGAGAATGAGAGACACACATTACCCTGCCTTCCTGCTACACATCTACTAACTATAAGCTATTCCAAATGAAATGAGAAGCCGATGTTGCTTCTCTGTCAAATACATGAAAGCAGGACATTCTTGGCTTGTGCATGCCTGAAATGCTGGTACTCACAAGGTGGAGACAGGTAGATCATAAGTTCAAAGTCATCCTTGGCTACTTAGCATGAAGCTAGTTTCATTTCAAGGAGGGAGAGGGAAGGGACATTTTAAATTTAAATGTAAGTTTACACACAAATAGGTTAGATAGTTTGAATATAAAAATTAGAGATGGGGAGATAGTCAGTGAAGTTATTTCCTTACAAGCTTGAGGATCTGAATTTATTTCCCCAGTATATGTAAAAAACTGGGTGCACCAGCTTGTGTCTGTAATTCCAGTACCAGCCAAGACAGGTGGATCCCTGGAACTTGATGGTCAGCCAGCCTACCTGAATTATTCAATAAAGAGACACTATCTCAAAAACTAAGGTGGTGCTCAATCAAGAAGACACCCAACATCAATCTCTAGTTCTTTCTCTCTCCCCCCCGCCCCACACTGGGCTGTGGTGGCACACACCTTTAATCCCAGCACTCAGGAGGCAGAGGCAGGTGGATTTCTGAGTTCGAGGCCAGCCTGGTCTACAGAGTGAGTTCCAGGACAGCCAGGGCTACACAGAGAAACCCTGTCTCGAAAAAAAAACAAAAAAAAACAAAAAAAACAAAAAAAAAACCAACCAAACCAACAAAAAAACACAACCAGACACATAGACATCACATATACCAAAAATACTTCACAATCCTTATATAAAATGCATGATCCCTACCACAGATTAAATCATCCCCATATATATAGAACATGTATTATCTATTCTTCATCAGATAAATGTAATAAACCTAACATGCTACCTTTAGTAAGCATCTCAATAAAAAAAGTTTTTGTTTTGTTTTTTGGAAACAGGGTCTCACTATGTAGGCCAGGCTGGCTACAACCTGCAATTACCCTGCCCTACTTCCTGAGTGCTAATGATTTTATAAAAACTGTTTTATATAAAATAACTGCAACTGACAGATCATAAAGCTGTACTTTAAGTTTCAATTCAAGCCCACTGGTAAGCACTCACAGCAACTGTTACACTGGAGTGTTAGCTGCTACTGTACTAGATTTCAAAGCTTTAGTCATAGCATCATTTCTCTGAATGCTTCCGACAATAAGCTACCCTACTGTCTTCCTGGTTAGGATCTACTGCAAATTACCTCATGCAAGAATGGCACCTCATCTCTGGCTCTGTGGTATTCAGCCACACACTCTAAGCAGTAGCAGAGGTCTTCATCAGCTGTTTCAAATTCACTTGACCCAGTGCTGGATGCATAGCACTTTAGGACATCGATGGTGGAAGAACCACCGGGAGTACACCAACAGCATGTGCTCATTCTGGACCTGTAACTAAAAGGAAGGAGGACACTTCAAAGAGAAAAACTTAACACTCAAGACTTGCTCTTTACAAAGAACAGGAATACTTTCTACTTCATCTAGATACTGCCTCCACAGCCAAATTGTTGTTGGCCCATCTCAACTAATTAAACCCAAATCTGAAAGCAGGGCAGAGGTGAGGCATAGTGGGAGAGTACTTGTCTCAAATGTAATCCCTGGGTTTGATCCCCAACAGCAGCAAAAAACCTGAACACTTTCCATTAGTTACAACATTGTAAGGGGTATACCACTGTGTGCCAAATGGGACCAAACTACACATTACTGAGGCAAAATCAGAGAAGAACACAAAGTAATGTCTTCAAGATAGTAGAGTCTCCCACTAACTTAAAATCAAAAGCTAAAAAAAAAAAAAAAACCTTTCATATTCTTAAAAGGCATTTCTAGAAACTTCTAGAAATAAAAACCCTAAGTTTATACCAATAGTAATACTAATTTAGTATTAGTAATTTAGTATTAATAGTAATACTAAATAGTAATCTTAGTATTAAGTGGTATTACTCAGTTAATACTAAGATTATTTTCTCTTATTTGACCCAAATTGCTGCTCGATATGCTGATATTCGACCCACTATAAATAGCTACAAATGGTAACACAACCTATTGCTATCAATTTTTTTTGTTGTTTTTGTTTTTTTTTTTCTTTTTTTCAAGACAGGTTTCTCTGTGTAGCCCTGGCTGTCCTGGAACTCCCTCTATAGATCAGGCTGGCCTCGAACTCAGGCTATCAAGTTTTTTTAATATGATCTAATCCATCCTTCACTATCCAAACTCCAATTTAAAAGGTTTAAGATGATCTTCCAAATCTCTGAAGTCTCTGAAGAACAAAGTAGCAAGATGGCACTAGAAAAAAGGAAACCTGAGAATGCAAATATATCAAAGATTGGAAGTAAGATATTTGTTTCATTTTATAAACAGGGTCTCACTGTGTAGCCTCAGTTGGCATGGAACTCATTGTCAAAGAAGATATTGTAGCCAATTTGTTTATCTGTTCACTGAACAGAGTAAAGGATTACCAAGTAACATCAAAGCCAGAACTCAAAGGATCACTACATGAAGTACAATACAAAAAACTTTAAATATATGTAAAAGCCAACAGAAAGACCACTTCAAACAGTAAAATGGCTGAATAAAAAGCAAATGTGTGTCCTTATGCATATAAGTTCATAGTGTTGTGCCATGAAACGTTTGTGAACCCCCAAAAAGGCCACCAAAGAGCCTAATCCAAATGCAATGGCACTAGGGTCTCCTTATTCAAGTCCCAGCTTGGCCTCACCAGCCCTGGCACAGCAGGGAGGTAGGACCTGAGCCTAGGTTCAGGCAAGCACTTAAGAAGCAAGCGACACACATCTTTTTGGGGGGGGGGGGTGTGCAGCCTTTAACAGGACTGGCCAGTGCTGGGGGACTAAACCATAAACTTTTTTTTTTTTTAAGATTTATTTTATGTATCTGAGTACACAGTCGCTGTCTGCAGACACCAGAAGAGGGCATCAGATCCCATTACAGATGGTTGTGTGCCACCATGTGGTTGGTGGGAATTGAACTCAGGACCTCTGCAAGAGTGGTCAGTGCTCTTAACCACTGAGCCATCTCTCCAGCCCCTAAACCATAAACTTAACTTCTGTTTCCTCCTGACTGGTAGTTGTTAGGAAGTGAAGTGCCAGATCAGGCTTGTAACCTGGGGGTGCAGGTTTGTTGGAGAATAACCTGGAAATTGGTGCTAGACACAGGTCTTGTTGGGGGGTAGCCTGAAAACTGGTGCCTGTTAACTTGAGTTCAACCTTAGGTCAGGTTCTCCAAGATAAAGTATGAACTCAAAAGATTTGGTCTCTTAATAGGTTAAGGCAGATAAAATGAAGGGTGAGCCTGGAGCATCCAGTACTGCCAGGTGTAAATGAAAAAGCTCAACACAGTTAAAACTGAAACACTTTGAACAGGATAAATAATACTAAATAAGCCATGTAATAAATAAGCACAATTCAATTACAGTAATACAAATAAGTGAATAAACAAATAAGACAGAAGGAGCACACCTCCCCTAAGAATCCCAAATAATCAGTTATTTCCTGCTGAAGGAGGTAGAGCTTAATCCCAGCCACTCAGAATATGTAGTAGACTTTTCCTTTAGGAGGAGGAGTGTTGGGGGGGAGGGATCTTTGTAAAGCCCTGGCTGTACAGGAACACTCTGTAGACCAGGCTGGCCTCAAACTCAGAGATCAGCCTCCCCAGTACTGGGATTAAAGACTGCACTACTGCTGGGCAGTGGTGGTGCACGCCCTTTAATCCCAGAACTTGGGAGGCAGAGACAGGTGGATTTCTGAGTTTGAGGCCAGCCTGGTCTACAGAGTGAGTTCCAGGACAGCCAGGGCTACACGGAGAAACCCTGTCTCAAAAAACCAAAAGAAAAAAGAAAAAAAGATAGTCCTATAGCCAAGGCTATATATAGATCTAAAAACAAAAAAAAAAAAAACCCAAAAACCCAAATACTCCACAATTTCTTAATGAATGTATAGATAATTACTGTTCTCCCAGAGGACCAGAGTTTAATTCCCAGCACCCAATGTCAGGCAGCTCATAACTTCCTGTGACTTCACCTCCAGTAGATCTCACAGGCACCTATACTCTACTGCCCATATAGATAGACACACATGTGTACACACAAATAATATAAAAATTGGTTACTTTCAACCAACATGGTAGCGCACACCTTTAATCTCAGCACTCTGGAGGCAGAGGCAGGTGGATCTCTGAGTTCGAGGCCAGCCTGGTCTACAGAGTGAGTTCCAGGACAGCCAGGGCTACACAGAGAAAACCTGTCTCGAAAAACAAACAAACAAAAAAAGTTACTTTTACACCTAATTCCTAATTTTGAAGCATACTTTCTTCATACTTCTAAATAATTTAGAGCACCTTTCAACATTAAAATACTGATAAAAAAGACATTTAAAAATGAGATTTCAAAAATAAAAACAGAGAAACCCTGTCTTGAAAAACAAACAAATAAATAAATAAATAAATAAATAAATACACTAAAGGGGGTAGAGAGATGGCTCAGGGGTTAAGAGCACAGGATGCTCTTCCAGACGTCCCAGGTTCAAGTCCCAGTAACCACCTGGCAGTACAGGTGATCTCACACTCTAACAGACACATGGAGGCAAAATACCAATATGCATAAAAATAAATTATAAAAAAAATAATAAATCCTGAACTGCGTGTTCCCCTACATTGATAATGCTGCCACCCACTGCATCTCCAGAGCAGTAACCTCAGGACCGCCTTGTTCTTTCCCTCTTCCTCTGCTGCATTGAGTCCTAAAACCTGTCCTTTCTTCCTACACTTTCATCATTTGCCTGAATTACTGAACAAGTCTAGTCTAATCTCTCTGCCTCATCTGACCCACCTCCAAACCCCTCCTACAAAATGTTGCCAGAGGTTACTGCAAAAATTAGACTTCTAAAGCACAGGTTAACTCCTCCACTCTGGGGATAAAATGCCTGTCACTGAGCCACACACGCACAAGCCCCCATGTTCTTGGTTTGTTCCCTCACTATATACCTCCCCACCTCCTACATTTGCTCAGCCTAAAACTCCTGGCGCCTGGCATTACAGTAATGTAGCTCTCCCATTTGCCTTCAACACACTCGCCCTTCATACCAATACAGTTCTTAATCTTAGGAATGTAAGCCATCAAGTTGACTATGCACTCCACTAGTGATTCTGAAAGAACACCTGCTGAAACCAGCGTACAGCACAACCCCGAAAGTCAGGGACCTGGAAGACTTTTCTTTCCAGGCTTGTGGAGAACCTCCTCCCTGCCCTTCACATTTATATCACCTTCTTTCCTTGACGAAGTGATTTGGATTTCTGTTTACTGTCTGCCCCTAACTCAGCAATTTGGGATGTCAAGGTATGGACCTGTTCTACTGAAAAAGAAGTGACTGTTTAAAAAAGACAATTACCTGCACAAATGTCCTACAGAGAAGTGATCCTCTTTTCGATTGCTGGGCTTATCTGTGAATAGATGTGGCTCTGCATTCAAATATATTCACACTTTGGCCCCCAGAAGGTACATTTCTGAAATTAAAATAAATTAAAAACTGATAAAATGTCCCTTACATTATGCATCTCACCAGGGCCTTGCATCAATCACCCTTGCAGTATCATCTAATTAATTACCTCGGTCAGGTTAGACTACACACTACGGTGCATGACGGGGAACGATATAACACTGATCCCATAACTTCTCCAGGGGCGGTTCCCCCTCAGGGGCCAAACAGGCATTTGATCGTGTCCGCTGTGGGCGTGCAGGAGGCCGTCAACACTGCAACGCCTGGGATAGCGGGGAGGGTGTCCCGGTGCCCATGCAGAAGCGACGCCAGGGCAGAGGGCAGCATCCAATCCGACTCTTACCCGGGAGACCTCCCTCGCCCCGAAGCTAAAGGCCCTCGCGGTACATCGCAGCCCAGAGCCGGCAGTGCTGATGCCCGAACCACAGGGCTCCGGGGGCGGGCCTGGCTTGCAGGAAACACCAAGCGCTGCCCGCCCCGTGCCGCCGCCGCTCCCGTCGCGCGCAGCTCTCCAGAAGGGTCAGAGTAGGCGCCCTCTCCCACAGGCCGCCCGCGAGTTACCAGCCGCAATATGCCGCTCGCCCCTCCACGCGCACGCGCCCTCCCGCTTGTTCGCCCGCTCGCGGCCTGCCCGCTGCGCTTCTCACCCGGCTAGGCCTGGCTGCAGTGCGCTAGCCCACCTCCATGCCCCCGGCTGGCCGAGCAGCCGCAGACGGAAGTGCCAGGCAAAGCCCAACGCCCAACGCCCAACCCGCCACCGCCGCGAGAGCGGACCCCGCCCTCAACCCGCCCCCGCCATGGCCTGCTTGTTATGGTACACCAAGGGGGCGGGCCATGGGGGCGGAGGGGAAGGGGAGATGGGAAGAGCCGCAGCGGGGAACCACCAGCCAGACAGAGCGGTGCGTGGCGTCACTTCCGGAATCAGGGGGGAAAGTCCGACCAATCAAGGCTCCTATCCAAAGGGGCGGTAAGCTAACCGAGCCTGCCCCGCCCCTTTCCCTGCCCCGCCCCATTCCCTGCCCCTCTTTGGGTTGGATGCTTACTTACCTGCCGTTTCCTTTCAGCTCTTCCGCTTCCTAACGTCCAAGACGGCGCTCACGTTCCCGCTCGAGACCTAGACAATAAGATGTGCGCTTGAGACAGAAAACTGTCTCTGCAAGGGTGCCACCGAATTCAGGCTCCTGCAAAACCTACACGAACTGCTCCTTGTTTCCGACCCAGAACAGGCTCCCATAACGGAACACAGTCACTCCAGATTTCCCAAAGGACACTTGGGTCGCCCAAAACCTCTCGCCTTCAAAAACGGAATTTAAGGGGAAAAAAATCACTTTACAAACCCAGCACGCCTGTAGTCCCAGCACTCAAAAGGCTTGAAGCCAGAGCATCCAGGCCCAAAGGCCAGCTCGTATATAAAGCGATATCGAGGCCTACATTACATTCACCAAAATTTAAAATTTAAAAATTGTCTTTTAAAAAAAGGAAAGGGTGTGAGGAGGTAGCTCCAGACCCGAAGGCCAGCCTCCTACACAAGGCGATTCGAGGCCTACATTACATTCACCAAAATTTTAAAATTAACTTTTTTTTTTAAAAGGAAAGGGTGGGTGCAAGGAGCACTCACCTATCACACTGTACCACTGGGTTCCATTGCCAACGCCACAGAAAAAAACAAGGCTCTTAGAGGTGGCAGGTGGGTTAGAGACCGTCCTACCCTGGAGAACCTTAACGCAGAATGAGAAGCCAGTGCCAGAAGCACAAGGGTAAAGCTCTAAGGAACGTTCCAGAAAAGGGGGTGTGGTTTATAAGGCAGCAGATGACCGTTACAGGAACTTTAGCCAATCAGGAAGTGGCAGTTGAGGCCGACCGTTATTTTCTTGCCCTATTATTTTTTTTCATTTCGTCAAAGGTTTCTATCAAAATCAAAGTTGTAAAACACAGTTTCAAATTAAAAGTAGGTGTATGCATGGTTTTTAAAACAACGCATTTATATGATACGCTTTTTTTTTTTTTTTTTTTTTTTTTTTTACATCAAGGCGCTGGATGGCTAACTGAAATTTTCAGAAATGAGGGGAAACGATAGAAACTACCTGCAATTCCATAGCCCTGATGATACAGATCCTTGCAGAATTCGTAACTGATTTCGGACTTCCCCAATATACCGTGTTTTATTCATGAAAGTACATAAATGCTAAGTTACTCGTTGAGTGTAAGAAACACTAGTCTGACGCTGGAGAGAGAGCTCAGCAGTTATGAACACTTACTGCTCTTCCAGAGGACCCAGAGTTAAGTTCTTCCTGGCGCCACACTGCAGTTCATATCTGTCTGCAACTTCGGTCCTAAGTCATCAGAACAGATGCCCTTCTTCTGGCCTCCTCGGGCATTGCACAGCAAGGGGTACACAAACACGCAGGCAAAACACTCATACACATAAAGATGAAATCAAAAGCAAGTATATAATTATATATAATAAATGTAAAATATTATATTACATTATATTTTTAGAATTATATAAAATATTATATATACATATAATTTGCTATAGGATAGTTATAGGATAAGTGAGGCCTGCAGACCCTCCAAAATAGTTATAAGGCACACAAAAATGTTTTGTCTTCTTATGAAATCATAACAAAAACCAAAAAAGGTATAGACTGGCAAAGATGTTTTCCATGTACTAGTATATTTGTCCTTATACCAACAGTCATAAACATGATTTTTGCTGCTACTTTTGTGGATTAAAATGAAGAGAAATATTTTCCTGCAGCCCACAAAATGTGTACTTTCATCTAAGCCTCTGTGGCTCTTTCTTTAATCTTCCCACCTTGCTTTTTCTACAAACAACAGAACAAGTCTAACAAACTTTTAACTTTGCATGATTAAATTTTACCCTCAATCGTAGTACCCAGGAGATGGAGGCAGGAGGATCACCAGGAGTTCCAGGCAAGCTGGGGCTATAGAGTGAATTCCAAGCCATGGAAGATGCAGAATGAGACCTTATCTCAAAAAGTCAAATAGGAGTTTGGGGGGTGGCCATATGCCCCAGTCCCACGGAGAAGATTCATACTGCTCTCAGCCTTAGCCAGAGAAGCTTCTTTTTTCAGTGGGTAATGCAGAGACTCATAACTGGTCGAAGTGCCCAGTACTCAGGTGCAGCAAATCATCTACATCAATCTCCCACTAGCCAAGCTCAAAGAAGGCAAAAAGAATGTAAGAACCAGCAGATCGGAAGGAGAGCTGTGAACTGCTGACTTCCGGACATGACTGGTGCATGCATGAAATCACAGCATATGTGCTTACCAGCACAGCATCAAGCCAGTCAAAATTCCAGCACTGCTGGGGGTGGGGAGGGACCCCAAGGCCCCACCCTTATCAGAGGAACTACTGGCAGTTGATGGCAGTTGAAGAAGGGAAGGGTCACTGTCCTTTGGGAGGATGTGACTGTTGGTAGGTTGCTTATTCCCTGGTGGATGGGCACACACACGCCCATGTGCATATGGGCAGCTCTAACTGGACTCGGAACAGTTAATAGCAACAAATAAAAATAAAAAGGAGGTAAAGCTGGGAAGGAGGGGGCAATAAGAGAGTTGGAAGAAATGTTGGATGAAATATCAATATCCATTCATGTATAAAGCTTTCAAAGAATAAAATATATTATTGTTCAGCCAAATATATAAAGTTGACCTCACAGAGTTGAAGAGCTCAAACCATGTACAACTCCTAATGTCAAAGTGGAGGAGAAAACCACCGACCCAAATCACTATGGTCAAATTAGTTATAGAAATTAAGGCAAGCTTATTTATTCATGTACACAGGCTGCCTCCCCTTAAGGTGGACTTCAAGAGCTCAGCACTGGATGAGAGGAAGACTAGGTTTTTGGGGTTGTTTTGTTTTGTTTTGTTTTGTTTTGTTTTTGTTTTTCGAGACAGGGTCTCTCTGTGCAGCCCTGGCTGTCCTGGAACTCACTCTGTAGACCAGGCTGGCCTCGAACTCAGAAATCCACCTGCCTCTGCCTCCCAAGTGCTGGGATTAAAGGCGTGCGCCACCACTGCCAAGACTAGGTTTTTTTAATAGCTCCAAATGGTATATGGGAGGCAAATGGTGGGGTTACGGAAGGAGAACAAGGAGTCATAACAGGTGGTCATAATAATCTTTTGGAAAAAAAAGGTAGGGTTGTAAAATGGTATAACATTTCAAAACAAAGACATGGCTGCTATTTCTTGGAACAGGCAGTATAGAACCATTTGCAGTTAAGGCTACAGGTGGGGCATAGCCCAACCTTGAGAGACAGAGGTTTAATCAGAAACAGGAATGAGCCTAGTTTGTCTTTATTAGAAGATGGCTTTCAAACCCAAGATGGAGGTAGGCTGGTTCATCACAGCAAAAGTACAACACTAAATTAGTGAATACAAAATTAAAAAGGGAAATTGTTTTGTTTGGAGACAGGCTTGGCTTCCCTTGGTCTTGAGCAATCACTCTGCCCCAGCCTGCCTCTCCCCTTCACCCCATGCTTAAAGGATTAAGGTGTGAGACAGCCCATTGTTTCTTCCTCTTATTTCTTCCACCATCATCCATCACCATTATCATGCAAAGGGATTGGAGAACACCAGACCTTAGAGCTACATGGACAGTCAACTGGTTGATAGCGGCTGCTAGGAGCACCATTGGCACCAAACGTTACCCAGGCTCGTCCAGAACTTGCTATGTATCAGAGAATAACCTCCTGCCTCCATCTTCTAGGTACTGGAATTACAGGTGTGTACCACCATGCCTGGTTTACGTGGTCTTGGGATCAAGGCTTAGGGCCTGACTCATTCTAGAAACAAAGCCTACTAACTGAGGTACATGATCAGCTCTGGGGTCTCATTTTTAGATGCATATGATGAGAATTTTGTTAGCACTGTTAATTTTTATTTTATGCATAAGTGTGAGTGAATGCATGCACACACAGGAGCACTACCACATGTACCGTGAATACAATGCCAAGAAGAGGGCTTTGGATCCCCTGGGACTGAAGTTAAAGATGGTTGTGAGCCACAGTGTTATTATAGAGAGCCCACCAGAAATGACCACTTAGACACAGTTTATAGCAGATTGAAAGTCTTTATTCCAGCAGCTGGGACTACATTTAGGTAATCCAGGTCAAATATAATCCCAAGAATTTAGACCAAGGGTTTTCTAAAAAAGCAAAACCTACATCTTGGTATCTTACTCTGCAGTTGCAGGGGGAGGTCTACACAAGCAAGTAGTTTAACAGAAGGCAAATAGTTAGTTGGAGGAGATTCTGCACAAACAGGCAGTTAACAGTAGCTATGATAAGCTAACTGGAGCATCTTAGCCTTGGGTCCTAGAACAGATTTGGATAATTTTCTATGGGACTCTTCACCAAGGAGATCAGATTCTAGTTAAACCTGAAATGGCCCCAGCAAGAATATAAGATGGAAGAACCTCTGCATTGCTTTGCCCTGTCACAATCGATCAATGATTATTTAGGCTACTTCAAGTTAGAGGGTCATTACAAATGAAACTATTGTGAATTGGGGCTGTGAGTTATTGGCTCAGTGGTTATGTTAATCTTACAGACTCAAGGAGAAAGACCACCAACCCATTTCATGCCCAAATTAAAGCAAGCTTTATTTGTGTACACAGGCTGACTTCCCCCTAAAGTGGGGTTCAACACATAGGGACACAGGGAAGCCCTGGACATAGGGAAGATATGGCTATTGTACCTCAGGAGTAGGGGGTTCCAAATGGGGGATTTGGCAGGCAAATAAGCAGGGTTACAGAAACAGAACATAAGCATAAGAAGTTGGTCATACAACCTCCTGAGAGCGAGGTATGGTACAAGGTGGTCATGACAAGGTTGTCGTCATAACAGGCTCTGGAAACAAAGGCATGCTTGCCATTTCCTGGAACAGGTAGTACGAAATCATTTGTAATTAAGGTTACAGGTGGGACACTGTGAATGAAAGAAAGAAAGAAAAAGGAAAGGAAAGGACATGACTGCTCCTAGGTATGGAAGAAAAGAAGACTTATTATAGACATATGGGGAGCACAGCCAGGGACAGAGACATCCAGGAGAGTCCAGAGTCGCCATGTCCCTGAACCATGTGAGGAGCAGGGGAGGGGAAGGGAGAGAAGGGACCCAAGTACAGCAGTCAGGAGGCCAAAGGTACAAAAGGAGCAAAAGAGGACAGGGAATCAAAATGTCTGCATTATACAGCAATAGAAACTCTGACAAATTGGTCCAGTGTAGTGGGACATTCCTATGACAGCCTGACCGTGTCTTTGGAAGGATTATGGAAGGATTTTGGAACTTTGGGCTAGAAGAGCCATTGGATATAAGGAGCTCTGTGGGATGTTGTGTAGGAGCTTGGAAGATAGTGTTGAGAACAGTGCAGAAGATGGAGGCCTGGCTTGTGAAGTTTCAGAGGGAAGATTAAAGACTCTTTTTTGTTTGTTTTTTGAGACAGGGTTTCTCTGTGTAGCCCTGGCTGTCCTGGAACTCACTCTGTAGACCAGGCTGGCCTTGAACTCAGAAATCCGCCTGCCTCTGCCTCCCGAGTGCTGGGATTAAAGGCGTGTGCCACCACTGCTCGGCAGATTAAAAAGACTCTTATCAGGGTTGTTGCTGTTTTGATTGTGAAGATTCTGTGGTTTTGGTTAGCTGGGGCTGAAGAATCAGCTGTGATTAACAAGATACCAAAACTACTAAAGTGAAACTTTTGTGTTACTGGGACAATTGATACTGGTTAGCTGGAGCTAAGAAATAAACATTAGTTAAGAAGAGACCAGCATCATTGAGGTGAAATTTTCTGGGAAGTATTTTCCTGAGGGCACAGAGAAGTTGCATACCAGAGGCAGCCACAGTTGTACCTAATGTTGGCAGCCGGACTTGGCAATATGTAAGAGTCACCCAGGTGGTACTGGTTTTGAAGGCATGAAGGAGTCGTGAAGAGCAGCTGAGGCCTGGGCACTGTGAGAGGTCAAAAGAGGCCATTGGTGAAGCTGCAGCCTCAGTGGCCATTGAAGGACCAGGACTGAAGGGGTCATGCAGAGAAGTTGAGGCTTGGCACCATGAAAAGAGTCTATGAGAGGCTATTTGTGAAAGTGCAGTACAGCCGGGCAGTAGTGGCGCACACCTTTAATCCCAGCACTTGGGAGGCAGAGGCAGGCGGATTTCTGAGTTCGAGGCCAGCCTGGTCTACAGAGTGAGTTCCAGGATAGCCAGGGCTACACAGAGAAACCCTGTCTCAAAAAAAAAAAAAAAAAAAAAAAAAAGAAAGAAAGAAAGAAAGTGCAGTACAGTTGTAGCAGAAGACAGCAGTGATTTGGAGATATCAGTACCATGAGATGACCACCAAGAACAGCAGCAGCAGTGGAGTAGAGTCAACCAGAGCCTAGAAGACAAGATGTGTGCTACAGAGGGCAGAGCAGGAGAAGTGACCCAAGCTCTTTGGAGAAGTCCAGATGACCATAAGTGGATCCAAGACACTGGATGGTTAGAGTTTGATTTTGCTTTTATTTGATTGTGACTGTGCCCTGATTTTTTTCCCTCTTGAAGTCAGAAAGTATTTTAGTGGAGCCCACAATTAACAGACTGAATTGTGAAAGACTCTGAATTTCAGAAGAGATTGGGTATTTTAAAATGTTTGAATTTGTAAAGACTGTGAGGCTTTTAAAGTTATTTAGAGCTTGGGGATGAATAAAAAGGTAAGGGTTGAGGCTTAATAGTGATGTGTTTCTCTGCCAAGTTGACAAGGGGTCAGTTATACTGGCTGGTTTTGTGTGTCAACTTGACACAAGCTGAAGTTATCACAGAGAAGGAAGCCACTAAATAATAAAGGAACTGCTCTGAGAGGCAAGATACAAAATATTTAACATGGGACAATTAGTAGACCAGGTAATCTCAAACTGCCCTACCTGTTAGGCTGTGAATCCCTCTGGTACCAATCAAGAAACTTCAGGAACCAGGATCAGAGGTCAATGGCCAGGATTCAATTGGGAAATAAGACTACACAGAGAGGGGGCTGGAGAGATGGCTCAGCAGTTAAGAGCTCCGACTGCTCTTCCGAAGGTCATGAGTTCAAATCCCAGCAACCACATGGTGGCTCACAACCATCCGTAATGAGATCTGATGCCCTCTTCTGGGGTGTCTGAAGACAGCTACAGTGTACTTACATATAATAAATAAATGAATAAAAAAAAAAAAAAAAAAAAGACTACACAGAGATAAAAACAGGCATACATAGATATAAATATCTGCTAGTTTTGCAGGATGCGTAGAGGTCTACCCAACAAAGATGGAGACTGCCAACATAGTAGTAAAGAAGCTTCTAGAAGCGGGCAGTGGTGGCACACGCCTTTAATCCCAGCACTTGGGAGGCAGAGGCAGGCGGATTTCTGAGTTCGAGGCCAGCCTGGTCTACAGAGTGAGTTCCAGGACAGCCAGGGCTACACAGAGAAACTCTGTCTCGAAAAAACAAACAAACAAACAAACAAACAAACAAA